>OU906951.1:3790000-4415000 GCA_918317495.1 Synanthedon vespiformis | reverse complement strand
TATAAAGTTTGACGGGCAGGCAGAGGTCACAGTCACCTTAGGACATAAAATCCAGACCTGCAGGTCCTATAGTCTGTAGGTGACATAGTTAGCACAAAAAAAAAATGTCTGACAAAAAGCGACAAATACTGCTGTAATAGCATCTTGTGTGAACACTACACTCAATAACAGATCCTTAGATCCACAAATGGAGGATGTTGATTGAACGTTTGCCTAAATGGCGTACAAAATGACCGTTCTAATATACATAAATAAACCTAGCATTGTTCGCGTGGAAGAGCCTGGTGGATAATTGAAAAGTCGATGTAGTATAATTGTCGAGGCTTATCGGTCCCGACCCCGATGTGGGCGCCATTGTTCCCGAGAGAGCCTTTTGATTACGGTGGCGGGCCCATCAGAGGCCTCGAATATATTGTAGCTTTGTACGACACTCCACTTTCTATCGGAGGCTAAAAGAGAGTACTTAGAAAATTTCAACTTAACATAAATAAGCACATATAACTTAGTGTCAAGTTAATTCCCGATATTAGTTGTAACAGTGATTCTGTCATGGAATAAGTATCAAATGTATTACTTCATTTCTACGCTTCCTCAAGTTCGTGACAAGATTTAGGAAGTGTCGAACTTTTTGTCCATCTTCCTCTTTCCGTTTATCTTTGGCAAGCGGTGAAGCGTGTTAGTGTAACAAATGAGTCTAATGCCTATTAGTTCGACATTGTTAAGTTCAGACGAAGTGAGCATCTGTTTCGACAAAACTGCGCAAGAAAGTCGAAACAGTTTGTGAACTGTTCCTGCGGCCTTACAATCATTAACCAAAGTCGCTTGTCTTTAGTTGAATTATTCTAGCTTCATGAGTGTTTAATAATATTATTACAGTTTTGGTTAAATCAAATCACTTTTTCTGTGCTGGACATAATCCATATATCAATGTTTTGTGTATTCAATTTTGAAATCCATTATAATTAATGTGCCCTGGTATACCTTTATGTTTAATTTGAGTATTAAACCGCTTTGGGCCAAAGTAAGTAAACAGAAAAAATATATTTTATCATTCACAAACCGCTAACTAAAAGAAAAACAACACAGGATTACATTTTTGAACAATTGGAGTCCTGCGACAATCGACATCAAAGGACCCAAATCTCCGTAAGTAAACAAATAAAAAATATTTTCCAAAGTGAGTTGCAAAAGGGAGATATAAATCGTGGAGCACGCTCGCCCACCTCCGGGGTACATTTCGAAATTTTCTCTAGACACGGCAGCAACGCAAAAGAAAACAACTGGTACGTAAAACGTAAAGAAGGACATTACTTTCTCTGGGTCAGAAAATATGCGAGAAACGATTTCCACATCAGGCACTTTAAATCATCCGCTCCGTCTCACATTTCATCCATAAATATTAAATCTTGGCTCGGTCGTTGGGATAGAAAAAAAGAGATATCGTATGACATTTTCCTGCGAGGATTTCCCGGAATCGGTCAATTTTCCCGGTGATCGCGCCGGCCGTGTTTATTGAAACACTATTTCTCAGTTGGCCGCCTCCGAAGCTCCCCATCGTTAACAATCTCACCGAAGGCGACACGAACGCCCTGCTAATGACGGCTACGCTCCTGCCCTGCATACTACCCACACACGTTGCTTTATCACAATATTAGCAGATACTCTGTAACACTTTACCTTAACGCTCGCTATAACATTATTCTAAGCCACGACAGGATAAATTTAATCAGAACATGCTTAAAAAAATAAAATCCCGCCCCATATTCCCCCGATCTTTCACATATTCATACCGAGCGTAATTCGGTTGTACGTTTAACTAATCCCGTGCCTACTCACGCAAAATAAACCAATCCGAATAATATAACTGTACATATGATAGGGACTTAACAAGTCAAATTTGCATTAACATACACAAACCACGTTCTTACTCATCGTGCTTACGATCTTGACAAACACTGTTCCCCCCCCTCTGACGCCCCCATCTACAGTGTTGTCGCGAACCGGTGAGGAGGGAGTTGTAATCGTGTAATCCGCTTGTGGCATACAGGTCAGGCTGGTTGAGACCCGCCAAGAACGGATGGACCTATTCAATGTCGCCTACCAGAATTATTTTATTCAAATATTAGGCCTGGCATTCTTAAACACATTTATAAAATTAGCAGTGAGTAAAAAATAAGTTTTAAAATAGACATCAAAGTTTTAAGTTTCATTTATTAAAAAAGATTTCAAACATTGGGTGATATCGCATATCACCCCTTTTTTTTTTTTTTTTAACGTTGGGAAATCCTCTTGGATACCCGGCAGTGAAGGGGGAACTGCGGGGTTAAATAAACATTAATTTTTCATATAATATGTAAATATGTATCTCTTTTTTAATATAATATTTTAGTTTTTAAGTTTTTCAAAGCTATGGACATTTGTCTGAAATAAAGTTATTATTATTATTATTTTTTTCTAATAAGGTAGAAATGAAGCACAGATTTAAAAGAAAGTTATTTATGTTATATATAAGTGTTAATGTGTATGTGCATTGACTTCGACAGTATCCAAAGGTGATGAGGAAACTGTCGAACAGCACAGAGATGCATTTTTATAGTAAAAAAACGTATTTAGATACGTTGTTTTTGCCATAATATGCATATCGTAGCTGCTTTCAAATGTTCAGCAAAGCCGATTTTATATAATAACTAGCTGCTGCCCGCGACTTCGCCCGCGTATAAAAAATAGATTAAACCTATTCTCAGACCTACCAAGTGTACATATAAAATCATCAAAATCGGTTAAGCCGTTTCGGGGGAGTATGGAAACTAACACTGTGACACGGAGAATTTTATAAATTAGACTTTATTAATTGTATGTACTGTCATGTCTATTTAACCGTTATGTATAAGTTAGAAACAATTAGATTGCGGTTGCAGAAACATACCAAACGGAAGCGAATCAAATAAAGAAACTATCAGAACGTATTGGCAACCTGAAACTAATAACAGTTGCAGTTTACTAACGCTCGCATACGGTAACCTGTTATACTCGAGGAAAGTTTGACGATTGCAATCGGTCCGGTTGCAATTATGGGAAGGTTAGCGATTTACTACTTAAGCTGTTAAACTTTCAGGAGTTATTCATATATTATTTCTTAATGAGGCTCATATTGCTGCTAGTAATTTTAGGAAGAAGGAAACTTTCCAATTATTTATTTGCAAGTATTTAGTGCTTGTCTATTTTGAATAATATATTTATTGTGTATTAAATAAATATTTATTATATAAAATATATTTAAATAGTAAACTATGCTAAATAAATCTGGCCATTTGACTTAGAAGATTAGTAAAAAAATAGACTGGTACACGTATAACATTACTGCAGACACTAGTAGTTTACAAATGCACATCAAATCTCTAAATACATGCAATATTTTTTTAGGAAGTTATTAGGAAAGGTAAGAGTGGTTTTTGTAATTCACTTATAGGGTTCAATGCTCTCACAAATCAGCAACAGTTGCATTCGACGTTAAAATTTCAAGAGTATTATAACATCAGGAATCGCAGAAACCCAATCCGCCCGAACTTTTAATTGGCGGTCTCGTGGAACATCGTTATTAAAATGCCTAACGCTATTGACACTTTATTAAATAACCCACCTCGAACGGGGTTCTATTTGTAAAGTATCGAAAATTTTGATTAATTTCGCAGCTACCTTAAAAATTATAAGGCAGGACACACTGTGTTCCGCAGTTATTTCGACATGTGCTTTTGTGTTTCCATGAGTGATTAAGGGATACCAAAGCTCATTTCTCTTCCCTTCCTTATCCCTTATCTTTAATTTACAGTATGGTCTACAGCGCACTTGCAACATCTGTGGCGTTATAGGCGACGGTAGCCACCTATCATCAAGTGGAACGCCAGCCTGTCTGTTTATAGACATAACTGGCGATGAGAGGTCTGGACATTAGATTAAGTTTAGCAATCCACAGAAATAATTCAGCCAGCAGGTTGGAATCACCTTGCCACAAACTTCATTGCATTATTTTCATACTAGCTGGTGGCCGCGAGTTCGTCCGCGTCGCTGTGACGACGAAATATCTTTATTTTTTTTATTTTTTTATGTCTTATATAATTATGTAGCCTATATCTTATTCTGATGTATAAGCTATATTAAGTATTGTAAAGTTTCATTGAAATCCATTCAGTAATTTTTGCGCGAAATTATCAGTAATAAACATCCATACAAACTTACGCATTTATAACATTAGTAAGGACAGCAAGGAAGTAAGAATATAAAAATGTTAAGTTGGTTTGCGTATTAAGAACTCAAGAATAGGTGGAGAGATTTTAATACGGTTTTCACATATGAAAAGAGGGATAAACGGGGAAGATTTTCATATATAAAAGTTGCACCTCGGGCGAAAAGGGACGGCCCTTTGCTAGTAATTTAAAATATATATTTTTAATATTTACTAGATCGTTTTTAAGTTTCACATTATTGTAGTCTTTTCATGAATAAATTTAAATTTGTATTTAAAATGTTGTCTTAAATCTACTAAACAAGATGATCTTCCTTGAAATAAAGTTGTAAATCCGTTGTTTGAAGTTTTTGTTTGAACAGGTCGTTCGGTTCGCCCGTAGTGGAATATCGTAAAATAAGATAGCCAAATGGTTTAGTGGCCCTAAAACTAGCAGTAAAACAGGAGTGCTCGTCCAATGAATATCTTTATGACATCATTTGATTGATTGACGAAGTTTCTGGAAACAAAATCGTTAGAAGACCATTGTTAGCTCACAGAATACAAACATCTTATTAATTTTAAGTTAAACTGATTTCATGAAATAAAAAGCATTACAGAACGCCCGAGTGAAGTCGTTACACGTAAAAGAGCATCCTTCGGTTATACTAATTAGAATACGCACAATATCACACATAATATCATATAATTTACGTCATGTTCTTGATATTTTTTAGTTTTTTTTTTTAATAATTATTGAAATGTAACTTCTAGTTTTGAAAAATAAATAAAATGTATTTAATAAGTAATTAATTTATTATACATAAATCTCAGTACGTTAAATGTGGCTGACCAATTACTCTAGTAAAAGAATTAGTTCCAGTCAACCTACGAAGTTAGAGACAGGGGTTTGGCGTTCGTCGATTTTCCTTCGGTTAGATCTTTCCGTGTTGGAACAGAACTTCTGATTTGATTGATTTCCACAACATTGGCCGTTTTTACGGGAAAATGAGGAAAAAATCATGGTACATTATTAATTACTTGATTTGGACATTAATGGTTCGGTCATTGAAGACGAGGGTTGCTTGGTGTTTTAGCCAACGTTCGCTGTTTCATATTCGAATGTGAATAAAAATAAACTTTTCCTAGTAAAAGAAAAATATGTGATTCATGCTGTTTACTGAATCTCATGTCGGTTAACAAATTGACACAAAAATATTAGTTTTAAGTTCTCTAAACAGAGTGACTCCTATATATATAGTGGAATGAAATCCAAAAATATATCCCAACTTGAATTTTACTTAACCGTGCAAAAACGCTCTACTCTTTCAATTGAAAGTGTTACTGGAGTCATAAAAGATTATATCAAGTCACAAAACGCAGCCCGCTATACCATTTAAAACATAATTTAGTTCCGGAAAAGTTTTGACAAGTTTTGCTATTAGGAACAAAATAAGTGCTTTTAACCCTTTGAGATAATACAATTTTATTCTTTAGGCGAGACAATCTTTAAATATTTTCACAGCAGGTGGAGAGATTCGTGACAAATACAAAAAGGAAGAGTATAAAAATATACTTTTAAAAATGAGTCGTCATTCTGCCGATGGGTTGTAAATGAATATTCAGAGCGACAAAGAAAGGGTGTTTGTGAAAAAAGCATTGGTAAAATTTTTATACCTACAGAGAGAGAAAAAAGACGACGCAATTGTAAAGCCATAAAATAGCAAATAAATAAGCGAAACAGGGACATGTCCCTATTTAATTATGAATTAAGGCCGGACTGTAACGAGATCACAGTGTAATTAAGATTACTGAGGCGGGGTTTTTTTCAGGGCGTTCCTTAACAAGAAAAGTAAATGAATGAAGAAACTGAAACAACTGGCATTGTTTGTGTACATTTAAAAAAGAAATCTTTTGTGTAACTTATTAATATTTTAATAAATATTTTCTTATATATATATATATATATATACACAATTTACCAGATATAATTTTGCTATAATATTTCGATATTAATCCTAATCCTAAAGAAAGATTGTCTGTTTGGATGTTTGTTACTTGATCACCCAAAAAACGGCTGAATAGATTGAGATTAAATTTATCACACAGATAGTTTATTACCTGGATTATTATATAGGAAACTTTTTATCCTGAAAAATGTGGGTTAGGTTCTTGTGGAATTTTCAAAATTTAACTACAGCTACTTATAATAGTTGGATCATTAAAGACTTATAAACAATTACGTCTATTAATTACTGTGTGTATTCATTGTATTTATTAATTAAGTGAGAAAAAGTCCCATTTATATTAGGTAAGTACCTACGTGTAGATTTTTTCATTCATTTCTTTAAGAGTGCGACACAATGACCGGTGACAGCTGGGAAATAAACTGCCTCGGGAGAAGAATGAGAAAGTGGTTTTTAAGGACAACGATTCGCGGCCTTGTATAATTCATGTGAATATATTCATATATTTCTGATACCGTTAGACATATACTGAGAGATCAATATTAAATAAATATAAAATGAAGATTTGTGATATATTTTCTAAATAACCTTACTAATCCGTAATATCCGTACTAATATTATAAATGTAAAAGTTTGTATGGATGTATAGATCTTTGTTACTCTTTGATGCAAAAACTATTGAATGGATTTCAATGACTTATTTAATACTATTCGACAATGCTCCTGCACACCTGGTTTTACTAGTGTTTTTATACTACGTCCACAATGAAAATGGACACTGAACCTATCCACTTTATCACAAAAATAGTAACAATTCAATTTGATTTACTATTTGAGCTACTATTATTGCTACGAGCTATGAATGAACTATAATATGCTACGAGATTTGTGTATGCTACGAGCTACGCCAGGCTACGTGCTACGAGTAGATGCTACAAAGATTTTGAAGTGTGTGGACGGATGGACCGTTTTTAATCAGTTTTTTCTTTAAATTGGAATCTGACATGATCGGGATATATTTTAGCTATTTTTTAAATAGATTGTTTGGTCTAATAAAATATCGGTGGTTATAGTTTATAATTTTAATTACAGCTTGTTAAGATACTTTGATAGACGAATTAAAACCATTCGTATTGAAAGTTTTACTTACTCTTTATTCATGAAGTCCTTGTTAGTTATTTTATTAGATATAGAGATTTAAACTGAGTGGCATAGAAGGGTATAAACAATTAAAGCCAAAAATATAAAAAAATGGCATGTACGGCACGTACATGTTTGTACAATGTACAAGTACAAGCAAGGATAGGTGGATGTAGGCAGTAAAATGGTAAAATAATCACCACTTCATTTTCATTTGTCGCTGGTCGGGACGCGGTCCAGCAGTGCCGACTCCACAAACAAAAGTGCTGTATTTGTTCAACGCCGAACAAAGTGTATATGTAAAACGTGCCGGCCCGTATTTATGTAAATACACGATGAAACTTCTGTTCAACGAACTACCCAAACTGTGACCTGCCGCTTATTTTTTAACAATTTTTTTTTGTTGCATATTATGTGCCAAAGAAAACAACATCATACGATTTTTTTGCATCCGCTTTTCTACTATCGACTATTATTTTACGCACTTCACTGCGTGAAGTTAATAATTTAGTTTAATAATTTGCTGCTGTATAAATATGATTCAAGATATTAAGCAACTTTTAAACAATTTAAAGAATTATTAAAAACTTATTAAACTTTTAGTTTTCCGCTAACTTCTCACGAGTGTTATAAAGGAAATGGCAAATAAAATCTATACTAATATATAAAACTGAAGAGTTTGTTAGGTTGTACGCGCTAATCTCAGGAACTACTGGTTCGAATTAAAAAAAATATTTTTGTGTTGGATTGTCCATTTACTAACATAGGCTATAGAGAACGCGGACGAAGTCGCGGGCACCAGCTAGTTTATAATAAATATTAATAATAACTGAATAATTACTCATAAAAAATCAATAACACCCAGTTCAGAATACTCTTTTTGCGAATAATTATAAAATAAGAGAACCATTAAAATGAAATTTATAAATTTACTTATCACCGCATCGATAGAATATCACAACGTGTTGCAAAACGAATAAATTACATCGGGAACAAGTGAAAGGAGAAAATGTCCAAGGAAATGGGATAATGGAAGTTTTCTCTTGTACAGTCGCCTGTTTTACGAGAATTGTAAAAATATTGCACTTTCAACGTATACTTGTCGTCGTAGTCACACTCTTTATATAATTTAAAATAAGTACTCATACTATTTGGAAACTAAAAGTAAAAGCCAACACAAAAGTACTTTTTTTACAAAAGATATTTAGTTTTATAAGACATGCTGTTTCGTTTCAGGTTCAAACGTAAGTAAATCTAAACATTTCCATAAATTTTTATACTTCGAAGTGTAACACAATTCATAAGTGAAAATAAAAAATGAAGCTTGTAAGTTTTGGCACGTCTAATAAGATATCGAGCGAAGTTGGATGTGTTCTCAATCCTCAATGTGGTGTAATTGTAGATAGTCAATTAGTTTACCTTTTTCGCGGCAGAGTCTTGGTTGTTGTTATCAGCGTGGTGCGGAGCGGCAGGCGCCATGACGGTGACGCCACTCTGCGAAAGAAGCTCGTCGGAGCCTCTCTGTAACAAACGAAAAATACTCACATGTAATAACGAACATCGTGTGTGACATCATAACATATTACAACATACAATTGCATATCAGTCACGCGCTACAGAGAAAATAACGAAATAAAACAGAAAACAAATTCGTATCACGCCAAAATACACGTCAACCGGCGCCCTTGTGCGCCCCGAGATCAATCTCAATTTAAGACGGCAAAATGACAGACCTCAGCAGTTAAACGCACCGGGCGAATGTATAAATCACGCTATGTAATAAAGCAAGTGAACAAATGACTGCTACATAGGAGACACACGACTGATGCCCGAGTTTATATTCAGTTAGTGAGACGTGCGAGGGCACAGGGAATGTTTCGCTACTGGAGGAGATATGACAGCTCCGCTACCTGTCCGCTGTTGCGCGGGCATCACTCATCTAAGACAGTTAATAAAGCCTCAACACATCACTCTTACCTTCCTCTAGAGAAAAAAAAAATGACAAACAAGTGAACACATATTGCCCAACGCGACGACACACTACAACATTTTACAATTAAAAAAAAAAGCGCATTGTAAATTTATCCGCTAAGATATTTTTTATTGACAATTTGCATATAATAAAAAGCAGATTATTCTAACAGCGGGAATCTCATTTTGCGGCATAAAGCTTTCATTGTAGAAAAAAGAACCGTTTTCTCTGAAATAAAACCGGGCGTTCGCGAGGTCCTATTCCTTGGAGTAATTTCGTAGAGCGCATGTAATAATTGCCCGAAATTAAATAACATTTTTCACAACAAAGAAACAACGTGGATGGAAATTTTGTAATACGATGGCAGATTTTGTTGAGAAAGAAGAAGGCAGTTTACGTTTCCATAAACATTTTTCAGTTTAATGGAGGTGGCATGAAATGTACAAAGTTTCACTCATTCAAGCACAGATTGTAAACACAACTTGTTTTTTTTTTTTTAATATAACAACGATATTCTATAACTATAATAAGCTTTCGGTCCATTAGCTCCTATGTATCAGAATGAACGGAGTATCAAAATGTACAGTTGTACAAAATAAATATAGTTAAGTAAAGAATATCGTTGTAAATATATAAAATTAGATATTACGTGCGGTTTATAGGTGAACAGACCAAAAAGTAAGCTAACTTGGTTGAGCTTAACTCGCATAGCTTAAGTAGTTTTTCATAATTTTCTGATAGTTCTTCATAGTATGCATATTTAATGGCCAGCACACAAGTATGAAAAACTAAGTTAGCTTAGCTTTCAGTCTACATACAGCCTCATCCGCAAGGTAGCCTATGCTTGCCTATCCGGGGCATAGAGCTGTTTCCATAACAAATATTACCAAAATCGCTTCTTCAGTTCAGCTATGAAATAGTGACTAGTCATTTTAACATTAGTACATGAATTATTTTAAAATAATATTTGTTTTAACATATTTTATCGAAACATCTGACGCGTCTCGAATATGTCATTTGAATTGGTACGAGCCATTCATATCAGAATGTCTAGAATAAAAATACATGAAAGGCGAGGTTTACTCGAATCAGAGGCACCCTAGACCCGTCCACATTCTACGGATTGAAAAGACGAGAGAGATATGTTTGCGTGGTCAAAAGAAGTATCCGAATCAATTGTTAAGATCAATGTGGACAATTTGATTAAAAAAAATATATTGAAATACAAACGCCAAGTTTTAGACATTTTAGAGGTTTTTTTTAAAGAGGAAGACAATATATTCATATCAAATTTAGCTCATTTCAGAAATCAGAATTCATGATATTCGAAACCAAAAGAGATTAGATGTGGTACATTTAGATGTACGTTTTTCATAGTTAGCAAAACTAAATCCATTTATTTATAGTAAGCCAAAACTATAATAAATAATATAACGAGTATATTATACAAGCAGTATAAATCTTATTGCGACCCAATGAAATCGGGCAAACATAAAAATAACACATCACATGTAGTATGAGCATTGTTAGTGTGGTCGAATAAAATGGAAGGAACCAACGGAAAACGAGCATTTACGATAGGAATGAAAAATCACTTCGGCATTTATGACGTCATTGTTCCTGGGAACGGGTCTAATATGAAAAAGAATAAAAAGGGTCTAGAGCACGGAAAAGCTGTCGTGGAGGTCTAATAATTTTTATTCCGATTTCACGACCTTAATGTCCGATTTAACTGGGCCCGTGTAAATTATGATTTAATTTAATAACCACCCTTGGAAACGCACGTAAAATGTTTTTATGTGAGATAATATACTTTTCATTAAGAGTCATGTGTTACTCACAATTTTATATTCATTTTTATGAGCTCAAGTAATGTGGCATTGAATCGTTAACAGAAATTTATTCGGATTTACCTACTCAAAGGGTTAGGTGGTGCGCACAAAATTACCAACATTTAATCGAGTTTATTTTGTTTTTAAATGATCTCAACTTTGTTAATGTTATATTAGATAGGTGGCTACAGTCAGCCGCTGGCTGCATGTGCGCTGCCGACTACAGTAGGATTAAGGATCAGGGATTGGGACGGGACAGGGAAATGGACTCTGGCTGGCATCCCTTACTCGTCAATATCAGTCAGTGGGTATTATCGTCAATAAATTGAAAGACAATGTACAAAAATAAAAAGGTACCATAATAAATTTCTTCCAGTGACTGTAGTGACTGAGTACACTTTTTTACTTCATTGATTGCGGGAGCTATATTTCACACAGAAAATTGTTGAAAAGTTGTTAAAGAGAACCGTTGCGTTGCACTCAAAGGAAAATTAATTGAAAATTATTGGATTAATGACTTAAATTGTACAAAGCGTACTCGAAACGGAAAACAACAACTGGCAAGGCAACGTGGATTTAATTAAGATTCAATATAGATCGCCATTTTCAATACGTTAACCATACTTACGATATTGGTCAATTTGTACGGTTGTATAACCCTGTTATGGACAAACCATTGATCACTTAAAAAACAAAAGACGCAACACTTGACAGTTTTGTATCTTTTATAACGTCTATTAACAAATGTATTTTTTTACAAGAGCAACAATGATAAGACACGTAATGCGGCATTATTTAGTCTATGTTAATTGGTAAAGTTGTACATTAGGTCTTATCACTTTTTATCCGTGTGCTAACTGCCAGAATATTAGCGGGCCTAGGTTTCGTCTGGTTGTCTCATGTCTATGGAATAAATGAAAGTACATATTTAGATAAGCAGAGGGAGAGTATCTAAAAGCAAACTCAAAATGAGAATAAAAAACTAAATTAATTGTCAAATGCAAATGTTTGCTGGAGAGTCTACAGTGGCGTGGCGGCAGAGAGCGTGTATCGCCTTCACCTGCTAGGTACGCATTTACACAGTATCATAGCGTGGGTGACATTTAGAGCAACGCACAGCTGTGCCATATGTGGTTCGCATTCAGCACTAACGCCTAATATCATCTCGGCTGAGCGTATTCGAGTAAGATGTTGAAATTAACGATCTTGATAATATTTGTCGGCTCAGCGCTGCCAGCCTCCACTTGTAATTAATTGCACCAATTTGTTCTGCGCTTATAACGGACATTTGTCATGTGCCCGCCTCTCGCCGGATGATTTTCGCACTAACTTCATAATCGATATTCGCAAGTATCGATTATCGGCGGGGAGAGAGAACTCTTTGCTCCGACTTGGATATTAAGACCACCTCTAGTCATTAATAAACCTTAACGACCTGTAGTTACTCGGACCGGAACGAACAATAGCAATTAAAGATTAAGATGTGTACCTTTTGCGGTTGTTGTGGATATAAACGTTGCGTTAAACATTCACAAGTCGAGTCCCAGTAGCGGTCGATCAGCGCACGATGTAAAGTTAACAATTCTTGTCGCAACTATGAAGCAAACCTCTTAGCCCCAGAACAATATAAGAAGACATTACTCGCTGTCACAAGTCTAGTTTATAGGGAAAGCAGAGTCTGTGTGAACAAAGTTAAAGTAGGGGTTTGTTACTTTTGTAATGAATAGCGACGTCAGACGCTAACCGCCACTCGAGCGCAACTCGCAAAACATTTAACTTCCGCGATAGCTCAACAACGCTGACCTAACACCGGACTTACTCAACAAACTGCAATTTTGTTATCATGCTCTGTCTTAAACTCCGGCTAAACATCCGGCGTTTATACTGGCAAACTTATTATATAAATAATTGCATTTCGAAGCGGTTCAAAGATCGATGGCCACATTATTGTCGCTAGAAAGTAATGGGGGCGCTTGATTTACGTTATTGTTTGAGTAAAACTAATCTAGCCCCTAGGAAAAGTTGGACGATAAAAGTTGAGAAACACTGTGCAGCAGAAACAAAGGGCAGCATTTACAGGCGACGTTCATTTGCATGCGAGACGATTTGAATAAATATCGCGCAGTGGGCAGGCGCAGTCAAGTGTTTTATGACTTACATTATTTTACAAGCGACTAAAATTAAAGTTTGATAAATGCTGATAGAATTTCGTATAAGGCCACACTACTCGAAGAAGGAACGTGATTTGCTTAATTAGCTTCAATAAAATTAATCCAGACCCCACTTTGTTATGTTACAGTGAGATCGAGTTACTACTGTGGAATCGATAAAGCCTAATGTCACTATAAGAAACGTGTTAATGGTCGCTATTTATCGTGGTTAACCCGTGAACTATGCGTGAGAATTATAGAAGATTGGGGGCACATGTGCCACTTTTAGGAAAATAAATTTTCCTCTCCAAAAAAAAAATTCGATAGTACCAAGGTAAATTTTATTACATTAACGGATTCAAATCTTGTTATTAGAAGTTCCTATGAATTTAATGAAGTAATTTATAATGGGAGGCCCTGTAAAATAAAATAAAACATATTAAACTTGATTTATAAATATTTTTTAAACTTTTAACTTGTGTAATTTACACAAATTTATTTGTGAGTAAGGTTTAAAAATAAACAACAGTATAAATTCTATTTTAAACAAGAAATATATTTTAATTAGATGTTTTGTTTTGAATCGATCTCATCAGACGTTTTGCCGCTTTTATCTTGAAATCCACAATGTCAATTTAGACATTTCATTATATAGGATTAAACGAACCACATTCGTTGTTTACATTGTAGATAAACATTTGGACTTACAGGACATAGGATAGGCTACTTTTTTCTTTTTCAACGTAAACGAAGTCGCAGGCACCAGCTAGTATAATAATAAATTTATTTGTCTACCTCGTGCGAGTCAATATACCAATGACACTCTACATAGTTTCTGACCCTATTACATCAATTAAGTATTACATCAATTAAAGTTTTCCTGTGCTGTGCAAGCTAACTTATAACCATTTTACTGAGGAAAAACAAATAGATTCTTTATGGCAATGCTGGATGGAAACATTTCACCCTCAATAGGCCGTACGGAATCTAAAGCGATCGTAATTTCGTGGGGCAATATTCTGCCTTTTCATATTTTCCTTTTGCCTGCCGAATGTTATATAGCGCCCGATACACGGCCGCGATTTCGTTTGTTATTTCAAGCCCTCTCGCGCTTCTCCAATTTACTATATCTGCACGTGAAGCATCTGTTAAATAAATAAACATACAGGAATTGCTCGACTTCTTTCAGTTAAGCGAGTCTTGTGCGTGGAAATTTAAAGATTTTTATCAATAAAACAAAATTCACGCGACAAATCGAACGAGCTTTTTGAATTTGATCTTTCGAAGAAAAAATCTCTGTGTCGTAGAATTGCACGTCAGAAATTATTATCATAGTTATTTTATTACACAAAAAAATAACTGTAAATTTGGAAAATTTGTGATTATAATACCCCCCCACTTTCCCCATTTTCATATATATATCTCTAATAGTTTATCACCAAGTGACCTGGATATCTTTCTTATTTTTTCTAGCATTGGTATAAACTTGCCTATCGCCTAAACACACACAAACCCACACACAGCACACACACAGACACACACACACCCCTATATATTTATATCAAAGTAAAAACTATCCAACGCGCCTAAAGAAGATTTCACTTCAAAACTACATTCTTGCTCACTACACACGAAGGTTGATTATAATAAATTCACATGCATATTATTTCTGTAAAATCTCCACGTCTTGAGGGTAAAGCAGTGTTGCATACAAAACGCCACTGCAAGCATTCTTTGGTTATTCTCGATGGACTAAAGAAGCAACCGCATCAGTGGATATGAAAGAATACAAAATGTGTCAACCTCTTTAGTCGTACGGCGAGTCAAAGACTGCCAAGCTCCCTGGCTTATGTCGATATGGATTCTTTGAAGCAACATTCATACGCTACATTTGAATATTTAAATATAATACATGGGAAATCAGTTTCTTTTTTGAAGATCACTTTTCTCTTATTAGATATTTTATGAGAAACTTTTTCCATTTGCTGTAATTTAAAAAAAAGGAAATATATTTTCGTAAGTTGGTTGATAACAGATTTTTTTAATGATAATTACTATTATGTAGGTTTGCAAGCTAAGTTTTTTTTTAAATAGAGTACTTTCAAAAATCTGGTCGATAGTGCAATTTCATATTACAGTAAATGAAGTTTATTTTCCTGACTAGCGTATTAAATTTATCGTTTTTAAATATATTTTTTTTTACAAAATAATAAGCATACATTTTTTTTAATATTCAATACTTAATAAAATAAAATCATCAATACTAATAATAAATCTGTAAGTGTAGGTATTGTATGTATGTTACCCACCCGTAACTCCATAACTCTTAAACGAATTAACTGATTTTCTCATGAAAGTTCCATAACTTTGGTAGATAAACATTTAGACGTACAGGACACGTGATAGGCTACTATTGTTTTTTCAACGCAGACGAAGTCGGGGGCGCCAGCTAATACTTAATATACTCACTAGCCCTAATTATGTTTTTTTTTATACATATAGAAATGTAAATATGAAAACGTAGCATGCCACATTTTACTCGTTCTTCAAAGCCAAACAGTGTGTTTACATTTTGTCTTTGGAAGTGCGGTGGGTGCGGGCCTCAGATATTTAACCGCCGACGGCGTTCCAGGAAGATAAATAAAAACGACTGAGATTTAAATACTTTTTCGTCCTGCTACTTCCTTTGAAGGGTTGTATTTATTTCCCTTGATTTGGAGGAACATCATCGCAGCGAAAGGCTTTAAGTAATCATTTCTATACACCTTTACTCACCTTATTTGCTTTTGGAAATATTGCCTCATTTCTTTTCGCTACAACAAATTTGTGTAAATTTTCACGAATTATCATTACATGCGGTACATTCAAAAGAGAGTAGAAGTTTTTTTATTATCTACTAGCTACTTTCAAGCGGTTGCGCGAATTTGGCGATTAGCGTGAACGAACATCGTGACGCGTTATTTTTATATAATAAAATTATAGCCAAGTTACTTAAAAGCCTTTTGAATTGTCAGCTAAACATAATGTCAAAAATCATAAGCTGACAACTGGAAGTGAGTATAAAATTGGATGGTTTCACAAGAAGAAATACACCTACCTCAATGGCTGATTATTGTTAAAATTTTAAAATAAATTGAAATAAATATTAAAAAGTAAAATAATAAAGAAACTTAATTATAAAGGTTAGTGTGTTGCTGTATCAAGTATTGCGTCAATAAATAACATTAGCGAGAATTTAGAGGACGCCACTTAATAACTACGATGGTTTTAGCCACCTAAACCGTCCTCTCCGTAATCCAATAAAATGACAGGAAAGTTTCGGACAAAAGCTTTGTACAACAAAGCATTTGACCGGATAAAGCAAGTGTAGGGCCGTCAACACCTAAAGCGTCGTATGCCAAAAATCCTTGTGTCAAAATAGTTCACGTTAAAACAACATGTTTATGGACTCTTAACTCTAGTGAACAAGTCGTTCTAGTAGTTCGTGTATGACGCAGCAGCGATCTTGTTATTTCTTGTGTAGTACAGAATGTCATGTTCAAAGTGTTATGTTTTTACAAAATACATTTACAGTGAACAGTGCTTGAGTTACAGACTACAAGTAAAAAAGTCTCATCTCTCGAATTGCTAAAAGTGTAACACTTATGAGAAGTCGTTATTCAAGTTTGAACTGTCTTTATTTTATGCAAATATTTACTTGGCGACTAGCCGTTGCCTGCGTCTCCGCTCAAGCTATCATCTATAAACTTCAGAATCAAGAAAATTGTATAGTTTAAAACTGGGATAAACTGTATACGTGTGGAAGTTTCACACAAACGGTTCAACGGTTTAACCACAAATAACAAACATCTAAACTTCTACGCACACTTTAGTAGAGAACAAAAATGTAGTGCGTGTACATAACTTAAAACAGTTTTAAAAGTGGGATCAGATTTGCTAGGAGCTTAATGTCCTTAAATCGGAACAAGCGGGTAACGGGCCCGGACAAATATTTTGCCACTTTGGAACGTTACCTGACCGGAGAAGTGGCCGTGGGCGCGTCGTGGGGAGACAAGGTAAATATGTCCCCGTTTCCCGGGTCGTCCCTACATTTTATCGAGGAACGATCGGCGTCGGGTCGGGAAATGAATTTAAAACGTGTTTGTGGGTAATCTGTTATCGGTCCCTTGTCTACCGGCTTGGATGTAGACGTTCGGACTACCCAACATTACATATCTGATGTGACTTTCATCTTAACTTTTAGAACATTAAGATTATTCACTACTTCACTATTTGTGAGCCCAATCTATACATTGGGTACAATTTATATAAATTAAAAATAACTAAGAAATCTATGATAGTACCTAACTCTGACTCCTAAATTTACTATTTTTGACAATAAAGAAAGACGGTAACGGGCGGTGATTGATTGATTTTACAAATGAGCACACAGAATATGCCACAACGCTCTTTCCATTAGTGAAAACCTCATTAAAATTTGTTGCGTGGATTAAAAGATTTAAGCGTACATACAGAGAGACAGACGGCCAGAAGCAACTTTATTCTTTAATATGTAAAGATTATCATAATCTACAATATTTTAGAGATTTTTATAAAACTGGACTAATCAAGATTGAATCTAAGAGGTTTTTTATATTAATTAGGTCAGCGTTCATAATACGACCTATCTCAACAAGATCTGAATTCATTTTGGCTAATTAAAACAGATCTGACCCTTGCTGAACACAAGGAGCGTAACCTCTTAATACCCTTAATTGAATTTTCGAAGGTCTGAGCTAAGGTAACTGTGAGGTAGGAATCTATTGTGCTGACTATTCAAAGCGTATGAAAAGGAAGAATTTTCGGAGACTAGGAGCCAAGAAAATTTAAGTAACGACCAATATAAAATATCAAAGATATAAGTAGTTACTGTTATGTGAAGGCGGAGGCTAATACGAGCAACACTGGGTTAATTATTTCGTCACAAGAGCTCTCGTAAGCCACCGTAACAGCGCTTCAGCCGAGCTCGGGGGGCCATAAAAGCTACATAATACGCGGCGACGTAAAAGTCTTATTATTTTAGTATCTGCGAAACGGTCGCGGAAAACATTTCGTAAAATAAAACCTGTCGCGCTGTACAAGGATGCAAGTCTATCTCGCCAAAGCGTCGTTCACCCAATGAGCGCTTACTAAATCCAAACGGATTCAACGTGGACACCGGCTAGGATCTAGCGAAGGCGAGCTTGGTGGATTTCTATGGAAAAATGTAGACTTTATGGTAGCCGAGGGATAAGTTTCCATTTTAAATTGAAGAGAAACTCTGAAATGTTTCCTTGTCTCCCGGCGGGGCTGAGCGTGCGAGTCTGAATAAAAATTCACGTCAGGTAAGTGTACGGAAATATTTACACAAACTGAAGAACTTCAGTAGCTACTGGTTAAATAAATAAATGCATTATTTGCGATTTCTCCATCCTTAGCATTTCAAACAGAAAAAAAAAATACCGATGTGACTGGACAGAGAGCTTTATGACAATGTGAGCAAGGATGTAAAGCATTTTAAACACGTGTTTGTTTAAGGAAACATTGGGAAATCCAGGTAAAAATTACGACAGATTATTCAGAAGCGCAACATTTTTTGGTGAAAACGCGACTAAGTCCCGGAAACGCGCATTTACATAGTCGATGTCGGCGCGATGGTGCGTGGCGACTTCAAATGGGAATTATAATACCAAATTGAATACAAAACTTTCCTTTCAGTGCCGAGTAATGGAGGAGTCTATGCACCGGAACAGTCGAAAAGACAAATAGAATGAGAGAGACGAGACGAGACACTGCTCTCTTGAAATAATAAGTGCCTGACGTCTTTTTGGACATCCATGCCACGCTTTTTGTAACGATAAATTTTTACGCTTTGATCTTTCCAATTCAAATAGGCTTTTTTTCTCGTTGAATCAGAAGTTATAGGAATATTTCAAAAGCTTTAAGTGAGGCGACGGAGCGGATTTTCCTTTCCACCGGCTATATCGTTCTGATTGAAATGCAAATGAAATGGTGTCCGTTCAAAACGTATTATTCTATCTACCTTTCGGTTAATCTCTTAAATTAGGTATACATTAAGATGTTTAACTATCATTACATTTACAACACGGCGAAATACGAATGAAATTAATATCAAGTTAAGTTTGTCGAGCCCGTTGAATGAGTGGTTCAGGGCTTGGCTTAACGCTCTGTTCCAGGGGCCCGGGTACTATTCCCGGGAGGTTGTGGCGTTGCTTGTGTTTATAGACCACTTAGCATCAAGTGGACCGTCAGCCCGTCTGTCGCCCTTACTTAAAAAAAAAAGAAAAGTTAAACTGCAGCAGAATTATGATAATTTAAAATTCTTACCGCATAACAAGAATTGTTTGACTCTGTTTACTGAAGCGGGAAATATTGCACACTGAATAATTTAGCGCCCAATGTAATGCGATGCGAACTCTGTAATGAATGTCGAGCGTGCAACTATTTCGCTTTACGGATTATTAAATAACATCTTAAAAACTAAGTTTTAAGGTAGCGACGACAACTTGAGAATTGTAACCCAAAATCTGAACAAGTTACACAGCGAAACAAGCTGCAACAAAAACATTTGCCTATGCCGACGTTAGTGAATTGTTCTCCCGCTCGTGACTGGGTAATTTCCATACATTTCAAGTTCCATCGCCTGCGGGACGTTCGTTCTTTTGTTGATAAATGTTTGACGGGAACTCGGGGACGCCATTAAAAGTTTTTTCGTGAATAATTCCAGTTTACATACGCAAATGTTTACACATAAGTTTACCCGCACTCACCTATTCGATGATTTCTTTTCATACAATACAGTTTGTTTGTAGAGCGGCGGTAAGACGGGGTATTTGAAGAGGTAATTGAAAAACTTTCTCATTCGGCAGACAGTTAGTTTCATATACATATATTTGTACAAGAGGTCTGTTAAAAATAAATCAATTCACTAAAACTACACCAAGTTATAAGAAAAAATAATACTTTTCATCATACTGTAAGATTTTCACATGTGGAAAGAAGAATAAATGGAGAAGATTTTCTTATATAAAAATTTCACACCAGCGCGAAGCCGGGAGCGGGTCGTTAGTTTCAATAAATATTGTTAGAGATAGTTCATAGTTGTAAATTATCTTTTTCTCGTAGTCATAGAACATTTTGCGTGTACGTTATTAAATTCACCTATTGAAGATAGTGTTAGACAATTTGAAAATATTTGTTACGATAATTTCTCGCCATAGTCACATTATGTTATAACACAAGTTAATTTACGTACCTGGAAATGGAAAACAAAGTGTGCAATCGAGGTCAAAAGATTTAGACTGACGTCACAAAGCTATATTTTGGGATAAACTTGAACTTTGCTCCTCAGATTAATCTCAGCACCTCCACTTCACCCGTGTCTTTAACTACTTACCTATATACTTTTCTTCATTTTTCAACCGACTTCCAAAAAAGAAGAAGTTCTCAATTCAACTGTAATGTTGTTTTTTTTAATGTTTATTACCTCAGAACTTTTGAGTGGGCGAAACGATTTTGATGATTCCTTTTCTATTTGAAAGCTGGTGCTTCTCGTGTGGTCCTATTTCAATTTGGTCCCATTTCAATCGGTTTTTTGTTAAAAAGAGTTATCTAAACTTAAGCTAAATTGTACCCTAAAGTTTTTGTATATTAACAAATCTCATCCACTATGAGGTCATATTTATTTTTTAATTAAACTGCAATAATTAGATCTGAATAAAAAATATTTGTGAAATATAACTCAGTAATTTTTAAAACGAATCAGTCTGCTTGTCTACGTTAGTAACAGTCAAAAATAAAGGGAATCTCTCTATTAAATATATACCTAAATATGAATGTATGTATATATAAACAATTGCTATATTATATGTATGTCCGTAGATATGAAACATTTACGATCTATAAAAGTCAACACTAAATGTCGAATAAAACGTTATCCCTTTTTACGTAGCCAAAAATAGTGTCGATAATGTGAATTGAAAACAATGTTCCGACAGTTGCCAGAAGCGACGTAACTCTTCATAACATTAGCAGTAATCCGATTCTAGAGAAATCCTTTAATAGTCCATTTAAATTTAAAATGAGGTTAATTTAGATATTGTAGTTTTTAGGCTGACGGTCCACTTGTTTTTATGTGACTATCATCGCTAAACATAAGTACTACCAGTAAGTAGGAAGGAATACAAGAGCGCTGCTGAACTTATAGTTATGATCCTAAATCAGGAATAAATCAATCAGCTGTAGTGGAATGAACTCCACCAAAACACGCGACTATATACAACAGCACATGTGCCGTTGTTTCGCGACGGTAGTGAGGTAGTGAGGGTTGCCGCCAGGAGAACTTGTGGTGCCCAGTTTTTATGACTGCGGAACGCAAGTGTGCCTCTCCATAACTGAAATCGGAATGGAACCAGGGACACCAAATCAACAAAAAAATCAATTAAAGTACTTAATTCATTGGTCCACTTAAGAAACATTCATTGGTTGGAAAATAACTGGATTACGTCAAATAACATCGCAAATCAAGGATGTCCACATCAAGTCTCGTACGACAAATTATGTGCTCGCGAACAGATAGCGATATTGTCATCCCGAAAACACTTTTCCCTTGTTTTCCTCGAAAATAGGGAAGGAAGAGCGCTAGTTCGGGAAGACAGCTTGATCCGGTACGCGGCCGTTTAGGGGCAGCAACAAGTCCCACGATCCTACGATGCAAAATGAACTTTGTGAGCGTAGAATTAGCCTCTATTTCGGAATGTATGTAGCAAAGGAAAATAAGAAAATTCATACGTGCCTAAATATATATGGCATTGGAGAGAAGATAGAAAGTTAAATTGATGGAGCGTAACATACATTAAGTAAATTGTTTACAGTAGAATGGTAAACGCACATAATTTTATTGCATACTAGCTGCTGCCGGCGACTTCGCCTGCGTATAAAAAATGGATAAAACCTACCAAGTGTAAACATAAAATTTCATCAAAATCGGTTAAGCCGTTTCGAAGGAGTATGGCAATTAATACTGTAACTTGAGAAGTTTATATATTAGATTTTATTTAACCGATCAGGCAGTAACTGATGGCCAATCCCCTTTTTTTGTTTCAATTTTTATGCTTTTGAAGTACATAAGCACATAAGTAAGTTGAAAATTGATACCCACGGGTCTTAAACACAGTTGAAAAAAAATTAAATGCCATCAACCTAAGACGTGCAAGGAAGTTCAAAACTGATAACCATTCGCTTTCTGCAATTTTCTCTAGATAAGGTTTAAGGACATAAAGTTCCGCAGGTGTGCACATGACATGTGTCTGGCGTCGTCAAGAAGACGTCGTTAACTTATAAATGTGTAAAAAAGATACACATTTCTGGAAACAGATAAATTAAATCATATTAATGCCTGCCATTAACACTTTTAAATTGTATGCATACAGAAATGAAGTATTCCCGCCGTATTGTGAATACTCCGAACGCAGTCTGATATAGACTGTCGACAGGGAAGACTTGTTGAAAAAAGAAAGCTCATGAAAAGATGAGATTCTTGGGGAAAAAAAAATCGAAAAACTGAAGTAAACAATAGGGACCCCGCGCCAGCTGGAAGCGTCGGTACAAGTTTTCAATTAACAGAACGATACTCAAGTTGGCAGCTAGCCTGGACCAATTGTGGGCTAACGGGCTTGTCGTAAATTTATTTTTAGCCAACTTTTTATTTACAATGAACAGTTTTTAGTGTGAATTTCAAGTTAAAAGGTAAATTGCTCCCGTACGGCGTATAACAAAGATATTTTTATGTAGACGTAAAGTAAGTCGACGGAGGTTTCGATACGCCGCAAACTGAGTGAGTTAAATGGAGCGTGGACGCGGCGAGGCCCGTTGCACTTGTTGCAATTTCTCTCCACTCTACTACTTAATTGTGCCGAGTGCGCCCTCACATTCGCTATAGACGAATGGCGTTAATTTTGCCCGGGAATGTTACGTCCATTATACTAATTGCGAGCCACATTTCGTCTAAGCATCTCAGAACTCCGGCCGGCGGCGGCGGTTGCGAAGACTCCCGGTACAAACTCGAGAAAATTCACAGAAACCAACTAGCAAAGAGTATGGAGGCGAACGACGCAACTTTGTTAATATTCCTAATTGAGCTTTTAATGAAATTGAAAGAGTGAGGACACGTCGCGTTTCAAAAGCGCCTGCGAGCCACCCCATCATTGCCGAAATATACTCAGACCGAGTAATTCAAAATAGAGATTGTTGAGAACACTAATTGCCTGCCGATTGATAATAAATAATTATATAGTAGAATATTCCAGTGAACAATTTGAGTTGCGAATAGGCTCTTTAGATACAAATTATAGAGCCATCAATTGAATTGTAACAATTGTAAGCAAAACGGGCGTCGAGATTTCTTTCGGAGATGGACTTATATTGTAAGCGTCCGTCGCTCAGAGGCAAATAATCGGAGTGTAGGGGCACCTGTGCTCGATAATGCGACGCCGTCTGGCTGAAGGGGCGAGAATCAATTAGACCATTTCCGAATTGCGTAACGTCTCCTGTTACGACCACTACGGGCGGATCCACAGCTGCTTTTTGCTCATCCGACCTCTTGTAATTTGCGCAATCGTCATTCGAAACCTTAGGTAAAGGCATTACGTATTCATCATTAATTTTTATTGAAACACCGATTCAGGTTAATTAGGAGAAAAAAAAACAAAAGAAATTGATTCCGAAATTATACTTTCAAGTTACTTAAGTCAACAGTTTGACTTCTAAAACTTTAAGTTTCGATTAATTTGAGAATTGCGTAGTTTTTGCGATAAAAATCAGATCGGAGACAAATTTAACAACCAATTAAACTAAGTTACTTGAAATTTAAAGAGGCATAAGCTACAGATTGTGCTTTTAGAAAAAACCTAGTCTCATATTCGTCCAGCAGACTCGAAGACTCTGAAACGAAGAAAAATGTATTAATGCAATTACGACATACCTACCTATTCGAACAAAAAGAGAAACAAAGAAAAACACAGGCGTACTCTAATTTCATTTCCCTTTAGTTGTCTGTTTAATGATTAACAAGCGTACGCACCGCCGCCAGACGCTTCCACAATTAATGGATTGCCCTAAACGCAACTGTATCGTCAGGTTAACTGTGGTTCGAGGTTGCAAAATAATAATTTACCTTTTACCGAGAAGAGAAAAGGAAAGTTTATATTGTATTCCAAAGGAATTAATTTTCCGTATCGGACAATACGCACCACATAATATATCGCTACGCTATTAAAAAAAATCGCTAATACGAGCATATAATCAAGGATCTCAGTAGACGCACATAGAATTGCAACACGAGTCCCAGGTTCCCAGACATTTAAAAGTGCCCTACTCCATTTGAAAAAAAAAAACCGAATTAATTAAATGAAGTCATCAGAGAAACAAGGCCGTAATTTTCGTTGTGTCCGCTGTAGATTGCGGCGTGTGAGGGTAGTCGTATGTGAATTATTTAGAGGCGGTGGCGCGGCCGACTGGCCCACAATTAATGAAGTGGCCCGAGTCGTTTGTCAATGCGGCGGTCTGTGCCGGTCGGCGGACCCTCACCTACACCAATCTGTTCCGTATATATCAAGTGTCAGATGCAACGGGCCCAGGAGTGACCCTAAATATTCACTTCGAGTTTAACAGAACGCAACGTCACCGAATGTAGGTAGACCGAAGAAGAGAATTAGGAACAAGGGTTTTTTTTACAGTAATCGAACAAATTAATCTCATAGAAGAGGTAGACGACGGGGCGGAGGGGCGGGTGGCGAGGTCGCTTTTAATTTTAATGGCGAGATTTATTTGTCCCCGATTACACGGAGTCTGATCAAATTCCGAGGCGGTGTGTAAGCGCCCTTCGCAACGACATTAAGCAGCGACGCGACTGCGATCCGCCGCGCCCCCGTAATCGCCCCGTTTAAATATAATTGCAATAAGTTAATAAAATCCCACAGCGATTTTAATTAATTTGTGGCGACAGGCGTCCAATTAAACGAAGATTTCCAAAATTTCATAAAGCGGCATTGTGTGGTAAACGCATTTGTTGTGCTTGCTTTTGCGGTTTGTTTGTTTATGCATCGCGTGTCAATGCCAAAGGGCTGAAAAGTAAACACTATTTTGGTTCTCGTTTAGTGATTTAATAGCTATCGAGGATTCCACAATAACTGTGCAATAAATAAAGCACTAGTAAATAAGTTAATAAATAAGGCACTAGCCTACACTGACGTAAATGGCTCCTAAAATATGATGACATTATTTCTAATCGTATTGAAATGTTTTAAAAGTTCGAGTGAATATATAGGCATCTTCTGGGTGAGCTTGCTTTATATCGACCTTGTCTTTGTTGCATGGCTTGATGCTGGTTAAGAGAAAACCCATTATCAATTAAAAAAAATTAAAAAACCATAAAAATAAGCGAATAAAAAGTTTACCATTTTAATAATAGCTTTTAGTAGCGAAAGTAACATTTAATACTTTTATATTATTTAAGGATAAATGGAACTATCGTGTTGTATTCGTGACAATAATAATAATTTTATTTACAGGCCATAAAAATCTGTAACTTCCTAGGGATACGCATTACCAGCCTTGAAGAGTTTATGTCTAAACTGTTTACAGTTGATTCAACAAAAAACATCTTCACAAACTTTATTTTTATTAAATTAAATATTTATGAAACCAAATATGTGAAAGCCCCAAAATCATATAGATAATAAAAAAAAAAAAATTGACAAGATGGCAGAAGCCATCATAAACAAAAAAAAAAAATACAAGCAATATAATAAATAATGATTAGTAGTTGTCGTAGCTCAGTGCTGTGTATCTAAATATGCATTAGAGCAAATGACATGGTGACTTTCGTCCCTCATTACTCCGATGTTCCGTCAAAGACGCTGTCGATCTGAATCGTGAAGTGTCCCGGATACGAGCCGGTCAATTATGTTAATGGCTTTGCAGCGTACACTCAGCTACACAACTATGTCCGACTAATCGATATACTATTTCATTGTATCTATGCAAACACGATTTCAGTCTCATTAAAAATATAGTATTATTTACTCACATAAAATCTATTGAAAGCCGGTAAAAACAATACATTTTATTTATGTTGGCGTTTCTAGGCACAACAATATGATTGATTGTGGTTTCGGCACACACATATTGTACTTCTCCACGCTGTTGGACGTATGTGTTATATTGGTTTCCACTCCAAACACAAAGTAATAAGTTTTTTTTGCACAAACACAAGGGAAGTTATAAAAATTCATTGGACTTCCAATGGCAATGACGTTGATGGAATAGCAATGTTGGGGAAACGGTCCGAATTGCCGACCGCTCTGTAGTGTTGCGTTCGTACCCTGTGAAAAGGTACGAGCCGAGTACGTGTTATCAACAGTGAGTTGGCAAAAAGAAAATCGTCCACTATAGAGAACAGGGGAGTAACGCGTGATTTTCACAACAGTTGTAAGGAGCAGTTGCACACCTGCGAGTTTCCGTGTAAGATTGCCAGCAAAATGCCGACTCACAGGGCCGGTACACGCTTAAATTATGCGTAAAGCCGAACACAAAGGCTATGCGTATTCAAATTCCATTAATCTCCCGTCCGGGGGTAGGTGGGGTAAAATGAACCGGCGCGGACAAAAACAATGCCGCCGGCAAATAACCGGCTCAGCATTGTTCCGGCAATTAGAAAGCTTTCCCATGTACCGGTCGTGTATAAAAACAGTGTAACATCAGCACGCATCGCTGCCTATTGCTCGTTACCGTTGATGTTTATTACCGTTATTAGGTCTATGCTTAACGGTTCGATATTAATTTTTACGAAAAAAAAAACTCACCATAAATAGTTCCCCCTGTAATTTTATAAGTGTTTAATGAATGTATAATCGTTGCATTTGCTGTATAGTAATTGCACGTTATCGCGCGTTGACAATCTGAAAATTTCGGCTTCGAGGCGGACATCAACGAATTAAAACCGACTGACCGATTGGAACAAATGACATCGCGCAACGAGTTGAATGTGAGTTAATCCCCCGCTCATTATTGTATCTTACCTACAATTTTCATTTGGCGTGGCGATTCAGCGAAAAAATTTGCAAATCTTTTTGTTAAAATTGTTTTTCTTTTATGTAGCATAAACAGATTTTTTTAATATAAATAATGGGTTTGCTCTTAGCCAGCATGTAGCCGTGCAGCAAAGACGATGGAGCGAGCTCACCCTGAAGCTGCCTATGCACTCGAACTCGAATTTTTGGTAGAATTTACTTACTTACGGTACGGCCTTACTGAAACGCTTAGATGTTAGCTGATAGACGCAGCACGACTTACCTGAGAACAAACACAAAAAAAAAATGTTTAATAAACCAATTTTGTTGAGAGAAATTTTAATACATTCAAGCGTGAACTGCTAGTTGACACACCTGGGGCGTATTATGGGGAGTACGGGTAGACAGGAGGAATATGGTTGCTCCATTGTTTCTGCCGGTGTATTGCGGAGTGCCGAGTAGCAATAAGCGAGCGTTGTTTGCTCAGCCCACTATTGTTGGCTGTTATTAGGACAGGACCGCGGAGACCCCGGCGGCAGTGGCGGGTTTAAGATGGGCTCAGACTAGCTTTCTCACTTCTGTCACGCGATTTGTACCAGACCAAATTTTAAGTTTGAAATATTTCCACAGAGTTAATTTTATTGTTAGCATGAATCCTCATAACATTTATATGAAACATTCAAAATATTGGTTTATGTATACGTATTTATTTATCTTTAAAAATAGGTTAGAACTTAAACTTAACATAACTACATTTTAACAGTGAAGCCGCGAGTAACAATTTACAAGTAACAATTTTATTTAAGTATATAATAATATGCTAATTCCTTATAGAGTGTAATCTAAGCTAAAAATACGATTAAGGCATATCAGTGCACAGTTTGTTTGAGTAGTGAAGCGACGCGTCTAATCCGCAGTTCAAATAACAGATGGCATTACAGATATGTGAACAAACAATTGCGGGTAACAAACACACGCGGCTGTGGATGAGCCAGCCCGTTAGCGGTTTACCACCGAACATTGGCTGTCTTCAGCTTCACCATATCCGATTGTGACGTGTTTGTTACGGAGGTGCTTCTTTACATACTTTCTCTAATGATACCTAAATCACCTCCCGCAATTTATAGTAAATGCTTTTTTGGATTTTTGTAAATTGATTTTTTTTAAATAAGCCATTTCCCCATCCCTTCCTTAATCCTACTATGGTTAAGTAGCGCACTTGCAGCACCTATGGCGTTGCTTGTGTTGTAGGCGCCGGTAGCCACTCACCATCAAGTGGACCGTCAACCTTAAGTTCACTAAATCTGTAGATGAGTCGTATAATTCAATATAACTACCACTTACTCCGAAATTGTTAGTGATCAATGCGTTCATGATTCATGAATGCCGTTTTGACAACATTATTATTAGAATTTAAAACCAGAACACTCAATGTTAGAACACAAAGCATTCGTCTTTTCATGTAAAAAGCTCAGCTCATTTATCAAATCACCGCTGTCTACATAACAGAGTCGGGGGCGCCACAGTAAGTAGGCTAAAAAGCCCCGTTTACTTGAAACGGCATGAATCGCGCGACAAAGACGGGATTCTAAACGAAAATAAACTTTACTGTATACAGCATAGTGATTGAATTAATTTGGAAAATATATATTCAAAGGATACTGGAAAAATGTAATCACAATATGAAACTAACCCATTATGCTCATTTTGCGAAGACAGTCACAAATACTCAGATCAAATAAGAACTAAAGACAGGAATTTTGCAGACAACTCTCAGGAACTACTGTGATGGATAAATCCATTTATCGAGGAAAACTATTAGGCTATTTAGTGTGACCTCAAAGGTTAAAAAAATAAAAATATATAGTAGTATCCTTATTTAGATTAATGCCATTTATCGTTCAGTGACAGGACTATTAAAACAAAAATATTAATGCCGGCTATCGTTCAGTGGCAGAACTATTAAGACAAATAGCTTTGAATCACCAAGTCGGTTACGCACTGCAAGAGGGCGCAATAATCAAAGGCTATATAACATTTTGAACGCGGACGAAGTCACGGGTACCAGCTAGTATTTTAATAAGGCGAGACTTAAATTCATTGCATTTATGTATGTACGTAAACGGCGAAGTCGTAGTTTTATTGGCTTCACTCTGCCATCCACAGGTCTTTATCTTTAGTTCTTATTTTATCTGAGAATGAATATAATGAAAATTCAATGCTTGCGTTTGAATTGTATTATGTTCTAAGGTGTGTGCGAATAAAGTTGTCATATCCGGTATACATTAAATTTTCACCGCCTTTTAGTAAAGCGGATTGTTAGGAGCGAGGCTCGAACGACGTACGAAAGAGCTTTCATTTGTTTAAGAGTAGCTTCGCCTCCTTTAAGTGCTTCAACTTGCAAAGAACGCGGTTGAATAACCGTGGGCGTTGCAGCGGGAAAGGCTCACTTAAAAATTACCTCAGTACATTTCAATGACGAACACGTACATTTAGACGAGTTTGAAGCGTAAGTACGACTTCATATAGATACGTATGTACTCCGCTAACCGTAGTGAGAAGCGGAGGCCCGCACCCGTCTTTCCGTCGAGCCACAGATATTCGCTCAGCGGGAGGATTGCTTAAGCCAATTTTGTCTTAGTGCTCATGCCATTACCTGCACGAGTACATGGACACTTACGCTTCTGAGACGTGATTAGGTGGTAACTGAAATTTATTTTATCAGACTCACTTCGGACCAGAGTGGATACCGCTGTTTATTGTAACTTTTCGTACACACCCAAAGGATATAAAACTCAACTATTCAGACATAAATAAAGCATTCTCTCTACTCGTAGCGTGAAAAATGTAAAGGATTTCACGAAATTTTATAAGACGAAGTACATAAAATAATTGAAAGATAAGCCGCTTTTCCCCTTTCTTAAACACAAATACGCACTCAAAATTCTTAAGCTGGAATGAAAAAATATTTGCGTCTCGTCCGCCCCGGAGCTTTTCGCATTTGAAACTCATATAAAAGACATTTTCGCAGGTACTCCTTACCTATCGACGGTATTATTCAAATTAATTTAGTAGCGCGGTGAAGCAAAAAGTGCGCGCGTGGGGGAGACCGCCCCATATTCATAGAGCTACCCTAAATTAGCATTACAATGAAGTGTTAGAGGCGCGAGAACCACTCTGCGTCTTCTCACATACAAAATTAATGTTCAACAAACAACTCATATTAGACAACATAATATAACTATAAAATGTTTTGCTTGTGCTTTTTTAATTTTGCATTTGCACCATTTTTGCACACAATCTTGTGGAGTGACAGTGCCATTTATTATAAGGCAGTATGAACTAAGAGATAAAAATATTAGATCTTACAACAAACGAAAACAAATAAAAAACTTCAACTGTTGTAGTGCAATTTATAATTAACTAGTGACCCGCCCCGGCTTCGCACGCATGCATTTTTTTTCTGGAAATTACGTACCTATACCAACTTTTCTATGTTATGGGAGAAAAATTATGTGGGAGGAACAGTGTGTTTAATTAGTCTGTGTTTTTAATTACTTGGTTGCTGCATACAAACAAATATTCCTATACTGTTTTAAATTAGCGTTATACTCGTTGTATACAATCACCTGAGCGGCACTCGAACAAGATAAGAATTTGGTATTTATGCTTATTCATGTGAAGCATATTATGTTAAGTGTCCGAAGTGGCGCAGCACCTGAGCAGCAGTATATTGTTTTTTGGACCACCCTTTTACGCGTTCCCGCCTATAAATAAATCAAAATATTCAGGAAGGGCTCGTCTTTAAGGCGGCTTAGCGGAATCGTAAAATTCAACAGCGCTCGCACCGCCCCGGGGTTTATCTTTCGGCAACGTTTGCCGTGTTTTTACTAGAATTGTAAAAGAGTAGGTATCGCAGTGCCTATATATGAATAGAAAAGGCACCCTTCCTTCTTTACGGGGACATATTATGAATCGTGTCACTTTACAAGTTTAAAGCTGAAAGTAGTTTATATAAAGTAGTTATAAGCTAAAAGTAGTCTCGTGTATTATATAAAAAAAAAATTGACATTTGAGAGTTGCGATTTTTTTTTAAATACATTTATCTAGAATTATTTTTGGTTATTTGATTAATCTCAGAAATGCCTACTTAACTTCTGTAGTTTACTATATTTTAAGCCATATCATATTAGCGTTCAAATTATATTTTATTGTAAAAAACTAAAAGCTTAATCCTTGAACTGGCTTTACCATAACTCATTAATAAATGTATACGTCAGAGATAAAGCATTTATTAATTAGTCTGAAGCAATATAAAATCGTCACAATCAACGAAAACAAAAATGGATAGTTTCTTCAGGAGCGTTAAGTGGATTTGCAGCGAAATGACTTAGTAATAACTAAGTAAACTACAGTCATTATTAGAAATACCTTTTAGATACTAAAAAATATACAATTTTATGCAATCTATAATTTAAATAAATAACGTTCCACTGTTTATACGTTCTTAAACCAATTTTTTATAAATAAAAACAGGTATTTTATTAACGCAAGTAAGGAGCGTTTTGGTCATTAATAACAATTATTTTGCACAATGCCGCAATTTCGGTCCGCGAATTCTAACCTTTGGGAAAACGTGAATTCATTATTAATGGGGAATCGTTTTGTAAATTGATTAGATAGTTTGTGATAAATTGGACAAGTTTGTTGTACATTTTGTTTACGGATATTATGTAAAACCCTTTGGTAATAATTTTGATATAAATATGTTATGTGTTTCATTACAAAGTCGGTAAGTGAAAATATACTTTATTATTATATACCTATAACCTACATATTATGAGCATTCCATACCAATATTATAAATGCCAATGTTTGTGAGTATGTATAAGATACTTTTGTCCTGGAATATATTAAGTTTCCGAGGGATAGGCGGCGGCGCCACCTTCGTTACAGTGATAAAGATAGTGTATTAATCACAGATTAATATATATTATTAATCAAAGACATTATATATTTTCTCATTCTTCAACGCGGACGAATTTGCGAAAACCAGCAAGTTGTAAAATAGGTATGTGTGTTTTAAGTATTGATTGGTACATAATATACATATAAAATTATGTACCAATCAATAAACAATTAATTTATTATTAGCTTGACAGCCATTCATTGGGTATTGTATTATTATTTTAAAAATACACGCCGAGATTTGGTGTGAATAGACATTCACCGAAATATATAAATCATAATATACATATCTTACATACTTTCATTACTGTGTACAAAATTTTTCCCAAAAAAAAAAAAAAACCATCTACGTACAAACGACGTAAATTCCATTTTGTTTCGAATTCAATTTGTGTCTCTCTGTAAAGCATTTTTTTAGAGAATATAACAAAATTATTCGTTGGAACTAAGTGACCTGCTGTAGAAAAACAACAATATTCTCGGCCTGCCACTACAAAGAGGTCACCATTTGTATTATCATTCCATTAAACAAAAGTCACCGGAGTTTCGAGTAAAAACACAGGAACTCATTTTTCCCGGGACGGAGAAATAATTTCAAATGTTAACAAGATTCTCCATAATGGAGTTGTTCACAGAGAGATTTAAGAATAACAAGTATGAGCTGCGGGCTCATCTTGTCTTGCGTACTCTGATTGTGAACAATTACGTAGGTACACTCAATAACATGACGTCTCTGGTTGCGGAGAAAAGCTCCGTTTGAGAGATTGGCGAATTCATTACCATAACTAGTATCAGTCATACACTCAGATGTGCTACTAATATTATAAATGAAAGTTTTCGAGCATATTGTCTGGATATTGTTACTCTTTCACGCAAATACGGCTTAAGGGATTTGGATGAAATTTGGTACACAAATAGTTTATTACCTGGAATAACACATAGAACACTTTTTATCCTGAAAATATGTTAGATTCCCGAGATCTCGTCTAATATATAAATTTTTAATTTTTCAACGCGGAAGAAGTCGCGGGCAGCAGCTAGTAGTTAATATTTCTTAAATGTTATTCCTTAATCTTCCTTTATTCTTTAAACAAAGCGACGAGGCAGAAGATACAAACGAAAATTGTAGATGGAAATAAGAAAAACATTAAAATTCAAGAGTTCATTTGCCTAAATTTTTAAGAGTCAATTTATTACTTTACTTAGCAATTCAGGGTTTGTTTGAGTTAAAAATTAAATTTCCACTACCCTGTAATATCCTCGTTGAGAAGTCATTTGCAAACTAAGCTAAAGCCTCTATTAAGTATCTATTGCGAACGTATTTCAGATTACAATTTAAGACTAGAACTAACCTCAGACCGAATACAATTTTTACCAAAATGTGCGCAACCTAATTATCTATGAGTTAAGGTACAATATTGCACAACAAACTTTTGTAGCTTCTCGGAGATAATCGAACAAATATAAAACTAGAAGGTTTTTCTTAAGTAGTGTGTAAAATATGAAAAAAGAAATAAAAGTAGGTGATTAAAACTTTAGTACAGGACTTAAGTTAATTAATAAGTTAAAAAAATTTATTATATTTATGATTGAAAACCAATATTACTGTAACACAATGTTTTTTGGGCAGTAATTTACATATTTTTTTTCTCAAACATAGTCTTTTTTTATAAATCTGTCCGACTATGCACTGTATTTTTATCCAAGTAATTGCCTTGTCTTGACTTCAAATACAAATTGGTTTCTATCACAATTTGTGTTCGAAGTTAAATTACAATAATAAAAAAAAACAGGATAACGCAAAGGCAAATAAATTCAGAAGAAAGTATTTTCGCGGCTGCCCCTTGAGGAATTTCTATATTATGATACATCGGAGAGGATCATTGTGCTCTTTTACTGCCGGATATATCTGTAATATTCGTTTGTCAAATGTACAGTCATTTACAAAATGTTATTTTGACAAGACAAAAAATATAATAATAATAATCATAACAACGAGTGATATTATATCTACAATTTGTTTAATGCATTTTGCCCAAATGTAATTAATACATACATATTTAAACACAGTATTAGTTTTTCCTCTATGACGACAGGCATAACTTAAACTTTTACTTAATACTACAGTCAAATTAAGTCGAATATTGGTAATCATAATCAGGGAAAATAACTACTAAAAGTCCCCAAGGCTGAGGGATGTGCTTTGTGTGTTGAAGGTACCCTTTTTCAAGATTTTTGCTCATATAGCGAATATCTGTACGAATAGCATTATGATTACTTCTGGCAAAAGTTTCTACATAACATTTTCTACAAATTTGAAAATATACATTTTAATTCTACGATCAAATCTGAGTTACAGGCTGTGTAAGATAACAGAGAGTTAAGTTGTATGAGATGCTGTTGTTGGGAAAATGTGGATTTATGCCCGCTTTCCACCGTGATTGGAGCGGACTTCGTTTAACTCGCACGACTCTTTGCTCGCTGTCTCCTTGCGTTCGCCTACCTATTTCCCACTCATAACTCTTTCTCAGTGGAAGGCGGGCATAAAGTAGTTCTTCTAATGGCTTTACCACCACAAGAAAATATTCATTATCAAGCTAGGAAAAGGGAAAGTGGAACCAACTTATTTTCATCACAAGAACTCCAACTTCGATGATTAACTTCTACATACAAACAAACAAACTTTACCTCTTTAATTATATTATAATATTAGCATAGATTTATTGTTTGTACATTATGACTTTTCCTGTGATTGATTATATGCTAACGAAACAAAACAATACATAACGAGTCATCAAACATAACTTTGACATTATACCGAACGAATGTTTATCACAAAATTAGCTTCACGTGCACAAAGGCTGTGACAAAGGCCAGTTTTATCCCGCCAATCAAATTCTGTCACCGAGAATCGTGGGTGCATTAATTGTAAATGTAATGAGTATTATACATTTTGTTCATTAATGCCAGTATAAATGGAAGATCTAACATAAAATATTAATAAAATTTATGATGAGATGTTTAATGAATAGTCTATACTAGACATTTCAGTATAAATGACGCAGAGAAAAGTGTCAGTTGCACCTCCCATGGCTATAAAGAAGCCGGATATTAAAATATTATGCAAGTATTATAAACGATTTTACAAGCAAAGTAATATTATTTCAAGAGTTACAATATGGTTAAATGATTTAAATTTCATTATTGCAATAAGATTAAGTATTTCGATTGGTTTTGTAAAATATTTTTTATTGATTTGATGAGCTGATTCTATACTAATATTATAAAAAGAGAAGATTTGTATTTTTGTTTGTAATGAAAAAACTGTAAAACTACTGGACCGATTTAAAAAATTCTTTCACCTGTAGGAACTTAGGCTATATTTTAAAGTTACATGGACTATATATATATTTTTTAAGTTTTAAGTCTCGTGCAACAGCTAAGTAGTCTGAAATAAAATCACAAAAGTACCTATTAATCTGTGTTTTTTTTTACTTTTTGATTTAAAAATGTTTATTTTATTGAGTTAATAGACAAATCGCCCGCACTTGCTCAAGTTGACACTAAGTATGAATGACAATTTATTGTAATGGTAACAACAAATGTGAAAAACTTTCGTTTAACATAAACATCGTTGTAAAGCGAGACCTCCATATTTATTTCTGTTATTCGTTAAAGGCCTCGTAAAGTTAATAAAGGGTTTTGTTGTTAGGGCAGCTAGCACGTCCGAGATAAGCCCCGGTCTCGCCGGGATGAAATCTTTTAAAACGTCGTTAAAACCAACCCCTGCCTGGCGCAGACAAAGGCCCAACAGCCTAATTGTTGACGAAAAATATTCTCGATGCAAATTCGCACTCTTTACAGCCCATTCCGAATTTGTATTTGCCTCGAAAGAAGTTTATGTAATTAGTCTCGTGGTAGGGGTGTATGGTCCGCCTACAGATTTAGAAAATACTTATTCTTGATTTTGACGTTTAATAGTTATAGCGATGTACTTCGTTTCATTTTTACCTTTTAGTATGTTTTTGTTTATTTTACATCATATTAGACAAACCGCTTCCTCCTATTCGAAAAATAAAAGTTATAACGCGTGACAAAATAATATGTAAAGCAATAACGCCTGGCATACAATGACGACTGACGTTATATGCAAAGCGTTGGATCTTTGTTTTAGATAGCCGGGGCCCGCGACTTCGTCGGCATGGAATATAGCTTATGTTCATCCTGCAATTCCATTCTAATTATTTAACTTTTAATGAAGGACCTTTCTAAGTGGGATAAATATTTTCGAAGATAACCTTCTAAATACATACAAACTTAGATAAAATAACATACAAACAAATATAGATAATCCAGTTACAGAAATGTCTTCAAATGGTTATTAAAAATCAACAAAAATATCTGTTATAAACTAATTTAAAAATGTAATTCTTCATTTTTAACTGAAACTTATTAAGTTTTAATATACTCGGTAAAAAAAAAATCCAACAATCAAACCAAGCTGAATGCATTTCGACGGTCGAAAATCTCTTTAAATCACACCTTGACAAAAGTTAGGCACAAAGAAAAAATGTAAGGATGTAATGAGCGCAAAGACTGCGCAAGAATAATATAAGTCAGCACACTGAATATATTAACTTGAACCACGTCTCGGTGTATTGTGAGATAGTCTGCGTAACTTTTCATTTGGATTCCTAATGGAACGTAATGAAGATCGAGACTAAGTATAGGACAGAACACGTCGGCATACAATTAATGCTTTACCGTATATGTGCTTGCAATTTGTTACAACTGGAGAACTGTGTTCTAGCTAGGTAACATTTTACACATTTTAACCGGGGTGTTTAAACTACAACAGTAGACTTGTTAACATACTGTGTTGTGTACTGAAGTTCTAATTTACAAAATGAGGCATGAAACGAGAAGCTTTCATTTTTTTAATGTTAAGGTAGACGGGCTGACGGTCCACTTGATGGTAGATGGTTACTGTCGCCTATAACACACGCAACGCCATTGGTGTTGCAACTGCAATCGCACTGCCGACCAAATTCAAAATTCAATGTAAAAAAAAACACAATTTTTTCTTTAGTTTTGAGTGCAGGAAGACAATAAAGATGCGGCACTTGATAAAGATGCTCCCCTTAATTGGTATACGTACCTCTATCTCAAGTGCTCATTGGGCAAACTCCTCCCTAAAGACAAAGCTTCCTGGAGTCCTTGCAATTCGATCCTCTACCCCCGCCTGCCCTCTCGGTAATTTTCTCGTTAATGGGATGAATAAAACATTTCATTCCCTACTTTCTTTTTCTAAATGTTAATGGTTTCATGGGTTTTAGAAATACATTTTTCTTTCTTTTCTCTAAAAGACTTCTCGTTTCAAACTAAGTACTGGCCTCTCTGACCAGTACTTGGTTAGTTGCAAATTAATTGATACAATGCATCGCGTCATGTTATGATGGGTAACGTTTATACAAGCGACCTGAATCATATTCGGCCGACTAACGCGACGGACCCGTACAACTAATAAAAAAGGTTTTGCCGCCACGATAGACAATTTACAAAGAAAAATACATCACGATAAAAAATGTAACTCTAACGAGAACCTCAAAATGGCTCGTAAGCAATGAAACAGCGCAATTTCATGAGAAAGGCGGCCCGCAAATAAACCAAAGCGGAGCACATTCCCGCCTCCATAAAATGCAGACTGAAATAAACGTAACAGACTCGGTTCTTTAAAAAAATCCGGACGACAACCGCAAAGCTCAGCAAAAATCTCTAGTGTAAGTTGGAATTCCGGTGTCGGAATTTTCATAACCGGCGCACGGCGACGATGGCCGTTGAAGCGTTCCACGTGAAAGATACCGAATTTACGTCCCGAGGCGAGTTCGGGCGCAGATCGCGATCCTATGTTCTCAGCCCGCCCAGCGCGCTACTTTCACCCACCGCCCGCCCTACAGTACGTCCGGCCGACTATCCTTCCTACTTTATTACCGAACACACGCCCCCACCCCCACGGCTCTCACGAAATATGTCTACGGCTCTCTCGGATCACAATAAACACCCCGTATGATCGCTGTCCACATGAAAAGTTTTATTTCACCAGGTGTCATGTACACGTTCCTGCGTAACATAAACGCGTCCTTTATTAACGTTCGGCCCGGTCTATATACACGATTGTCGTGTAGTAAACTCTCTGCTCACAAAATGAAAGTGATATGACTATAACGACAATTATTTTCATCGACTTTTAGAGATTACTCTAAGAGTATCATGAAAATAATATCAAGTGTATGCCGACTTTAAAGAGATTATCTATCTACACGACTTTTTCTTATTGAGCCAATTTCCTCATACGTTTAAGTACACGAGAGCTGCGAATATATATCCTTATGTACATACATCTTGTGTATTTGTTACCGAGAAGGGAAGTGCATCTTCCCTTCAATATAAATCGCTTTCGTTTCAATTGTGCAATTTACAGTATTGTTACTATATGATTGTTTATGTCTAGGAATTAATCTTTTAAACACTGAACAGATTCTAAAAACTGTCTCACTAATAGTTACACAATCTGTGGGTGATAAAGGTCGTATATAATTTCCGTAAAATTGTGGTATTACTTCAGAATTAAACATCCGCACATGAAATCAAAAGAAAAAGCGATGTTTGGTATTTATATATTTTGAGCTGACATTGCAAAAATATTAATCGTCTTATTTGTCGGTCTGTACTTGTCAAAAAAGTACCAGCAACACTTCAGCTCAATAAGCCAATATACAATTTAAGCCTCAATTATCTACGTATCAATCTGTAAGTGTAGGTATTGTATGTATGTTACCCGTAACTCCATAACTCTTAAACGAATTAACTGATTTTCATAAACTTGTTAGATAAACATTTAGACGCGGACGCGGACGAAGTCGCGGGCGGCAAGCTAGTTTAGAATAAGTATGAAGAGAAAAAATAGGTACATAAATATTTTTTAAATCTTTTAGCAAACTGTTGAACTGAGTGGGTTGGAGGCGAGCCAAATGCAACCCAAAATCCAAATTTTAACCAGACAAAGCGATGGGTGACATCGTTATCAAGATTTTAAGATATTATAAAACGCTGAGTAAACAAGAGAATGACCTTGGCTTTCCACGTGTACAATTTAGAAAAGCTATATTAATCTACATTAACTAATTAATTGACTTTGAGTTAAGTTATAGGGCTTCAGTGTTAAAGTAATTAACTACATAAGCGCCCGAAAACCGTTCATCTTTACTACGGTTTTATTAAAAAATATTTAACTTTTTTCTGATATTTATAAATTTATTTAGTACTGGGTCCACCCTGGGATTCGAACAGATTTATACATCATGCGATAAATCCAATTCGATTGTACGCGATATAATTTGTGTGTCACGTAAGCGACTTTAACTTCATGTCTATCCAAAATATAAAGAGGGAAAAAGCGTTTGCAGAATCTTATGCCAACTCATTAGTAATTAAAAACTATTTTTTTTAAATTGCTGCAACATAATTTAAGTGCACTTTAAAAAGTTGCGGCCGCAAATTACGTGGAAAATAAGCGACGCTCTGATGAAATTTAGATGGCAAGGTAGCAGCGACATTGTGCTATCTCCGTTCAATTATGTATGTATATTTATTACATTATATATATTATATGTATTATTTATAGTATTTCTTATTACATAATTAAGCTAAATATAGTAACATAAAATAAAAGCAATATTACACGAGTTTCTAATTAGCTCATTAGTTTGATAGTGCCCGAAACTTAATACGTGTGGTTTTGGTACTCTTGGTATTTTGGTTTTGGATACAATTTTTTTTGTACCGAATACCAAAATACCAAAAAGTTCATTTCCAATGTTGGCCCTGACAGGAATCGAACTCGGAACTCAGGCATCGACCCCTTATTTAGAGAGCGCTAAGACAAGCATAATATTAAACCTCTCGACCAATTAGCCTCAGCAAAACAATGGCTCGATACAATGTGGGGCTTTAGTAGGTACAGGAAAATACATTATTATTTTACTTTAAATTAATTAATACACGATGTTTTAAAATGGTCTCTTTCACTTTGATTAATTTAATCGGCTTATATGATTTTTTTGACATTGTCATTTTACATATATTTTCATTTTCAATTAACGTTTGGAATATTGTACATTCGAACGTTAGTTGATTTTGTAATACAAAATCACTCAAAATCTCATCGGGGGGGGCATTATCAACTTTAAAAATAACACAAATAGACTCAGTATGTGAAATCATTGAATGATGTATAATTATAAACATTTCTATGCAATATTATACCAAAAATATGTTTCATATTTTCACTGTTTATATTCGTATTGTACTCTATTTACATACAATACAATAGTATTCATGTTTGTTCAATAATTATCGGCGTTTGTCGAGTGAAACAAATAAATAATATATTACGTATGTAAGTATATTGTAGGAATGTATTGTATGGTGTGTGAAACAGATGATGTTGACAGCGGCAACCGCGGTCTGCCCGCCCTTGGGTTGCGCTCTGGCTACCACCCACACTGTGTTACTTGCACAATATACTGTAAAATATACTCGATAAAGTTCGCATTAAATATTTGCACTGCGTTAATTATTCGATAGTTTAATTGTGGCAAACATTACTTTACGTTCATAGGGAAATTTTAATAATTTTTGTTTTTTTAAAAAACTTTTGAACGTACTTAAAGTACAAATAGTGAAGAAATGAAACAAAAAAAAACATGACAATATTCACAATTTTAAACATATTATGACTAGTAAAATTTTTATTCACTACTAGCCGTGTCCGCGACTTCGTACGCCTTGAAAAGTGAAAATTAAAAAAAAAAGTGAAAATAATGAAAAGAAGAGTTATATATGACACTGTTGTTAATGACAGTGGCGCAGATTCTTTTTATATTTTTAAACGATCTTCGGAAATCTAAGATTTTTCTATGGTAAAAAGTTATGTTAAATTCATGTAAGTATTTTATACTTAAATATGTGTGCCAAATTTCATCTAAATCCGTTCAGTTGTTTCTGTGTTTTTTTAGGAACAAACATACAAACTTTAGAATTTATATAAATACAAATACAAAATAATTTAATAATATACTTAAGCCTAGGCACAAAAAGGGTGTAGGGGACCTCCTATTAAGTATAAACATACTTCTTTTCATCTTTAACTGTTGTTTACTGGTTGCGCCTTATAAGTCGTTTCGCCTTGTTTATACTATATGTACATAATTGATATCAGCAATATTTTTACCGTTATACCTTCATTGGATTTTAGGTGATATGATTTTTAGTGCCTAAGTATATTTTAACAATTTTATGAAAATTAAAAAGTTGGTGAAGGAAAAACTTTTGAGGTCAGAAAGCCACAGAGTGCTTTTATAAGTAAGTGCTCACAAAGTTTGTTGAATTCACGCGATTGTTAAGCCAACTAATAACCATTAGAAATAACAGCTAGGAACTAATAAAAAATACAACATATTTCGGCGTATACTTCACGGTAGGTAACGGTAGTCCTAACTAAATTTATTTCAGAACATCCGCCGGCCGTGGACTCCCGGGCACGCCATTCCCATTGCAATAAATCGTTATAGACGTCCGCCCGTTGCGGGAACACAACTACCACTACTCTGTTTTTACTGACGATAGTTCTGTTAATCTAAAATTCTCATGTGGTACGCGTGTGTCCGAACCAAGTGATATAAACAACAATAAACTATCGACACTACGTCAAGGTAGTATCGATATCGATAGTATTGGTAGCCAGCAACTGCAAACCGTATTTGAAAATAATAATAAAAAAATCATGAGACACGACTTTGTTTACTCAAACTTTTTTTTTAATTTTTAGCTTTGGGTTTTGCTCTTAGCCGTGCAGTGACAGGTGAGGTCTATGATGGAGCGAGCTCAACCAGAAGAACTCGAACTTTGAATAGATTTGGGTTTAATGAGCCAATCCTATTTTAATATTATAAAGAGAATTTTGAATTTTATTTATACATTGCAACAATTAGTAAAATTCACTGAGAACTCTTCCGATTTGAATATTAAACATACATTTTCGACTCAGTATGGATTAGGTGGAACATTATTGTTTGACCGATTGAAAACTGTTCAACTCAACTAAACTCAACTCGAGTTCACTAACATTCACATAGCGAGTAGGTATAAATAACATTTAAACACAACAAATTACACATTCCGGTTATTTCGGCGCTATTATTCACCGGGGTTATTTTTATTTAATTCTAGGCAGGTGCGCGGCCGTGTTCCAACCAATATTTTTGCACGATTACCATGTTGATGATAAGCTAACATCAGAACATGGTTCATGTTTCTACACACGTAGTTTTAATAATGCAACGTTAAAAGGCGCCTTTGACGTTGTAACGCTTAGCTTTTGAAACGTTACAACCCACTGTTAATTGGTTGTTAATTCTGTGCTATTCGTATATCGCCTCCTACGCGATGTGTTTTTAAAATTCTTTTGATTTTTTTTCTATGGTACATTTTTTCTGTTGAAAAGTGAAAACTTTAGACAAAAATGATAGTGACTTATTTATTCTCTTCACTAACAAGTAGAAGAAGCTGTACGAAATAAAAGACAAACGAAGCAAGTGAACGACATTTGTCTCGTCATGTAAATCAGGTGTAAAATTATTCCCGTGAGCACATTAATCAAGACTTACTTTATCATTTTCACATCTAAATTAGTACGAAAATATAAGCGTGCGTTACACATTACAGCCCGAAATTCAAGTATAAAGGATAAGGTATTGAGTCACTTCACTCACTCACTGAAACACAACAGCACACATGTTTTTATTTCAATGTGGTCTTCTGTAAGGGGGTGGTTAATGCCAAAGGACTGCGAAAGTATGCACTGTCAAGTAGTGGTTGTTTATGTAAAAACCTCAAAAGTAAGTAAGCCGATGTTTAGTACAACGGTTGTATCGTCTAAGTTAGAAGGATACGTCTCCGTTAAGTTGTAATTGCCGGTGGCTGGTTTGTGTGGTTGACGGTTTTAATTAACAAAACAGTGTAAACGAACGCACATTTCTTGAGAATAAGCCCAACGATGTTTGTATAAGAACAGTAGATAATAGCGTTGCTCTTCAAGTGGCACGACTCATTAGAACACTTGCCATTGTTCATCGGGTAGAGAGATGCAGTCTATACTGCTGGATATAATTATTGCGAAAGCTATATAAATAATAATGATCGAGTAAAACCGATTAAGTTTTCTGTCGAAACCACAATAAGGTGGGACCCCGATCGTGGCTTCCTGGTAAATATATCGAGATAAGACGAAGATAAACATATCGGAGGGAAACGATACGGGGCGGTGGCGGTATAGGTTTAAAATATGCAGCCTTCCTCGCTTCGTGGAATTCGTGTAAACAACGAGTGTCGGTCGTCTAAGGATAAATCTCGAGATATTATTGTAGGAGAACCACGTTTAGGGATTAAGTAATAAAATCCGACTAACGAGTTTGTTTAATTATATCGACTGATTACCGTGATGATGATTTATATATTTTTAACAATAAACTTCAACCAATCTACTTATATTACAAATAAGATACTTTGTGATGGATCTATGTTTGTTACTCTTTCACTTAAAAGCTACTGAACGGATTTGGATGAAATTTGGCACACATATAGTTTATTACCTCTGTAGGTAGGATCCTGCGAAAATGTTAAGTTCCTGAGGAATCGTCTAAAAATATATATTAGGTGACAGTTATTTTCTCAGGTGTTATATTTTTCATTTTTCAACGCGGACTAAGTTGCGGGCACAAGCTAATTAGTTATAAAGAAGAGTTTACAATAAATATTGGCACTACAATATTTGTAAAAAGTACTCTCGTATGGGTTACTTCTACACGCCTTAACTACTCTAATTACAAAAACTAACGCATTGACAACAATGTGTAATAGCAATAAAGATGTCAGGTGTTATATTGCTTATTTTTAAAAAAAGTAACGCGGACGAAGTCACGGGCACCTACTACATAATTTATACCAAGTATTAAATATTTCGAACACATTTTCAGATGCGAATTTGCGCATTCTAACATAGAAAGTTCGTTCGTAGAGGTATATCAAAGGTTAGTGCATTCCTAACTTTATACCTCACTAGCTGTATTCAGGCATTGCCATTAGAACGAGCTTCAATGGGATGGTAATTACCCAACCGGACACAGCAACGGGATTACTTGCTTCTTGACACGCCTATCATGGCAACGAGCCTTTGTAGTGACATAATCTCCGTCTTCACAGATAGGCAATATTATCTAATATGTACAAGTATTTGAATACTTAGTGCGCTTGTAATCTTAGACGGTAATTAATCTTGGTTCGCTTTGAAATTATTATTTTTTTCATGATGTAGAATATAATTCTTAACAAAATGTAAACAATACATTACCAAGATAGACAGTTTCTCTTGTAAATTGATTTATTTAAACCTAGCGACCCGCTCCCGGCTTCGCAGTTTTGCAATTTTTTCTTCTCCTTTTATATATTTAAAAAAGTAACGTTGGTTTGTGTATGCTTCAAAAACTCTAGAATGGGTTCACCGATTTTGATTTCGTTTTCATATATGGAAAAGGAGATAAATAAACGGCAGTTAGTTATATGTATATATATAAAAACTTTCATGTGTTAATAAATTACAGAAAAATTGCAAATGTGCGAAGCCGGAGAGGCGAATTGTTAATTGTTAATAAAATCAAGTTTTTTTTTATTATTAATGAAACAAATCGAAAAAGTGCTATTTAATTGTAAGTATTTTAACATCATGCGTCTGACCAAGAGTGTATACAAAATAACTTTTTAATGTAATTAACGTTGACTGCGGCCGGTGCTTAATCAATTTGATTGACTTTTTAATAAGTATAGCAGAAAATATTACCAGTAGTCTATTTGACACCAGAATCAATATCGCTGAAAAAGCCATTAGGTGCGACGAATAAATAAAGGAGACTGAGGAAACGCAATCCTACTAATTACCGTCAAACAAGGGGGGCGATGGGCAAACACCCCAACACCAACCCTCGCAAAGAGTTACGGGAGAGGCTCTATCAATTTTTGTCACCGATATATTGCTTGAATAAACACTTGGATGACGGGCACTGTGCACAATGTTGCGTCTATAAATTTGATTAGTACCATTCGATACTTTCACAATTATATATTGGTTCAATGAATGATACAAAAGGCTATTTTTATTATCTTTTTAATGTTTGGGACTTTTACCTTACAAAGGCATGCAGACATGAACTAATTTATAAAAAGGTTATTAAATAAAAAAAAATGCATAGTAGTACACAATATGACGATATCTATAGCTAAAATAGAGTGACATAAATATAATAAATATGTATTCGTTAAATAAATACCAAACGTGCTATAAATAGTATTTTTTTCAATATTGTTGTTATTTTATAAAAAAAATATATACAAAAACTGATGAATAGCTTTTGCTGTTGGAATTGACTATGAAAATACATTTGTACCTATCTATGTTGGGCTTTGAAAACAAGCACCTGAACCGTGCGTTTCAATTTAGATATTCAATAAAATGAAATTGATTGTATAAAAACGTTCCATTCATATTTTTGCGTGTACATAAATGCATAGAGTGAGTATGACTAATAGACTATCGGTCGTTTAACGGTCAGTTTGAAAAGATAAAAATATGTCACGCGAAACTGTACATTCATATGCAAATGGGACAGTGAATGTGCACCCGGCGAAAGTTAAAACGGCGAGGATAAAGGTAGCGCAAATATGTTTATTTCACGGATTTTATTTTTGTGAGGGTGTACCTGGAAAAGTGCATCCTTTTAGTATTACAATCTAGTCTTAAGACTAATTAGTAATTTTATATTAGCCCAATTTAACTTCAATTCCTAAATGTATTATTTGCTAAGAATAATATCAACTAACACGATTCTTATTGTCACTATTAAGGGGAAGACACTTTCTTAATGTGTTTTGTCACTCCACTAATTCAAAAAGTTTTGTCCTTTTCAACGACATTCACTTTATATTTGAGGGGATAAAAGAGAGGGACTAGTAATCATCGCATTTGTAGCTTCAAAACCCAATGCATTTGCAGCAGTAATTGCAGCAGCGTCAGGGTCAAAGTTACCATGTTATGGAAATACCACCGAATTAACAGTATATCAAATTTCACTGCGTCAGTTAATGAAAACTCTTCGTCGACTAGAAAATGGGCTGATATTCAAACGCCTGAACTAGCCATAAATTTAACTAAGAACAATCCTGGATCAACTTTCAAACAAAATAACTGATCAAAATTGATTTGAGCGCCCTTTGACAGCTTTGATTTGACAGACAGATACACAATATACGTAAACCTTATAACACCCTGTTTTTTTGTCGGGCATTAAATAAGATATAAAAAAATAATTAAGAACTGCAACGGCAATTTAAGCGGAAGTCGACGCACCGTAAGTAATATTTAATTGATGCATGCAACGGTTTGTGTACCAGGTAAACATTTATGTTTTCAACCCATCGATGTCAAAGTTGCCTTTGTCGTTTTAACTCAAAACATTAATTGGTGGAAAATTGCGTCATTTGCATGTTTAAACTTCCAGCCGTAAATATTAACACTGCTATTACGTTGATACTGGCTGTGTTTAAATGTGGCTGTTTCTTACTGAAACTAAGACATTCACCATTTGTTGTATCAGCTTACTACGCCAGAAAATCATGTCTTCTAGGTTGTTAGTAGACTCTTGATGTTTTATATTTATAAGAGAACTTATTGTTGATCCCTGCAAATTAAATCTAAATTAATTAAAGCGAAGAAAATTACTTTTCGTTTACAAATGAATTTCTATATCTACTGCTGGCCTGCTGGTGGAAACAACAGTGAAAAAATAGATAAAGTTGAATTTTCCTTTATTAAGATTACGTTAGTTATGTATGTGTTATTTTAAAAGTTCAATAATAATTAATAGACCAAAAACCACCACAAAACTAAAATTATGCCAGATTGTTCATGTAATAAAGAAGACTTGGGGACATATTTTCACACTAAATACGAAAGACAGAAATAAACCAATAGCGATCTCTTTTGAGTAAAATTTCAAAGTTATTGATTGTTTGATTGAATTTCCTCTGTATATTGGTCCGTTAGAGGATGTAGACAAAAACTGTACTTTTACATGATCCCTGTTCACCCTTCACATTAACTCGCATTTGTTCAAAATTTTTTATTTTTATTATGTTGTTTTTTTTTTACGTAGTGATCCAATAACGCGCACACATACGGCAATACAATCATTTTTAATTTCCGCAGCAGTCGTGTCCAATGCACTGAATACCAATTACAGGGTCCGTAACTACTGAGCATGTGGAATGTGAAACTGCTGCGAGAGTTAGCATCGGACTGCAGCTATGAGCTCAACCAATAATACACGCCTCGCTTTGCACGAGCTGTTCAACACTATGCGATTAATTAGGTATACAAGAACAACTATAGTAATTAAATGTGTTATATACTGGAGCAATTATTTTTCTCATATATCACTGGCTTTTGCTCACTGCTTTTCTCTGTGGCATCTGGAAAGCCATTTGCAACGAGAGTAACTAAACGTCTACTAATTAATTAATTGTAAGGCTGATATTAAATAATTTTATGATAAACTTCAACAGTTTTTATAAAAAATCAGAAAAATATCAATGTAGGTAAAAACTAAAGCGGAGTGAGTGGAGCAATATATTTGATTAAAAATCAAATAAACTACTAACTAAGTATATAATATGAAGAGACAAACATATATGTAATTAAGCTAAGCTTTGACGGTGGTATGATGTTTGCTTTTAATTATGTATAGCAATGTGCAATCAAGGAATGCAATATTTGATCGAAGAATTTTATAAAAAATATGACTCCATATATATTAACACAGTTTGTAGGAGCAAATCTACAACAAATGGACTAATGTGACTAATTTTGTACAAAAAAAAAACATAAAAAGCAGGCACTGAAAGAACATCTAAGTAAAATTAAATTTAGCATACACTAAATTTATAGAAGTCACAAAATCTGTTTCTCTTAACCTATATGTTTTATGGTTCAAAACTTAGTAACACTAAAACTTAATATAATTAAAATACAACAAATTTAATAACATTAGACCTAGTAAGTAACTTAATAACATTAAAATAAAATTTTATAAATATTATCTCACATGAAAATATTGTCAAAATCATACAAGTCTTCAAAACATATGCGTGCTCTAATCTTCAAATTTGTAATATCAGAGAAGATTCTAAAGGCAATTAAGATTGGGCAAACTGGCAAGAAATTTTCATAACAGCAATATCTTTAAGTAGAAGCCAAGAGTTGTGCTCGTTGAAGCAGTACGTATTTAATTACTTTGTGTATCCTTTTATTACTTACTTACATTAAGTGCTCGGGCAACGTTACGACTGCCAGTGCCCATGCATTGCAACATATTGTTACATTAAACTAAAGTTTTGTTTAGAAACGATCGCTTCGACATTCCCGATATACCTGTCTGAATAGAGTGAACGGTGTTATGCCAAACAGAAACATACTTATTAATTGAAATCAATCATTAAGTACTTATAAAATCGCTTGTCATGGCTGACAATCAATGCACACCCAAAACTACCAAATATAAAAAGCTGAAATTTGGAACATAAGTTTATTTTATAATGAGGATTTCAACTGCGTGCAAAGTCCGGGACGGATATTAAAGTAGCCAAGTCAAATATAAATTCAATATCAAAGTAATAAAAACAAAAAATATATATTACAATACCGATGCATGATTGAGTGCTTTCTAATAATTTGAAATAGTAAAATTAAATTTTCACATTTTAGAGTGGCTGAATGTCGTCGGCGCGTCTTTAAGAAACTTAGTGTTACTTTAAACAACAAACGTCTTGTTGCCGGTAAACTTCTTGGCGATTGAAATTTACTTTTAAACAATGTCAAAGTGCATGACGCCGTCCGTATTTACGCTGCTAGCGGGGGCTAGTGGGCAAAGTTTTTACGATGGCCCGTCCCGGGGAATATTGTCGGTGCATTAACGTTTAATGCCCTCCACAGTTTCACTAGCTCAAATTTAAAATTGGTTCGCGAAACAGTCGCTGCCATTACGGCAGACTGCGAGACGAAATTAATATTAAGAGAAATTATAAAATCAAATGGCTAACACGAACCGTTCTTCGCACTTTAGTCGATATTGCCTGAAAGGTGATATGTGACTTACTATCGAATAGAAGCTTCTCAAACACATAAGACCGATCACTTGTTGGGTCTTCAAGCATAAGTATTTAATCAAAGTGTAGAAGTTTCGGTCTTTCACGCACTTCTACGAGCTCAACAGAATGAAGTCTTTGCAGAGTCCAATGGAAGGTTCATCTGATATTTGATGAAACCATGGTGTTGTTTAGATTATTTTGAAATATCTTAAATTTCAAGAGTAAATTCTTGAAATTTCAAGTCTCTTAAAAAAAAACTATTTTTTAAACCAAATTTTAAAAATGAAAATAAAATATGCTTCATTATGCAAATGAACACAACAGATGATTTCAGTTAGTGGCTTAGGTGATGAAGTAAAATATTTAAAGAATAAGAATATTATTACTAAAATTTTCGAACAACTATCTTAATATTTTTGATATGTTCATGTACAACGAACCTATTTAGAATTTACTCATATTTGAGGAGGGAGAGGGTACAGAGTATGTCGGAAAGATATCAATTTCCGGACCACCACTGCTATTTGATCCTTATGTGTGATAGCTTTTTTATATGTATTAAACAGCCCCTTATATCTATTACTTCGAACATAATTGTTTTTGCAGAGAATGCCAAAAGTTCGTAACCAATAAACTAATTGATTTCAAGGGTTTTTGAGAACAAAATAAATGCAATGAAAAATTATAAGCTGTGAAGTACGAATTCACGTTAAGAATCAAAACATTTTTTTTATACAAATTTAATATTGTTAAAGTAGCGTAAAGTGTCAGAAGCCGTTTCCATTTGAGACAAGTTGGAATGTTAAATTAAATATCAAACGTGTTTGACAACAGCGTAGGTAATCTTTGTAATGAAACTCAATAAAATAATTTCATTATACGTAAAATCAGTGAAACTATTCTTATATTAAATAAGTACACAGAAGGCAGACTAATCTTATTAATTAGCAATAATGGATTATATCTGATAGGATAAGTCAAAGCTTTCTAACAAGAACTATTACGAGAGATAATTCAGAGATTGTTTATTTATCTTATTATGAAGGGAAATCGATATGACGAAGTATTTGTTAATTTTACTATAATCACTTATATTATATCTTTAATTTTTCTCGACCTGGAGAAATATAGGGTTGCATACCTTGTTTAGTAGACTTCACTAAATATAAGAAAATTAATTACAAGCTCGCAGAAAATAACAAATAACATTACCTACATTTGCATCGAGAAATTACAGAGAATTATCTTCACTTTGTATTTGCAGATATCGCTGAAAATATAACAAAGAAGTCTAGAATTCAAAGAAATATCTTGGCAAGGTAAATTTATTTTACTAGTTTATAAAGAATCTTAGTTTATAAGTTATAGTTATATAGTTATAGTTATATATATAAGTTAAGTTTTATAGTTTATAAGTTAAGTTTATAGTAATAAGTTTATAGTTTATAAGAAATCTAAAAATCCTCAGTTATAGTTATATAGTTATAGTTATATATATAAGTTAAGTTTTATAGTTTATAAGTTAAGTTTATAGTAATAAGTTTATAGTTTATAAGAAATCTAAAAATCCTCAGTTTTATATAGGATTTTTAAAAAATCCTATATAAAACTGAAGAGTTTGTTTGTTTGGTTAGTTGTACGCGCTAATCTCAGGAACTACTGACTAGAATTGAAAAAAATCTTTTTGTGTTGTATAGTACATTTATTGAGGAAAGCTATAGGCCACAGAGAACGCGGACGAAGTCGCGGGCACCAGACAGTATATAATATTAGTAAAAAGTAAAATTATTATAGGATTAGGATAAGAACTACAGTAGCTTTGCACTTTAATGCAACAAAATTCAAGTCTCGTTACTTGTACTATAAGTAACAATTTGCCAATACTTGAGACTTGTCACTAAGCACAAGTGTGGAAAAATTATGGCTTAGTTCAAGAAAGGCAACAACCATTCAGGTGTTGGCAACTACGTAACCATTAAGTGATTAATGTTAAAACCGTGACACAGCGAGTGCAACTGGCAACACATGCGCACTAGGTACACATCTTCAACATCCTATACCTTTTGGTATACGTAAAATAACACCACTCTGTATAGCGGAAGTGCGAAGATTGCAACTAGCGATAATACGAGACACTGATGTTTATGCTAGAATTTATTATATGTCAAAATTATTACCCATTACGCTAAGTGTTATTATGAAGATGCCATATACCTAAAATGAGAATTTTGTAAGGCTCAATTAACATATTTATTTAAATTTCGCGGTCATTTGGGTAGCCTGTTTGGCTTCAGTAACCACCTCTTTGCAGAAGACCACTGTGAAATAACAGCATGTGTTCTGTTGTGCTTCGGTGACTCACTCACTAAGGGATGCCAGAGCTCATTTCCAGAACCCTTGTTAATCCTACTATGGTCGGCACTTGCAGAACCTTTGGCGATGCTTGTGTTATAGGTGACGGTGACCATTTACCATCAAGTGAAGAGAATGACTGGTTTCATAAAGGTTTGGTTTGATCTGAAGTTCGAAATATTGATTTTACGGTTAAGGAATTCGGGGTTACTTTTTGGTATTATCATGGAACGATTTTAACCATTTTGAATGGCTAGAGCGGAGTGCGGAGCGTGTCTTTTTGAGTATGCATGTTGATACGCATTAAGTGATATACACACACATGCCATAGACTTCGCTACAGTTACAAGATACAAGCGGTTAAAACCCTAAATATGAGTATTTTTATTCTATATATGCTCGTACGAATAAGCAAAACAAAACATGGCTTTTCGACGAGAGTATAGGTAGGTACGGTAGGTATACGGGGTTTGTCTCGGACCCCTTATTATAATCCCAGACCCTTCATAATCCTAAACCAAGTTATCGAATATATTTTGACATGTACCCTATTAAATTCGGATAAAACAGATCTAATATAATAATAAAGATAAATTAAAAGAAATAAACTTCGCGCGTTTTTTAATTGTTAAAGCGCAAAAATACATAGTTTTAATAAAAAATATATATTTTTTATATTTAAAATATTTATTATCATCATCGCAGCCGCAGGAAGTCCACTTCTGGACATAGGCTTTCTTTATAATTTTCCAATAGCACGTTTATCAGATCGTCTGTACACCTTGTGGACTTAATAAGAACTTAATAAAACTTAATAGAAATTAAAGCTATTAATGTATATCAATTGTATCACAATTATTTGATGACTTACGAATTACGAAAATACTCCGGAAGTATATAAAACTTATAAAAAATGCGTATTACCTCGTCTTCTATATCGAAGTAATCTCGGTCGTCGTGTAAGTAACGCAAGCGCGAGAACATGTTACGCAAATTAAACATATTATCACATTCACTGACTTAAATTAATTGCACTTAACACTTATACTAATTAGATAATATATATTTTTAAGAAATCGAAAGAGAAAATAATAAAATAGTAAACAGTTATAGTATAGACAGACTTAGATTTAAGAATGACATTTATGTGACAATATAACGCTTACCCTCACCAAAAACAATCGACAAATAAATTTTGCGGCGATTGTTTTTGGTTGCGATTATTATTTTATTGCGATAATATTTTATAAATTTATACTTAGGATCATTCTAATTTGACAAGCGAACAACTAATTAATCAAAGAGGTTTTTTATTAGGCCAATTATATTTACAATTTAATAATAAATTATATTTTACTTAAAAACATCTAAGTAAGAATATTACATTTTTAACAGTATTTAAATATGTTAAAAAGTATAAAATACGTTGCATAGGATTTTATGTTTAATTAAGAAAATATCAAATTTTTATTTTTTTATTTTATTGACATGTGTAATTTACATAACTATTTTCCGAAACAGATGGCGTACAAATCAATTATTTCTCTAATAGATGTCTAATAGGTACCAAAGAGGATCGGTTTTAATCAGCGAACTTGAATACAACATATATTATTTCGATGGTTTTAATATATTATCCGAGAATTGCGCTTTAGTGTGACAAAGTGAAGTGAAATAGGTTTGTTTGTTTGTATGTAGAAGATATTTTTTTTAATTAACACTAGTTAGAATAAAGTTTCAGAGAAACCGCAGCCGCCAGCTATCTAACAATATTGATCCAACGCTTGGCAAAAGTACTATGTCAGGCGTCAATGTAATTTAAGGAGTTATATCATTTATTTTTCAACGCGAAAGAAGTCGCGGGTACCGGCTAGCATGTAATAAAGTTGTGAACCGTTTGTAAAATGTATTTATTTTTGTACAAATTTCCCTCTAAGGTTACAATATTGCCGTAAGACGTGTGTATTCGCATATGATAATCGCAACGGAAACAGTGTCACAGTCGCCCGGGCCACTGGAGCGTGGGTGTCAAACGACAAATTTCACGGCGTAAACCTTTAGATCTTTCGCTTTACTTCGCCGACTGTACCAGCAGCTTGCTGGTGACATTTACTTCTTTAAGGCGAACCGTGCTTACATTTTTATAAGGAATTTGGGGATGTTATGTCAGCACGTTGTCTTATTGCAATGCAAAAGTTAATTCTACAGTAGGCTGCTGTAACGGTAGACGTTTCGTTTTAATGCGTAGTCAACCCGTTTAGTAATAAGGAATATTTTAACCAAGGAAATAGAAAATATCCCGTATAATGGGCAAGCCATCTTCGAAGATATTATGTGAAATTAGCAGGACTTGTTAGTGGTCTATGGCAGTGGGCTATTATGATTGACTTCACTTACCTCTTTACATTGGGGACAAGTCTGTGCTGAGCAGAGAGATGTAAACATATAATATGTATAAGAAGTATATGTGCTTGAACACAAAACAAAGAAGTTGGTAGTCAGATGATTTAGCTCATGACGATTCACTTACTCAATAACTCGGAAATAGCAATGAAAAATGATCATGGTACGTATATTCGAACCATGAAAACTTTTCATAAATAATGATGCATTTTTAAACAATCATAAAATATAACTTTCTTAAAAGTTATAATAACAGAAGTATTGAGAAATTAGACGCATTTAAAAACGCCCAGACACAACTATAGCATGTTATCAGCACGTATTCGCAACAGCTGTCAATTATAGGCTGTCCTGTAACATAGTTCCAGAACAGTGGGGTGGTGGTGGTGAGATTAGATTCCGATTGCAGACGTATCTGTCCGCTAATGAACGTTGGCACGTGCATACTTCGCTTAACTGCTGTTCGGATTTCTGACACATACGTGTCTATGCGTCCCTGGTACGAAGTGCTATCACGTGGTGAATAAAAAAAATCTTTTTTATAAGAAATTTTGAGAAACTTAATATTTTAAATCTATGTATCAATTTTAAAGTAGACTTTTTCCTAATATAACTCTCAAATAAAATGTAGCCAACATATAACGTGCAATCAATCAGCTTAATAGAATAGTATAAAATAGGTAGAATAAGTATGTGTATCAGAACCTATACTCTATACAGAAAGCACCTAATCTATAGACAAAAATTTCTATTAATTTATGTAATCCTAACTAAGAGAGGGAAGGTGTTGTTCAAATTGTAACAAAAAAATTATTGTCATGTAAATTCGGCAGTGACCACCAACCTGTCACAAAAGATTGCCGTGAAATAATAGCAAAGTGTACTTACGTGATTCAATAAGAGATCATTCATGTCCTTTAGTTTCATTCCTTATCCCCACCAAGATCTCATACTTCGTCCTCAATGTTGCAATGTTGCATTTGCATTCCTCTAGCGTTCTTGTTTATAAACTACGGTGGCCCTGGCCATTTACCATCAAGTAAACCCTCAATCTTCTTTCATGCTTACCTTTATATAGAAAAAAGTAAAGAATAAGCGGAAATAACATGCTTTCTTGAAGGTATTTTCTAAAATAAAAAGCAAGTGCTATGCATAAAACACGTCTGAAGTGATGAGCTTGTTTCCTATTCACATTGTTTAATGTCTCTCATAACTTGTAAACATAAATTTCGCAAGTGTGTCAGAGAAAAACACAAAGCGCTTGAAGTCTTCTTTAAATATTCCTTTCCTTAGTAATCAAAGTGCTGCGTTCGTAAGATAAGAATTCCCAAGGCGGCAAACGTTAACAGGGGCTGTATGAGAATATCGTTAAAGGACGAACGAAATTATTACACTCGGTTACCTATTTATCAAAATTGTTCGCAAAAGAAGCGGGCACACATTATTTCATGGAGATATGTAGGCTCCACAGCAAGTGACATGTTAAAATGTATTTTATTGGGACCACCATCGGGACACTTGCCCGAAAATATTCGATACAAAGTAAATTAATAAAAAAACTATAATTTCGAATGCTGACCCTTTCTGTTACCTTATGCATGCCTAATTCGATCGGTTTGTCCCGAGTGGGATATTTCGCGGAGTAATATGGGAACCCCGAATTTCTTGAGGCCGCAGAATAAAACTTGGTCTGTTTACTTGCGGAAGATACCAAAATCTTATTATACAGAAATGACATCTTGAGGATTATTTGAAATAACTTCCCGCTTGAAATTTCAATGAATATCCTTAAAGCGTGCAGATTAAACACGGAAAAGTTTTTTTTTGTGTTTGCTTAGCTCTTCATAGCTGATATAAGTGGATTGCAAAAGTTCCGCGGATGAGCATAAAAATGCTCGAGTTGCGAAGGGAAAGAAAAAATTACTATAAGAGAGTGTCGCGTTAACTAAACGTATTTTTATAAAGAGAAAGTTCGTAAGTAAAGATGCTCTAGTTACGGCAACTTATAACAGAAAATAGCTATTCAATTCTATTCTTAGTTCAAATACCTCCTGTTGAGTAATATTTTATTTACATATTGTAACAAAATACATATTGTAATATTTTTTTATAAGGCACTAACTAACTTTTGTTTGCGACTTCATCCGTGCTCCTTTTTCGTAGATATTAAAACATTAACTTAATAATTATTTACTGTTCATATAATATGTATATTTTACAACAACAGAAACCCATGTAAGATTTATTTTTAATCCGTTAGTCTTTCTTTAGAACAGGTATCATTAAAAATTAAGTAGTTTTGAATGAAAAAAACAAACATTACATGTAATATCTTCACTTTGGGATGTAATTTCTTAACATTTTTATTGCCTTAACGAGGCCTTATAACAAGTTAATAATTATTATTTAATATACATTTATTAAATACATAATTTACGTAATAATACTTTTCCCCAATACAATGTTTTCTTGTTTATTGAAAGGGGGTGTATCTGATTCGCAGAGTAGCCAACTCATGGCGGGACTCGGCTAGCCAGGTGGATTTTATCTATTCAACGAGAAAGGCCCGCGCCACAGTGATTCTCAATGGGGACCACTTGCGAAGGAAAATGTATTGAAAAACACAATGTGAACATTAACCTGGGGCTCTTATTGTCCATTCCACAAATATATATAATATATATATTTTACATTCAATATCTAAAAAATGTTCATTTAACAATAGCGTTTAAGAGAAATTACTTATTCATGGCACGTTTGAATTTTTCCCTTTCCATTGTTAACTCGCGAAATCGATTCGTTTGTGTCGTTAAGGGGTAATTTGGTGCCGGATGCAATATGACATTTATTCATTAGTTCGCTCGCTATAAATTAAAAAAAAGAATAAAAGTACAGAGGAAAATGAAAAAAAAAAAAGAGTAAATTATTAACACAAACATTACAGTGTTTTGAGTTTTAAGTGGGCATATTTATTTATTTAATTAGCTGGTGCCCGCGACTTCGCCCGCGTTGAAAAATGAAGAAAACATCAGACATCTTTGTCGTTGTGATGACGGTGGCGCCGCCACAGCAACGTTGACGCCGAATTGTTTATATTTTTAGACGATCCCTAAGTAACCTAATATTCCAGGATAAAAAGTATTCAAAATCAAAAAATCAAAATCAAAATATTTATTTATCAATTAGGTTTCTACAAGAAACTCTTTTGATCGTCATTATAAGTTTAAATTTACCAGGGTTTCGGAAAAAAAAAACCAAGATGACGATCCTGAGAAGAAACCCCGAAAGAAACTCAGGATACTATTCTTTTTGTCATCATTAAAATGTAAAATAGTACAATACACATCACTTAACACTAACAAACTTAAAGTATATATATACAAATTATAGTTTTACAATACAAAACATAGTACGAACTCCGAATAGCTTAAATCCAGGCTTCTTTGTCGCTCAAATAATCAGTGATTTTATAATAGCCTTTCGAGAGGAGTTTAGTTTTAATGACACATTTAAATTTATTTATAGATAAGGCTCTGATTATTTGAGGCAGTTTATTATAAAACCGGACACTTTGACCCATAAAAGAATTACTTATCTTATGTAGTCGTGTTTTATGAAGATTTAAATCACTTTTGGACCTAGTATTGATATTGTGTACATCACATTTTTTATTAAATTGACTAATATTTTTGTGCACATAAATTAAATTTTCATAAATATATTGACATGCAACAGTCAAAATCTTTATTTCTTTGAACTTTTCTCTGAGGGAAGACTGCGGATCTAGTTGATAGATGGCTCTAATGGCCCTTTTTTGTAAAATAAAAATAGTATTTATGTCCGCAGCGCTACCCCAAAGAAGAATCCCATAACACATTATACTGTGGAAATAACTAAAATAGACAATCCTAGCTGTATCTACGTCTGTTAGGCGTCTAATCTGCTTAACTGCATAAGCCGCAGAGCTAAGCCTTTTACTTAGTTTCTCAATATGTGGACCCCATTGTAATTTAGAATCTATGGTAATACCTAAAAATACGGTCGATTCCACGGGTTCCAATTTTTCACTACCCAAAATCACATTCGTTCCAATATTTTTAACATTAGGGGTACTGAATTTAACAAGTTTAGTTTTGGTGGCATTTAAAAGAAGATTATTTACACTAAACCAATGTACTATGTTAGAAAGTGCATAATTTACCTCATTATAGCATCCAAGTTGTCTTTTAATCTTAAATATTAATGATGTGTCATCAGCAAACAATACAATATTATGATTACTCACAGAATGAGGTAAATCATTAATATAAACCAGGAACAAAAACGGACCGAGAATCGAGCCTTGAGGGACGCCCATTTTAACTAGAGAACCCGGAGATTTCTTACCATTAACATCGACCCTCTGAATTCTATGGCTGAGATAAGAAGTTAAAAGATCGAGAGCCTTGTTCCTAATTCCATAGTGGCATAATTTCCTTATTAGAGTGTCATGCTGGACGCAGTCAAAGGCTTTAGACAAATCGCAAAAAACACCCAGAGCGTCCTGCGAGTTCTCCCATGCCTCAAAAATATTTTTCAATAGTTCCACACCAGCGTCCGTAGTAGAGCGCCCTTTCGTGAAACCAAACTGCTTATTAAAAAGTAAATTATGATTATTAAAGTGTTTAAGTAGTTGACTCAAAATAATTTTTTCAAATATTTTACTAAGGGTCGGAAGTACTGAAATTGGTCTATAATTCGCGGGATTAGTTTTATCATCCGACTTAAATAAAGGCACAACCCTACTAATTTTCATTAGATTAGGAAATTCACCACATGTAACACAGCAATTGAACACAGTTGCCAAATGAGGTGCAATTATATTTATTACAGAGGCAACTGTTTTCACCGACATGCCCCAGAGATCAGCAGTTTTTTTTATTTCAATAGTCTTAAAGAAACTCAGAATATCATCTGGGCCAACAAATGCAAATTCAAATGGCGCATCACACTCCTTTACACTCTTCTTGAGCAGACTTTCAGCAGCAACCGACGACGAGTCCAGTGACCGAGTGAGGTTAACCGGAACACTGGAAAAGAAACTCTCAAACTCCGCCGCCACATCCACATCCGACTCAAGGTCCCGACCATCTATCTTCAAACTAAAGCCGCCATCCCGAGCCCGCCCCCTTCCAGTTTCTTCGTTAATGATGCGCCATGTAGTTTGAATTTTATTTGCGGCATTCTTAATTCTGTTCTTTACATGAATGGATTTGGCCATAAAACAGACTTTTTTAAACAATTTTGAATATTTCTTAACATATTCTCTAAAGTCCAAATTATGATTGTACTGTTTCTGGCCATACAACTCATAAAGCTTATTTCTACTTGTGTAGATGCCATGAGTTGCCCATTCATTAAATAACATAAAGTTACCAACTAAACGCGACCTTATCGTAAAGACCTTACCGAATTCATCACTAATTAATTTAAATAAAGAACCATACATTTCGTTAAGACTATCAAAATATGGCAACCTAGGTAATTTATTAATTATATTAGCCCTAAATTGTTGAATGCGATTCTGAGTAATTGGAACAAAATTAATGTGCTTTCGTTGATACCGACTTATATTTGAATGAAATGACACAAGCAAACCACAGTGGTCAGAGTCTAGGACATCTAGAACTGATCTTTTATATAATTTTACATTACAAAATATGTTATCAATACAGGTGCCACTTGTGGCAGTTATCCTTGTCGGTTCAAAGAAAACGTTGTACAAGTTAAAGGACCTAAACAGATTTACAAAATCAGTTGTAATTGTAGAAGCATCTAAAATGTTGACATTAAAATCTCCACAAATTACGAGACCTTTATGGGATGTGCATACCCTTAACAATACACTTTCCATTATGTTTAAAAAGTTATCAAAAGGTGCGCTTGGAGGTCTGTATGCGCAAACTACTATAGTCTGTTCAAATTCAATACATGACAGCTCAGCAACTCCTTCAACAGATAGATGCAGAATATCTTTCCTTTCCTTACATTTAAACTGCTTCTTAGTAATAATCAAAGAACCTCCTCTCATCATATTTATTCTATTAAAAGAGCTTACAACCTTGTGTTTACTGAAACCGTACATGTACTGATGATTTTTCAACCAATGCTCTGTAATGCACAAAATATCAACATTATAATGATTCATAAATATATCTACCTCGAGTTCTTTTCCTGTTAAGCCTTGTATGTTCTGGTGAACTAGAGAAAGACTGCAAGAGGGTTCCTCCATTGTCTGAGATGTTAATTTAAATTAAGCGGATCGGAGCTACATGTATTTGTATTACAATTTATTATATTTGACTGTCTAATAGAGACAGTCCTGTCAATACATGGCTGTTCAATAGAAACTGCCATGGTTAAAGGTTGACTTAAGTCAACATATGGCTGTTCAATAGAAGCAGCAATAGTTGAAATTAAGTCCACATTATACCGTTCCACAGGAATGGTATCGTTTTTAATACAATATAGTAGCGAACTAGCTATATTACGTCTGTAATAATCAGAAATGTTAAAATTATTTATTGAAAAATTGAAAAATTTGCTGTAACTGAATGCGTTACTGTCAATTATTCTACATTTATTATTATAAACAGACAAAGTGTGTAATTTTAAATTGCACTTATGTCTGTAATTGTTTTCATTAGATGTCAATAATTTACTGTAGGGAAAGGCAAACATAATTATATTTTTAACATTTAGATTTAACAATTTGTCAAAGTATTTCTTTATATGCCTTGAATTTGCATTTCCCCTTCTCCCAATGAAAATTACCAGTGTAGTATCCGGAGTATACTTCATGCTTATAATACGATCAACAATTTGTATAAAATTTGCTCCTGGATAACAAAAACTAGTAAACTGAGCACCAGATGTTCGTAGTATGTGACTCATATTTTTTCCTATTTCATCACTAAACATTATAAAACTATTTGAATTTTTTGCACAATTTTTCACCATCGAAGACTGTGGTAAGTGAATGGACTCTTTACCGGCTGGCTCAGTCAGTTCACTCATTGACAACGGGCCTTCGCTCTGAAATGAAATTTGTGCATGAGATTGCGAGTAATCCTGGATGTTAATTTGGGCTGTGTTAAACTTAACCGTAATATCGAACAAATTTTTATTAAGAGATTCAACTTCTGATTGAAGTTGATGTATCTGTGTGTCATAATGGCTAATATAATGTGCTAATTTCTGTTTGTTTCTAGCTAATTCGCTAGTTAATTTTTGCTTTTCATTAATTAGATTTTTGGTTTTGGTGTATAGTTTTCTTTTCAAAACAGTTAATAATTTTAACTTTTTTTTGTTGGACTTTACAATTTTTTTATATTTCCTTTTACTTAAATTGAAAGAGTGACTGGGCATGTTAATGGTACCATAACTCAAATTAATGTCATTAGAACAGCCACAGTCTCGGAAGTCAGAGCTAGTAATCAGCTCGTCATACAGGGACTGTGTCTGCGATAACTCAAATGTTGCAATGTGACTTTTAAGCTGAGATATTTGGCTATGCGCACTCCTAAGCTCAATTTCCAAATCATCAGCACGCTTGAGATTATTCTCAAACATACTAATGTCCTGCTGATACTTATCGAGTTTTCCCTGAAGGTCATCTCTGTCCTCCCGGATGCTTGTCAGCTCAACATGCATTTTGGACATCTCGCTTTTGAGCAAGGAGTTTTGCTTCACCAAATCTTCTATACCGGCCTCACTATCAGTCCTCTCTTTCATCAATTGCTCACAGGTAGCTTGTGAAGATTTTAGCTCCTGTAATGCAGTTTTTAACTGTGCATCAATATCTTTAAGATATGCACTTCTGGTCATAATCTTGTTGGGATACATATTTAGGTAATTAAAAATTATTTTCAAAATAACTAATAAAATAAAATAGTATTAATATTAAGTAGGTAAGTACCTACATGAATAATTGAAATTTATATTAAAAAATACTTTTATCAATAACAATGTAAACAAAAGAAAAGAAAACAATACTCTCCAGGATATGTCCAAGTATTTAGGTTAAGGTGGCAGCGAAATTATAGAAATATCCTAATTATTTAATAGAATTAACTAAATTAAAGCGAAATTAATTATAAAGTATTAATAAATAATATTCAAGTGGGTAATTTTAATCAAGTCAGTATGAACACTTGTTGATAATTTTTAACATTGCAAAGTTTACAGCATAGTCACATCGTCACGAACACTGGTACACGAAAATCCTATTATAATAATCAATTAAAACCTTATTACAAGCTAAATATACAAAATTAAACATTATTTAAATATAATTTTATACGACATCAAAGTTGACATTTTGAATGCCACAGAGCAATTCCATATGTTAATCCAGGTGATAAACTATCTGTGTGCCAAATTTATAAGTTTTGCACTTTTAAATACTGTGATGTAATAATAAACGTTACACAATTCACGTTTTGAATTTATAAATTTGTTTACACAAAATAGTTATGTTTTTACTACATAGTAATCGCTAAAATAAAATAATGAACCGATGGAAGCAATGGCCATAAAACACGATTTTATCACGCCGCTGGGAGACACATTTTCGAATATCGTAATAAAAAAAGTCACAGATGTCAAATTTATGATGTCGGACCATTGTAAAGAGATTAAAAGATTTATACTACGACAGGGAAGGGGCTACGAATGCCGTGTAGTTATGATACCTACGAAGCTACGGCGACTTTTACACAGCTCCATTTTAGAATTTTCATCGGCATTTAGTCCTAAAGTCATGTACGTTTTTGACTTACCAAAAATTTACCAGAAGTAGCACAAATTCAATTGACATACCTGAAATTAAGGAAAAAATATTAGTTACAATTTACATTATAAAATACTAGATTTTTGCCCACCACTTCGATAGCGCCCCTTTTTCCTAAGCGTTGAAAAATAAAAGAATCAAGCAATAAAATTTATTCCCAATCTATCTTTAATGCTCATACATTTCTGTCAGCTATTGAATTTTTTAAATTATTAGATCCTTATCTGTAAGTGTTGTATGTATATTTGTTCCTCCATAACTCTTAAACGAATTAACTGATTTTCTTGAAACTTGGTAGATAAACATTTAGACGTACAGGACACAGGATAGGCTACTTATTCTCTTTTTAAACGCGGAAAAAGTCACGGGCGCCAGCTTGTAACATTAATAAATTTATAAAATGGATGTAGGTCCGAAATAAAAAATATTATACAAACACTTTTCGTTGGTATTGATTGAATTACATTTACAATGAGGAAATAATTTTAGTGAATTATATTTAACTTTCTACTCCAGGGTCAGTGAGCCCAGCGGCGTTAATGTTAGACGTCAGACTGTACGAATTATGAAAAAGAATTTCCCGCGGGAGGCGCGATGCCTTATAAACGTCCGTTAACTCGGAGAATAAATCACGGTTAGCGCTAACGCCGCCAAATAAATAATTTTCTTTATTCATCAAAATTAAAAGGAACAGTTGACAAAGAGCCGGCGTTAATTAAAATCTGCTTACTTAAGTCCTTTATTACCGGCTTCGATTCTAAAGATTACGGTAAGGTAAGCTACGAGTATAAACATTTTCAACTATTTTTGTATATTTAAGTATATAAATATATAATTTCACATGAACGAGATTTGACCATCTGCCATTAGCAGATAAGATATTTAAGCATCTTAAAATACTTTAAGTATAATAAATAATCAATTTTAATTATTATATAATAGAACATATGTTAAGACATCATCAGTAGTATTGTAATTAGTTTCACCGACATTTACATAAAAATAATTAAAACACATTAAAAGTAAAAAACAAATTAGCAGTTCCAAAGTCTTGGCTAAAGGATTTATCTGTAAACAGGTGTTGTATACAAGTGCACATCGAGTTTTCAATTACACAAAGTGATGGCCGCAGTGTTGTGGGCGCACCGCGAAAAACGCGGCCGCGGTCAGGCGGCCCCACCGATTGCACACTCACTCGAGACTACCGCCCGCAAGCCAAAACGAACATTAACGATAACAGAATAAGGTTAGTTTTTAAACGAACGCTAAACCGCAGCTGAGAAAGTCGGGGGACACCACTCGTTCTCGTAAGGTTGAAGGAAAGCTCGATCGCTTTTCCAGGGGGAAGCTCTCAGTGGTTTATTGCGTTATTACCTGGACGTGTCTGCCTCGTCGAGACAGCCGCAATTTGGGGAGAAAAGAACGATATGTTGCGAGGAAAGGGATTTTATAGAGCTCGAAAGCATCGGCCCCGGTACCCCGACGCCTCGAGAAAAGACCAAGCCGTCCTCTGTCCACACCTAGTGTAATTTTCTTTGATCGTAAACACTACACGACATTACTTTCTCTTTTCCTTTTATCCAATTTAATATCGTCCGATAGTTTGAAAGTTGCACTTCGGACCGTTCGTTCGCGGGAAAACTGTAAATTTTTCTAAAATATTGAACTTTCTTTGTATACCTAGGTTTTATTGAATGTTTGTAAAACCACAGACTTCATAAACAATAGGAGATGATCGATGAAATCGAATCAAAATTCCTGAAACCTTGTGATAAAATGTACCTATTCGCACTTTAAACCACTTTACCATATTTCGTTTTATATTTTCATATTACGAAAAAAAAAATAACAATAAAAAGTGTTCGCTTTCGTATCTCATCATGTACTGGTCTTAGCAAATAAATAATCGGGAATCATACAGATAAATTAATTCTAAAGATAATATTTAGAAATAGCTGTGCTCACGACTTCGTATGCGTGATACGGAATAGCGCGAAACTTTTTTCTTTCTAAACTGATTGGAATGAAATAAAACCCTAAATGTTACGAGAAGTTTGCTATATCAATGAAAACCGCATTCAAATCTGTTAAGCCGTTTCTGAGGTTAGTGTTCACATACGCACAGACAAACTACGATATACATTATATTGTGATGGGTAACAAAACTGTCACTACGGTGCGGAAATATATCTTAAAAGAAAAGTAAAACAAGAATGAGCAATATCGTTTTGGAAATAGTAATAATTTCATCAATTCAATAAAAGATTTCCAATCGACAATGATTTGCGCCAATAATCTGGTGAGAAAAACCGTAACATCGTCCCATAACCTATGAAATAAGAGTGGATGTCCATAAAATAAAATAATAACCGGCCAATAAAAATCTTTCGTCGGCTTCGGGGCAAATCTGTCAAAAACGTCTGGAGGCCGAACGACTTCGGAAATAAAAGACTTCAGAGAATAGGAGGGTGAGAAGTAGTCGAAATTTGATCTTCGATAGGTCGCGATCACAGTCAGCCATCAATCGGGGGATAATTGGGAGGGTTTAGTGTCAAACGGCCAAATGATATTGCCAACCAACGACTTTATCACGTCAAAGGATACTGTTTGTATTTCATTACGTGTTATCTCTGTCAAGTTTAGCTCAGGCACTCAGCGAATCGTTTGATGAGTTCTATGCTAGTTCTTCGTCTCAAAGGTCTTGAGTTTGATTTCCGGTAAGGTCAACTATGGTCCTCAGATACACGTCAAATAGATAATATAGTCAGATAATATTAGAAATTACCACAAAATACAAGCGGAGTTTCTTGAAAATATGCTATTTATAACTACTTACAAACAAATCTATAAATAATAGAAATAAGCAGGAAAAGGGAAAGGAAAACTGAAAATAGAAATAAATCTAATACATATGGTGACACTCGGTAACAAAGTTAACTGACGGGGGTTCAATACTTTCTAAACTTTTTGAAGAAGATATCTCTTTAACTACGCAATAAAAAGAAATGTGGAAAGCTAGTTTAAATCTTAGCAGAGTATTTCGATCATTCAGTAGTCAAAGTTGGTAAATTTCTATAAATATAGATAATATTTTATGAAAGATTTTAACAACGTTACCTACAGATTTATAGTTGGTATTGATGTGAATGTTCGTTTGTTTGTTACTCTTTCACGCAAAAACTACTGAACCAATCACCATATAATTTTGCATACATGTTGTCTGGGACACCAGAAAGGGCATAGGGTACCTTTCATCGTTCAACGCGGATGAAGTCGCGGGCACCAGCTAGTAATATATATTTATGAAACGAATACATAATAATAATAATATATATTTATACGGGAGCTTAAACCAGCATTCATGTAATTGACTGCGTTTTCTCAGGTTGGAAAACTTTTCTTAATGTATGTCTGTGACCAAGTGATTTGTTCCATCAGCCCTTTTATGTGACTCCTCTACCGTTGGTTAGTGGAGTCAATTTATATGGGACATTTATACTGCGGACGGTCACTATCATCAATAAATCAATAATAACAATAAATCTGTAAGTGTAGGCACAACTCTTAAACGAATTAACATTTAGACGTTTTAGTAGCAGTTTAGCACAATTTTGTTTCGTACGAATTTTGCGAAGAAGTGACTAAAATTAAATATATATTTGAGTTGTTGTTTCGCACAAATATTATTTTCATAAAAACTTAAAGGACACAGGATAGGCTCCTTTTTTCTTTTTCGACGAGGACGAAGTCGCGGGCACCATTTAATTAATAAAACTTTATTTTGATTTTTTTCAGTTAAAAAATATTTTATTTAGGAAATAAATTATAAATTATCGACACTACCAAAATCTCTATTATTTATATTTATATTATTTAAATAATTTTAAAGCTGCCACATATTCATTTAGCAACTTTTTTTATATATCCTTACATATTATAAAACAAAGTCCTCCGCCGCGTTTGTCTGTCTGTCTGTCTGTTCGGAATAAACTCAAAAACTACTGCACCGATTTTCATGCTGTTTTCACCAATGGATCTCCAAAGGTTCTCGAGGAAGGTTTTAGTATATAAATTTACAAAGTTACGGGCAGCAGCTAGTTTAATGTATAATTCACAATTTGTATAAAAATATTTGAATTTAGATAAATATTTAACTATATCTTTGGTCTATATTTTCGTACTAAGCGATATTGTGACTTTTTCTTGTAAAAGTCTTCGTGCGAAATATTTTCTTGAAAGTCTTCCTCCGGCTTAGGTGCGCGCAAAGGGGTGTCTAAATATTGTTGCAGTTCAATCGATCATGTGCAGTATTTGCGGACGGCAACGTGTCTAGTTTAGTTTGCCGACAGAGAACAAACACTCTTCGGGATAAACGGAATACTACTAGGACAAAATATGTATAAAAATTACTTATATTTACAATTAAATTCACATTATAGAATTTCGTATCAAAATTAGCTTATTTTGTGTGTTTAATGAATGCTAAAAATACCCTTTAATTAAATCCACGATTTATAAAAAATGATATATATGATTTATTTTATTTTTACTCAAACATAATTTCTCAATCTTTTTCGTATGGTCTCACGAGTTATCCTTTGAGACTGAAAAAATATGTGATATACCGATTTGATAAATATATTACATTTTATCAACACATGTAAATACAGCATAGTTAAACACGCAATAAGATTTTTTCTCGCCAACGATTTTCCCTCGTAACCGCATAACCGTTTCCACACACGAGCCTATACAGTTTTAAATTGAAGGCTACACCGCAATGAGAGCAATAGTCCAGTTATTCCCATGTTAAAAAAAACTAACAGTTCATTTTGGTAAAAAAAATGGTTCGCCATAATGTAGAAAGGTCGCTTACATTGAAAAGAAAAACTTTAGAAACCGTTAAGAAAACAATATTATATACTTTTTTAAAGTACAACTATTACAATGCCTGCGCTTGCGATTTCATACACGCTTTAGTTCGTTTTTTGAAAATGCTAAAGGAACCTAACATTTTTCCAGCATAAAAGTCTCCAATATGTTAATCCAAGTAATCATTAATATTTTAATGAAAACCGCATTCAAATGAATAAGCCTTTGTGCACAAATGCAAAGACAAACAGTCAAAAATTCTTAAAACTATTTTTTGACCTCGGTAACATAAGTAGAATACCACAAGGTGTACAAATTGTTTTTTTCGATTTAATATTTTTATATTTAATGTACATACACTGTTCGTTTATGATTTTATTATGTATTTTTACAAAGTTTAACATTACACTTTTATCACCAATGTCATTCATATGAAACGCGATTCTTAAACAGTTGCAATAAAACTGCATCTGATATGTGTGTGTTTTATAGTAGAACATAAAACTTTCTTATGTTAAACATAAGTTTTTCATAGTAATATTCAAAAAGAACAAACATTCGAACTACAATTTAAAAAAAAAGTGGATATAGTTTTTTTTTTCATTCACCAATAAAAAAATAATACCGCCTTTTCGCACCAATCGCTTATAGGCACTCGTAAAGCCACTAACGTCTGTAGCGTCTATACGTGCGGTAATCGGGAAATGCGGTCTCAGAGAGGGAACGCGTGACTTGCCTCTTTCGCAATAAATAACACCTTATACACCGATGTGCTAAAAGTATTTGAACAGATTGACAATTTTTCTCTTACGGAAAAAATGCACTTGTGTTTGCGTAGTGATTCCTTTTTGAATCGTTTAGTCTAAATGCAGTTAAATCAACCTTTATATACTACTACTATCTGATCCGAAAGATGTGGTTCTGTAAAAACTATTAGAATGTGGCAGCTGAAGTATGATTGTCTAGAAACTTGGATGGGAACATAAAACATGTTTGTTAAGTTTTCCTGGTATTTCTAAATTTTTTATTAACAGTGACTTTTCAAAACAATAACATGTAAAAATTATACGGTGTTATATGCGCTTATAAATAAGCACACACATTTAAAGTGTATCGTGTATTCGTCTGCAAGACTATATTGAGTTATTGTACTCAAATAAACGGTTCGAACAACGCTCATGATATTTGTACAGTTAGATTTTCAATGAATTTAATAACGCTCTAACTCGGAAGGAAGTACATAACTTCTCGTCTTAACCATTCAATGTGCACGCGCAGTGCTGCACCATAACAATTGGTGCGGGAAATTGCCGACTTGGTCCGATCCGCGCAATAACCCTGACTTCACATTATGTAAATTGCCCCTCGATACACCTACATGCACCTTTACTAAACATCTTATTGGTCTGCATACACGAGTGTAGTCGAGCATCTTACAAATACTGAGTAGGTTTTTACATGTTTTTTAAATTTTTACATGTGGTAAGAAAACTGTTTCGCGCAATCACTGTTAAATTAAATGGGAGAGATAAATTGACCTTTGATATATTTATAAATAGAGCTACGAAATATATATTTATAAATGGTAACTCGTTTAGTACCTACGCCAACGCTAAGTACTTCTAGGAATAAAATAGTATTATTATACAGAGTTTTAGAATAAACATTGAGAAAACTTTTTTTTAAGTTTTGACACACTGTACCACTATATAACAAACAAAATATATCTACATTTTAGGCAAAAATTTAAGAATAAAATAGGTACTTTAGAAATAAGACTAACTATGTTTAAATAGTAATATTTTTTAAAAAATAGGCACACGAAACACAGCTACTAAGGCTAAATTAAAAAACATAGGTTTATTTTATAACGTACTAGCTGGTGCCCGCGACTGCGCCCGCGTAACTTTGTAAACCTTGTTTCTATTTGTTTGGTAAAACAAGTAAGGAGACAGATTATTTTTTAGAACGTTTAAATTCTATACTTAATTAAACCGAAATGGAATCTAGCATTGCTTCTTGTGAGAAAACAGACAAAGCAATATCGTTCTTGGTACATGAATGGGATTGTTCAAATAACATATAATATAGTTGCAACGGTTACATACAGGTAAGTGACAGTGTAATAAGTGTATCGTAGGGTAGATAATCTGCATAATTGGAAGTCGTAGTAGGATATTGCGTCCACGTGAGGCGGCTGAGCAATTTTCTGCGTCATTTCCGGTGAATCGTCCACTCGGATAGCCGATTCGATGCGCGTGCCTCTCGGCCGTTTACACCGTTCTGTTTGCCTATATATAACCTATTTCATAATTAATAAGAGAGAATGGCGAAATTTCAATCTGTAACGGAATCCTAGTTGTAATTACATACTTTCATGGTGTAAAGAAAATTACGTAGACTTTGCGCTGTGTATTGAGGTACCGTACATAAGGTGTAGCCAGCAAGTTTGTAGGCGTTTGGAAACCGTTTTTTTGGTGATAATGGTGCAAAATATAGTTTTTTTTTCATGATATATGTTTTATGTTTTATATGTTATATGTTTTATAGCAAAATATGGTTTCTTTTCTTTTTTTCTCGTATAACTTAACTAAAATAAAATATGTAGTAAACAAACGGTGAGAATAAATCTTAAAATATTTTGAATCAAACCTAATTTTAATATTTATACGTTTAGATGCTTATAGTCTGAACGGATTTGGATCATACATATAGTTTATTACGTGGATTAACATAATAATATATAGAATTCTTTTTATTCTAGAAAAATGTTAAGTTCCTGTGGGATATTTAAAAAAGTAACTACAGTTTTGACACAGATATAAATGAAATAAATATTATAAAAGTAAATGTCACAAATATTGTAGTATAATTTCGTCAACAACATCTTTCTAATAAATCTACTCTACCTAATAAATTAAATTCTACTCCACAAAAAGGTAATTTAATAACTTTATAATACCAAGAAAATACCTTAGTATTTAATCTACCGAAAATATTAAATTGAAAATTTATTAAAACATGTAAACTTGAATGCTTCCGACGGCTTTGCTTCACTTGATTCAATGGTGTAAGGGAATATCGTATACAAAATATATATAATAAATAATAAAAAACAATTTTAATATAAGTACAAAATTAAACGCCAAAGTTGAAAGGATCACATTCCGTTTCTTGTCAAAGATTACGTAAATTAGCTTCGTGTAAAGGTTTGAGAATGTTTTGTGAAACTAATTAGAAGATTCAATAGCGAGTTACTCGGGTAAATACAAATTAATTCAATGCCTCTTTGTTTATTTCGCACAAATTAATATTCTTTGCTTTGTGCCGTGTAAACAAGCTCATTTATATAGCAAAGTTCCGATGGAAAATTCTTTGAAGGGGAAAGTGGACAAATTAAATGAACTCAATCAAAATTATTCTAGCCTTTTAAAAATATCAATTTATACTTCATAATATTAAGGAAAATACAGATTTTAAATACAAGTACTTAGTAAATATTAATAATAAATTATCACATAATTATATGTTTTTTTAAATCAGTTAAAGTCTTTTTTATTGAGCTGTTTCCTAATATGAACCCCATGCTAATACAGTCTATTCTGAAAAAAATAAAAAAAAAGTTGGTTCCTTATTACCTTAACACAAACCGCGATTTAATATTTACATAAGATTATTTATTAATTTTTATGCCTTATTAATTCTAATTTCCTAACGCCTATAATTAATTCTACTATGGTCAACACACACCTGTGGCGTTACTTGTTTTATTGGGGATGGTAGCCAACGAAGACGTGTCCGTCAGTCTGTCTAACAATCTTTACATATAAAAAATACTACCTTTTTTGTGGCATCTTTTTTTATGGTACTTAAACTGCGCTGCTGACCATAGTAGGATTAAGGAAAAGGGATTAGGGGGGGGGGGGGAGGGTTAGCGAAAGGGGATTAATTGTCTTTTAATCTCGTATTGCAGCTAAATTTTATTGGAATTTATTTTGCATTCATGTGAAGCTCCGTTTAGCGGTCATTCGCTTTATTGACTTTTTTAATTAATAAAAATTAATGGTATGGAATAATAGGTTATGCTCTATTCTATTTGGATTAGTTGTTCAGTTAGATCTTTTTTACTGTTTATAGTTATTATATCGCATATATATCTCGTCACGATCGATGCGTCTCTCTCGTACAATCTTCGTCACGCGATCTGTCGTTTTTTCATCGGATGAAAGCATCCGATTATAAAAGCCGCAGATAGTTTCAACGGATACTGGTCCATACGTTTGCAACGTTTTTCTTAGAAAGAGCTACCACCCTCCAGTGAGTGTTAGAAACGCATGCGTTTAAGCGGTTCTCTTGTGAGATCTTTGAATAATTCAACTTATGCATGTAGCTCGACGGAATGGTTCAAGTATACTTACACACGTATATGTAGTTGCGTGCATCGCAAATATTTTAAAGTGAATTTTGTAGAGTAGTGAAAAGTAGTAGGATCGCAACTGCTAACTTTTACATATAAACTAAAAATTGGCATGTAAAAAACCGTTATTTTATTTTACATTTATTTTTACTGATTATGCTATATTCTTTGTTGTTTTTTTATACATATATAACTAGCTATTGCACGGGACTTCGCCCGCGTAAATTTACATAATATAGCCTATGGTACTAGGTGATAACGTAGCTTTTTATAGGTTTAAGAATTTTTAAAATCTGTCCAAATTTTGAATTAATTCTTCCATTATAATATTATTACCTATAATACATAAATAACCATATTATATATTATAAAAAAAAATTATTGTAATGTATGTGTATATATATATTATACTTGATTATAATTATATATATTTGCTTCAATGTAGGTGTTATCTGGAAATCCTAAAGGAAATGAAGATTTGAAAGGCAGGTGTCCAAGGATTACAAGAAGATGGGGTCACGTACAGCGACCGCTGAAATGTGATGACACTGCAATTTCTACTGCATGGCCTGTTGCGTACAAACGAGATGCATTCAGGGACAATCTGGGATAATCTCGGAGGAACCCATTTCATTTATAATGTTTCTAATATAATTGTACAAATGAAATTGTGTCGTATGAAGAAAATTATCGTATTAAACAATAGGATATAGGATATAATTTTATAAAATATAGCATATGTTACTCGCTGATAATGTGGCTCTCTATAGGTGAAAGAATTTTCAAAATCGGTCCAATAGTTTTTGAGTTTATTCATTGCAAACATACAAAAATTAACCTACCTTAGTGAAGACAATGCAAAGAGATATGAAATATGTTAAACAGATTTAACGTTTAAATTTAAATAATCATTATTTTAAGCATACAATTCCTAGAGCAGTTAATTAACGATTCGCACACACTTATCTCAGCCAAAGTTTTACGAGTTTTATCAACTTTTTTTTTCATCTATCGCCGACAAACTAAGTTGAAGCCATATTAAACTGTTTACGTTATAACATTAACTAGACCGGTTAAAAGTTTCTCTTAATTAATCTTTTCAGCTATTTAGTCAAAGAGATGTAATGTAAGTAAATTCCTTTGCCCGCTTTATTGAATTCTAAGTCGAGAAAGTTGCCTTAAATAAGAAGGCATCGATACCCGATGTCTGAGCTCGGTAGTCTTTAAACGATTTCCCAACTTAATATAAAGTTACAAGATTTTCTAGTCCCGAGCTCTGTTGGAAAAATGAGATTTTTATAAGACAGAAAAAAGATCTTCACTCTTAATGTTGATTTACATTGGAACTTGTTACGAAAATATTATCTCAGATTTCGCAGTACTCGATTAAACGGTGAAATAAATGTTCCAACAATAAAATTTGTGTAATTCTTTCAAGAGGAGTAAGTACACTGTAGATTTCAATTGTTAATATAACTCGGAGGTAATAGTGAATATTGAATTATTGATGAGGCGCTGGAGGTGCCAAATGAATCCAGTTTTTTCTAGTTGAAATACCTAAGGGAAATTTCCTCCAACAATGTTGCGACTGCAAAGCCCTCAATAAAATTTATGTAGGGGGCGATATTGAAAAGATCATTCTGACGGCTTTTGACGTAACTCTAACAGTAACATGTTGTTAAAAATAAAATTGATAAAACTTTATACGCATTAGTTCAATAAAAATATACAAATGACATTGAAATTTTTATTACATTTGTAATTATCTTGCTCAGTATGATTAGGTATGATTAGGTAATATTTTATTTTAAAAGTCAAAAATTTACAATTAATTTGTTTTTACAATATCAAAGTATATAGTTTTAAGATGCTCAATACTCAGCACGATAGTAAAGCGCACTACAAAAAGTAAAATAAAGAGCGATCAATAGAAATACATATACATAGAATAGTGGAACTGTTTGCGTTGTATAACCCAACCAATCAGTGAATGTGAGTAGACGCCGCACGCCAACAAAAGAGCCGTAAAGAATGGCCCACCGACACACTCGCTAATAAAATAGTTGAGCGCAACAGGTTGCTCGGCCCGCTTCGCAATACAATAGCAATAGTAGGAACTACGTGTCTCCACGAACACTACTTAGTGTTTCAGAGCTTATGTAGGCCGCGATCCACCGAGACTGAGCACTAACCTTGTTATAGCACAATGAAGTGCTGGACTACGGATGAATCCTACCGTGTACTTCGTTTAGATGTCTTTGTATGGCTTAAATAGAAACGTCTTCGATACGGATTTTTCATATTGAATTACGACTAATAAGGAAATGTCACGTTTTAAGACACACGCTAGTTCAGTGGAATACTACAAAATGTGAGATTACTATGATTTCTTAGTTTTGTTAACTAGAATTATCCTGCAGTATTAGATGCACTGCAGTAAAAAACGAGAGACAATTCGATTATTCAAAAAAAAAATTGCCTATGGACGTGGGGAAGGAAAATAAAAAAACATTAGTTGTTGATCGCGACTTCATCCACATTTAAAAATGAAAGATATGCCTCACATACATTGACGTCTGACATTGGATACTTTTGCCAAACGTTGGATCTTAATTTTTAGATATAGCTTGTAGAATATTTAGCCTATGTTCACCCTAAAATTCTATTTTAAGTGAAAAAATAATAGTTGTCTGAGTGTCATATTGTCGCATTAAACAGATTCAAAATCTTTACATTTTTTTCCTTACTGTTCAATTAAAATATTTGGATAAGGGGCTGATAGATTGTGACATATTATAGCTTATGATAATTGAAGCTGCCCCGCAGCTACCCATACTCGTATATAAAACAGGGTTTGAAATGGTACCGGATAATATCGTGTTTGAATAGAGCTTCTAGTATCAAGTAATGGACTGGCTGTGTGATACTCGTAGATGGAATTCTGATTTAATTCCTAACTTGCTTTAGGGCCCACCGATTTTCACGCGTATATTTTCGTATTCATCTAATTTATGTGTCCTTATAGACAAATTTATATTCCTGATTTCACTTTATGAATAAGAAAACAAATATAACTTAATAAAAATAAATAAATTTCTATACGTACAATTGAATACTGAGCGTATAAAAAAAGTCCTACTTAAAACTAAATGTAATAGTTTGCATTTATTAATAACTAGCGATTGCACGCGATTTGTTTCACGTACGAAAACTTCATGAATATACTGAATATATGAAGATTATACTATTCTTCTCTGAATCTTTCTCAACAATTATTTTACATTTTTTTTTTGTTAAAACCGGTCCAGCCAATTCTCAATCAGACAGGGGTATACAAAAATCAAAACGCATTTTTGGGTTTCAGTAATGTAGAAATAATATGAGAGTTTTATTTAAGCTGTAATCACACGCTTTAATTACTACGTTTAATTACAAAAGGCAGCATAAAAAAAATACTTTAATATTATTATACTTTAATAAAGTATTATATTACTTCGGGTTCTTGTACTTGTATGAACAAACAATTATTTACTAAAATGTCTTGGCCCATCACTATCCACTTGTAGGAGGACGGACGCCGGAATACGAGCCCCCATTTATGTGTCCGCGCGATCGAGGGCGCTTCACACACAAACATGCATTGTTTTACAATACGACCCACTACAACCTGCTTTGTGATAGATGAGATTTTTCAATGGCACTAACTATCATTAAATAACACATGAGGGCTTGATATTTTAATTAAAATATATTTTAAATTTAATACGAAAATGTTTCATGAATATTTTTCTTCTTACGCAAAATCTAATGACTTAAACTCACCTACGAGCTAGATCTAAGCCTGATCCTGATTCACCTCTAAACTCTTTTGAAAACATTTAGATGGTATATTATTTCGATGATTACCAATTATTGGTGATTAAAAAGAAATTTTAAAACATGTCCATGTAAAGAAGATAAGAACTATGCTATGCGTCAAACGCGTTAACCCTACTCTTAGCAATTGAATTACTACAATTGAAACCCTACTCTTAACAGCATTATAATATGGATAAAAAAAGAAACCAAATTTACAAGAGACAAAGGTCACAAATAGCAAACTGTCTAATTCCCGGGTCGCGTGTAGCTTGCGGTCGCTCACCGAGATTTACAAGTTTTCTTCTATTGGCCCAGATGTTAGTTTCCTTGTTGTGGTTTGCGACGGCTTAACTAACTTTGTTCGCACCTAAGCTTACCTTTAACCCTGCGATATTTTGCAATAGCGGTTCGAGGCCCAACACTAATTTAATTAAAAGCAAATCGACTGTCATCTAGTAAAGCACGCAATATTATAATGAGACGACATGAAAAGCAAACAGACGCTCACAATGTTAAATGTCGAACCGCAGCCGACAAAGAACAATCTATTAAACAAAACAGCGTATACACTGGCTGTGAAAGCGGCAGTAAGTCAGGAGTGACAAAACTTGAGGCGGCGACTAATTAGCTATACAAACATGAATCAGAGGCTATTAGTTGTAATTGAATGAACGCCGGCGACGAAGTTGGCGCGCCAGCAAATTTAAATATCGCGCTACTGTAAGGAATGACACTTCACTACCTACTTTTTAGACGTTTAGCCAAAAAGAGCAACCCACCTAAGATTTTCTTTCTTCCATAGCTTCCATGTCAACATAATCTATACTTGTAAAATCGTTTGTCCTTACTTACTTGCATAGCCAAAACTAAGTCTAGAGCTGAAATATAAACATGAAATTTGGAACAGGTTTATTTTATAAAGTTTATAATTTTAATTATAGTTTATTTAATGCAGGCATAAAAAAAGCAAATACATGTATACGTGTAAGCTTTATCTTTAAAGTCTAAATATGTTATTCAAACGTTAAATCGAATTTCAATAAGCTCTTTGTTGTGGTTCGACTGATAAATTTCATACACAAAATGACGGTGAAAGACTGCGGCAACTTCAGCCAGTTGGGCGCCACCGGGACTATAATTTTTCATTGAAAAATTTTAAACACTTCTCCCGTCGCTTCATGGAAATTACGTACCTCATTGACTGACATTTTTTACGAGAAATTTGACATCAATCCATTACGTTTACCTGCTTTCTATCGTGGAAACTGTGGAAACTGCACGCGCAATTGGGTTTAAACTGTTGATTGAAATATCCGATCTTCTGTGGAAAAATCGAACCTGAAGATTTATGGAGTTTGACAATATAATTTTGCACTTTTTTGAATTATTATGTCAGTTATACAGTTAAAATGTGGGGCTTGTGGCTAGGAACCCATTCTATATCTTATTTAAAATAGATATTTTGATTAATTTCTCTAATGGTAAAATAAAATATCATGAAGAAACCCGCTACTCGTGTGTAATAAGCACACTGCGGTAGAGATGAGACTTGCTACCATGAGACCTAAATGTATCTCTATACAAATTTACCTATATATATCTGCACATTAATATTATATACATACGACCTATATAATTATGTATCTACAAGTAGCACTGTACAATATATATGTGCATTAGCACATATATATTGAAGTGTCAATGAAAAACTGGATATATCTGCGGTACATTTCGGCCTACACACCCATTTGTAGCTAAACGTGGCGTGTGACAATATTTTTTACTCAGTATAAAGTGTGCATGACGTGTCAACGAGCACAGTTCGCCACAAGTTAAACAGATTTGAAGCCGTTTGCGGTTAACAGCGCGTTATCAGGGCAGTGCGACGCGGGGGTGTGTTACAGGGCGTCGCGTCATGCCGGCTCGACTCTAGTGATGCAGGGCACGCACGCTCGCATTCGTTCTGTGAACATTTTCAATTAACTATGCGTACAGAGTTAAGAAAATGACAGACATGATTTTTTTTTTAAAAGATAAACATTAAAAATATCTTCAAACTTCGTTTTAAACACTTTTTGTCCATTTTGAATGTTTTGTGCTACAAAATATGGACTTTGTTTATAATTTCTTTAATTTTTTTATTGGTTATTGCTAGGTTAAATTGAACATACAATAATATAGAAAAGTTTATAATTTAGGTAGGTACTTTAAGTATCATACAAAAAACTATAGGTCATTCAAGGGTTCAGGATGTTCCAGCACTATATGTTACATATACCAATTCAATTTAGTATTTAAATAGTAATCAAACAGCTAAGCAGCTTAACCAACCGTCCTTTCCACTGTGCGACAATGTACTAATTAACCCCTCCCCTCATACGTCATACATAAGGAAGGCTCGCTTTCGCGCCGTCACATATCTGCTACATCTCTACGTACGTTCAAAATTATCGTCTCTAATATTCTCATGTGGGTAAGCATAATAAATTAGAACGCGAATTTCATTCTCCTGTTTCAACATCTGAACTTTGCTTGGAAACGACTCGATTACAATGCGGAATTGAAATGTTTTTCATGTAAAAATGTTTATAAATCCACAAAAAGGGTATTATACAGGCACATTTTTTTAAATTAAACGTTATAGGTAAATAGGTATTTGGAGTATATTTATATAAAAATATTTTTTGTTCTTGATTGCATGTACCAAAAAATTTTAATATAATTTTTTTTACACCTTTTTAAAAGAAAGGTTAAAATTCCTATAAAGGAAATCCGGATTATATTTAGCGGAAGCACAAAACTGAGTTGGTAAATATAAAAGTGTGTTTGCAAAAATGCGTAGTTGAATATCGTTCCATCCAAAAGCGTAGTCAGCCTTTTTACCTAACATTAATAGGTGGAGCACCTTGACAAGAAGGCTTGAGAGGCATTTTGTATGAGCTCTCACTTCCTTGACTCAGCTAAGTCCGGATTAGGCTCCTTGCGGCACGCATTGAGATTTCGCAGTCCCGCCACCCGCGACTCAATTCATGAATTATATCTTATGAGAGCCGACTCGAGGGTTTTTGCCGAGATCTTTTTCTGTTCTTATTATAAATGAGCACTGTTTAAAGTCAGTATAAAAATATTAAGCGCTACACTTTTCGTCTCGAATGGGAGACGATATTTGACAGTTAAAAATTTAAACAATGCAATGGCGATATTAAAACTCTCTTTCAAATCAAGAACAAAACATTTGTTGACAATACGAGCCAATTCCGCTCAAAAGTTTGTATCATATAAAAACAAAATATAGAAATAGATTCACTATTGAAATATTGTTTGCAAATAAAATAATCATAAGCACGTTCTCAGACTGAAAAAATGGTGATGGTGATGATAGAGAATGATTGAATCGTGTAAAGAAATTGTCTCTCTTCTATACTATACAAGGCATTTTGAATAAGTTTTTAATATTATTCTCTTTGACATATAATTTTTTCGGGAAGATATGTACAAGTATAATATTTTTAGAATATTTTCATCAGCGTTTCGCATTGTGATTATAAATACATGTGTCAATGGAAGGAATCATTTTCAGTTATTGAGAACATTGAGCAAAGGAGATTACAACTATACGAGTAGACACTCCGTTCTTGGGTTACCGGGTTGGTGGGCCCATTTCAAACAAGATTATCTGATTTGACTTCTGGCTAAATTAAGTCAAATGCAACAAGTCCTAGTTTGCGTTGCGCTTGAGACGGGTTCCTGTTTTATTATGACGCCTGTTGAAACAAGCGGAGTCCCTTAGCCCGTTTTATTAGGTTTGCTCTGTTGCGCCAATAAGCGAAATGAAATAACAAAAACCTTTAGTAACACAACTTGTTTATTACGTGGTAAGAATTCTATTAGTTGATGAACATATAATACGTAATAACAAACGTGTTTTATTTCATCTTACTAATGTTGTAAACGTGGAATTTTTATGAAGACGTGGACATATAATAGAGGATTAAAATAAGTAGGTATAGGTTATTTTTAATGCACTCTTTATTTTTGTAAAAATATAGTTCCGTAAATTTTATAAAATGTGTAAAAAATACACAAATCGTGTCCAAAACTAAGTACTAAACTTGTATGCCCATTGCCCACGTTTGGCACAAGAGAATTGTCCAGTTTATTAACGTGCTATAGAAGAACCGTTCTGGTTCTCTTATTATGTAGCTCAGCTACAGAATGCTCTGCTTAAGTTTAGAATTTTCAGTGTACCAAAATAGAGCACATAGAAAAAATATCAGAGTACAGAAAAGAAAGGTTCTCGAGTGGAAGCTACATACCAGGAAACGCTACGGTAGTCCGACGACATAGTAAAAGTCAGCGGATTTGGGTAGAGGATAATTGTGCACTAGCATTCTATGGCTACAGAAGGCTGACTAAAACACTGTACTTACCAAAGAAATAATTAATAAATTACAATAAATTAAATACAAATATTCGATTGTTCTTGGTATAATAATGGTCCACAATATGGTTATCTAAGGACAACATTCACAAGCAATGATTTATTAGTCAAAAAGAACGGAGGCTTTTCTAAATTCGATTGACGGCACGATGGTCTCCGTTATTGGGCCTTCAATACACCGAATCTCAACAGGAAATAATAGGAGAAGAAAATATTAAAATTAAATCTGACTCCCTTCGACATAAGGGTGAGAGTGACTGCAGAAATAAAGTTGTGAGGTTGTACGGAAGCGGCCTAATGACGGCTTGGACTACAATAGCACGTGTGGCCCTTGTTATTGGTATCTGACCTGACCGCTACGAGCGATTTGTCTAAATGAGATCCGGACCTCTTCTCGGTCGCTTTGTTATTTTTTTTTCTTGTATTGCCCGTTGCTTGTGACGTACAAGATTGGGACGGTGAGTTTTCCTTAAGTATATAGTGATTGATTCAAAATATACACTCCGTAAAAACCTTTCAAAGAACGGATATAATACATTTACGAACAATCAAAGGATTTTCACTAATACTTTACAAAAAATAGGTACCTACTGTGTTTATATACTGTACAAAACTCAGAGAGTTTGTTTATAGGCGACGGTAGCCACCTACCATCAAGTGGACCGTCAGCCTGTCTGTCGACCTTATCATAAACAAAATCAATTTGATGTTGCTTATTTTTTTATTACCAAGCAGCAAGCAAATACGAGTATTATAATATAACTAATATATAACATAACTATAATTTTTTTAACTTCCAGAACTTGAATTGAACTAATGGTCATTCACATCGTGTAAGTTTTAAATCCTAGATAAAATACAAAGCATTTAGTTTAATGTCTATACTACAATGAAGATTAGAAAATTATCGTACGCGCACCGCGTAGAACGTGACTGAAATAATGCAGTATAATTGTAATGATTCAGTTGTTAAGGATTACTTTTGAGTGCGAAGCATGCTTACAACCGCGTAGGTCCACCTCAGAACGACAGGTTAACTACAGTAGAGCATCTTTGTGAAACTAAAACATTTTAAGTATAAAACTTTAAAGATAAAGATTAGCTAAGCAGGTGATCATCTTTAAAATAAAACTTATACACCGTCATTATTAAACCAGAGGCGAAAGCGCATTTGCTAGTTTTGCTACTTTTGAGTCTGTGTCATTTCTTGTAAATTGCGTCATTTCTTGTAAAGAATAAGATTTGTAACGCACAATTTAAATGTTGTTCAGTATTTAAAATGTACTAAATATGGTGTAATTGTTGGTTTTCCCAAATAAAATAAATAAATAAAAACTCACAAAAGTTTTATACGTAGTTTAAGCACAGTTTAAGTGTACAAATAAATAGCTGAGGTACAAATGTTTAGTAAATTCAAAATAGGATGACTGTGTAGTTACAAAATTTGTAAAGCATTCGTTATTGGCCTTACCTACTGTAATTTTTTCAGCTGTGACCTCAACCACCGTAATCCCGCTCACCGACGATTAATCTTCGTTCCGGCTCTCACGGGGTGGTTTGTTGTGGGTAAATTTGTGGCGATAGCCCCGATTTGCCGGCCATGGGCCTCGTGGGCCGTGTTCGTCATCATACGATACTTAATCCTTTGTTAGCTAATCGCCTTTCGTATCGACGTAAGATTATCATAATCTCAGTACTTCATCATACTTAGCGTTTGTTTACTAATTCCGTATACAATAATTCATTGCGTGATAACTTAAATCTGGATAATGTATGAATTTAAATCGCCTATTTAATGTGGTAACTTTTCAACCATTTTAAACTTTATTAATAAAAAAATATATAATGATCGAATATAGTCAGATACTCTAAGCTAAATTAAGTTGAGTACCTATGTAGTTAATTAATCAAACTAACCTTGTCCGAAGACGAATTCCATTTGGACTAAGATTCATTATTAGGATTACATCAGAGGTGCACTTTGTAACTCATCTGATATTTATGGGTTTATAGGAGACCGTAACCATTTACCACTGTGGCCCGTCGACATGCCTGCTGCCAATAAATATTTTAAAAAGAACTAAAACTAGAACTGTCAATGAAATATTTAATTAATTATTGCAAGTTCATAACAAGTTTACACATAATATTCTCCTATGAGGGAAATATTTTAAGAAAAACTGGTTGATTTTGATTTATACTAGAAGTCGCCCAGTCGTTAAAACTCGACCAATTTAAACAAAAGAGCATACATATTATATAAGTAGTTTCAAGCATGTGTGCGTCTGTCAAACACCCATTAGTGTGAATGTTTATTTTATTTTATTTAATGTATTTCTAATGCACATTATACAAAAATATTAGCTTTCTCCAGTCCTTCTCCATATTGTGAACTTGAAGTGTACCAAATTTCACACCCCTCAGTCTTTGCAATTTTCTTAAAAAGGAATTAAATTTTCTCTTTACGTATTGTTATATACATTTTTTTAGAAATAGTAAAAACACCTTAATCATATTTAATAAAAATCTTAGTATTCTCAAATATTTCAGGTACCTTCTACGTTTTCTGAGTTGAAATATTAGTCTATTTGGCTTGGATAGAAGCAATTTGATCGTCACATTGATCTCCATTTCAAAAAGCTATTACACTGACGAAGTTATTATTGAAGTGTATAATTTTGTAAAGTTACAAATAACCGTTAACGCGTCAACGTTAGAATACTGTTTGTTGGTAATTTGATTCGTATTGTTGGTTGGGCGGGCGGGTATCACGTGACTCAACTGTTCGTTGCAATTAACAGTATAACGATAAACAGAACTAAATCTCAACCACATCCTTAGCACAAACCTAAAAAAAAACACAAATTAAGTTGACGAATAAAGTTCACTTAGTGGGCGGAATTAAGTAAAGTGTATCAGTATGAGGAAATGGAAGAAACATAAAGATACAACGCTTGTCAAAAGTATAATATTATATTGCTTTACATATTTTACACGCGGTCGAAGTCACAGGCACCAGTTAATATGTCATATCAATGTGATACAATGTTCAAATTAAATTAATCTACAATTTTCGTGTAGAAAAGATACCGCTTTTGTCTTGTTTTATGTCAGCGATACCTCGACACCCGCCTGCGTAATGTTTCAGTCGCGTTACTGTGACAACTTCTACCTTTTACCAAATTGTATTTTCGTGTTCGGCCGAGTTTTCCTTATAAAATACTGTCATTACGGCTACGACTCGGTGACAGGTGCTAATGTGTGTAGAGGTATTGAACCCATTTGTGGAGTAATGTAAACAATACATGTTATGACTTTTACAGACATCAAAATACAATATTTACATATAATGTGTGCTCATCACATTACCGTTAAATATATCTGTGATATTATGTACCTATTTCGGGCGGCAGACAGATTGACGGTGAAGTTGATAATAGGTGGTTGGTTACCATACTAAGCCTAGAGGACAGTGCGCCATACTTCATCATGTGTAATACGCGTGTAAAGTCTAACCGACCGATTATTTTAATTTAACATTATAACAGAAATTTAATTTGTTTGTTCATCCATCAATTGCATGTAAACACAAAACACAAATTAATCGTTAAAAGAAATAAATTGTTAAAATTCCGTTATAATTAATTTCTGCTGCGATTTCATCAACAAAATTAATATGGAAATTAATAAATATTCCAAAATAAATTACACAAAAGCGTGCCCATGTGTAGCGGGCATTAAGCGGTATACAATTTTAAGCTTGCTAGTGGTGTTATGTTACTAAAACAAGGAACCATAAAATATAACAGAGGGGAAATAATGTTGTAGGCTACAAAGGAAAACATAGCTAGGCTAATAAAAAATTAAACAATTGTAAACTTTGGATTTAAGAAAGTGGAATAGAAATGAATGTTATCATTATTTCAAATAATAACAGCAGTGCATTGCCATATGCAAGTGTTTTCCCACAGGAGTGGCTTGTGTTTCTATGCGACGGTACATAGCCATCTACAATAAAATGGATAGTCACGCTGCTGGCCAACCTTTGCCATAAAAAATCCTTACCTTTCGCTCGAAAAAAAATCCTCCAGCATAAGACTAGAATTAATTCAAAAGAATGCTTCGACAAAAGACGCCTTGAGGCGCACTAGAAGGCATTGAGATTTAAGATCATGAGCAATATAAACATAAACGACGGTCTAAGTCGATTTCACATCTGTAAACACTAAGTACGATCATACCACGCTCAGAGTCAGGAGCATTAAAGTGGGCTCTAAAAGACGAGGGATGAGGCGGGGACCGGTACGTCATTACGAGGCCCCGCGTCATTTGTTTATTAAACATCCTCCGAGGTGGAACAGAATAATGGCACCGTAGACTTTGTCACGGCCGCTTTCCCCTGAAATTAAATCGTAATGATGATGCGCACCTCACTCTGCTGTTTTCGGTTCTCCCGGCCCTCGTTATTAAGTCCCGTGCCGTCTTGAGGTTGAAATGAATAGGTTTCTTTAGAACCGCCCGCCATCCAGTGTGCCAATTGTCACAGTAAAAAGAATCGCGTTGAGTGGTGCGAGGAGATATTTTTTTTTTTGGAAAAAATATAACCGATAAATAAATGTCCTTTCATAGCTTGTACGTGCCGATTCTACCCCATTTCAGTTAATTGTGTTAAAAACTTCTTTCTGTACACACACTCACCAGCTAGAAAAATCAGTTTTACTATTCATAAACAAAAAACCAAAAGCTGCGTTCATCCGAAATTCCAGGCCGTGCGTTTTTGATCTATGGTGGCAATTTATGATAGTAATTTTCAAGGTGAGAAAGGATTGTGTATATAATTTGCACAAAAAAATGCATCTGTGCGAAGCAGGGGGCGGGGCGCTAGTTAACAATAATTGGAGTTATTCAAATATCTATTTCATTTTTTGTAGGAATTATTGTGACACATTCTTGTGACCGATACTTCATTTCATGTAACATTTTCATGTTGAATGATCTACAAATTTGAAGACATATGAAAGAAATAGTGAAATAAAGGTTTACAAAAATAAAATCCATATACAAAGACAACGCAAGGAAACATCACTTATCTCGTTCAATGTAAACAAAATCGAAACAGGTACGGTGTAATATCATTCATAATGACACCGATTCAAGTGTAAGAGAAATAGGGTGGAAACCGCAAGGAGGGCGCACGCCGCCGGTGTGAATGGGCCCTTTCATCTCGACTGATTGTTCAGAAAGTCATGATGTTTGTATGTGTGTATTGTGTTCTTAGAGAACTGGGACGCGCTACCGTAAATTAATTAATGCACACTTTGTACATCATGGTGTTGAACCAGTGAAGTATGCACATTTAAACGGTTAAAAAAAATGTTTGGTGTAAATCTAACAATTCACTGTGAGAAAACATAAGCTAAATAGTGGAATTTTAACCAATATACGGGTAGCTCCGCGTAACCACGAAAAAGCCCAAACGATATTTATAATGACAAAGGGTAACAAGGGATGATAAGCAGAGACTACCCGTAAGAAATGGGCTCTAGCGTTCATTACTCGTTCACCGAAACATAACAGCACATATGCTGTTAATAAGAGCTTTAATTACAATAGTGAAAGAAAACATCGTGAAGAAATCTGCAATAAAGTCTATTAACAATAAAGTCTTGCCTAACCTGCCTTTAGACACTGCGTTCAGCTATCATTTTATCGATTCCGTCTACATTACAAATGAATTCATTATAATATTTTTTTTTATATATGACGACCCTTACTAATATTATAAATGTGAATGTGAGTTTGTTTGTCGCTTTAACGCAAAAACTACAGAACCTGAACTGAAATTTTGCACACACGTTGTCTGGGACACCAGAAAGGGCATAGGGGTTCATCGTTCAACGCGTAAGAAGTCGCGGGCACCAGCTAGTTATTAGTTATATTTCAGCATGTTCCCAAAGAAAGACAGACCGACAACAAATAAAAATGTTGTTATTCAATCGAAGCACTGCATTATTTTTTTTGTCGTATGAGATGAATATAATATTGATAGGATAAATAAATAAGCAGACATAATAAAAGCGTTGATGTGAAAAAAGAAAAAACGCCTTTTAACCGGAAACTGTTCTTTTGTCTTCGTTTCTTTTCATAAAAGAATTTAATTAAAAAAGTTTTCAAAGTATTCATGGCGCAATATATCGTAATCTGTTGTAAATTCATTCATAATTGGCCAACTGGTGAAAGTTTTTTATAACTTTTATTGTACTTACGCTCTTTATAGATTATAGGAGGAAAATTTTCTTGAGTTTTTTTTGTGCATGAACTTTTAATATTTTATTTCTTAATATGAACATTAGGTTTTAATATATCGTGAGTTTCGGAACAGAAAAAATTAATATTTTATTTTTAATCGATTTTAAGATCTGATCTTGGTGTGTTTGTTTGTTATTCTTTCACTGATCATCATAATGCTGATGCTGCAAGTGCGCTGCCGACTAATAGTATGTTTAAAAATAAGGGATTATGGAGAAATGTTTAAAAAAGCCTTTTTATGTTGTTATTTTTTCTAAATAATAACGATAAAATGGTTCATAAAAGTATAAAAACATGCCACGAATCTAAAACAAAAAAGACACAAACCCGGTATACTGGTAACAGAAAACATGAGACCATCAGAGTGAAATTGATTTTAAAAACTGGAAGCTTCTCTAACGGGAGGTAGTAAAAATATACGACAAACAGTATTAGCGCGGACTCCCCCGTATTCAATTAACCGACGTGATTAAATTTTTACGCGACTTAAAAAAATACTCCCTAAGTTTTTCCACCCCTGATGGATAGGTTCTTTTATTAACATAAAAATGTTTACGTGTAGTCTCGTTTCACGACTTTTATACTGTAATGGGAAATTAATGTTTATTATTGCTATTTCAACTGCGACTTAGTTTGTGTTCAAAAATATCGTGACCCTTCAATTTTATTTGTGTGATTTTCATACAAAAAATTGATGACATAACTGGTGGAACATTTACCAGGTAATTGATATCCACCCAAGTGTTCTCCATGTGCGAACTTTCTCACAAGACTGCATCCTTATTACTAACAAATATCTTAATGTTCACGATTGTTAAGTATTGTACGTTAAAATTAACATCAGTGAATAAAAACAGTTTATGATTGATGGTTAGGAGACGTCTAGAAGGCATCAGAAGGTAGAAGTTTTCATTTCTCATTTGAAAATAGATATTAATGGCGATCGTATCGCAGGAAAATCAGAATAAAGTGAAGTTATCAGTTACAATGTGTTTTTGCAAATCAGGCTCGGTCTCGCCGGGCACTAACCTATGTCAGCAAGTCGAAGTACACACATAAATCAAGCCAACATGCTCTCTCTGGGGTATAAGTGTGGAGTAATTGCGAACATACCATACCGGCTTGCTCGGCGTCGCGCTAACATTAACTATTAAATTCGTTGCATATTATACTACTGGCTTACAGCGATGTAATTCAGACCCACCTTGGACCGCTTTGTTCTTATTTTTAACTGAGACAGAACAATTAATTCCTCCACTCAAAGCAAGTACCAACCCAGAAAAAGAACATCAGCATACAGGAAAAATAATTATTTTGTTTAAGATAATTCGATACATTACTTTAAATACATTTTTTTTTAAATTAATGATGAGTTTTCTCTAATTTTGCAGCAAACGAGGCTGACGATGGAATGGGCTCACCCAGATGATGCCCGAAAAAGAGGGATTGTGACAAGTCGAAGATGGTAACCAGCCGTTCATCTGAATTTCCGATAGAAGAAAGGGGAAGGCGGTATGAATTCATGCAGCTCCTTAACACACTCTCCGAAATACTTCTTATAGAATATACATTGACGGGTGATTTTGCGTCTGTGTTCCATCACATCAAATTCGGAATAAGTTTATTCTCTTTCTTTGTAATGCAGGACAATAAAATTGTACAAGTGTTCTAGACTATACAATGTAAATTATAATACATAATTTTGTCGGACGAAATGATAAATTATGTCAGAGAAACAAGTAGATTGTGAACAATTAACCGGATAACGTTAAGTGTAAACCTCAGGTGACTTGAAAGTGCTCATATAATAAAACCGGGCCTTTTTTGGTGAAAATGCCCCTTTGTTTTCGGCAGCCAACAGACTCTCCGTGTCCTGGTCGAGAGTTCGAAACCCCACTTGACACACTTCATTTTACCTTTCTCTAAATTAAAACTGGAGCGGGGTTTGCTTTCTATACGCTCCGTATCATCCGCCTTCATTATGAATTAACAAGATCGGCGATATATACTCTCTTGAACATTTTTGGGTACAATACAATGTTAAATAAATAATATGGGGAACTTGTTATGTACAATGTATTTTGTTTTAAGGAGCCACAAGAAATATGCATAGATATTTGCACATTGATAAAACAAGTTAACAACAAAATCTACCTATATACTACCAACAAGTAAGAATATGGACTCATCTGTGCCCAGGCGAAGCTCACCTACAAATAATCATACATACAACCAATCCATTTTTGCAATTTTTGCAAATAACAACGTTCATTCCCTGCGAAATAGTGTATCAATTTTCTTTTACAATTTGTTTTTTTATAATAATAAATAATAAAAACGTAAAAAATTTAATCTAATTAACATTAAAATTTTATGGCTGTTCTGTAAATACACGCTTATTTAAGTGGTGTTGAAATCATTTTACTTTATTGTTTATTTTTTATTACATTTGTATTGTATTGTGATTGTATTAATATTGAAACTACAATAACTAAAAGACAAGTTTTACTGCATGCTATGATGCGAATTCTATTTTATTTTCGTACTCAATAAATATTTTTTTCTAAGTGGTTGTCTGTACCCTTTTATCTGATACATTTAATTGACTGTATATATTATACGTAACGAAGGGAACTAACTACTTTTCCCATCGGATGCGGTGCACCGCGGCCGTGGCAATGCACTTTCGCTGACCCCTTTGCCTCCTCCCACTGAGGATCTCTCCCTCACTCTTACCACTTTCTTTATATCCCCTCTCTCTTGCACATGCGGCTGCGCCTGCGCTTCCCGAGTACCGAGGTAATAACATTCTACGACGCGGTACATCGCCAGAGTGGAACGAGTTTTGTCGATGACTTCCACGATTGTTTGTATGAGAGACAATGGTCAAGATGGTTACATTTAATAGTCCGGTTTGAGATTAAATATCTCGTTCTTTGAATGTAACATGTAGGTACTTTGATATTACGAACAAAGAAGATCCTACTAAATTTTATTTATGTATTTGTGTCTGTATCAACCTCAATGAGGCAAGTCAACTCGGCTCATTTGGACAAAGTCTTAACTGCATGAATTCTCAAGTGGATAGAATGGTCCACCACACTGGCTTGGTGAGGATAAGTAGTTTTGAAAGTTCATAGTTATCTAGCCTGGACGGTGGATTCAGGCTTCTTCCGATAGTTTTAAGATGTCCAGAACGTCCTACGGCTGAGATGTTCAGTCTTCTCGAATACACCGGTTACCTCGCGATATTTTCCTTCGTCGTTAGAGAAAGTGATCTGGCTCAATAGGATAGGATATCAAAATTGTTTTTACTAAGCGGTCGAACCGTTAAACAATTAATGTTATTGACAATAAGAGTAGAAAGAATTCTCTATTATATCTCATACCCACATAATACGGTATTCAATAATTTAGATCCAGGTCTTATTCTAATGGCATAACTTGTGAAACTCGAGAGCAGACTATCGCGGTTGTTAACGCCCTATATACTACCCTATCTAACCGCATTCCAGGTGAATTCTCCCAACGTATGATTTTCATAAAACTTTTGCTCGAAACGACAAACGTCTGCATCTGTTAAGTTACATTTTACAAACTAGAATATTTTAAATAGTATCGCGAGCAGTCAAGTTACGGATTACGTGGGAGCGTGCAGGAATGATCGCGTAGACTGAAAGCGCTATGTGAAGCACTTAGAAGATCGCGGGCCATGCATATTTCGACTTTATGAATCAAAAATTTAGGGCGACATTCGTTAGTATCACCCTCGGGGGGACGCTGTTCTAGGCTTGCGAGCCATGTCACGCTGGATCCAAAAAGTATCATCACGCGAAGCTGCGCTGTATTCCGAAGCATATAGGCACAAGATTTGGGTGCATATTGGATTGCGCAAGGGTGCGTGTAAGTGAGAGTACGACTAGCAACATTCCATCGCACAATGAGTAATTTAAAAATTCAAAAACTCGTTGAGGGTCGGTGCGCCGTGCGCGAGGTGAGGCGATCCTACGAGTGCCGTTCTGCAATTGAGACTGTTATCTGGCTGCATTGCCTTCTCACACCACACTAGCGTGAAACGATTAGCATCGGAGAGCAACCGAATATAAAAGCAACAAATTTAACTGAAAATATTGTGTATAAATAAACATTCCATGATTTAAATGAATAAAGTCATGAAATTGTTTAAAAAACTCAGTCTCTTAAATTGTCTATTAATTAGTCTATATTTTTGTATCGAATTTTGTCTAAAAATATGTATAAAACAAAGTTGTCATTCAAAAACTATTTTCGTACTATGTTTTTCAATTTTATTAAACTTCTGTTTTTCTACAATAATTAAAACAAAAACTTACAGAAATGTACATTTTGATAATAAATTACTAATTGAAAATGAAAATGGCTAAATTATAGTTATCTTGGTAATAATAATATGTGACTTAATGTCATCTTAGATGAACATATCATGGATATTGTATACATAATAAGCCAGATTATTTATTTTAGTTTAATCTAAGGTGAGAGGGAAAATGCAAGCTATCAATTCAATGTACCTACTTGTAACGCCAGTAATAAATCTGTAAATAGTTCTATAAATGCAATTCATAGCCGTCCATTTGAATTTTTGGTATTCTGGAATAGGTATTTGATTGCAGTTTAATTATTCATCGGTTATTCACGGTGCTAGAGAGATGTTTTGCAAAACAATCTGATGCGCTGATTGGATCACAGTTGAACATTTTCGATAATTTATATCTAGCTTCAGTGGTTGTTACCTCGTTAATAATTCTGATACAACATACTAGTTTGACAGTCTATCTGTCCGTGTTTTGGTTTTAAGCAAAAATAATTAAAATTCGTAATTAACGACTAGAGTTGCTGCTGCACGAAACAGTCGTGAAATTCAAACGGCTTGAATTTTTTCAAGTTTAATTGTGCATCTATTAAAAGATATTAAATCTTACATTTTTCAAAGTTTAAAATCGTTTAACACATTTTTTTCCATTTTCCGAACATTTCAAGACAAAATGAATCGTAAATGCAACAACATAAGGTTGTGTTTGATTTTAAAACTTAACAAAGTTACAAGGTAAGTAGAAACTATATGAAGATATTATGTTAGTTCAGATTTTTGTGTACGTACATTGTACAGTGAGCAGACCTATTTTGAATTTGATTTTTTTTTCTTACCTCCAATAGTTTTTTTTTTATCATACCAATTACATACATGAATAAAAAGCTACAGTGGTATTTTTTTGTAAACGCGATAACTGTGGGAGAAACTGTTCTGTTTTTACAAGAGCTGCTTTATTAAGGAAGCTTTGAATAAATCTTGCGTACCAATTACTTATGTTACTTTGAGTCCTTAGCTAAGTAGCTCGCCACCGGTAAGTGGACCGTCAGCATGCCTGCAGCTCTTTTTTGTTTTCTGATGGCAATCTTCGCAACTACTCTTGCGACTTGTGAACATGCATTACGTCCGCTTAATAAGCCTTTATATGTCTTCGAAGTTTTCCTAGTGCATGGTATCGATGTTTTTTATTACTTTATCAGTTCATGATAAGATTTCAGTATCATTCCTGGACTAATGCTTCTGTATTGGAAGTCATACAGTTTATCGCGTTATGTACTATACTAAAAGCTCGTCCACTGATTTATTTAATGTCTATATTATAAAGAGTGAAGACTTTCATTTTTGTATTTTTGTTTGTAATGAGTGAATTCAAAAACTACTGGACTGATTTGAAGAATTCTTTCACTTATAAAAAGTTACATCACCAGCGAGTAACATAGCCATTTTTATAAAGTTAGGTAGCAACGCACAAACACTGCTAAGTTTAGCAAGCTGAAATTTTGAACATAATTTTATTTAATTACGTACTAGCGACCCGCTCCCGGCTTCGCGCGGATGACATTTTTTTTCTGAAAATTATATATAAGAACCTTCCTCGTTTAACGCTCTTTCCATTAGTGAATACCGGATTAAAATCCGTTGAGGAGTTTAAAAGATCTAAGCATAAATACAGAGATACAGACGGCAGGAAGCGACTTTATTTTATACTATGTAAAGATAAAGAAGCATCCGTTAAGAAAGGTTTTATAAAAAATTAAGAATTCTATTCTAGTTTAAAAATTCGTTTAATACCTTTATGTAACGGACTGTATATAATACTAGCCAGCGAGTTGTCTAGTTAAATAATAGGTGAAAATCAAACATGATAACTCGGCAGTTCGGGCGAGATAAATTCCTGTGAGTAAGTCAAAATTTCAAGTCGCTAGTAAAAATATATATTTGGTCGTAGCAGAGTGTACGCAGTAAGTATTTGAGCAATGAATGCAGTGAGACCGTGTTAGAGCAAGGAGAGTAAAAACTGCGCTGTAATTAGTCTGTAGAACCGAACCGTGAACAGATGCGAGTCAAGTGGCGTCGAGGGTCGATGCATCGGACTCTGGCTGGACGCTCAATTACATACTATTCATCATAGTGGACTTTTGCTAAATTAAATATTTTATTTATAAATAAAAACATCTTCGTCTCACCATTTCGCATGCGGATCATTAATACCGTGTTAACTGCATTTAATATTAAGCCAGAAATCACATTTAAATTATACGTTTTTTTAATAACTAAATAAAGTTGGCAAAGTTATCCTTCCTATTAATAATAATGGAAAATAAAATTCAAAGAAAAAGCAATCAATTCTTATCAGATTCTTACTTTTATTTCACATAGAAATGAATCTATTGGACAGAATTTCTGTTTTACTATCCTAATGAATTTGTATATTGATAATGATTGAATACGACTAGACCTTATTATAGAAGTTAATAACCTCTCTGCAATCGCATTATAACATTGGAAGGCATTACTGAAGAAAGCATATTTTTTGGACAAACAAAGATAACACTAGTGGCCAATATAATTTTCTTAATAGGTAAACTCACCGTTTCAGACGCTAGGGAGCGCCCGTTGCCGCACTCAAGTAGTGATGATTCACTCACCTGTAAAGAAATAAAAAGTTCATGAACGATGCAACGGTTTATATATCCATAGTGAGGCGAGACATAGCCTTATAATCCTAACTAATATTATAAAGTCGAAAGTGAGTTCGTTTGCTTGTATGTATGTAATGTACTATGTATTTTTTGTTTATGCTGTCACGTCATAACTACTTAACCAATCGTCATTAAAGTTTGCATAAAGTCAGGGATACAGGAAGGAAAGTTACAGAAAGTAGGTAACTTGCATCCAGAACAAAGTACTGATCATCAAAAAATATTAAAAAATCTCCGCCACACATAACTATATTAAGCAATAAAGATTGAATAAATTATTGCTCATATTATATATTTACCAGGCGTTAATATCAATTTTTTCCACAATTAATTAATGTTTGTTAAACAATTAATCAATTTTATTATCAATTAAACAATAGACCAGACGAAACATTAAAAAAACGAGATATTTATATAAAAAATGCAACTTATTTCGGGAATTAAACATTAATGTAAAAAGACGCGTAGTCGTATCAATGCTAAAAGCAAATGGGAGTTTAGTAACATGGTTACACACATTTGACGTCATCAAAGGAGCGTCCAAAATGGTCAAATAAAGAGACCAAATAATAGGGATCTATTTGAAATGCACAGAGTTGAACACAAAGCGTTTCGATGGTAAACGTTCGCTTTAGCTCACAATTCATAAGGGCAGAGACAAACCGGCCACAATCTCCGCTTAACTTCATTACCTATGAGAGCGAATTGCTAAACGTTCCTATTGTTGACCACCCGTGGTCCCGGCTTTAAACGACCATGGTTAGTCATGCAAATAGATGTCGACTTGCCCGCTCTTGGGATTCATTGGAGGATGTGTTTAGCTTTTCATTTAAGGTTCTCTCGGGGTGATCGTTAATGAAAACCAATGCTTTACCTATTGGCTTTCGGCTTCTATACACTTTGCTATTATCTAGCTCGATATTATGTATTTATATTTTTATAAAGCTGTTTGTTTTCATTAAATCGTACTGATGTTATCTTTATATACAAAAAATTTTGCTTCCATATGTTAATTGTCTACAAAACTCGACAAACAAACAACAAAGAAACAAGCTAAACAGACAGACAGACAGAGAGAAAAATTTGAAATGTTTTCACAAAAGAAACTCTTCCACGAAAAGGCAATAACGACATGAAATATTTCATCGACTTCGTTTCTATTAATTAAAAAAAAACCAATGGAAAAATGCAATGATCAAAACCAGTGCTCAAAGGACTGGTACATCAAAGCGAAACTGTGTAAATAAAACTTTTATCTATACCCCATCGCAGAGAGGACGCACAATGTATGTCAGCAAACATTATTTATAAAATATTTGTTGAAAGCTCATGTGCTCTAGTGCAACAAACAATTGGTAAACACCAACAATGTCATGACAAATATAAAAAATAAAATAGAAAAGGAGAAATTGAAATATTGTATCACTTGTTTATCGATTCCGGAATACACTGGACTGTTACAAGTCCGGAATTTTTGATTGAGGGAATATACAAGGATCGATTATTTGAAAAGTCTATTCCAAGCGAATTGCATCCCGCAGTCACAGTAGATGTAGTTTGTCACCAAAAGGGAATTGGAATAAATTAAGCACAGTCACGAAGATATAATTTAAGATATTTTTATTAAAAGAAGAAATGTATTGTTGATGTAAGCGTAGATTAGCAACAAGTGGCGTCTTGTTTCACGCTACATCGAACGTGAGCTAAGCTCACTGGGATCACTTACGGAGTCACAAGTTTAATTGAAAATTACACAAAATTAAATAATAATGAAAAACATTCGTCACAGTTATAAAAATTTTACACAATGTATTTTATTGAAAGGTGCCATCCATTAAAATTATACTTAGAGCAAATCATAAATGGACTCAAGAACTTTAGTCCTACAAAGTGTAGGCGAAATAATTAGAAAATAAAGTATGTATATGTAACATACGACATTTTGTTTAATCAAGAAATAGTAATATTGTCATCCATTAAAATTATTAAAATTAATTAAAAACTTATGCCACCAATAAAATTATACTTAGAGCAAATCATAAATGGACTCAAGAACTTTAGTCCTACAAAGTGTAGGTGAAATAATTAGAAAATAAAGTATATGTTATGTAAAATACGACATTTTGTTTAATCAAGAAATAGTAATATTGAGTCTTCAATAAATGCATTCAAGTTATTTGAATTACTCTAAAACTTGAAGATCAACACGTGAAATTCAGTGCACGTTTCAGGTAAATTTCATTAAACATACTAATAGTATGGTAGTGCTCCGTCAGTGGGTAAATTTATAGTAGATACAAACTTTGTGTGCTGTCATGTCTTCAAACGAAATTTCTACGCTAGCTTCTTTATTATAATATGAAATACAATAACTAACTGTTGCATGCGACTTCGTCCGTGTAACTTTATAAAATACTAGCTGTTGCACGTGACTTCGTCCGCGTAACTTTATAAAATATAATACATTCGTGTCTGTGAAACCATGGAAATACACATACAAAATTTCAACCCAATCGGTCAAGCCGTCAAAAAGATAAGTACGGAAGGATAAGTCTTACTACCCGTTGTCCTATTACCCGTTTTCCCATAGGAATGAAGCATTTTCCCGCGGTAAAAAGTAGCCTATGTTCATCAAGGATAACGTCGGCTTCTAATGGTAAAAGAATTTTTCAAATCGGTCCAGTAGTTTCGGAGCCTATTCTATACAAAAAAACAATCAAATCTTTCCTCTTTATAATATTAGTATAGATTGCCTCTGTTACTCGCTGATAATATAGGTGAAAGAGTTTGTAAAATCAGCCCAATAGATTTTGAGTTTTTTTCATTACAAACATACAAAAACACAAATCTCCTCTCTTTATAATAATATACTATAATAATAACTCTTTATAATAAATAAGTATACTAGCTGCTTGAATATGTCACTTTACTTGTTTTCTGTTGTATATATATTTTCAGAACAAATTTTCGTTCCTATGTCGTTTTACACAATCAAGTTGATTTTCATTAAATACATCACACGTGAAATTACTGCGGCTGTCTGACAGGTAAAGTGTACAAACAATAACAATGAATTGAAACTCATATCTAAAAATTTAATTCGCCAAAATTCCCTGATACTCGGTTCATTAGTCGCTGTCGACTTACGTCATGCGATGTTCAAAACTTAATAAACTTTAAACAATACCCGGGAAGATGCGTTGTCAGAACTTCTTGAACTTGGATGAAACAGGCAGTTGAAGTTAGGCCCCTATTAAGGTACACAATGTATTTAATGTTCTCACATACAATATATGGGGGTTATTAATACAATTTCACACATCAACGAGTTTGTTTAGAACAGTGTCAAATTACAAGGAAAGTTTTTAAGGTACAGTTGCTTTAATGAGTTTTTATATTAAACAAGTACGAATACTGTTTCTTAGTGTAATTTCAATAATGATCTATGTAACTTTTATATACAAGTCAAAGGAACATATAAAAATAAAGTCTAAATGTGCCGTGAATCTAGGGCTATTTATCCATAGAATCCCAAGAATAATGTCTAGGGCGATTGCAGTGGAAAAAGTTAAGGGACAAGATGATGGGTTTTTTCGTTATGGCGCACATACTAATGCATTCTCTATCAATATACAAGTCGAGGCTACTACGGTACCGATAGAATTATTGGCTGCAGAAAGCAATGTTCGATTGAATAGGCATCTTGTGAGTCGATCTCGTCTTTGCTGCACGGCTAGATGCTGGCCAAAAGCAAACCCATCATTAATAAAAAAAAAATTCTTTGTCTTTCGAATGTCACTTAGAACACAAATAAGCTTTAATTGATCAAAAAACATTTTGAAATACGGTTATAAAAGGTATATCTAAGCGTATTAGCAGTCAGGTTTATCTGAGTTGTTAAAAGTTAAAAATAATCTTTGAATAGACAAGACTCAAATGTAATCTGAAATAATCCTTAAAAGATATTTCTACTTAGTCATTTTCAAGAGTAGGGAAACCTTCATATAATTCATTAGTGGTTATAGGTTAAAATAATCTTTGAATGGACAAAACTAAAAAGAAATCTCAAGTAGTCTGTAAAAGAGGCAATTCCAATTTTCTTACAGAAAAACAAACATCCAAGGGAAATACGGCGTGTCCAGCGCTCCGCTAACTACGAATTAGTTTTCTCATTCGACATTTTCTTTGAGGACCTCCAAGTCGACATTCCAGAGGTAAATAAAATGTTGAGATTACTGAAAAGATTTCAGAATGTTCTCGACTCTCCTGAACTAGGACGACGCCAATCTCACTTCCTTTGATCATGAAATACTTGCCTACTCCTCTCGTCAATTTTTCGAAACAATTGGCTTTGTTCGTACAAGTTGTCCGACCATTCTTCGTTTCTTAGTTTCAATGAAATTATTTGATACGGCAAATTAGTCCGGCCCGAGTGGAAACATTTTGATTGGCAGCCTACACAAGACCGATAAAGTTTCGGGTCGTATTTTTGCGCCACGAAACTTTTCGGGGAATTATTCGTCTTTACTAACTTTGCTATTAATTTTATTTTAATTGGACTGTTTTATGTTGCGACTGTTTATATTGTGTTATTCTTGTACAGTTTATTGTAATTTGAATGAAATTTAGAACTGGAAGCTATGAAATTAAGCATAATTTATTGAAATATCTGAGAAAATATTTAATTTTCTGCAATAATATAATAGTGAAATAAGAGTAAATGTATTGTTGTATTCGATATAGAAGTTAGGATTGATTTTTAAGTAAATTACGGTGCAAAAGAGATCAATCAGATTTTTATGGGGATCAAGCCATCAGTTTTTTATTATTATTATGTTTTAACGGTTAAAACTTGTATCATTAGGTAAGAAGAAATTATGGATTTTACTGGGATAATATCGAGTAATTTGGTAATAGGGCTTCACAGATATTTAAGTTTGAAAGTATTATAACATTTTGACACTATAAAAAGTCTTTTTTATTTTGGAATGTTATCCCTATTTACAAAATCTAAAATATTCAAAGGAAACTACTGAAATTAAGAAAGTCTTTTGTTACCACAATTTCCAAAGTCCTTTTCATACAGTCCTCAGTAAATAAAATACATACTTGCTTCATGCTGATGCCAGGGCAAGGAGCTGGTCGTATAATAATACTGATACGACTAAAAAATAGAAAATTCAATTTAGAAGCAAAAATATAGAAAGTAAACATTGAGTTTCATGAACTCCTGTTAGGAGACACCAAACAGGAGAACAAACCGTTAGACAAAAACTAATAGGTTTATGTAATAGATGTAAAATGCATCTGTTCTGAAATGTGGGTTATAAAGATAATATTATAATATTCTTAGCTCAACGTAAAGCTTCAGTGCATTATTTTCTCCTCATATAAAGTGAAACGTTTTTTAAATTGAGCCATAAAGAGAAGCCTTATACCGAGCAACCTGGCCAACGTGAACGCGGGAGGGAATTTAATAAAGTAACGGGTATTTTATCACAGATTAGATATTTAAGAAAATTGTTTTATTAACTATATGAAAGCTACACATCACACACAGGTGAAAGAAATTAATTAAATTTTAAAAGCAAGCGTTAAAATTTATACAAGAATATAAATTTTCATAGTTCCTGGGTTTTATTATGGTAATAATTATAGCGCTAGTGACTCCCTGTTGGCCTTAGGATTAATCTACTAAAATCAGAAAGAAATTAATAAGTGTATGCAAGTATAATTTTAAAGAAACTTAAATATCTTATTCACTAAAAAAAACAATAATTTCATTTAAAAAATGTTATACCTACTTATTTAAAAGTAGTAATCAATTACTAAACCAAATATATTTATTTAAATTTATTGCAAAATACTTTAAATAATTATAAGTTATAACGCTTTATTGTATATTTTTATAATACACCAAAACTAACGTTATGTTTGTGTAATAAAAAATTAAGCAAATATAAGACTGAATAATATTTCAATAATATTTAATCGTTGTAAGAATTATAATTATAAATTATTATAAATGCTATTAATATTTAGAAAAAAAAAATAGTACTTAAATATAATTCCGAATATTTATTATAAGAATTAAGTATCGTAAATTTAGCTTTATGAATTATTTAAAATAGATAACTTCTGCTGAAAAATTAACAAAATATAGCTTGTGTGTTAGGAAACTTATTTTCTTAAAATAGAAAAAGAAATCAAATATGTACCAAATACATAATTCATGAGAAGTCGGTTGTAATGTATGTAAACAAAGTCAAGTATTCAAAGACCATTAGGAAATGACTCCCAAAATAACTGACCAATGAAAATAAATTACTGTGTACATGTGCTAGGCGTAAATCCTTCACGAGTGTAGAGCTAGGTACTTTACTAAAATACGAATCACCTACAACTGAATAATAATATGTAGAAACTTCAATCCTTTACATTTTTAGCATTTTAAGAAGAAATATTTCGTTTATCTTGACTAAGATCTTGACAATATTTTGGAATTGTGCTTATCTTTTATAAAAAAAAAATCCAATTTGGGTCGTATATTATGAATAGTGTAGTTGGTTAGCTGTCAATTGTATGTTAATGGCTGACATCTGTCAATTAACCTAACATTTTCGCTACTGAGAAGAATGTTGACGCATCCAACGAGAGTATTTGACGTTATGTAAAATCAGTTTGAGACTAGGTAAAAATAAACTAAAAAAAATAAAAATGACATCTAAAAATGGTAAAAAAATAAACTAAACTCTACATTGGTTCAGTTAGTTAGATTTAGTTGGACTCCTCTCAAACGACCTTTATAATTAATCTCAAACAGGTTTAATCGCGGTATCTAAATTTTACGTTCATTCAAATTTGTAGAGAAGTAAAATTTTTCAGCGCTAACGAAGTTGCGGGAATCAGCTAGTAAATAAATAATGCATAAATAAATATACCTTCAAAACTCGCCTCGAATTTCCTTTCGTTACAACTAAATACTCGCACTTGCATTTAATCTGCTTCATTGATTAAGTAAGAGGCTGTATCGCTTTAGAAATTCGTTGAACAAAGACATTGCAATGCCGTTATTTTAATCCTAAATATTCTTTGGAGCAATGTTTTCTATTCAGCGCACGTCGTATGTTTATTAACATATCGACGATAAAACTGGCAGGCGTGAATCCGTGTGCCGATTTTTTTCTGGTTTTCAGAGCAGACGGCTTTTCAGTGGGCTTTTTTTGCTACGGGCGGCTCTCCTACGCCTGCCTATTTCACTCGGACGCGGTCGATACTGAGTCAGTGTTAATGAAATCCGTACCTAACACTTTTGTATGGAAAGTATTTCATGTTGATGCTTTCAATGCACTGCTTTTTTGATAAAATAATCCGCGCTAATTAGAAAATTACTTCTTTTGATAGATAAATTAAATTCGTAATTAAACGTCGTTACAGTAACATGGCTTCTTATTTGTTTCTATAACATGAGGAGTTTCCTAATTACCGTTAAACACAATTTCCTTTCATTTAGATAGGTTAACAAATTATTTATATTGAAGTATTATGAAGCTATATTGAAGGCCAAAGGATGTTCTATATTACATTTGAACAATTTCAACTAAGATGATAAATTTGAAAGTTTCTGAAGATATTTGAATATTTTTCTCTCGAAAATATTTCAACAGATTTGGATGAAATTGGGTATAAACTTGATTTTCCAAGAATGCATCCTTGTTGTTCGAGTGTTGTGATAATACTCCTTTTTTTTCAGACAAAGCTGAAAATAAGAAAAAACAAATGAAGTTTGTGTGTGTACAGTACATATATATACATATCTATACTATTGTTATAAAAAGAGAAGATAATAATATAATTAATATAAACTAACTATAATATAATATAATATGTAATGAATAAACACAAAAATTACTGTACTATTTTTAAAATTATTTCACCTATACACAAATGTAACAAAGGCTATATACAAATAATATTATAAAGCTATAATAATAAGTCGCGTGCCACAGTTAGTCTTTACATAAAAAAACAGCGAATAAATCTTAAAGTAGCACGCGCACATAGAAGATGAAATAGAAATAGATAACAAATAGAGGAAAATCGATACGAAGGAATAACGTAGCGATACGAATCAAATGTTTGTATCCGTCATATGTTTGTTTAGCATACGGAGACGTACGATTATAGGGGAATGTTCGGAATAGCGACGAGTCCTCTAGCGCTTGGGCTAGCAAACATGGGAAAATAAAAAATAAACACGCCGAAGCCACAGAAAAATGAATCTGTCTAAACGGAAAAGGGGACAAAAGATTAATTGAAAATCGATATAGGGACATACTTTCGCGAATCTATCAAAATACATTCGGTTTGCTTTCAAAAGATAACGTTGAACCGAATTATACTGTCAGTCGTGATTAATGTAGAATTATGACATGCTTTATTGACTACTTCGAATAAAAGCTGACTTAGCAAATAAAAATCTGCGTATCATTGCCACGAAAAGACCTGTCCCGATTTATGCCTTCGCGCTAATTAAATTAAACGCTAGTGATTTATTACAAATTTTTGTTGGACTCTATACTGTTTTATGTTAATAACAGTTCGTTATACTAAATAGGAAAAGGGACGTTATACCTTTTATCTTTTTAAATTAGAAGAATCTCAACTATTGCTTTACATTGATCGTTATTTAAAAACTTTACCCATATAATCCATTCATCGCCTTTCACAACTTAAAAAATATTACCTTAAGGCGAACAGCTTTATTATTCCTTTTTTATTAAAAAAAACACTGACGTAATTTTTTTAAAATATCTTAAACATTTTAGTTTTTTGATATTAGCATTATTAGTTTTAATCTAGTGTTTTTAGAAATTCCCCAAAAACGCTTATGGTATAGGTCATAGTTCAATAGATCAAAATATGTGTGGCGATGCGTTATACATGTTATTTGATATCCTCTTAATACTTTTGCATTTAATAAGTAAAATGAAATTGGTTATAATATATTATTCAATAAAGTAATGATCCGTATTGGTCTCATTTGAAGCGTGTTTGTTTAAATCTGCACCATTCGGAAACGGTTTATTTGAAAACCATTAGCGAAGTGAAATATTATACGGTTCGAATCATCAGATTTGTAATTGATTAAATGTCTTTCAATTAAATCTCAATTCAGGATCGTACGTATTTCAGTGAAGTGAAACAGATATGATTATTAGAATTGATTTTCAAATAACTTTTGATTTAACTACTCTATGAGGCAATGAGGCAATGAATACTGTACAGTATAAATATATTAGGTCATCCATTGAAGCATCATGATAACCTCAAGGTGGGGTTGTATTCTAATAAGTAATTTTTAAGCAATTTTTTAACCAAGACGACGTGTAAGAAAAATTTCCAGTTTTTATCGACCTTACAAAAAATCAAGTTAAAGACAATATAGTTACAGCAACTGTCAATTGGTAAGATGGTTATCTATGGTTATTTGGTTAGTATAATATCGTATCGAGAGTAATGCGGGCTCGGCTGTGTAAAATGTCCACTTATTTTATCGAGACATCATTCAAGGACACGTTAAATCAACGGTGTAGGTACGCAAATTTTTAATTAGTTCTAATCCGATACAAAAACCACAGAGAAGGATACAATCAACGTCGGGTGCGGAGTACTAAATCAAAACAAACTTCCAATCCCTTTTACCAACTTTCCAAATAACGGGGAACAATCTTTTTCATTAAAAATCTCCATGAACACGATTATTAGGGCAGTAAAACGCCTCCGGTGGGCCGAAGCGCAAGTCTGCGAACACTCGCTTTCTCTAAAGATTTTCGCGGGGGTCAAACTTGGGAATGTTAACAGATAATTACGGGCAAGTTTTAGCTAGCACGAGACATTTAACAGATGCTTTATTCGGGAGCGAGCGGCCGCGAGCGCACGATGAATGCTAATGAGACAGGGCTTCATTCGAAAACGGCTTTTATTTGCATGAGCGGAGGCGTTAAATTCGCATGAAGGACCGTACACTCGCGGGTTTCGGGAGCAACCCATCACACTCGTATTTAAGGTTAATTAGATTAGTATCCAACCGTGTTGCCAAAAGTAAAATAGGAACTGATTTGAAAAGATTTAATTTGCTTTAATTGACTTGATATCCCTTTTTTTTCTTTTGGTATAAGAAAATCCAGTAATAATGTTTCTACGGTTCACTCACAGTCGGTCTGTCCGTCTAGCGCTTTGGGATTCAGTATAGTAGGGAAGACATCAGTAATTTACATGAGTTGTTGCCGTCATACATCCTTCCGCGAGTTACGGGCCAATTAATATTATACGGAAACGGATATATGAGCAAGGCGCAAATGGGTTCTCTCATATCTATAATTTAGACTACGTACGTATCGTGTTTATTTCATATCTACACTGCATTTGCGAACCAACCAGCCAGTTCGTGTGAAATTCTTGGGATGTTTGGTGTTATAGGCTGTTATGTTTGGTTTATTATGTTTAGTGGCGTTAAGACAAGGATTAACCTCAGACCGAACACATTTTTTAATAAAATTTTTGTAGCTTCTCGGAGATAACCGAACCTGAACCGAACAAGTTTAAAATTGGAAGGTTTTCCTAAATATCGTGTGTAATATTAAACAAAGAAATAAAAATAGCAGATTAAAACTTCAGTACAAGAACTAAGCTAATTAATATATAAGCTAATTAAATTATTCAATAGCGACCCGCCTCGGGATTCAAATTTTTATGTACACAAACTTTCCTCGTTTATCCCTCTTTCCATAAGTGTAAATCGAATTGAAATCGGTAAAGCCCTTCTTGAGTTTGATTGATTTTTAATAAAGATAAAAGGTATACCTACGTTCATGGTATGTAAGGAAAGGTATCGACACATATTAAGATAGTATAAAGTAACTCATTATATTTATAAAGGATAAGTGTTTCTAATAAGTACTTTTACGTAAAGGTGGTTGTTTAACATATAGATGTAAAAGTTAATTAATTCCCAACAGGTAACAGGAGGGCAGGAGGTTGAATCATTAGATGCATAATGCAACATGTAAGGCATGCACTCTGAATATAAATATCATTTTTTTGTTTTCCTACAGATATATTTATTATGCTGTCCACGACTCTATTTAGTGTCATACTTTGTAACCTCATTCGAAATATAGATCAATTAGTTTCTCATATATTTGTGATAAGCATCACGAGGTTTTTCAAAGGCCATCTGAAATAACAGCACGGGTGGTATATGTTTCGGCGAGTAAGATAATATATTATACCTTATTCGTTACTAGCTGTTGCCCGCGACTTCGTCCGCGTAAAGAAACATAAAAAGTAACCTATCACGTGTCCCGTACTTCTAAAAGTGTATCTACCAAGTTTCATGAAAATCAGTTAATTCGTTTAAGAGTTATGGAGGAACATACAGAAAAAATTCTAAAAATAGTCAATTTAGTTTGAGTATCACGTATAGAGCCTATAAACACGATATCTCTGAAAACAAAATAACTTACTCCATGACGAACCCTTACAGATTTATTATTTACGACCCCTACAGATTAGTATTGATTGATGATAAAATATTTAATTTAGAAAAAGGCCACTATGATGAATATGTAGTATGTACTCAACGCCACTTGACTTGACATACATACAATACCTACACGTACAGATTTATTATTAGTAAAATACTTATAATAATTTATTATACTTATTATAGATTGAATTGATATATATCTCATAACTATCCTTACATAATATTATAAAACAAAGTTCTCCGCCGCGTCTGTCTGTCTGTCTCTTCGCGATAAACTCAAAAACTACTGCACCTATTTTCATGCTGTTTTCACCAATGAATAGAGTGGTTTCCAAGGAAGGTTTTAGTATATAATTTACAAAGTTACGCGAGCGAAATCGCGGGCAGCAGCTAGTTTGTTCATAAAATAATGTTTGACCACGTGTCTTATGATGGTATTCAAGTGTCCTGATATTTTTCTATTAGCAGTTTTTTTCTGTGATATCCAAACTGTCGTAACAGTATGTATGTATGTGGTATGCAGTTACAGTCTGGTTTATATCTCTCGACGGCTAGAGCGGTAAATAACCTTACCTGCTTGGAGATCTAATGTTTATTTTTAAGATAAACTTTTTCAAGCAGAATAGATAGATTAGTTCATGTGGGTGTATGTAACGTAAATAGAAGTAGTATTTATAATTACTTGTTGCTGTGGTATTTCTGCTTGTTTTAGATAAATCAATTTTGGGTATAACAATTATAGGTAGCGACTAATTTGTGGATCTGTCAGTTACAATCAAGCAATTATATTGTAAAGCACGATAGTTTTTTTATGTTATGCTTGTAATTAAGTATAATCACTTTTTTATTATTTTTAGTATCATGCCCTCTACAAGATAAACATTTGACAGTTGTTAATCGAGAGCTTAGGTTCTTGAAATCTGTGGGTTTCTCTACAAACTTGGATTAACTCACCATGAATTGGTGAGCTATAAAAAAAATAAGACATAAAACACGCTTTTTAATTTAAAATAAATGAAAAATGTAAGGTAAGGTTAGGTAAATGGAAAAATGTAAAATTGAAAGATTCATAAATTTTTTAAGTAAATTTATTGAATCTCACATTTACAGAAAATCAGCTTTGACTAAGTAATTGCGATATTAAAAAGTTTCTAAACTTTGACCTCATTTCGTAACCATTATAAAAGTCCAACAAAATGAATCAGGTAAGGTCACAAAAACATGATAAATGACAACCGTACCCGTCATAGAGTCGTTTCAGATAATTACAATCATAATTCAAAGCTAGTGAAGGTTTTTTTAAGGCTTAATCCCGTCCCGTTATTCACGCACGTGATCACTTTTGCAGAATGCAATTTACAATAAATTATGTAGATATTAATAAGTTGGAAGGTTAAGGGTTGAAATAACGACCCCGGCCATTCATCGTCCGATAAATTGCAAGTGGAGACAATCTGTAGCCAGATTACGTGCTTCAATATCCGGATGGCCACTGTGGGTTTCAATGTGTAAAGTGAGAAGTCTGCTACGATGCGCAGGCGCCATCTATTCACTGATTTATTTACCTATTGTATTTATTATATTACAAAGCCTCCAATGAGGCAGTCACCAAACAAAATCATCTTCATCAAAATCATACAGATATACAAATCAACACTTGGCGGATGCCGCCACAACTATAAGAGTCACAGTCTGCACAAATAAAAAATAAGATAATAAAAATAAATGTGATATATTGGAAAAAGAATAATACCAAGAGGTTTACAGTTAATAGTTAAAGATCCGGATGCAAAAATATACGATCACGATTAAGATACTTCGTCTAGGACTGCAGATAGATGCACCGCGATAACGAAATTTCTTGGAAACTAAAATCTTGGAATGTCGATCAATATCTGTTCACGTGAAGTCATCTTGCAATCCGGTACTTTATTTAGCACGTAAGCAGCAAGACAGGATAACATAGCAGGCGATAAGAAAGTTTAGATCCCAAATTAAGAATTTATGCAAAAGCTGATAATGATAATTATGTTATAGTAACAATGTTGAAAAAATAGCTGGTTATAACGATAATTGAAAAATACCTAAAACAAAATACTTTTTAAGTTTTCTTTAACAATATTATATTAATATTTTTATTTTGATCGCATTTGTATAGCTAAAGGAGTCACGTGGTGCTTTCTTCTTATTTCACACAGCCATTAGAATACCTTAAAATTGACTTCCAAGTGACTGATTGGTAAATAGAATAATTTTCCAAATTGAGAAATACACTTCCTTCATCGTATCACGCGATCGTTCGCCGGACCAATTGAACGAGCGATCCACGGACTCAAATTAGTGCGTGAAAAACTTTCGACACATTTCGTGAGGTTACGAATGTTTCCTGGTGAAATTTCAACTAAGCGACGAGGAAATAGCTTGCAATTTGCTAACGTAATGCAACCTAATAGGGGAATTCGTAGTGTACACCGACAGTATCATCCTTTGAGGAAAGCAAAGATTCCCCGAGTAAATATTATAATAGATCAGCGAACCAAACAGTCCTATGTAAAGATCGTTCGGATTCGTTGGTGTTTAAAGTAAATATACGAATATTACAACTACTTCTATATAACATGTAAATAATGCGAACACATTTATACAAACGTCCATTATTTAAGCTTCGGTTTGGAGCTATATTTCAATAGTCAAAACTTTTCAGTGTAACAAACAAAGCAGTTGTACACATTCGAGATAAAATCTACTGAAACATAAACACATAGTTTAAAACTGAAGAAAAACTAACAACTGTTGAAACACAAACGTTCACGTGAAACGTTTCGTAAGTAATGCACACATTTGAAACACTTCTACCGAAATTAACAAACAATAAACAGAATTAGTAACAAGACTTGGCAACTACAAGTGATATCGTATGGTACAAACAGGAGGAACTAAGTCCTCGAACACACGTGTAAGCTTCAACACAAACTTAAATCCTTGCGACCTGCACCGCGAAATGTTACACAGACAAGGGCTTAAGAGTTCACGACCTTTCGACCAAATTTCCACAATTTTCACTACTAATAAATGAAGTCTTTTCATGTCCATTATTGTTATATAAAATAACTAGCTGGCGCCCGCGACTTCGTCCACGTTGAAAAAGAAAAAAAGTAGCCTATCCCGTGTCCTTCCTTTACGTCTAAATATTTAAATATACCAAGTTTCATAAAAATCAGTTAATTCGTTTAAGAGTTATGGAGGAACATACATACATACAATAGCTACCACCTACAGATTTATTATTAGTATTGATTGATGATTATATGATTGCAATGCTCAGACCACATACTCGTAGATAAATATATCAGCTTTATGAATTGTAGCATTGTTCTCCTGGATTAAACTATATTACTGTGAAGATTTATCAAAATCCGTTCAGCAATTTTTGCGTGAGAGAGAAACATACATTACCAGATCCTCACAAGCTAGGCGCCTTTTGATGGATTTTAGCAATTAAAAAAGTTCGATAAAGGTAATTTCCATCCAACAATTCTGGAGTAAACATATCACCCTCTTAACTGTCCCTTCTTTGCGAGAGGGTTTTGCGCATGCTAGCAACTTACTTATCGGCACGGCGCCAATTGTTTGGTTAGGCAATAGACAGTGTGGTCACAGGCTTAATCGACCCACCGCGGACATTTAACGGTGACAATTAAAATCTTTATTGCCTATTAAATTTAATGCAAACATTTAGCTTCATCGATACCAAGACACCCATATTGATATTTGTTGAAGTCCATATTCAAGTAACAATTTGTATTTGTGGACTAAACTTATCAAACTTTGCAGACGGCAAACGCTCCCGGGCTTTAAGTAGCCTCTATTTAACTCGTGCGAATTCATCGTCTTTTTTTTTAAATAAAGCATGCATTAACTGTGCACCGCGATATATTATTTTACAGGAACAAGTGTCGCTAACTATTGTTCTCACTTACTGTACACAGAACATTCAAATATAAATCCCTATGGAATTGTTTTTACGAGCGCATTGAGTGTAGAACACCTGTCTGTAATATCGCCCATGTGCTATGACAATGTGTGCATAACATATTAAACAATTTATAGTGAGTCTTACATTGTACCGGTTGAGCTACTGTTTTATTTATTTCACATAAATCTACTGTTATGTATACATTTTTTAATAAAGAAATATAACACGAGTTATAATTATTAAATCCTTTTTACTGTGACTATTATAATTTACCTATAGTGGTTGTTTGAATATAATGTATGCTAATCTATTCCTAATCCCTTATCCTTAATGATACTAAATACCATGTCATCATTGACAGCCGTAGAACATCCACTGTTAGACTTATGTCTCCCCATAATTTTCCAGCAGCCAGGCTTATTAGGTCGTCTTTTGTCTTTTGTCCACCTTTTGGCTGGACTTCCAACGTTGCGCTTGCCTGAAGTTCCGTGATCTTGGGTTTGTTGCATGCGACTTCGTCGGAGGAACTTTATAAAATATATAAAACACCATCTACCGTATTTTGGATAGATGGCGCTATCTCCCGGGCCAAGCCGCTAGTATTTACTTTTATTTTAGATTTCCCGTTCCTACGGGTTAATGAAGCATTTTCCCGGGGTAAAAAGTAGCCTATGTTCATCACAGATAATGTCGGCTTCTAATGGTAAAAGAATTTTTCAAATCGGTCCAGTAGTTTCGGAGCCTATTCTATACAAACAAACAGTCAAATCTTTCCTCTTTATAATATTAGTATAGATAGCCTATATATGTTACTTGCTGATAAGAATTTTTAAAATCGGTCCAGTAGTTTTTGAGTTCAATCATTACAAACAAAAATAATATATTATACAAAAATATAAATCTTCTTTCTTTATACTATAAGTATAAATTTACATCACACTGAAACATATTTTAATATGTGATTTTCGATCTGTGCTGTATTTTTGATTAAGTTTGCCATTCGTAATTAATTATAACAATCGTTTGCTCACCTCAGCCACTTGGCAACTCACTAATTGTGCGAATGTGGAGTCATGATGTGAATGCCGCAGTGTACACACGTACCCTGGCTATTTACGTGCCGTTATTCATGCAAACGGCGTCTACTCTAACACCATATTAGCAGACAGTATGTTATCTCACAGAAAAATTATAAATGTGCAATTAATATTCTGAGTTCTAGACATTAGAAATACAGTAAGTTATTGTTCTATACTCCAATATGGTATACTATATAGCAGATAAACTTGTTTCTACAAGATTTCAGTAGTTTCAATTCTTGTGAATTTCTATTTGAAAATATAAACTAAGAATAGATAGTTATTGGGATAACCAAAGATTTTTTCATTTCCAAGTAACTAATATAGAAAGATAGTGCATATGATTAAAGTTAAATAAAAGACGAGTTTAATCTGACGATTAAAACAAATTTGTAAAGATTACATAATCCTTAGGTTATTACCAAAGATGCAAGTATTATCAAGGCAGACAGCTAGAGACTTTTAAAGTTCATTCTTCCAATATTCTAGCAAAACATAAACACTAAAGATCACAGAAACCATTTCTATTCAAATAAATGTCTGTGAAGTCATCTTATCCGATCGGTAAAGCGATTGAAATACATTACTGTAATCGAATGAGCTTTTCCATCATTATTTTATATTTCGATGTGTCGATATCCAATATGCCATACGTGCTTATCGAGTTAAACTAAATTAAATTAATGATATTCAGAATTTTTAGAAAACAAGAATATTTTACGTGTTACTACGTGCATGTCAAAATATGAATTTCATTTTAGTTTTACTTAATATCGTTCACGTTATATGAGGAAGTTTTAATCGTTATTTGGAATATAGCTTGCAGAACACAGGTTAGTACGACGTGAATACAAAGGCTTTAAACTTCTAGTATGTCAATACTTCTTTCTTAGAGAAACTTAAATAAATATATTTATGAATTTAACCAGACTAATACTTGTATTGCTTATCTTCACCTAACCCTTTTTTTATTTTATTATTGTTAATGTGGTTGTGTAGTCGTCCCAATACATTACACATTACATGCTAGGTACAATCTTCAAATAGAGTACGGACTATATCTACGATGCAAGCCCGTTGCGTGTGCCTATATGCCTATCAGCAGAAAGCTTTATAATGTCTCACGTGTTTTCTTATCTTTTCACACAAGTAATTTATCCACGTATTGAAATCAAAAGATTTTAAACTTGTACTTGACCAGGATTCGAATATGTATAGACCTTCGTTTGCAGCCCAGCATTTATCCCATTGGGCTATCATATCACTAATATCACGCCAAAAACTATTTGCACATTTATTTATTCACAGAAATTTTATTCTACTCGAAATAACAGCTAAAATTGTTACAGCATGTGAGAAAATAAAAAAATACAATATTAGTTGGTTCAGCTACTTGTTAAACACCACATAATGGTAGGTCCACACCCAGTTAAGCTCTTCTTGCCAAATTAATTAGCTGTTATGAAGATCAAAGACGCAATTTGCGATTTAACAACCCGTCTATACAGAAGTTGGTAACAAGCTTGACAGTTTAAGTTTGCGCCAATCCTCTAATACAATGTATAGCGTGACTTCTGTCAATCAAGTACATATCTCATTTTGTACTTAATCCTGTGAACAACGACTTATTATTGGAATATCGTTCTTATTGAGAAGAAATAGAATTCTAACTCAGTCGCGTTTCTCTCGTAGCCGAGAAGGAAAGTTCTGTTCAATTAGCGATCTATGTTGAATAAATTTATGTGGTATTTGTAATAGTGTTTAGTAAGGATTAAGTGTTAAGGTTTGGTTTGGCTCGTCTCAAGTTGGATGTTTGGTCGCTCTCTTGTCGAATACCTCCACAAGTATCTAAGATTGGCGTTAATCTGTTAGATATACCGAGGAATGAATGTTAATTAGATCCTCCAATTACTCGATTAATATTTGTAGTTTCATCAAATATTACCAAGAAAACGTGGAGCAATTCTATCTTTAATTTAATAATACATTATCTTAGATTAACCTTTAGCTAAAAGATTAAATGTTAATGATATTAAGTCTTAGTATATAAAAATATTCTTTATTTTAGCAACGGTTTAAAACACTTTGAACGTTTATTTCAATATAAAAACATATGTAAGCGTAAAAATGATAAAAGCAGTCGAGACAGAAAGTAAAATCAATATAATGTTTCGGTCGAAAGTTATCTATGCGTTTAATCGGCTCTGTGGCGAGCTTTGAAATGATAACACGCTTCTGATTAACGATAACAGTATATCTATGGACGAAAAAAAATTAAAACAATCAAACGACACTGTTAAGTCGCGGTCATATTTGAAAAAAGAACAACCTATTTTATATATTATTATACTAGCTGGTGCCTGCGACTTCGACTGTGTTCTCTATAGCGTATAGCCTTCCTCGATAGATGGACTATCCAACACAAAGAGAATTTTTCAATTTGAACCAGTAGTTCCTGAGATTAGCGCGTACAACCAACCAACCAAACTCTTCAGCTTTATATTAGAGATATAGATTTTTTAATGACCGATACTTTTCAGGCGGCAGTGACAGTAACAGCGTGTGTCGTCTCCTCCATTTTCTCAGGGTGCGAGCGGTATCTTGGGGAGTGGTAGCCGGATCTCCTTAGCTCGGCACGGAAAGTCACTATGTTATCAGAGGGGACATAGGGAAAACTTTTTCATCACATAGGGAAAAGACACAGAATTTGACATATTTTTAACAGACTTCCAAAGGAGGAGGTTTTCAATTCGACTGTATTTTTATTACATTTGTTACCTCAGAACTTTCGACTGGGTGAAACTATTTTGATGATTCTTTTTTTATTTGAAAGCTGATGGTGCTTCACGTGTGGTTCCATTTCAATTTGGTCCAGTTCTGACAATGGCATTCATGAGAAAACTGTTTGAAGTCGTTTTTTTTTGTTAAAAAGAGTTATTGTAGTTTTGTAGTGCAAACACGCTCTCTCAAGAGGTTTTCTTTACAGTTAGAGACATAGTTTATCCATAGAATCTTATTCCAATACATCGTGAAACTGATACTCATAGGTCTAAAATTATCGAAATCACAATTTGATGTGTTTTTAATGGTCCGAATAGTTAAGTGCAGCACGCACTACAAATAAATGTCTACGAAGTTCGTCGCGTAGAAATATTATGGTAAAAAGCAGCTTACATTCGTCCCTTGATAACGAGCTATACATAATTTCATAAAAATCGATTAGAAAAGCCCTAAAAACAGACAGAGTTACCGCATTTTTTACAGTGGCTACTTTTTATTGTACAATTAGCTGGTGTTCGCGACTTCGTCTGCGTCATAGATTGATTAGCAATAAATTTATTCAATGCTTATTTCTTATATATTATATTCTTTAGAATTGAATTATTACTATTTTAATTTTAGACTATCCATCGAAATAGTATTTCTTTACTAGGTGAAAGGTACTCAATATCCTTTACTGTATTTCTAACAACGTTACGTGTATGAAAAATTTACGATGATCGATTGAGAGTAGTTAAAGCTCGAAAGAGTTACTTATTTTTCCGAAAATCCCACAGGGACCTAACATTTTTTAAATATACCTGGATTAAAATATCCTATTTGTTAACCCAGGTAGGCAATAAACTATCTGCCAAATTTCATCCAAATCCGTTTATACGATATTGCATGATATACAAATTGTTCCATTTAAAATATTATTATGATTAGTGTACGTACTACCCATATCAAACAAATTGATATCCCATATTTTAAGACACACTTTAAAAAACTGCCGCAATTGACCGCCAATAAAAGGAAAATAACAATTTAATAAAAAGCATTAATTTTAATATTTCGCGCCAGAATAAAAGTCAACAAGCAAAAAATAAAAAGAACATCAATCCATTATAAACGATTGCGAGAACAAACGTGCATGCACTAAAAATTAGCCGGCGCTGCTACCAATTAAAAACGCGCTCCGATAGGAATAGTGTTGTCACAGTGGTAATCGGCACCTGTGACAATTTAATGCTCGTGCCACAACACCACGCTTTCATTACACCCAATCCACTATTTCTGAGTATCGATACTATCGATGCCGCTATCATTTACTCATTTAAACTTTATTCGTTCGTTTTAAAATATTGAAAAATGTCCGCAGTAAAATTCGCTCGTTGTGTTTTTTTAAATTGCTCAAACAGAATTTCTGTAAAATATGTTTCTTACATAAACTTAAGGCATATCTTGGCGAGTTTATCTTTTTAAGGTCTAGTAGTAAGACTAATGAGGAATTTGAATTTCACCTAAATTCGATTTGACTGATATTGTATGTATAGTAAAGTCAAGGAAACAACGCAAAACATGTAAACAAACCCTCAGTCCTTTTCCCTAACAAGAACATTATTAGAATTATGTCTGTATTGATGAGAAACCACTATGTTTTTTTGTGTTTTTTATAGGTACCAACTAACATAACTATATAATATCACCAATTTGGCACTAAGATCATCAAATGATATTGTCCTTTTCAATTTGACAATTATTTTGTTTGTATATTTGTTACTCAATCAATCATGGTTAACGTTAAAGTATCACGATATACAAAAACAAAATACTATTTAAAATGCGAATTATTCCTGTTTGAAAAGTAGCTTTAAATATTATTGTTCTCAAACTGTTGTCAATTTTATCTACACTCAGTCGTAATATTATACTGAAGTTAACAGATAAAAGTTAGTTCGTTTTCGATTACACAAGACACGCAAACTTCCCCTATTACCCCTACTTAAGGGTACAAATTTAGGCGCCCCCTTATTTAAACAGTGTTGCCAAATACCTACGAACGTAATTTACGCCAGTGCGGTTTACGCTCACCGAACATATGGGAACGCCGGATTTGGACGAGAGAGAAGCAGAAGAGAAATAAATCTCAGACGGAGTCGAGCGATTTATAAGCGACTAGTGATTTGCTTACGAACTCTAGATAACTTATTTCATCGTGAAAAATACGTTTAGCGAACGAAGAGAACCTCTTAAGGAAATGCTATTGAAAAATTGGAGCTGCAGTTAAGGGTTAATATGTTTTAGATTTAGTAAAATTTATTCTAAGTTATTGTTTTATAATACATTTATTTTCAAATTAAACTTTACTCAAAAATATATAACTTAAATGTAAAATGTTTCTTTCTTGCCTTAGTTTATATTATTCCATATTAATATTATAAAGAGGTAAAGCTTGTATGTAGGACATTATATTTTCGAAACTACTTATCTGTTTGAAAATTTTTATCACCAATAGTTTTGTATAGAATTTCAGGATAGGATACATAATACACATAGTCTAAAAATATTCCATACGAGCGAAGTCGCGGGCACCAGCTATCCAAAAAAGATCCAACGCATGGCAAAAGTACAATGTCAGTGATATCATAATATGTCTGGCTGGCGTTATATTACTCGATGTTTTGTCAGACGTTATATATTTTTATTTTTTATCTCCATCGAAGTCGCGGGCACCTAGCTACTAGTATTGATTAACTAGAAGTGTTGTATTTTTTGCACACCGTACTTCGGCATGAGTTCACGTCTGACGCTACCTGTACAGGTACTCGTATCTATGGCTAAGTCTCTCCCGCAACACTGTCATCATTTAAGCCGCACATTAGTGAAACTTGCGCCGTTTGAACCCCCACACCTGGGACCGTAGCGTTCGTCGCGACACACTATTCTATATTTTGCTGCTCAAATAAAATTGGTATACACTGCTAAAGTTTAGACAATTTTAAGCATACTACATACTTCAGTATTTATGCCATGTCCAATAGCTTTACAAAGTTAACTAAGTATGTATTACTTATTATGTGTTTTACAGCGATAAATTACAGTAAATTCAGAATCTACATGAATTCAAGTAGGTACATAGCTATATTAAAAACTAGCTGATGCCCGCGGCTTCACCTACGTGGAATATTTAGCGTATGTCCATTCTAAAACTTTTTAAATCAGATGATTAGTTTCAAAGATTACGTGCCACATGCAAACAAACAAACATACAAACTTTACCTCTTCATAATATTAGTATAGGTGATGTTTATAAAATATAATAAATATAAATAGATACATTAAGCAGGTCTTAGAAACAAAGTGAACAAAAATTCCAACTTATGCAAAATTAAATAGTAAAGTTGGTTTTCCTTAAGTACGATGTGCAAAATAATAAGGTAATAGCTGTTTAGGCCATTTTCATGGCGACTACACCTGAGACCGGGACGGCATACATATTTATAACTATTGTAAACAATTTTATAGAGGTTCTTTTGAAATACTCACATATTTAACGCGTATGTATTTAACACGAAATAAATAGATCAATAACAAGCCTTCAACATCGGTTCGTAGAATATAACAGACAGATAAACTACTCTTATTATAATAGATTAGAAAAACTTTTATTTTAAAATAGGCAAAATAGATGTGAGTTGGAATCACGGAATTATTTGATATGAAACTCTGTGTGTTTCCTACGTGTATTAGAGATAATTAAAGATTATATTAACAGCTTATTTTATCTTTTATTAATGAACTGATACAACCCATTTATGTTTAAGTATAATTCACTCGAAAAAGTTCTACTCTAACTGATGTCTGGTTCTTAAGAAACCTCTTACGAAACCTTACCCTACCAATTATATGTTGTTTTCTTTTTTTATTTGTATCTACATTGTTTGTCAAGATATTATGAGATTCTAAGTACAGGATAATTGAATATAATAAGAAAAACATACAAGTAAAGTTTATTTTTGAGATGAGCATATATTTTCCCGTAATACTAACTCATTTAAGGAGGACATTAATTTAAAAATATAATGTTCAAATTTATTATTTGCAAAAAATATCTAGATTTTTGTGATTTGTTGAAACATCCACGAAAAAAAAATTAATTTTCTTGAATTTTTTTTATTTAACGGATTTCTATTTTGGTACTAAATTCGCGGGGTCAGCTAGTTTCAAATATACTATGTATATGTAAAGAAATAAAACGTAAATTTATTATTTTAATACACTATCTTGCAAAATCCGAATCGTTAGTATATCGCATTGCATCTCGTTTTACCGCAGAGCGTAGAGTTGCTTTCTAAAAGCCTTTCTGTTTGTTTAACCTGTTTTTGAAAACTGGGAGAGTAATCACGGACTCTAGAGACACCGTCCTAACAAAAATAAGTAACACTCTCTAAGTACGCTGTTTGTTACCAGACCATATTGGGATCCAGATTCTGATCAAGTTATTAGTATAAGCTAAAAAAATAGGTAAGGATAGTGAAATGGACCTTGATAATAACATTTTGATTAAATAAATAACACAGAAATTAACAGCAATATAACAAAAAAATATATGGAACAAAATATGAAAAATTTTGCCACATAAAGCCTAACCGCTTATTAATAATAACTTTGCTAGATACCATCTATCTTTAATTTTCAAGAATTAAGGCTAACAAAGATAACAATGATAACAAGTAATGTAGACATATTCTAACTGTATTTGAGCAACAAACAGCTTAATAAACTTTTAAAAATAAAGACTAGTAGAGACTGCTGCGAAAAACAAAAAAGACGAAGGCGAAACTCTGTAGAAGCCGTCTCTTGAATTAATTAAATTCAAATGAGTACTACTTCACTACCTGTTAGGTAAATAAGACAATCATTGCTGTACATACACTACATACACCTCAGCATCACGCTGGAGTAAAAATTTATGAGTCCCGACGGATCATAATGCCATGATGTGTTTATTTTTCAGATAAGATATTAACGTCATATTATTATTAGTTTTATATTCTAGTGCAAGGTGGATAAATATATTAAAATATTTGGACATTTTTCTCATTAGAACAGTTTTTAAACAGCCCTTTTATAAACTAGCGGTCGACGGTCTACGCGGAAGCGAGATATTTGAAAAATTATATGCGACAAAATTATGAAAATATTGATTTTTAAAAATTCATATCATTTATTAGTATTAGGTAGATAAAACATACGATTTCTGTAAATTTTTATTCAAGAAAAGTATAGTCAAATGTATCACTTTTAGTAATTTTTCGTGATATTAAATGTCTTATTTTAGGATCAAATTTGAGATATTTCTGTTTTTCCTTCGACCTAGTATGTCAAGTCATTTATGTTCTAAAACATTGTTTTATATTTTTTTTAATATTTTGTATATTTACCTGCGTAGGCCGTCAACCGCAAGTTTAAAAAAGGGCTGTTTAAAAACTGTTCTAATGAGAATTCATTTTAAAATATTTTTCAGCCATGTACTAGATTAAAAAACAAATTACATTTTAGCATAACGAAAATTGTTATATCGAATAATCAAGAAAGCAACTCGATAACAAAACAAAAAAATAATAATAACAAAATTAAAGAAAAAAAAAATCTGCTACTTACGCAGTAAAGGAATGAAATCTACTTGAACTTTCTCTAACAACACCCACGTACCTGAAATAAAAATAAAAAAGGATGTAGAAATAAACATTGATATCTATATCTTATAACTACGGTATATCTTTCGTTGCTTGTCTGCTTTTAAAGAGTGAAGAGGCTAGCTAGAGCTAGCTTTGATTCACTCAACAAATAAACAAATAATTATAATATTTTTATTTCAAAGCAGAGTTATATAGAAACATTCACAAAATACACAAAAAAAATTGAAATAGTATTTGCTTGAATTGTGCGAGGCAAATATAAAATAAAAATTTTCTTGAATATTTGTTCTCTGACAGAATATCAGTGTTGAGGTTTGGACCGTTTGGACCACAGCTTTATAGTGAACCAGGGTTTCTTTCCTATAGTATTTGTGTTTTATAATTTTATTATTAGATTTTTTTTTGTTTACTGGCTTTATCTGTTTAAGCAATAAAAACTGCTTTCTTTCTTTCTAATTTTTTCAAGAAAGCTTGTTCATTGAAACCGAATGTACACACTTCAATAGAACCGTAACAAAAGGATCGGGGATCATAGGAGATCAGAACTAATGAATAGTTGAAAACAATTTAGTTTACACTTATTCGGCACAAACAACATTTCGGATTTCAAACGTGCGTGCATTCGGAAACAAAACCAATACTCCCGTGCTGGCGAACCACGAGCGTGCCAGTTAATCGCCGCCAACTAGTAGGTAATCCTTTCGAGTGGTGTGCATATAACGACTGCATTCCGACCGTACCGTGTTCCGAACGCACAGAGAAATTGCGGCACTCGGCTCAAAGCGATGACGGGACTGTATCATGCATATATATACTAATACACGCATATATGTGCTATCAAAGTACATTTGTATTATGCACCCAAATCTCTCAAAACCCCCATTCCGTATTTACAAATTAATGAAAATTACGAATTAAGTGTGATCAAATTCTACATTTTCATGGAAAATTTCACACAATGCTATACAACCGCAGACTCAATTTAGAACCAAATCAGGTCTGCATATCTGAATCTTTCTGATCAAGTGTAGCACTAGACTAACAATCTTTTAGCTTGAAAAGCCCTTCTTTAACCTGCATTATACAACCCCAAGAGGTAGACTCACTAATAAAAGCAGTTATCTGCGCCAAGCAACGGAATATACCTATAAATTATGTATTAAATTGATACAAAATCAGTTCACTGACCAGAATGAGGGAATACTGAATGAGCGTCAAAAGTAACGAGAAATGAAAAATTAAAAAATGGTGGCATGCAGGACATATCCTTACATTATTTATAAAACAAAGTCCCTCCGCCGCGTCTGTCTGTCTGTTCGCGATAAACTCAAAAACTACTGCATCGATTTTCATGTTGTTTTCACCAAACAGCACGAAAATCGATTCGTGTTGCTTTAATACACATTTAGTCAGGCGCTACATTCCTTACTTTTAATGCGGGTGCAATTGCATCCTCGGGAATTTTCAGTAGCTTATCATGTAAATAAAAGGAGAATAAAGAGAAAACACAAAAAAAGGTTGAAAATAGGAAGATATGCTTACTCATGTGGTATCTATCGTGTTCTGGGACTTTTATATGACAACAAATTATACGATAAGTTTATGACAGTTTTGTTCCTACCACACCTAAATTTTCATATCCGATGATTAATTAACTAATAACATTACCAACCAAAAGTTTCATAAAATTATGATTGATAAAATTTTGATGAAACGTTTGAGAAGAAAGGAAAATGTTATAAATTCGAGAAACAAACCAATCAATTTGTTCAAATGTGAAGATAAAGCCATTGAGAACACATTTTAAATAAGCATGGTGAGTATAAATGCAGCATCAGAGGGATTTGTGTTGAATGGGAAGGCAGAGAAGTGCGCTCGCGCAGCGTGCATTGCCCTCAGCTCTCCCTTCACCCCGCGGTGCTACAAACGCGACTGACTGCATTCCGCCGCGCTTCCTGACCAGGGCAAGTGCAGCGGCATTACGCTGCAAGTACGTGCCGAGCCCCCCTCTCACAGCGCTTTCCCCTTTGACATCCGCCTACTTTATGGTAACATTGACGTCGATATGTAAAGAAAGTTATGTATCCAGGTTTAATGTCATTGCGACTGAATTATATTGAAAATGAAATATTTTCTTTTTTAGGTATAGGTATCGCATTTTTTCATGTACTGGCTACTCACGCTCGAGCAACTGAGTTGCTTTGCGGGATTTGTATTGATATGAGGCTGCACATTGGCTACTAACTATCGCGCGAACAATGCGGTTCATCTACGTTCAAGCGTGTGTGCAGTTTGCACGATCTTTCTTGTCGCTTTAGCAATTGCACTTGATGTGCTTTTGGACTTATTGATTCTTTCCTGTTGTCATTTTTTTATATAAGCTACAGTTTTATCCAAATAAAGTCCAATCGATATCCCAAGTCAAAGTTATTAACTATTTCAGTGTATTCGAAATTCAGTTGGTAGCAAATCCAAAATTATATTACTGGCTGTTAAGCCGATGAAGCCTATAATGTTATGTTCTATAACGGTGCATTTTCCGAGTAAAGCAAAAAGTATGGAAACACCCGAGGTAATAGTCCGTCTGCTGAAAGCGTTTTCCACGAGGCTTTTAAGCGCTTATCTTGGAAATGATAGCCGTCGCCGGACGCTGAAAGGCTGTGACGGCAATTTGCTTACATTAGGACATGCCGGCTATGTGAAAGGTTCTTTGCGATTCGTATGAGTAGTTTTTTATTAATAACTCACGATCCATCTGCTTTTATTTGCCACATGGGATATTGATTTGCCGAGTGCAGCCAGCTATGAAGTCAGGCAGATTCAGTTACGCGCAGTTGGGAATGTTACAATATTGTACCAGTTATTCAGTTCAACGGGCGAATTGTTTTTAGAAGCAATTCGTGGAACGCATATATTGAACTGCTTCCGATGCGATGCTTCAAAATGTTTTTACTGAGTATATTTTAACAAAAAAAAACCTTAACGAAATAGTGCTATTTGTTTGTTTTTTCTGTATCATTTATATGTAATGGCTGTTATTTAAAACTATGCAGATCCCGAGAACAAATTAAATATATGTCGCAGGGTTTATAGTAAAAGCCGTGATATTTTTGTCAATTGCAATAATTTCGCGGGCTCCTATTATTGTTATTATAATTTCACTAGTGCAAGACCGGCAGATTGTGACATGTTCCCTGAATGGATCGTTTTCAATGGCTATGTTAGCAATTTTTGTTTTGGGAATAGCGGATTACATGATTGTCAGCGAATCAACTAATAAAATCCTCCGAGGATTTCCAGCACATGCGTCTAACTAATTACAATGTCACTGATTGCCCCTGGGAAGATTATAAAATAATATAACTAAGATTATTCCGTAAGAAATGGAGATGATTGTCAAAAGTCGGTGCAATTAAAAAACCAATAATAAGATTATAATATCATGGCTTTTACAATAAACCTGTGACATGTTATTTTGGTTTGGTTCTTTCGAAACATGAATATAATTCAGAAGAAAATGACAACTTTAACAGTTTAATGAACAGTTTTATTTGACACTTTTTCTTATGAAAATGAAAACAAATATCCACTACTAATGTCGTAATAGTTCTGCATATCATTTATACAATATATATATAAAAAAATTACGGACTATTTAAGATTTGCTTTTAATTTTACTTTGAGAGAGATAATAGACAAAATGCAATAAAAGAGAATGCAAGAGATGCTCAAGATAAAAATCTCACTGAAACCAAAATTGTTGAACGAATTTTTAGCCGAGTTTTCTACCAAAGTAAAAATACAAGATCGCCATAGTTTTGTTGTAAACCTTTCTCGCGGCCATAACTCAACAAACAATGGCGGCGTATGGGTGTCCAGAAATAGCGGCACAAAATAAACAGACGGGTTACAGACACTGTAATTCAAGCGTAAGCTTTATGATCTTTAAATTGAGTTAAAAAAAGATGTATAAATGATGCCGAAATAGTTGTAGAATTGATAACAGTATTATGTCCACGTGATCGTGGTTTGAATAGAACACGCCGGAAGCGAACAGACCGGGAAGAGAATGAAGCGAAAAAGCAATGAAAATAACCGAAATATTGCTTTCATACATACGTAAATTTCAACCAACATGCCGCAGTTCCTTGCGAATCAATTGCAAAGTATAGTTTCAATATCGAGATCGTTATTGAACGGCCCGCCGTAAACCAATATTTCCGTTAATAGTAGCTTTGAATGTTAGTCGGGATTTTCCGTCGATATTTTAAGCCGAATTGAATCTATGTTACCTCAGATTTCACATTTTTCATTTGCCAATTATTCTGTCGTTTTTACTAGGTAAAGTTCAAATAATATCTACCTAGCTATAAACCTTTCACGATACACAAGCTACGAAAAGCTCCCCCATTTTATGATATCCTTTATGTAGAAATGTTTTTTTTTTTTTCTAAAGGAATTGTTAATATACATTTCGGCAATTTAATATTAGCTCTTGCCACACAGACGAAAGAAACAAGTATTCTAAAATATTTTTTAAGGAAAAAATGAATAAAGAATAATGAAGATAAAGTTAATAAGCTTAGACACCAGCTTTCTCTCTCGCGTTGACCTGGACCATCCTTTTTATTATTGCATCACAAAGAGGTGAAAAACCATTTCTCCTTTTTATCTAGTGCTCGGTTTTAACAAAGAATAATAAAAATCTTATAATGTAATTATGATGCGCCTTTGTTTCAACTAAGCGGCTGTCCATTAAAGCCTTCTAAATGATTAAAGACAAAACTTCTAAGGTTGCATTTTTAAGTTTATTTACTAATTTAATTATATTTGGCTTGATTGATAAGTAAAAAAAAAATTAAAGGAATGGCCAAAATTACAGAATTGTTTCAGTAAATTAATTTCAATGTTGTAGACTGTATAGTAGCTTTATTTAACAATGTATACCACTGCTGGGCTATGGCCTTTCATCTGCGTGAAGAAACACGACGCTCGACGATCTTCGAGGATTGTTGGACATATCATACATGCATTTTATCTCACTATGTTCTCGTTCAGCGTTAGAAAAGTTTTAATTAAATGTACCGCCAAAAAGGGTTCAGCAGTGGCAGTATTTTGAACCTGTGGTAGCCAAGCGTTATCATTGTTATAATAATAAAAATAAACATATTAAATCATATTATATATGTAATCATAAGATTTAACAGAATTGAAAGCCGCATTCGTTTGCACGTACGTTCACAGGGATAGATGCATGGCTGTACGTCGAGATGATGTTCACAGGCAGCGTTGGCCACAAAAACAAACAAATAAATCATAACTATTAGGGCGGGGTGGCTTAAACACTGGCCGGTATTAATATTTCCACCGAGGTCCCCGGGGTTTTATTCAGCAAAATTGCAGTTAGAAAGATCGTATTAATGAACGTCCCCGCTCTCCTTTGTCCCGTCGCCGGAGCATTTCCTGCACAATCGCCCTGACACCAAGTAATTAGGGAGAAAAATTCGTTACCCTGACGTCTAGTACCGTATTTTACTATTGCGGCGAACAATGCTTTCAAAAAGATCAATGGGCTAAATATGAAAGTACTAATTACTATTTTCATTTGGCGTATAATCAATACTAATAATAATAAATTTGTAAGGGTTGGTAATGGAGTAAGTTACTTTGTTTTCAGAGATATCGTGTATTGGCTGTATACAATACATGATATTGAAACTAAATTGACCATTTTTAGAATTTTTTTCTGTATGTATGTATGTATGGTCCTCCATAACTCTTAAACGAGTTAACTGATTTTCCTGAAACTTGGTAGATAAACATTTAGACGTACGGGACACAGGATAGGCTACTTTTTCCTTTTTCAACGCGGACGAAGTCGCGGGCGCCAGCTGATATTTATTATATTTTTATGTGTACAATATAATTTCTATAATAATACATCAGTGTGGTAGGCCGAATCAGTTATGAACTGGGAAGCTCGTCTGAGTTTACCACTCTTTAGATAAACCTAATGATGATAGCACATTATAGTTATAGAGCGCGTGGTGGATATCTTTGATATCAATATCAAGATATGTATATCAAAACCATTTTAATGAATTAACGTCTAATCTGCATTTATGGTATAAAAAGCATAGTTTTTAATTAAAAATCATCAAACGTCTGAAACATTTACGATGTCATTTCACGGCTCTACGTGTCACATAGCCTGGTATCGTAAATTGAAATTCAACTTTTATTTCTGAACATAAATGTTTAGTGTTCTTTCACGCTAGTTCTTGGAGTCGTATTGCTTGCTGACCGTTGCGTATTATAAATATAAACTAATTTACAGTTTTCTTAATTAAATGGTTCATTAAAAACCAACTTTTTGTGTGTTTTTGAGTGGGCCCGTGAATGGTATACAATTGCCTCAATAATTGGCGAAAGCAATCCCATTGAAATGTTAATCAAATATTAGCCAAAGAAGAAAGAATTTTACTTAGATAAAAATAATAGAACCAAATAGAATTAATTCTAATTATAAGCAAATAAATTGTATGCAATAAAGGCAAGTTATTACTACAGATACAACTTACTATACACACCATGGAGTTTTTTCGCGGCTACACGTGAGTCTATGCCCGTTCCGGCTCGTAAGCGAGAACGATGACCTTAGATTTTTTTTATAGTTTGGTGTAAAAAGTAAACTATAGAGCTATAATATTATTACTTATATATTAATTTACTCAAAGGAAAGCTTCGTTTATAAAAAATGAATTTTATTAGAAAAAAATATTTTACAGCATTATAAAATAAAATTATCACTACTAGATTTTTTTTTGTATAGTATTTTTGAATTATTAATTTCTGTATTTCTCTTCTTAAATAATTTTAAATTAAAATTTGTAAATATTGTGTATTGTTAAAATTTACATAGGTATTGTTTCAGACCGAATTGGTTTTCAACGCTTCTCTCTTGTCATTGAACCAAACTGTACGGAGTTTTCTAAACACACGATGACGCAACGGGGCCTCTCAAATAAAGAATTGTACGTTGTTTTGATGTTAAGGCTATAAAAATGACCAGTTGTAATTTAGAAAGAATTTTTATGTGCTTTAGGGGGACTCGCACATGCTTCGTCGGCTTATTATAAAGAAATGTGAGATAATTAAAAACGTCAACCACAATAACGAGTCGTCGGCAATTACTTAACGAAGTTAAGCAATACTTAACCTAGACGTTACTGTCACTTAGGCGCCACAATCATTTTACAGAAAATATAAAATAGATATCAATAGCAAAAAAAAGTATTTAGCTACTTATTGAGTAAAAACATTATTGGATTTTAAGGTACAGAATGTTATAGCCATTATAGCTTATATTTTATATATTTTGTATTGGGGCATTCCACGTCACGGTCGCGACATTATAACTCATTTATAAGGACTTTTTTAAAAATACCTGATAATTAACATATTAATCAGTGAAAAATGTATGAGGTTTAATAGCTTCTTAAATGTATAATAATAATCTCGACGAATAAATAGAAATTTTAGTTGTTTTCTGTGTCAAATTGATTATCAAATCAATGTGACGGTCGGGACACGCACAATTCCGGCTACCTTGCTTTAGTACATACATACTACACAAATGTCTTGAATATTTGATTTTTTATATGTGACACCTGAAGAGTGCTGTAACAATTTCTTCTAAGAAATAACTCTTAAAGTACCAAATGTTTTTATGAGATAATTTTTAAAGCCAAGTTCGGCCAAGTAAGAAAATTTATGACGTTCGGTACAAGTAAGAAATCCACACATACATCTTAGTGCTCATAAGTATATGAATTTATTATACTTTATTAGTAAAAAAAAGTTTACAACACAAACATAGGAATGTTGCATGTTATAGATGATTGGTAATCATCTTACAGACCATCTGTAAATTATTCGTAGTATTACCGCAAATTTTTACAGAAAAGGTATTCAAGAATTTTTAAAACTTGGCTCATATTTATATAAGACTAGCGGCCTGCTCCTGGCTTCGCATGGAGGTAAATTATATACCAAAACGTTCCTCGAGATAACTAACTTAGGATAAAAAAGTAAACAGTGTTTCTCCCTAAAAATAATAATAAATTGGTGTATTTTTTTTAATGTTATTTATAGTTGATAAGTATGGAATGTTTATTAAACGTTGAACTGTAAATTAAATACGTTTTTATGCTAACTAAAAAACCTTACTAAAAAAATAATTGAAGTAATCACAGACAGTTTACGAAACATATCCACTGTAAATATTAAGAGGGTGAAAATTTCCCTTGCTCCCTAAATCATGAATAAATTAAAAACAAATCGTCTGCTCGTTTAAAAGTTTAAAACTAATTTTGGTCGTTTTAAAAACAGTATAAGTATGTGGAAGGCTTTAACGACACTCGTGATAATTAGAGGATGCGACGCGGTGGCACGCACGCGCCGCCCGGCCGCCCAAAAAGAAAAAACAAATCCGCCCATCTACTTACGACGCCTCCCGCCCAAACTCAAGTAGTTTCTATAAAATTTTACTACAGACATTTTGTGAAGCGGTTTTCCTCTTTTTAGTATCAATACAGCAGTTCTTTTAAGTGCTATAAGCAGTTGTAGCTCAGTTGCGAGAATTCCATTCGGTTGCGGGGTTGTATTAGGATTTATTGACTCTATCGTGATTGCAGCCACTCAGATTACAGCTGAATGTTATTAAGAAACGTGAGAGACCATTATCTTATTCGGCGACCATCCTTAATAGTATAATGGTCGGCAACGCACTTGCAACCTTCTGATAAATCGTCAGCGTGCCTTACGTGCTTTCTAAGTGTAAGATAGGCTAACGCCGAATAAAGTACAACTTACAAATTTAATATAATGTTTAATTCAAATAACAAATCTATCTTCTTTTAAACTATGGGACAAATTTTGATGCAATTTTCAATATAAGTAAAGATAAATTTCTTATTTTCAGTCAATTACTATCGTCGACACAAATCCAATATAATATAGAGGTAAAATTTCGTGGTTTACATATATAATAATAAACTTTTTATGAAAAAATTTAACCGATTATTTTCATATCAATAAGATAGAAAAAGTGCTGTTATTGTTTCGGGATAAACACTTGCGATAATCAATAAAATCAATGTAGAGGCGTACTCGTAGCTGCGCCTACAGCGAAATGCTACAACTTGGAAATGTCCAAGTTAATTAAGTTTTGCCAGCGTAAGTGTCTCATATCAAAAATGTTTTTAACTACGATTGATATCATTATTTGGAATTTATACATATAAAGTATGTATAAGAAAATCTCTATTTAATAATGAAAGCTAGATTAAAAAACTGCTTTAAGCAGATAAACAAATATACGCGATTAGCGAATTTTTATACCGTAAAACTAAAAAGTAGTTAATGTAAAAAATAAAATATTTTTCAACTATTTTCGCTTTAATAAAAAAATGTTTCACATCACAGAACACATTACTGGTTAAAATTGATTAGTGAGTTGAAATTAATATACTCATTAGGCTGCATCGCAATTACGTGCATACTTGTGCAGCGAATACCGTCTCGCGCGGTCGCCCCTACTCCGACGCGGGTGGCCACTTTCCAGCGAAATTACGGAGAAAACTCATGATATAATGACGCGAGCGCACACCATGCGCGTTTGACTTATTTGCCATCAATTCTCATAGAAATTTATATGTGAAAACAATAGATAAGCTTGATTCCAAATCTCGATATTTCAGTTTATAATAGACTAACTGTTCCAACACGCAACATTGCCCTCGTAACTACATAAAATATAGCCTATGTAACTCGCTGATAATGTAGCTTTCTATAGGATTATTTTAATAAAATTTTGAAATTCAGTTTCTTTAAAATAATAACGTAATGTTTACTTTGAGTAAAACTTGCCATCTTCGGTGTTTGGAGTACTTTTTCTCCAGGTGCAATAAAAAAAAATTCAGCCCAATTCAACTTACAGTTAGAAAAGATGTTCTTTAGTTTTTAACTTAAACTCTTCCATAGATGGCGTAAAATATATTAATAACTCTTTTAAAATTACTTATAATGAAAATTTATGAATAATAGTCAACAAGCATTTGGAAATAAATTAAAACTGTCTTTTTATATATTTGAAAAAAAAAAAAAGAAACAACAAAATAATACACGTTTTTTGTGATCAAGTAAAAAAGCAATTCTAAACAACTAGGTTTTAATTATCCAAAAAAATATTAATCATCACATTTTATAACAAAGAAATAAAGAATGAGTTGTAGTTCAGGTATTATGAACGATATCAGGTATCGTTTACCACAGGAAAAATGCTCGCAAGTATGCTACGCTATGCAATAATGAAATACCGTTATCAAGACAGCCTAGACTACAATAAAAGATTTTAGCATGGTAATGTGTCTTGATTCTTCGAAACATTGATGGCCCGTTATTCGTCGCGTCATCTAACTATTTCAAGTGCGTGATATAAATGAAAATGACTGTTTTTTTTTTTAAATTGATTATTAACAATTAATATTATGATTTATATATTTTTATTTCAGGATTCATTTATAAAATACTATAGCGACCCGCTTCTGGCTTCGCACGGATACAATACTTTTCTGAAAATTACTGAAAATCTCTCGTTTAACGCTCTTTCCATTAATAAAATCCGCATTAAAATTCGTTGTGTAGTTTAAAAGATCACACGTACATACTCGTACATGGGATCTGACATCTTTACATATACCTACATAATAGTTAATTATGTAAAGATAAAAATGTTAATGTTCATGAGATCGTCTGAATAGTTGAATACACATTTATTTTTTAATTATCTTGATTTTTTTTATATGAGCTTTTTAAACATGTCTTTAACATTAATTAATACAAAAGTCATAAAAATTATTATAGCCAGAAAAAAATACAAATTAAATTGGATATTCGAGTAATTTTTGGGGTGTTAGAATAACATAAACACACCACCTTTGACGAGTGGTCTTAATGAGAAAAGTTTGATGCGACTTCCATTTAAGTCAAAGTTCTGTCATCATCGTTTACTTTCATAGCCGAGAGCCGGCCCCACCAGACTCGCTGTGTACGGAGGAAATAAGATAAGAATCTCAGTCGAAATGTAAACAAAACTTGATTTACTTATCGACTGCGACTGTTCTGTTCGATTTCCGCCGTGCCTAACTTCTTTTGGTTTCCATTTGAAATTGCGTTAAAAGTTTACATCGAGTGAAGCGAGTTCGTCTGCGGTCGTTCGGGGGCACAAGTTAACAATGTTTTTAGTTCAGAATAACAACTACTTTGTTAATCGTTCGATTTCCTTAAATTAAAAGCACATAAAAGTAAAAAAAAAAAACTAATTACGTGAAATAACAGGAGACATAGTGAAGCGGTAAACGACATAAATGTAAAGTAAAAAGTAAAGCAAATAAAAGTAACTTAGCCAACATGAATTAACTATTTTCCCGGGAGATTAAAACACTCACCCAGAATCTACATCACTTTTGCGAGCAAGTGACATACGAGGGCAGAAAAGAGACGTTAATATGCCAAACTTATGCGTACTAACTTCAACTTATGTATAGTTACTGTCGAAGTTGCCGACAGTGGATGCTTTTAGACAAGTTGTTTGAAAAGTTTTTATTGGACTGTTTGCCTATATTGTCTCAATTTTCCATAGATGTTATTTGCGTGATTGTAGACAGTTTAAGGGGAAAAAAACGTTGTACACTATTTTTGATGGAGGTATGACTTATCGACAGTGAAGTAACAATACCACATTTTTGAAAAATAAACATCTTAATTGTAAGATCAATTTTTAGGTATTTTGATGAAACCATGGATACCATAGTACTTCCTATAACTTCCATGTTATTATAATTTCTATAAAATTAATTTCAAAGTTATAAATTTTTTTAGACGGTTTTGGCACATCGCCGTCGCTGTACTGAAGTGGGCTAGAAAATTTCCATGTTAATAATATCAACTTCTAAATAAAATTAATTTTAAAGTTGCAACTGAAACTAAACATCTTAATTTTTAACTTTTTGTGATATTTTGTTTACTTAGGTATATTATTTGGAAAGTATTGACACTTAGTCGTCGCTGTGCTGAAGTAGGTGAGAAAAGTGATGTGATGAACTTACCATGTTAGAGAGCAGCAGCCGCTGGTGTTTAGCGAGCTGAGGGTCTAGGGCTTGGAGCGGAAGGGCAAGAGGCAACGGGAGAGGCAGCGACAGTGGAAGCGTGTGCGGATGCGGTGCCGGCTGTAAGTAGAACGGCGGGCAGCAAGCGCACGGCGTCACGTAGGACACGCACCCGAGCTGCGGCGGGAACAGCGTGCCGGCGGCCTCCTTGAGGCCTAGCACACGGTTTTCTTACGACCGCATCCGCGGCCGACCTCCGTTCTTTCAACGGCCACTAGCGCCGTTTACTATCCCTATACGAGTGAATCGCGACAGCTGCCGAATTCGCGCCTTGGAGCCGACCGATTTGAATTTCGCGCGAACAGTCCGACGCACGTTTTAAAAGTTCTCAAAAACTCCAAAGCGGCGGTCAAAGTTTAAAAGTGAGTCGGGGAGCGGCGAAGGGCCGGGTTGCCGCGAGAGAACAGGAAACTGAGCGATCGGGAGAAGCTAAGACGTCGCGCAGGGCTCGCGAGAGTGTGGAGAGAGTGGCGGTGTGCACGGAGCACGAGTCGCCAGGCCGGCGTGTGGCGATGGACTGAGTGGCGAGGCAGCGAGGCAGGTGCGCGGCGTCGCGGGGAGAGCGCTGGGGGCGGGCCCACCTGACTCACCTGGGCGCCTGCGCTGGCTCAGCCTCCGACTCTGTCCGCCGGCCGAGCGCGCCACCACCTCTACGCCAACATATACCAACTACTACGCGGACCGTCTTCTAAAAGCTCACTCTTTACTCATTATTATACAAAACTAGGACAAGCTCCTGGCTTCGCCTGGGATGCAGTTTTTATATACACAAATCTTCCTCGTTCATTCCTCTTTGCATAAGTGAAAGCCGAATTAAAATTCAATGGGCGCTAGTCATATACAAAATATTATACCGTACACAATTTGGGAATTGGTTGTATTGGACCGGACGCGTTTTTTTTTTTATATCAAAACGCAAATTTGGTCGGATTGAAAACCTCGAAGAATTTCAGAGTACAAAATGCCTGAATATTCAGCCGAAATATCGGCCGATTGACCATCCTGGGGGTCACCCCAAGATCGTCATTATCTTGGATATTTTGAAATTTACACAGCATTTCCAAAACCAAATTTAGTAAAAATGCAATTACAACTCCAATTAAATCTTGTAAGTGATTTTGATACAATTTTCACTGAGAGCGATCAATGAGGCCAGGTTTTTGTATATAATTTGCAGAAAAATCCGTGCGAAGGTGGGGGCAGACAGCTAGCTCATTATAATAATAACAACGTCACTATGTAATCAAGCACTAACAAATTAAAACGACAAAATGAAAATCTCTGTGAATGTTCAGATAAAAATCAGCTTGCTTTATATAAATAAACCTTTCAGAATATTCTACAAATGATGGTGAAAATTGTAAATCTATTGTGTATTTCAAAAGAACTTAGAGGTTTAATTTTGTACTAATATATTTTAGAAATAAATTAATCATGTACGGTATGTATCTTAATCTTAATTTAATAAGTTAAAAAAAATTAAAGTATAACAAACATTTATAGTTACTACTTATGTAATACTAGTAAACTGACTAATGATATTGATTTCGAGATTTCGGCGCTTAAAGGACATCGCAAGCACGTCCACCCATGTAAGCTCATTGTAGCGCTTAGAGAGGATTAAGCACCTTTTAGCGTCGCACACTATTTACTTTTAAGACGATCCTTTCTGTACTTACAACCGAACAGATTAAGCCTCGATATCTAATAAAATAACTAACATAAGGAGGTCATGAACACAAAGATAATTAAAATTTCAATACGATTTTAATGGTTTTAAGAAATAGCGTTCGCTCATAGTCTTCTAGCGTTTCTTAAAAACAATAACCTAATCATACCTATTAGAGCTTATTCATAAACTGAGCAGTGCGTCAATCAGACCTTTAGTAATAAGAATATTTCAGGCAGAATCATCGTGAGGAAAGGATGCCATTTTTTGGAAATCACGCAGGATCCTAACATTTTTTCAGGATAAAAAGTATCTTATGTGTTAATCCCGGTAATAAAACTAACTGTGTACCAAATTTCCGATACTTTCCGTTTTTCCGATACTTTTATATATTGAGATTTTGTTGCACTGATTTTCATGCTATTTTTTTTTATTGAAAACGTTCATTCTACAGATTTTCATAGAAACCGAGCCGCCTGTTGGCAATAACTATTCATAAAACCGTTCTCTTACTGAGCGTGGCCTTAATAAAAAAAAAAGTGATCAAACAATCAATATAAAAAAATAAATCTGTAAGGGTTGGTCATGGAGTAAGTTACTTTATTTTCAGAGATATAGGCTCTATACGTGATACTGAAACTAAATTGACGATTTTATAATTTGTATGTATGTATGTTTTCTCCATAACTCTTAAACGAATTAACTGAATTTCATGAAACTTGGTAAATAAATTGGACAAGATAGGCTACTTTTTTCTTTTTCAACGCGGACGAAGTCGCGGGCACCAGCTAGTCATCAATACTAATAAAAAATCTGTAGGGGTAGGTCATGGAGTAAGTTACTTTGTTTTCAGAGATATCGTGTTTATAGGCTCTATACGTGATAATGAAACTAAATTGACGATTTTTAGATTTTTTTCTGTATGTATGTATGTTCCTCTATCACTCTTAAACGAATTAACTTATTCTCATGAAACTTGGTAGATAAACATTTAGAAGTGCGGGACACGTGATAGGCTACTTATTTTATCTTTTTTAACGCGGACGAAGTCGCGGGCAACAGCTAGTATTTAATATAGCTACTAAATTATAAATAGATCTAGATATGTACCAACTCGAAAATAGATAACTTTACACGATCCATTAACAACAAACCTATCTTCATACGAATGCTTGAGGCGTCAAAGTACACTAACAGATTAATCCTTATGTTTTCGATAGTATTAATTAATTCTCGTCATCGTGTGTACACGGTAAGGTAATTAGGGAGCGTGGTAAACTGACATGTGTTTGAAGACGCGGTTTCGCGACTGTGCATCGAACCTTTACCCAAAGTAAACATTTAAATATACTCCACTTAGACCTTACCGCAAACTGTGTGTCCCACCTTGGACATGGACGTAAGAACTAGTCACTGTGAACGTATATTATATATTACAAGCTTTTGCCCCTTTTTTCCTAGCTGTTTTATTGCTAGATTAAAATATTTTATTTTATTTAGATTAATTTGATTTTTTTAGGCGTCCATTTTTTATTTTATTTTTAGATAATTTCTCGGGTACAGAACTTTTCTCCGGATAAAGGGATACTTATATCTATTTCCTATGTCTTTTTCTGTATATCCCTGACAAAATTTGTTTCAGACACCAATCATCCTATACTGAAATCCGCCATAAAATAAGATCACTTGCTTCATTCACTTACTCTTACTCATTCTCATTCCCTCTTACTCTTTATTTTAACGGGGTTGGCAGCTCAGTTCCAAAACAATACTTTAAACTGTCGCTTGTATTATTAGGCGTTAGAATCAAGTGGAACTTCAAGTTACCTTCTGCTGACTCTACCCTGATATTATACCCTATTACGAAGTCGCAGGCACCAAGCTAATAATATAATAAAAAGTAAGTTATTTCCAATCTAAATAAATGACTTTAGTGTTACATATGTACCTACTAGTTGTATGTTATAAATATATTAGAAAATGCTAGAAATTAAGTCGATGTTATGATTTTATTTATTCATCGATAAAAACATTTTTCGATTTTGTTTTATTTTATTAAAGTTTATTAAACTTATTAAAGTATTATTAAGAACTTTATTAAAGTTGTTTTGTAAAATTTACTACGAAATCACTGTAAACTGTTAAGCTGTGTATTTGAAAAGATAAATAAATAAATAAATAAAAATGTTTCAACGTTAAATTCATAAATTATTAGTATACTTATTTATGTATAAGTAAACATAAGATAACTTGGTATACCGTCAATTATTATCTGAGAACCTCTCTAGGCAATAGAAGGCACTTAAACGCTAGTGCGAATTCCATACGAGTCGAAAGAGGCTGTGCGCCCGCGCGGGCCCCGGCCGATGAACCCTGCGCGTACGTACCTACATACCGCCTGCACTGCCCGCGCAACGCGTCGCCAAGCGGTCTACGAGACGTGTTATATAACGCGACCTTAACATTCGGCTGTGTGGGAAGGGAGGTTAAGGTTAAGTAACATTATATGACAATAGCCGTGCTGTTATATCTCTCTAAAACGTAGTGGCAACAAAACAATCTTTTCGTGTCGAAATTAACAAAATAAATTCTTTTAAATTATAAATTACTTTTATTATAGTTATACTTACTTAGAAAATGACCTAAGTATAAAATTTATTTCATTTTTATTAATGTATTTTTAACACGAATGTACGAATATCACGAGTTATAGATATAATATTACTTAATCGGGTATAAATTACAATAAATAAACAATATTAATTATTAATTTTGAACCATTATTCATATAAATAAATATTTTTTGCGTTATTCTTTAATTTCGTGGCAAATTTTGGAAAAAATTAAATGATAATAGAGTGCTGTGGTGAAGACGTGGTGAAGAGAAGCAAATTGCGGTGATTTTATCTCAAGAAATGATATAGCAACCAGAACTGTGACGTATTATAAAATATGTATTAATTAGGCTTTGAATCTTATATGAGGCCACATGGTTGAAAATATTGTATTAATAATAATATTTTAAAGTAAAATAACACAAAGTTGCTATTATAAATGTTACATATAAATATATCTATCTGCAATATTCGACTGTAATTATTAAAATTTAATTAATTTCTAAACCATAATAATTACATACTCGAATTTTGAAGGATGCTCAATAACTCGATGATGCTTACCCCCATTTTCCACAGGAATTTCGTAACATGATCTTGAATTCAATTTGATTTTAAGTTTTGGGGTTTCTCTATAATATGAAATTTAAGACAGATTTATTAAATAATCTTTTACTTTACTTGTACATTTAGGTAACGTAACAGGAAGACAAAGGCCAAATGTGTGTTGCGTGTGTGTGTGCGTATGTGTGTGAATGTGCATGTGTGTGGTATTGTATGTGTATCTACCCACCAATAAATCGAGATAATTCAGCACGTGCAGTTATATCACGGTGGCCTTCTGTAAGAAAGTGATTACATACAACAGAATGTTATATAAATGAATTGGCATTTATATTTTATAATAATTTAACTGTGAGTCAAGTTTTTTTTTATATAAAATCCCAGTTGTTAATGGTCACTGTAGTCTAATAAACACAAGAAACTACTTGTCAGATTCATAACCCGATAAGATAAGGGATAAGAGACACGGTGATAGGGGAATGACCATAATTACTAATACTATACGTCACAGTTTATTTGCAATGTTACAAATATTAAATGTTTACGTATATCGCATAAGAAAGACAGCAAAAATTTGAAAATAACGGATGTGGAATGAACAACATCCATGCGATGTGTATATCTATACGAAGATCGCAATGCAAGTAAATCGTCCGTGGCATCCACGAACAAAATCGAATAAATTGTTTTAATAAGGCATAAATTACTATAAAAAACGTCGGACTGATCACGCTGTTACGATGGGTGACCATGGCATTTACGGTTTGCTGGCTACCGTATATGGCGCTCGTGGTTGAAATGCACTTTTTGTTTCGACTTTGCTTGTTTTTACTGCATCATGCACTATGCACACAATCATATCGATATTTGTACTGTTACGAATAGCCAATGCAACGGGACGGTCGCGGTTACTAAGCTTTTATAATTTCTGTGATACATAAGCTCTACAACTTTAAACTATTATAAAATATTCCCAAGATCCTTAAAACACCTTAAAATATAGGCAGATTTAAATTTAAAATGTAAAAAAAAATAGAATGTATGAAAGCAAGTTAACTTACAATACAAATAAAAGTCAAATGGCGCTACCCTGGCGCTACCACGAGAAATATGAGAAATACGTACATTGGTATTAAATATTAGTTTTTGCCCATGTAATGTTAAATTTCCGAACTACTTTCCTATGGGAACGCATTGCGGCTGTTAAAAAAGTATGGTTATTAATAATAATAACAATAGTTACGCATTTGCTTTTTAATAATTATGCTATTTAAACAAAATTCTTAACAAACATCCGAACTTCTTCACACACTTCACAAATAATAAAATATAGTATAGGTACTTGTTATACAAAAAAATGCGTGTCAATATATCTATGTTCTTATAGTAAACAAAAGTAAGGGGTAGTAAAAGATTAGAGAAAGTTAATTTGGTTTTCGCTCAGTCCATCGTGAGCGTATATGAAATGGACTGAAATTGAAGTAACGCGCGGAAAACATCATAATTAATGGAAGGCGCCGTATTTAATCCGCTTGCCATAATGTAATGTGGAGTCCATTAGAACGAATAATGCAGGACCACAATGAACGTAATAACAGAATATAATCATTTTATAATATACATATTCAAAAATATTGCCTTGTTTTGTAGTTTTACACCTAGTTACTGAAACTTCAAAATTGTTAAATCTGGTGGTAAGCTATAAGGGTTCTGTCGATATTTTTATTTAAATAGACTTTGAATAAATATCGAAATTGCACATGTCTTAGAACAAAGAGAAGATTAAAAATTATCAATACTTGATGATTTTAGAACTCTACGCTGTAAAGAATATTAAGTGTAAAAGTTGCAAAAAAACTTCGTTCAGTGGTTTTAGTGCTTAAAATGTTGAGAAATGTTTGGTTAATGCATTCGAAAGGAGGCCATCTTTTTATAGTCTCTTCTTTAAAAACGTTTAGTACATAATATTACATAAATCATCTGTGGTCATTAAGGCGTTATTAATGTTATATGTAGGCACATATTTGGAATGAGAATAAAATCTCCTTTTTACTAGTAGACAAGCAACGTATCCGCTAATGGTAATAATATTAATACTTATTTTTTTATTTTATTTCTAATATTACAAAGATTGCAGACTGAATCATTATGTTACTTTGTTTTATGAACACTACCAGTAGCATTATTACATTTTAACCGAATCAAAACACGCTCGCCAATTACGGTCTTCGATCTATATGAACATTTGAAATTAGATACTGAAAGCAGTGTACCATAAATATTGCAACGAATTACTAAATTTTACTTTAGTTTCGAAAATTCAATTAACCATTTTTTTAGAAACATTTCAAACTCTGAATGTTTGTTTTTATTTAAATTTTATCGGTAGTAACACATGAAGCACTAGCCAATAATTTGAAGCTGAAAGTCTCTGGTTAGGGCCGCTAAAGTTAATAATTGCTTTCTTCTTTGTGATTTAAAAAAAAAAAGGTATGAAACAAAAAAAGTTAGAACAATTATACTAATTATTGGAGTGTTGGAAAGAGATACTTTATTATGCTTTCAAATGTGTATTCTATTCGGTTTTAAATTTCACATACACTATGTATACAAAATTATTCCCGTGAACCGGGAGACCGGTGTTAACTTTGTTTAACTGTGGTCTTAAAATGTTGTAGTACTAACGTGAGCTTGTTTCCAGTTCTAGTGATGTGCATGCATTGTCTATTTCTTAAACTATCGGTAAAACATTGTAATAAGACACAGAGAGAAATTACTCTATTAATTCCTCCTAAATTAATGCGTCCTTTGTTTGAGCCATGCTCTGTAAAAGTTTTCTTTAAAGGTTATTTTTAATTAAAAAAAATCTTTTAATTAACACAAAATTTCTCGTTGCAGAGAACTCTTTCTGGTATAACAGAGAACAGTTTGCCCTAAGGCGGTACGCAAGTTCTAATAAAGTGAAGGAAGTTAAAAGAGATGGTCTAACTCGAGACGAATGAAAAAATAATACCTAAAGAAATTAATATTACTTATATTATATTTAAATAAAGAATCTTAATTTTCATTCTTTTTATCAACCAACTTCCAAAAAGGAGGAGGTTCTCAATTCGACTGTATGTTTTTTTTATGTTTTTTACCTCATAACTTCGACTGCTTCCCGTGTGGTCCCATTTCAATTTGGTCCAGTTTTGACAATGACATCTATGAGAAAAGACCATGAGACAGTTTGAAGTCGTTTTATTTTTTGTTAAAAAGAGTTATATTATCTTGTATTACAAAAATAAGAATTTAATGATTTAATAACTAATTTATAAGAAATATAATTATAATAATTAAATAATAGCTGGAAATGGAAGTTGAATTTGAAGTCAAAGTTGAATTAAAGTGTGAAATATAGCATGATATTGATAGCTGCTATAAAATTTTGTATGTTGATTAGTTAAGAAGGCTTTAGTTTAATATTATGGTACATTAGGTATATTATGGTAGGCGAGCCACCTACCATCAAGTCGTCAACCTGTCTGAAGATCTATACTAAATTATAAAGAGGAAAGATTTGATTGTTTGTTTGTTCGTTTGTATGTATAGAATAGGCTCCGAAACTACTGGACTGATTTGAAAAATTCTTTTACCATTAGAAGCCGACATGATCCGCGATGAACATAGGATACTTTTTACCGCAGGAAAATGCTTCATTCCTACGGGAAATCTAAAATAAAAGTAAATACTAGCGGCTTGGCCCGGGATATAGCGCCATCTATCCAAAATACGGTAGATGACGTTTTATACTTTTCTACGCATACGAAGCCGCGAGCACCAGCTAGTCTTAAAATAAAGTTATTAAAACAAAACATATCCAGTACATTATTCGTTAATGTGACACTTTAGAACAAATTCATTAGCTTCCAATTTTTCTGTATTTTTTTTAATCCAAGTTAAAAAAGCGTTCTGTAAATGTCGACAGTTTCACACTGCGCAGCTATAACATCGAACACAACGCCCTTTGGCGTCAGAGCCAGATGAAATTAAAAACAGAATTTATTATAAGTATCATTAATTATTTAGTGCAATGCTTGGCCCATTCCCGTCGGGAATACACAGTGACCGCACGCTGTATTTTTGATGCTGAAAGTACAAACAGAATAGGATATTTAGATTAACACTTTCAAGAGATGGATGCGAAGTTTTATTCATATTAAAAGCGGCACACACGTCACTCATTATAATTACTAAATTAGGTATATTCTAAGGGAGATATTTTTTATAAAAAATCTAATTTGTGAAAATTATCTTATTAGATTTTGCCAAGATTTCCGCCTCAATCTGTATAAATTACTAGCTGTTGCACGCGACATAGCCCGCATAACGCATATTATAAAATATAGCTATGTTACTCGCTGATAATGTAGCCTTTTATAGGTGATTTTTTTTTATAGTTTTTGAATTTATTCATTACAAACAAAAATACCACAAATCTTCTCAATTAAAGTATAGATATCCTATGTGTTATCCTAGTGTATGAACTACTACACTGTAAAATTTCGTAAAAAATCCGTTGAGTAATTTTTGCGTGAAAGAGTTATTCTCACAAACTTGCACATTTATAATTTGAATAAAAATACCGAATTGTGTATATTTACGCCTAAACTACTAAATCAACATTGGTTTATTTTGGCCGTCGATTTTGGCATGACATAACTTCATTTTTAGGTTATTTAAATTTATTTATTGAAAATTAGTATGGAGTTTTTATATTATATTTTTTTAGAAATAATGCAAAAACTGATACTTTAGGTGTTTTACGTAGAAATTGAGTTTAGGAAATGAAATGCATTTATGCCTTTTTACATTACATATATTGCTGTTACACTATATTTCATTTTAGTGATTACATCATATTGGATACCTGATAAAGAGAACTAACTCATTAGATGTATGCCCAGCAACACAGCTGTCCCCTATTGAAAACCGCTGAAAACTACTTCGTACTGAGAGAGTGTAAACTTGTAGAACTGATAAGGTCACGAAACTTGTTAGTTAGTTAAGCATATTACGCCATACGAAACGGCAATCGCCCAACTGGAAGCTGCTTAACCGAAGTCTTGGGAAGAGGTTTCAAATGCAAAATTAGTCCTTTGGACGTCCACTTGTTAATAGGTAAATACATTTACAATATCAAACGTGAAATTAAATATGAATATTTGTCTGGGTCACAGCAATGGACCGAAGGTCCAGCGGTGGGTTCTTCATGACTTTGTAGCGGTTTGAAAACACCGAAAGTAGGTTTACTTAGGCTCGAGCCTCGGGCTTGTTTCAGAATGAATACGAAACGTATTTGCTTTGTGACTTGTAAATGTCCTCTGTCGAGATGGCGATATTGTTATAAGTTGTTCGAGTCTTTGTGTGTCTTTACAAAAAGTTCACCAAACCGTAAGGAGAATTGTCACAATCAGGAGAGCAACATATTAAAAGGAACAAAGCGGATATGTAATATGGAACCGTAAATAAAATAATGGTATCTCTTTATGGTTCCATTAAGAAATCTCGATAACAGTTTACTAACTGAACAATGTTTATGTAAAAATAAAATAATTATTTTGTATAAAAAATGTACAAACTTTAACAAAAAGTAGATATTACTTACTTAATACATTGACTAATAGCTAATTATGTAAATTATTTGTATTAGTAACAAATGTTAACGAAGTAAATATTATATATTATGTACGTACTTAATTTTTTTACATTACTTGTTTATTAAAAATCATATATATAATTAAAATCTGTTGCCAAAAAAAGAAGATAGATTTGGAAAATCCTACAAAAAGCTAACATTTTTCCAAAGTGAAAAGTAGCTTATAAATTATTCCAGGTAAAAAACTATCTGTATGGCGAATGTCATTCAAATCCGTTAAGCCGTTTCTGATATTACCGCACAAACTATTACGATTTTATTATATGTACCTGTAGATAATTACGTAATAATTGATTCTGGACTTTAGATACTTGGGTAGGGGTAATACAAGCCTAATACTTGGTCGATGTGGTTACAACGAAGAACTTCCTTAATTCACCTTCACCTCCACAATTCAACGGGCAGAACAAATGGATTAATAGGTGGGTTGGTACAAAATGGCTATCAGCCTGAACAAATTGATTAGTATGTAGTTCAAAATAAATACTAAGCTAAGCATTAAATAACGAGATGGTTACAAACAGATGTATTCGCGACGATTATTGCTATACGCGTTTAACGTATTAAGCAGTTTGGCGCGAGTACGATTAATAGCGTGTTTGTTCTAGTTAAGTGCAGATAAAGCTGAGCTCACAATCGCGTCTGTCATTAAACAAGGGGAAGTGTTTGTAATAATTGATTAAACGCGTACATATATGCGTAGGTCGTCAGTTGATTAGTTGACGGTGGGTACGCAGTTTCGCAGAGTACAGGTTGCTGGAAGAGCGCTTATTTGCATAATTCCCTAACAGCTAACAGACACCTCTTCCATAAAGCTGGATACGAAAGTAATCCAAAATAAAGGAGTAACAAATTAAAACTGAATCTCTCAAAGCAATATCACTACAACAGTGGAGGTGGAAATAAAACACTAAACGAAGTAGTATATTTGATGAACTGTTTTAAAAGTTATATTTTATTTGTATATTTTTGTTGAGCATTTTATTAAAGCAGTTAGTGAATAATTATTACAAAACAAAATCACTGTCTCCGCTAATTTCTTGTAGGTCATCAACTGATTTTGATGCGGTTTTAACTAATGGATAGAGTGATAAACGAGAAAGGTTTGTGTAATGTAATTTTAAGAAAAAAATTTCATCATGTAAAGTCGGGACCTAGTAATTTATGAAAATAAAAATTTAAAATACATAGGTATACCTATATGAAAAATAAAAATATAAACACAACAAGATAATAAGATTATCTTATTAAGAAAAAAATTAAACAACTTAGTATGTAATATTAATCATCAACAAATTTAATTTATAACATATTTTGTTTGAAGAGCACCCTCTTAGTGAAATTTTGGCATATCTTATGTAAATGTAGCCTCGATCTCCAACGATTTAGCTTAGACATAGATATCAAATATGCAATAACTTAATAACTTAACTGAAATGCCATCGTTATACTAAAAGACTACGACTACGAATGCGTAATTGTAAAAAGAATAGAAAATTTGTTAATAATAATGGACTTATGAATTTATACAGATTACAGATCCATTTCGAATATATATTAACTTAAAGAAAACACATAAATTATGAAAGGCTATTATTAACATTATTAATATTTAATAATTAACTACCCAGAAAATATCAAAGAGTGTAGAAGTTTGAGAGCAAATTTGAGTTATTATTATTTCCAAAATATGTTTTTTAATTTTTTTATATTTCCACGAGTTTATAAAACCATCATAATTTCCCCTGGACTGTTTGTTTACGAGCACAGTAAAACCGACAGAATTTAAAACTAAAAATAAAGGTTTTTCAGATATTATTATCTATACTAAACATATTAAAGTAGGGATTTTTTAACCGTTTCCTGACCATTTTTACCGAGACAAGTTATTTAATATATATTTTTATTGTTCTTATATACAAATTGAACACAAAACTCATAACAATTATGAGATAAATATTTTTTTATGTAAAAAAATACAGCACTTAAATATCTAAAACACCACCTACGAGTATATCTTATATTCGTGGTTCATTTGGTGTATACTAAAGGCCTATTAATTTTTAAAATATACAGCTTGGGTTCATTTATTTGAAATTGTAAATTATATCATTAAATTTATCCTTAGCACTACCTGTGTTGTATCTTCCTTACATCAAACAGCATAACAGATTCATACATTATGTATAAACGGCATAATGGAGGTGGCATGAGGTCAGGCCGCCTTGGCATTAAGAGCTTTCGGGAGGGCCGAGAGAGAGGTGGGGTCCAAAGTGAATTTTATAACAGGCTATATTGAATATTATCATTTCTACTGATTGAAAATCATGTTTTGTACTAATTTTACTGTGATATTCGTCTGCGTGTAAAGTCAACAATTGGACTCATGGTTCAATTTATTGTTTCATGAGACAGACGGTTCATTTCATAGTCTGTCAAGTATTTACTGTCAGCTTTGAACAAAATAAATACAAGGAATTGTAAGTGCACTGCTCTGCCCCTGATATGGTAAAGATTTGAAGGATGAATGTATTGAAAATCAGTTGACTAGTTTAAGCGCTAGATCTAGAAAGACACAACTACATATTTATACTCTTGTAGTGGTGTATATTAAAGTTATACTTAAATGTATTAAAAGTTATGCTGTAGGTAATTTTATTTGAATTAAATAAAATCTGAAAAATCACGTTCATATTTGCAGGGAGATTTAACTGAAGTGAAATACAAAAAGTGTTAGAGCGCCTTAAGCGCTCTTAAGGTTCGACTTGTAAATAAACTTTTCTTAGAGGGTTTGCTTTTGGTGCGGTTTGCATAGACCCAGTGTTTAACTGAGTGCATAATCCTCCAATGCGATTAGGTTAAGTAGCTGCGTTTCGCAGTCATATGGACAGCCCATCGGGCGGTAGTACGTATCCACCGTTTTACAGAAGACAACCGTGAAATTACAGCATATTTAGTGTTGTTGTGTTTCGGTAGCGACTAAGGGATGCCAAAGCCCATTTCTTGTCCGCCAGCCTGTCGATGACTCTAATACCATTAGACTTTACCTTTAAAAGTAGGTACCTACTAGTGATACTTACTTGGTATCGCCAGTACCTTTATAAAAAGCTAGTTAAAATATCCATACTTTAATTGCTGAACAATAAAAGCCTGCTTGTCGACTTTAAGATATATTTTTTATATAAAAGGTATGAAGGGAGACCGTCAATTTTATAATAGAATTCCAATTTAGGCTTGAATTGATCGTTTAGTGAACGATTTGTATTTGCCAATAAATTTAAAGAGGTCAACTATGAGGCACCTACGGATAATAGCAAAATATCGTATAACAACATCAACATAATTGTCGATAATAGCCAAATATTGAAAGCACTCAAAGGCCTAAAGTGAATAAAGCGATTTTGCGCGTGTCATATTGTTTGGACAGAAAATTCACATAGAGATTGTTACTTTATTTTAAAAATGAGAATGTTTTTAAATAATTAAGAGTGCAATTATTATTTATAATAATTATTATAAATTGATGTAATTTGTTTTTGATAGTTGTACATAATTACATCCTTACAAATTCATGTATATTACTTATATTCTATGTCTGAGTAGTGGTAGAGCAGTTCCTGCGTTTCCCAGTCATTTACAGAAGACCACCGTGACATAACAGCACGTGTGCTGTTGTGTTTCGGTGTGTGCGTAAGGGATTCCTTATTCCTTTCTAATCTCTATCGTGCTATGGTCGGCCGCCTCATATCATCAAGTGGATTGTCAGCCTGAGTCGAGTTTAATATAAAAAATACATATTATAAAACAGTCCCCCGTCGCATCTATGTATGTATGTTCACGATGATCTCAAAAACTCCGGGACGGATTTTCATGCGGTTTCTACCAAAGGAAAGAGAGTTAACCGAGACAGGTTTTTATATATAATTTGCAGAAAAAAATGTACCCGTGTGATGTCTGGAGTAGATTGCTAGTACACAACAAATTCAAAAGCATGTCTTTGAGTGACTTAAAGTTGTTATTATAGAGACGATTGATATCAAACATGAAGGTAATATATACTGAAATATCCATAGAATGTAAAACAGAAAAGCAAACAAATAGGTATTCCGTTTTCATTTTTTGGAACTTTTATTTTGCAGCACTATGATCCAGTACAATTAAAAAAGTAGTCCCGAATATGAAACAGGAAATACGTTGAAGGAAAACTGTTATGTTGTGTATTTGGGTCAATCAGTATCATCTTTCGAAAATAGGAAGTAAAGTTTTATCATGGTTTTATCTTTTAATACTATACCTACTACCATTAATTCAAAGCAATGCTAATTCTATGTTTAATTGAGAAAAACGATACAAATATAGTTTGATTCTATGTGCGGTCTGTTAAATATTTAGTGTCACTGATTTTTTTTAATTGAATTGAAATATTTTCTAGATAACTAATATATTTTATTAGATATTGTTATTATTTATATAAAAATAAAGCTTCAAAAGAAATAAATTGAAAAACTCTATTTACACGAGTTCGTATTTATTAATTTTCAATTTCTCACGGCTTTGCCCGCAGAGAAAGTTAAACAGTAAATTAAGTTACATAAGTTATGCTCTCCTAAGTTTAACGCTATCTCTAAATCAAATTTCAATCAACCGATTAAAAAGATGCTTCGAGTCACTCGCGTTTTTTTATATGTTCAGATTTGCACACTTGAATGTAAGTGGCTACTGTCGCCTATGACACAAGAAACAAGGCTGCTCAAATGACTGAGAAACTTATTTAATTTAGTATTTTTAACATCATTATTATAATAAGTACTTAGTATAATAATTATCTAATGTTGTTTAGTATATTTTTGTTTATAAATATTAGTATTTGCCTGAGACTTCTTTGACGTGAAAAGTTGTAAAACAACCTCTGTATTTTTCATTTCTTTTTCTTAAACAATTTATTAATTGGTGGAACAAACTTGAACTAACACAATGAGGTGCGTGTCAATAAATTACACATTTAAAATCCATTATATTCCAACAGGAATACAGAGAATCGACTTCCCAATACAAAAGTACCTGACATTTATATCCCTCATTATGATTACACAATTGATGTGTAACAAGTCTTCGGTAGGTAAATTATAAAGCTTTTTAAGCTGAATCGGAGAAGCATAATTTTGTGAACGATACGAAACTCGAGCACCAATTATGAGGGGAGAGTGAAACTGGAATTGTCACAGTATAGGAAAAAATAAAGAATGCTTTTTAACGAAATGTGTGCTTCAATCTCGTTCGAGTCTGTACTTTTGAGCTTTTACCTGGCTTTTATCAGACATTCCTCGTTGTAGATTGTTTTTTTTTTTAGTTTGTAAATAAAAATTTTAGCATTATTTCTTAATTACACAAAGTACGCGTAGAAATTTGCTATAATTTTTAATTATATTTGGTGAAGTCTGAAGTATTTCATGAGTATTAGTGAAATTTTAGTTCCAAAATGTTCAAAATTTTTATTAAATCTTTTCTAATTTAAGTATAATTGTATTATATATTAATTAAATATATAAGTTTGGCTAATTAGTAATAATTAAGACAGAATACTAAGTGTAAGTTAGAAAACATTAAATTGGTTGTAAGCATGTCGTAAGCACAGAAATTTCATTACTTAGAACTTGTAAGTATGTATAATTTAGACAATGAAATTATGGCTAGTTATTGCGTGGTGTGTAGACAATATATCGATGTCGGCCTATATAGGCTATACCATAGTTTTCAAAAGTCTTGCAGCCCGCAGGTTTTTACATATATAACATTTTTCATACTGGACAAAACATTAAGAACCATTTCTCTTCTATTTTTTAGAAATAACATTTTTTTTTGTTTGTTTGTAAAGGTTAAAAACGTTTAATTCCTTTACTTATATAGGACTTTACTTATACTTACTTAATTTTAATTGAAAGATTTACGCTTACTGTTTTTTTCAATATTGTGTACCACCAGATCATTGAGATACCAGTTATTATGAGGTACACCCGTGTTACTTACATGAAATTCGGGAATAAACACATGTAAATTGAGTGAGCACTGCTTCGTCTCTACCTTTATAATTAAGGTTTTCGGCAGACTACTAAGTCGATAAGCTTTTAGTGGCTAAAATATTATGACCTAAGTTCCCAGTGTGGGCGAAATATATTTTGTTACATAAATTTTCTTGAACTATTGAAACTTAGTAAGCTGGAGAATTTTTTTTATTTATAAAAATGTTAAGTTGGTTTGTATACGCTTCGAAAACTCGAGAATGGGTAGACAGATTTTACTTTTTAGCCACCTACCATCAATTGGACCCTCAGCCTGTATGTCGAGTTTCGATCTTAACATAATAAAATCTCATCTACAAATTCTTCAATTTTCCAAATACCTATACGTGGGAAAAATCTCAAGACGCATGCAACATAAAATTTAAAAATCAATTTATCATAACGTTGTAGTTTCAAAACATGTCCGCTCTAACGACCACCTGGATATCGTTCCACTTCAGTTAAAATGTTTGGGACGCCACAAATGGCGAAATAATCGCAATGCATCATACTCAAGGGTGTTGTGCATTCCATAAAGAAACAGATGCATTTAAGATATACGTGCAGCAACTTGAGGCCAGGGATATTAAACTGTCTTATATTTACATTTTTACATATTGCTTCGTGTAACATGAAATTTTATCGGTTCAAAAATTTCATCCACTTTACAGTGAAGAGAAGTTTAAATTATTTTTAGATATATTTAGAACATTTATATAATTTTATTTAATAAATATTTAAAAAAAAGACCTAAGTACGTGGTAGACCCCGGATTCTAAGTTACATATCTCGACATCATATAAATACATATAAGATTAAGATGTATTAAATATATAAAGAGCGTAGCTTCACTTGTTGCATCTGCTTTGTATGGTATGCGGACACACGAGTCGCGACGTCTTTACTTAAGGCAGTCACAGTGAAAACATTTTATTTGGAATTCAGTGAAGATCATTGTTTGCGCGAAATAAAACAAACACTCGAAGAAACATGGCGCGAATTGAATTATAATGACGTATTATGCTGAAAATTTCTTTTGAAGGCCTAACCAAGGTTTGAGTTTGTGAGCTCCAACCAACAACAAGCAAGATACTTATTAATTTGAGGTTCTTTTGTTATAGATTTTGTCAAATAAAAAAAGACGATTTTTACATTGAAAATGTTTAACCATATTTTAAAATTTTTAACTAGAAAATATCTCACTTCTGCAGCAGGTGGATGAACGATAAGAGATCAGGTAAGAGATGCAAGTTAAACCTTTGATTGCGGATAGCAAATGTTTACTAAAGTCCACTGCAACCGCATCAAATATTCAAATAACTACAGAGACTAACTAGACGAGTAATTCGCCGAATATTACCTCTCTAGTTAGAGGTAGCTGAATTAGTTATCAAGCTCCACAAGATATGTAAGCTACTTACAAGTTTCACGTCAAAGAACTTGATAGTTCAAAATAGCTCGTATGCGGGAAGAACTTCAAGGCCTGGTCTACACTAAAGTTTTACAAAAAAAATTAAATATACATTTAGTATAATATTTCATTGTTTAAATTATAATAATATTAATTATATGAATGCAAAAACATTTTTTTATTATTATATTCCTAAATATAATTGTTTTGTTGGACAGAATTACGATTTAGGAAAGAATATATTTAATTAATAATATAACACATAATCAGAATAAAACAATTGCACCTATTTAGATTACAAATTTTTAAAGTTAGCACTGCTCGCGCATTAAAAATCTACAATCCAAATAGAAACCTGACTCGAGCTTTGCCTAAAAGGGAAGAAAGATTAAAGAGGTCACGAAGCTGACATAGTAGGATTAGCTGAACGGTGCCGTGTCAGCAAATAAATGAAAATTCCTTATATTGATGTTTATTCTCTGGAAGAGGGATCCATAATATTGCATACCATATAACCACTTGACATTTTTATTTTATTTTACAATATGAATTGTGTAATTAGAGTGCAATGCAATGACCTGCTGGTAGTCACTTTGTTTCGTTAAAATCTACTTGCTGGTAAGACCACTAATCAAGCAGACTTGATGGTAAGTCACCGTCGTTTATGACAAAATGAATTAGTGCGGTGCCAACTACAGTAAGGATTAAGGATAAGGGATTTGGAGAAATAGGCTCTGGCATCCCTTACTCACTCAACGAAACATAAGAGCAATAGTTTGACAGTCAATAGTGGATGCCAGTACGCTAGTTTCCTAGATATATTTAAAAGTAAGAGACAAGGAGGCATTTTTTAAATGCAGCTCTTACTTTTGTTAGAGAAAAGAGACTTTGGGGCTCTTTCATTAGTAGGGAGAAATTGAGGAAAGGAAAGGAGAAGTGTATCACAGAAATCCAACTTCCTCATTTATCCATTATAAGTTAATCTAGGTAAACCATTCTTCAGCGAAACGAGTTTCTTATAAAACTTATAAGTTAACGAGGCTAAACAATTTTATTGAACATTACAATTTATGATTCAAATATTATGAATTCGTCAAACTCTTCCAGCCAAGGAAATAATCTGTGTGAATCCTCTTGGGCTTATTTGGCCATGAACACGTCAATAAATCTGACACTTGTCAACAGCAAAACTGCTTACATTTGCCTCGTTTGTGGGCACAGATTCATGGAGAAAATTGCAATTCTGTTACTTTTAAATTCGATTTTCAGTGCGTTACGAAAGCTGCTTTTATCGCATTTACCTTTGTTTCAAAAACGCTTCGTATGCTGTTGTGGCGTTTGTTCAACTCCAACTTAACGCAGTATGGGTGAGGAAGTTATGTTTATACAGACGGAAGGTTATCTATCTGCATCTCAACGCGAGTGTTGCCATCATTCTCCGCAACGAGCGCACCAATAATTTTGCTCGTATTATTATACTTAGAATCCTTAATTAATACCCCTGGCGTTCGTTTAATATTAGATCATTAAAACCGCTATGTTTGAAAACTTACCTGCTTTCCGAAACTGGAAGTTATATAAACAATGAGAAGTTTACGGGTTTGAACTTTGTACCCAGTACCTATACCAGGTTTACAAGTTATAACTTCCGATTCTAATTAAAAATTTAACAAAGCGGATAATGGTGGTTGCTCTTAGGAAAATCAACAGTAAAATTTGATACTGAAAATTGGAAGACCGAAGAATTGGGGCGGACGAAGATTTAATAATATCAGCCGAGGTGCTCTTTGACAGACAAGAAAGGGGTAAACTAACTATTAAATTGTTGGTGGACCATAATTACCTATTAATTTTAAATGCTAAATCCCTTTTAAACAAAATGTACGGATATTATTATTAAAATTGTTATAACAAATATTTATTATTGAAATAGTCATTTCGTTTCCCAAGTTCTGTTCCTTATAATATGATTCAATATTATTGTTTTTTTTAAGTATGCATTTGAGAAGTCAGAACAAATGTGTACTGACTTCTCAAATATATGTATATAGCGAATATATATAGGATATATAGCGAAATGTCGCTATATATATCCTATTACAACTATTTCTAAATAGTTTCGCTTAAAGACATCCTTTATATTTTAAAGCAATACATCATCATTATCATCATCCGCTTGTGTCTCTTAACTGATAGGCGCTCAAGACTCGCCACTACACACATTCCTCTGTCTTTTGCACCCATCCGCTTCCTAAGATTACTATGATGACTTTTTTACCTAAGGGGTCAGCATTATATGTGACAGTTAGGGTTCCCATGTCAGATAATAGGTAAGATAGTTTTAATAATTTGGACAGTTTACGTTTTGTTTGAATTTTTAATTCTTAATCGGTCTTAATTTAGGACTTATTCTCTGTACGCGTCGTACCTACTAAACGAATTATAGGACAAATTAAAATAAGAATAATGTTCAGTCGTAGGTATATTATATAATAACAAATCCGTTTGTCTCCGCAAATATTGCAGACTACTGTGCTCCTTATTTAATTTGTAAAGAAATAAACATATATTTACAGAAATAAATGAAAAATGTAATATTTCTCTGTTAATAGTCTCTAAAGCACTGAGTTGTAACATCTAAAGAGATATAATAAAATGCCAGCTAATGAAAAAAACAAAGATTCAGACTATACCCGACCGGCTGCGCTTTCTAGAAATAAAAATGTAACGAACAGACAAAACAGACAATCCAATTACACAGCGTTTGTTATGTCATATTAAGTTATTATGCAAAATTCACTTCAAGGGCCATTATGCTAAACGTGTGCCGTTTAGGTAGAATTTTATTTAACGGCTTGTTTGATTTCAGAAATTTCATTTTTATTTGTACAAAAAAGATCATATGGGGTCACATCGCAGGCGTGACACATTACTGTTATATAGTATTTATTAAAAAATCTATTAAAATTAGAAATGTGGATGCTGCGAAGATGTTTCGGATTTGATTGTTTGTGACTCGATCACGCGTAAACCGTTGAATGAATTTGTGTCTAGGTAAGTATTTTTTAATTACACACAAAAAAAAATTGGTGATACACAGTTAAGGTGTACTATAAGCTTAATTAATTATTTGACACATAAATAGACCGTATCATGAATGTGTCATGACCCATAATGACTACTATACCCCCTCATACTAGCTGGCACCCGCGACTTAGCCTATCCTGTGTTCTGTATGTCTAAATGTTTATCTACCGAGTTTCATGAAAATCAGTTAATTTGTTTAAAAGTTATGGACAAACATGCATACAGACAATACCTACACTTACAGATTTATTATTAGTATTGATAAGAATAGATTAATGTGAAAGACGCCATCCTATTGGTCATATAAATTTTTTCATTAATTTCAATTTTGTAAATGATACTTTATTTTCAGTGACAAATACTGAAAGCAATGAAATTCTTTTTAAAATTTAAATACATACATGAGCCATTGATGTTTTTTATGTTAAGGAAAAAAGACAGGCTGACGGTTCACTTTTGCCGCCAAATACAAAAAAAATAGTCACTAAGAAAACTTAAATCTTCCTAGTAGTTATACTGATAGCTTTTATCTTTTTAGATTAGTAAAACAGCAACATTTTGAAAAATAAAAAAGGATTAGGATTAGTTCTCCATGAACCAAAATGATTCCTTGTTCATTATTTAAAGGTAGAGCTAAAAAGTTCTCAGTCGCAAAGCAACGAGGCATGACCTCAGAATAGCTCTCATCAATCCGACGGATCTTTTCTACGATTGCATACATCTTTCCGGATCGTCGACTTCACCAATACGTCTCCTTAAGAGTTAAATTGGGGATGAAACCAATAAGAGGTTGGTTTGCATCTTGGAAAATTACGTGAGCGCTCCCTGAAGTTAAACTCGAAATCAATTTTAATGCGGCGGCTGCGATGTATAGCAAATCTCTTAGTTGAAAATGAGATTGAATTCAATAAAATATACCCAAGAATTTATTTAAACTATTGTTAAAAATCAACTAAATATTTTAAATTTATACTGTTTCATAATAGTTTTGGTGAATACTAGTAAATCTGTACATAATATACTAATATGACAATATAATGACAAAATTTGTATAGATGATTTTTTTAATACTCTTTTATGCTAAAAAGGCTGAACGGATTTGGTTGAAATTTGGCACACAGATTGTTTATTGATAATGAATAATTAAATCATGCTTTCTGAATTACTGCAGGTTAAAAATATCAAAATTACAACCCTGCTCTATATTTTTTGCTGTGAAGACTTCTGCTACGAACGTAATATTACCAATCGTTACGATGTGTACGCAAGATGTTTAAACTCGTCGTCGATTAAAGTCGTGCATGTATACCTCACTTAATACCTACTCAAAGGGTATGTTTCTTAGGAATCGCGTGATCAATTAACGGCTAGAGCTCAAAGCCTTAAATCTATTAAGGTTTTTAAACAACTTTCTCTGATTTGACTCCAAATCTGTTTCTTATCCATCCGCCAGGCGATATTTGTAAGAGATTTTTTAAAGACCTCTCGGAGTATTTTAATTTCAAATTCATCTTTTTAAGACCTTACTTGTCACATTGTCACATACATCAGTATAACAAGACTCGCTATGGCGTCACTAAGTCCATTGAAGCATCACTTCTTTGGCTTTGCTTAGGTTGTTAATTGCTTGGTGATGTTTCTAAACAACCAGCATGGCAAATTACAAACAATATTTTAAAAATCCATATTTACAAAACATAAAAATTCTTAAATATCTTTAAAGATAAAAATATGTGCTTGTTTATTGAAAATATTGCTTCGGGCATAACTTCGCCTCTTTCAGTCTGCATTTACAAATAAACCACATATTTCAGAACATCAAACACACGAGTGTAACAAAAAATAACCAAAATTTAATGATACCATATGTCTTTCTTTTTTTGAGTATCTACGCTCCTAGCTTTTACTTGGAATCTTTTTCACAAAGGTTTAATACTTTTGCTAAGCAACGAAAACTGAACATAATTTTGCATTAGTACCTACTTACGAAATTTTTAATAATATATTTTCCCATTTAGATCCCTTAAAAAAGCCCCCGAAAATTGTATTTACATGCATTTTTCTTCTTTATCTAAAGCTGAACGCAATGGGTTCAACGTAATTTTTTTTATGTTAAGGTCGACAGACAGCAAAAAGAAAATACGGTACGTTCTTACACAAAAGAGCTACATAAAACTATGATAAATGTCTAAATATTCATCCCTACAACTACAATTCCAAAAACGAAAATGTGTATTGCTCTATATGTCAAAGTATAATAAAAATCATAAATTGAAACTTCATATAAATTTAAAACATAGTAAACGAGGGAAAAATTCCGTTTATATTCCGGTGAGGTAACATTGAATATTTAAAATAATGAACATCATACAGGCATTATTTGGAACATCGAAAGTCCTGTATCTGACCCGATGCTATGCAGATATTATAATAACCAACCAGGTTGAACGCATCCGATTGAGCGTAAAATTAATTAAGCAAATACATGAGTTGCCACAAGCGAGCTTCGGCCATAGTATAAACAGTATAAGGATTGTGTCTGCTAATTTATACTGGTGTCGACAGTTAAGTTTGAAAAGAGTTTTCGAGTTCTCTGCCCAAAAAAGTAGAGTGCCAAATATAGTCGATATTTGGCACTCTACTTTTTTGATACGATTTAATTAAATTGTTTGATAAATAATATTTAATCGTTTCAAACACATACTCTGACGATCACTGTTGTAAAACGAAGTCTACATTCAATATTATCATAAAAGTAGAGCACAGTAGTGATTATGTACTCAGTGAGCGCACTGTTAAACTGCGGTTAAGTTAAAACCCGTGTGCTCTTTCGGTACACAAAGCTCGAACTGAGTTTTATTTACTAGATCTATAAAAAGTCAATAAACCGGAAAACTATTGAAAATAATCGTTTTTAATTGAATATCGTGCGTTCATTTATAGGGCGTCGGCTGGGGTGAGTAAACGCGAACATCAAATTCACGGTGCATTTGAGCACGGATTAATTTACAACGTAACTTTATTATTTTTTAATTACACGGCCAGCCATTAATGATTTCATGTTACATACATAGCAATTTGTTACGGAAACAATATTGTTTAATATTTTGTAGTTATTTTCAGACTTTAGTTTTTAAATAATTCAATCCTACTAACATTTTAATATAAAAATTTGTGAAGATGTATGTATGGATGGATATTAAAATTTGTTACTCTCTCATGCTACAGCAGAACGGATTTGCATAGGATACCTTTTATCCTAGAAACATTGTTATGTCCCCGAGGATCGTTTAAAATAAAAATATAGCTAAAAAATTGGGCGACACTGTCGCCTAACGTTGCGAAGACCAAGTTGCGCGCACTAATGCGAAGCATAACCTTTAAAACAGCCCTTTGAGCTCTCTCCAACTTGAGAAACGATGTCGTGTCTGCTCCACGGGAAACACCAGTTTTCAAATAAAAAAGGAATCATCAAAATCGGTTCACCCAGTCGAAAGTTATAAGGTAACAAACATTAAAAAAAAATACAGTCGAATTGAGAACCTCCTACTTTTTTGGAAGTCGGTTGAAAAAAAAAGAATTGATTTTATTGAAAAATTAAAAATATATATTAAATATTATTTGGAGAAAATTAATCAGATTTATCTCAGATCTCTCTCTGTTGTCTTCATGTTCATTATATATTTTTTACATTGCCGCTACAACAGTATTGTTGATCGCATGATATCGTGTTCGCATTTAAATTTAATTAACTTTCAAGCGCACATCCTCTTTGTTTTCCGAGGTGAAGAAAGGGATTGTTTGCGCGGCAAATGACTGCACCTACAGTTTTCCCGCTGAGGATTTTTTTTGCTGCATATTAAAATTGCTTTGGCTTCATTTACCGCTGACGTGCGTTTTACTTTTTTCTGTATTCCAATGTGGGGAGTTTACATAAGATATTTTAATACAAAATTAGAGATAATGTAAAACAAATTATCTTTGTTTCGCAGAAACGGGATTTTACTTTTATAAACAGTTTAATTTGTATCAAAGCACATGTAAATGAAAAGAGAAAATTACTAATAGAAATCGGAGGAATTAATATGTAATTGTTATTAAATACTTATTGCATTATATACCTTCGCACTATTGCTTTATTACATATTCCCGAGTAATTCTAGCTGCCGAAAAGGACTTTTTTAGCCCCGACGCCCGACGCAATAACGGGGTGTTACAAGTTTGACTTGTGTTTGTGTATCTGTCTGTGGAATCGTAGCACCCAAACAGATCTGTTTTTTTTTTTGTTTAAAAGCTGGTATGATCGTCTTGTCTGGTCATCAACAGTGGCGGCCTCACAATAAAGTTGTCAGGCGTTATATTAGTTACTAGCTGGTGGCTGCGACTTCGTCTGCGTTGAAAAAGAAAAAAAGTAGCTTATCCTGTGGGTCACAGGATAAGCTACTTTTTTTCTTTTATCTACGTATCTTTTATTTGTACGTCTAAATTTTTATCTACCAAGTTTCATGAAAATCAGTTAATTCGTTTAAGAGTTATGAAGGAACATACATACATACATACAATACCAACACTTACAGATTTATTATTAATATTGATATTGATATTGATGATTGACGCGGACGGAGTCGCGGGTGCCAGCTAGTAATAAATAATTATTAAACTTACTAAGTGCAACGCCGTTACGGACGTAACCTAACTACTGACAGTATTTAGACTAGGTACGAGTATGTTACCAATTTTACAAGTTTGTGAAGATATTAATAACTGTGTTTAATACACAAACAAAGTTCGCAACCTCCAACGTGGAAACTTACTAATTTGGTGTTATGCACGACGATGTGACGCAATTTTCTTCGCGTTTAGTGTAACATCACAGATTATTAAAACTTTAGAAGACAATATACGGAATATTATGAAAAATTTTAATTTTACAAAAATTTTACAAAAGTGTTACATTTTTTCCTTTCGTATAAATACAGATACTTGTCCGTTAAAAATTGGCATGCGGATATTTAAATTAATGTTTGCTCGCGATTTCGTTAAAAAAATTAAAATGTCCTGACACCTGACAAAAATATATGAGCAATAATTTATAAAGAAGGAAATAAATTATCATATTATTTATTTATTATTCACACTATTTCCATTAGTTAAAAAAAACAAACCTAATTAAACTTCTTGTAGTTTTTTTTTTACATTTTATGATATTGTTTAACCGTTGCTGGCAACGATTAACAACGGTAGCTTATAAAAGTAAAAAAAATATATACAGTACCTATATACTCACTAATTTGTCATTCTGTGTTTCTTCTAGTTCGGTTAGCCATGAAAAATTTTATCGTTTGCGTGTACAAATTTTCAAATAAGGGGTTAGATTACCATAGTGTAACACGTGGTATTAATTAGCGGCGTCTTTCGAAATTAATTTTATGATTTCTTCTTTAATCAAAAGTACGTCGCCACTGTTGAGTCTAGCATGCTCGAAACGCCACTATCGCATGACATGACCACTTGTCAACAACGATACGCGTCTCTTTTAAGAAGTTGTCGTTTTAAAACGTTGATATTCTAAAAAGTCCTTTTAGGAAGTTGTCATTATAGGCAGTTGTCGTTGTCATCCTGAGGATTCATAACATTACCTACTTCAATAAGTGAAACTTTAGAAACTAATCACTATTTATGTTTGAATGGTCGAGTACAATTTTATAGAAGTTTTTTATGATGGTCCATTTAATGGTTGGTGGCTTCCAACTAGGACTAGGAGGGGTTACGAAAGGATAAGGAAATGGGCTCTGACATCTCTTACTCACTCACCGAAACACAAAAGCATACATGCTATTATTTTGCGGCATGGTTACCGCCAGTCGGGCTGCCCAAATGATTGTGAAATGCAGCGGGCTAGGCCGTGACCGTGACTGACCCTATCGATTGATGCCATTCCATGGTTCGATTCCCGGAATGTTTAGGAATAAAGGAATGTTTCCTTTGAGTAAAGTTTCTCCAGTATTTAGATTACTTTCCCTCCAGGTGTGGTTAAAAAAATTCCAGGTGTGGTATTAATAAAAAAGAAACAACCCTATGTTTACTAAATAAACAGCCTTACAAAAAAAATACTTATGTTCAACAGTAATCAAAAATAAACCATGTCCTTAAAATTAAAAGAAGATTTCCTCGAATACAAGAAAATAATTTCTTTATAATGTTTCCATTATAATTTAATTAACTTTCAAGAGGTTTCATTTATTTGTAAATATGCGTATTGTCAATTTTGAACAACAAAAGAAAGTCTATTTTAGGACCGCTGAACTGTTAGCTTTTTTGTGCGAAGTATTTTTTTTTGAAAAGACATTTTACATATCCTAATTATATGAACAAGAATTATATGAAAATATCACGTAATATTGCTGGTACAGTTCTAGGCTTATACTAATTAAACCACAAAAGTGACTGGTTTTATGATTGGGGTTAATACAAGTGCATCCAAACAAAATCCAAATGTATTGTTTCCATTTTAAATCTTTGCTGAAATGAAAGCAGGGTATTGAGCTCGCCAATAATGTATTTTTCACTATAAACTCACTATAGTTACCAAGTTATATCAATAAATAATTATTATTCTTCCATTCTTCCACATTTTAAGCTTTTTTCCAAAGATTTGTTTTTAGTTTTCAATAACTGTGTACGTTCATTACCTAATTTGATCTGAAGTCTTATTACACAATTTTTTGGCTCCCTCTAGGCTTTTTAATATACCTATTTTAAGCTTTTGATTCACTCAATAAGAAAAAGTTCATTCTATTATTGGCACAAACCTATTCTAGATTGTTTGATTTGGTATTGAATAAACCAAATATAAATAAACCATTCAGTATACGCTCGGTGAAGCTTTTTTTCTAAGCTACTCGCTGTATTTATTTTTAGTAATTTCTTAATATAAAATTCTCCATAACCCCATAATAGTTTATTATAATTATAAGATATATTATGAATTATGTAAATATTTACGGCGATTTTTGTTAATTAAGAAACAATAAAAACAAAGTATCTTTCTCTCCGAATATAGGATGCAATATGCAGTAAACATTTAATAGGCCTTATACCAATAATGGACTATTCAGTCAAGCTACAATACAATACAATACAATTTCGACAAACAATGATGTATAATTTGATACAAGCTTCATAATAACCAAGGAAATCCAAAACATAACTACAAACCCAATACAATAATATTAGCCCCGAGAATGTATGTACGGTGGCTTTGTACAAGATCTAGCAACATGCCAGTTAGCCTGCAGCACGTTGCAACTTGAAAGGTGTATCGCAAACTTTACTGTAATTTGCCTTCCTTAATTAACTATCGCAGACTGGTTGAAGTCTTAAGATATAATGGGTTTACAATTAATATGGTTCCATTACAAAAAAAGACTAGAGGAAATGTTTACTATATGTTATTACTAGCTGGTGCCCGTGACTTCGTCCGCGTTGAAAAGCCTATCCTGTGTCCCGTACATCTAAATGTTTATCTACCAAGTTTCATGAAAATCAGTTAATTCGTTTAAGAGTTAACTGTTTATAAAATTTAAGTTTAAAATACGTAGGTTTAAAATACAGATTTATTTTTAGTGATGATTATAAAAAATGGTTTCATGGCTTGACGATCCATTACTTGGTTTAAAGTTATAGCATTATATTAAGGCAAATATTCTCTGAAACAAATAACCATTCGCACTATCTAAGCAAGTCAATTTTTATATGTTTTGTCTATAAATGTAAAATCGTATGTTCTGACTATATCAACCCACAGTCAAAACATATATTTATTTTGCAAAATAAATATATATTTTTTTAACTTATGCTTTTGGAACTTAGGTTTATTTTATAACATAAGCAGGCGCTAAGAAACGATTTTTGACAATTTTATTAAATTTTACATTGTAAATGTACAATGTAAGTGTCCATAGTTAAGTTACTAATGTCTTAAGAAAGTTTCACCAGTCTCTTGAAAGGGTACCAAAGGAGGGAAGACTTTTTTAACTGGAAAAGTTATTAGAAATAAACTGTTTCTTGCAAACAACCGTCTCCTTTAGCATCTCGGAATTATATATTTAATAATTTTTCTTCAAAATGAATCAAAGTAGTTTAATGAGTTGCGGTGAAATTGACAGTCCGTTCTGTGCGTTTCATGAAAATTCAAGAATAACTCTTCAACTCTTGGAGATCGTGGTGATTTTTTTTATTATAAAATATTTTTATAAATCAATATCCTAACAATAAAATCCTAATTAGCATATAGGGCAGAGCACATTGCGTCATTGCCCAACCATGAAACAACAGCACGTGTGCTGTTATGTTCCTCTTGCTTTTTTGTACCTAACCTTTTTGGGTGATCCGCTTTCTTAAAAAGAAATAGGTAAAAAAATTGATTAAATAAAAATAATTCTGACTAAAATTTTTAAATAGAAATAGATTTTTTTAAATCTTTTTAAGAAATTTATTTTAATAATTTTATTATTGAATCATTGATTGAAAGTTTGAATTATAAATAACTAATTTAAAATAATTTACAATGATAATTTTACAATACTAATACAATTTTTAATAGTGGCAGGGCACTAATTAACTGGCGGAGGTAATAACTACCACCATACAGAAGACCACCGTGAAATAGTAGCATAATGCGCTGTTGTGTTTCGGTGAGTGAGTAGGCAAGTACCTACATAATCAGTGTAGCTCTATCATTACCATTATTTAGTACATATTTCCATATCCTGGTTATTAGCAAAGCACGTCAAAATAATTGTAGAATTGCACCATATAAGTTGTTATGTATTTACCAAAAGGATTTTACCTAGATTAATAATAAAACAAATTGTCATAATCATAATAAAAAGAAACATAATCAGGAACAAAAAAATCATGTCATTTTTTTACAATATTTTCAATTTGTCGTATGACACTATTACATTATAATTACCATTCGTGTTCTCAGTTATAAACATATACATTATACAATAACTACTATTGAGTATAGTTTAAAAACCATAACTCCCTTTGCGTGTAAGTCGGTAAACGTTAAACAGAACGCCCGAAAGCAAATGAATGTTTTCTGTCGTCAATGCCCGTGAGAAATGAGCATTTACAATTAGAAAGGAATGTAATCACTAAGTAAAAACAAGGCTAGCTCGGACTACAAAGACTCATTGAACACCAATTACCATGGAGGCCTCCAAAAAGGTCTTTAATTAAATCCTTCTCCGATGACGTCATAATTGTAGCGCAAATTGGATCAAGACACCCCTCTCGTTTTGTTAATTGTAAGTACAAAATATCTCGTTTAAAATAATCCTATAAATTGAGTGCGAAATTAAATTTGTCAATTGTCGTAAGTATTAATTGTGCGGCAATAGTATAAAGAGATTGCAAGGGATTATTTTTGCATACATAAATCTATACAATTAAACTAGCGACCTACTGCCGGCTACGAACGTGTGTAAACTATATAATACGTAAGTAAATAAAAAGCTTCCGTGTCTAGTTAAATTCCAGCCAGAGTAGTCTGGTAACTCTGTTCAATAGTTTTTGAGATCATCGCGAACATTCACACAGACAGATGTGGCGGGGGACTTTGCGATAAACTCAAAAACTACTACACCGATTTTCATGCTGTTTACACCAATGGATGAAGTAGTTATCGAGGAAGGTTTAGTATGGTTTAGTATATAATTTACAAAGTGTCGCGGGTGAGGTCGCGGGCAGCAGCTAGTTGTATATGCATATTTTTGTTACGGCATTATTTGTTTATGAGCTCAATTCTTCTGCCATTATATTAACATTAAATTGAAACGTTGAATTCCCGAAGGGATAATTCAAAGGGCAATTACTAAAGGCTTCCATTTGCTACAGTGAATGTATCGTTCAAAAACTCTGTACAAATGGTTCCTGACTAAATAAAATATTATCATAGAGATAATGTTGAACTTCCACACGATACTTTCTCACAGCATAAGGTGAAATAAAACTTATTTGTTCATTAAAGACGAGATAAATTTATATTTTAAAACATGGCTGACAATTTGGGACTCTAAAATGGGGCAAGTGAACTCTTTCTTCTAACTCATCTTCGTTTACCATTAGATTTATAAGAAGTCTTAACAGTTTCACGAGGACATTGTTAAAGAAAATAAATCTATATTGAAAAAAAAAATAGATTAATTAATTTTATTAAATTATATCACTTAGATTTTATATAAATAGTTTAATGAAATTTAGGTTATTTGGGTTTAAGACTGCTTTCCAGTCATAATGTTAGTTCAAGAAATGCCTGTAGCTTATAGAGTTATTTAAGTTTCACTTACTTATTTCAACTTTTCTTTATACTTTAATAAATTCAATTCAAAAGAACAAAGAGCCAAAACAACTAGAAAAAAAGTCACTATAAACAAGGAATAAACTGTACCTTATTTATTTTACGAGTACGTACATACTTTGTTCCGTTTCTGCAAAGAGCCGGTTCCGACATGAATTCAATACCATGAAAGAACAATGTTCGCATTAGGTTCGTTTTGCGTAATAAGAGCTTACATTTTACAAAAAAATGCATTTTATGTTGCTCTAATCCAACTGCATGTTATAGAAATTAGTTTTGTTCCAGTTAATACTTTTGTTATTTGCAGTAAATGCAAGATCTCCTATAAAATTATATATGTATACTTATTCATATATATTTATATTTTTAAACATTATTTACAATTTGTTACATTACTACGGAAATATATTAATTTCCCTAAGGTTTTCCCTGAAGTTGTAGAAGGTTTTTGTAACAGAAATTTTTCTAGCACCGTCAACGACGTATTAGTAAAGAAATTTTTGATATCGTTATCTAAATGGAAGGCAATACAAAAAAAAAATTTGATGTCAATTAAAATTGCATAGATGCATAATCTAAATGTAAATTGGAAATAATGCAAAGGCCGTTGCAATAAGCTGTGGCTAATTATTTACACACTGCTGGCAAATTGAAATACAATGCATCTGTTCAAACTTTATTGTACACTAGCTGGCGCCCGCGACTTCATCAGCGTTGAAAGAGAGAAAAGTAGCCTTTTTTATGCTGTGTGTACGTCTAAATGTTTATCTACCAAGTTTCATGAAAATCAGTTAATTCGTTTAAGAGTCGGAGGAAAATACAATACCTACACTTACAGATTTATCATTAGTATTGATTGATACATAAATTAGTCTGTTAGAAATTGGATCATTAATTAGAAAAAAGTTCATAGGTATAAGAATAAAAATATATGAAGAGAGATTAGGTGGTTACATCCTTCTTAGCAGCTAACTTGATGCTGTTTTCTGCGTTTTTTTTTTTAAGTGATCATAGACGCCTGAAGTGCGGCTTAAGTCATAATCTGGGCTACAAGTGTAGCCTCAGGAAGTCTTCAGTGTACCTATTTAAGCACTAACACGCAGTAGCCATGGGTCTCAAATCACATTGTGTACATAATATAAATCTGTAATAAATAACTTATTATGTGGTAAACAGACAAATAGTTCGCTCGATGAATATATTATGATAAAAAGTCAGTGTTGAGTCAGTGCTTGAATATAAAGAAATCCACGTGCAAGTAATAGAGGAGGGAAGGCTTCTTATTAATGACGCTGCTATTTGAAAATTCTTTAAGAGGTTAAACACTTCAAATATTTAAACAAGGTGTTGAAAAGAAGTAAACCTTGGTAAAGCGCTAAAATATAAAACACCGTCTAAACTAATTGTTCGGGTCCATAATAAAATGTAGATTGTAATCCACAGATTGACCATAAAATCCTAAAACAATTTGTTCGCGGGAGAATAATAAAAAAATTAAAGTAGGTAATTTATCAAGCGTAGCGCCGCGAGCACCATATTAACTGTGAATATTCATTTTCGCTGTTATACGTAAAATAATTTGCCAGTCAAATGAGTTTCTAAAAAGCCGATTAAGCGGAAACTACAATCAGTTAATTAATTATTTGTCGAACGTTCCATGCGCGAATATAAATGTTGTTCATATTTTGTGTTTAGCCAGCAAATAATAACATACAACATTATTAATAACTAAAAAACAAAGTTTTAATGGTAACATTTATTATGTTTAAATATACTATTTACATAACTGTAACTACTCAGTACCTACTATGCGTTTCAAATGAGAATAGGATCGCGCTTGCTGCAAACTTCACATGATCCGAGTCATCATAGTAATGTTGTCAAAAAAATCCGAATAACAAAAATATAAATATTTGTTATTTATATTTATCTAATAAATTTATATATGTATAAATATATATATCCTTACTAATATTATAAATGTGAATGTGAGTTTGTTTGTTTATTACGCTTTCATGCAAAAACTACTGAACCGATCACAATTAAATTTTACATACACGTTGTCTGGGACACCAGAAAGGACATAGGGTACCTTTCATCGTTCAACGCGAACGAAGTCGCGGGCATCAGCTAGTATATAATAACTATTAAGTAATTAAACTATAAGTGTAAATTACAGTACGATTTAAATCGTATTTATACGATCTTTTCGGCTTTGGTTCTATGTAGCAAAGCCCTTAAGTTTGCTAACGCGTCTCCACGAGATAAGTAATTCTTTTATGGGTCAATGTATACGACTTTATAATAAACTAACTGAATAAATAAATCACATTACAAAAATAATAAAAACTAATAAAAATAATAATTAATTCTTGGATTTTTTTTCTTGCACTCCGTACACATCAGTAATGAAGTTCGTGAGAAATGCGGTGTCAAATGCGGATTTCCAGTCCTATTCTCATTTGAAACGCATAGTACACACTAGGAAACTATTACAACATCGAAATATAATAGTAAAGTGTAGAAAAGGTGAACGTAAAATTTTTAGAATATTTTTCATACTTTCCATCAATCTTCAATTAATGGAATTTTGTCCATTAATGGAATACGAAAAAATGTATCTGTTATAGTTCTTAATTGGTCTGAGGATTTATATTAACCTGATTTAGTTTAGTATAATTTGAGTAAATTATAACATATATAGGTAATTAAAATTACGTGTTTGTAATGTAATTCTTAACTTAATAAATGTCTAACATTCTTGACGTACCTACATAATTACTGTGTAAGGAATATATGAGGAACTCTCTTCAGAGGCCAATTTAATAAACTTTCCAATATTTAATTACTAACAAGTTATAACAGAAATGAAATTAACATAATATATATTAAAGCAAAATATTTACCACATTGTTGACGACTGTGTACACAAAAAACGTAATTACCTGAAACAATCAAAATAATAATTAAGTATAATATCAAAAGATAACATGTACCACAATTAACTATTGAAATATATTTCTTCGTTAATTAATAATTGCAAACAGCAGTATTTAACAGTAACAATACATGTCAGTTGCGAATTTTATTATTGTACTAGCTTTATCCTGCGACTTCATCGACTGCTTATGTTGAGCTGTTTTCGCATCAATCAATACTGTAGCGACCTCCTTTAACGGACTTTTTGATTTTCGATTTCTTTATTTAAAAGAATCAAAACCAAGACAGAGTGCACATCTGACGCAGCTACAGAAAGCACGCGCTTTCTCGCCAATGTCTTAATTATAACGTTATATGTATAAATGTACAACTTAAAATGTGGTATATATTTCATTCAATATTCTTCCCACAATACTAATAATAAATCTGCAGGGGTCGGTCATGGAGTAATTTACTTTGTTTTCAGAAATATTGTGTATATAGGCTCTATACTCATTTAGAACTAAGTACGGGACACATGATAGGCTACTTTTTACCTTTTTTAACGCGGACGAAGTCGCGGGCAACAGCTAGTTTATAATATTAGCAGGAAGTACGATATCGGAGATCATAAATGAAATAGTTTTAAACTAAAGAAAGATAACATATTTCCTTCTATCTGTAATGTTCATTTGATTTTATGGTGTAATTTTCTTCATCCTCTGTTAAAGTCTGTAATATCACTACCTATGTTCCTATTAAAATCACGACTCTCAATATTGAAGTTTTATAAATAACTGGTCACTTTATATTTTAATAAGTAACCCAGTAAAGGGCTTGTCCTCGAATCCACACGCATGTTCGAGCATTGAAAATAAGCCAGGAGGATTTTTCAGTTTGATTTGTGCTAACTCTTATATACGAATTAAGAGAATGCTGTCTTTTCAAGCCTACACTAATATTTTTTTTTTTTAATTTAAATTGGTTTTTTATTTACATTTAATTATTCCACAATTTAAGAATTGAAACAAGCCTCCAACAATAAACTATTTGTATACTAATTAGTGGAAAATGTTGTTGATTGTATTATTTATCTACATCTGCTTTTATTTATATTTCTCTTTTTTTAATTTGTACATTATGTAATTGTTTCTTTTCCATAAAAAAAATAAAAATAAAAACTATAATGAGAATTAAAAAAAAATGTTACTCAGATTTAAATATAAGACATGAAAATCGGGTTTATGTGAAGATAGGTTTGCGAGTTGCGTATTAGAATGTAGCAGTAGGCAAGCGTCCTTTCAAACTATTCAGCAAATTACCGAGAATGACTTTACGAATTGTTCTGAGAGAGTCGTCACCAAGGAGAACGTTATTACTTGAAGGCGTTGGATGTTTCGCGGCCTCTGCTTACATATCTTTAAAAAGGGGGAAACAAAACTTTTTCTGTTAGCAAGCAAGTCGACGTCAATGTTGTGTGTAAATCGGGCGCACACACGTGTTTGTGCTGCGGCACGAGCTAACAGCGAGGCTTTTGTGCAAACATTTAGACAGGAGATTCCGCTTCGGGGGTAAGATTTAGACACAGGAATTTCTTTACTCGTTCGCGGAATGAAATGTTGGGGGCGAACGGTTAATAAGTCAACGGAAATATTTATTCTAAATACACATTTATGTGACTCGTCTCAAAATCTATCTATATATATAACTCACAGGCGTAGTTTTAAATATTTTTACATATTTAAATTAAAAAAGGTTACATACTTAATCAGTTTTATATACATACATATTATATTAACTAATATATTTATTTCTTTGATATAAAGCCTAATAGGCCATTTTAGAGATTAGTTTAACAAATATACTTTAAAAAATCTCATCGTTGGGTTTATTGACTTAACAGCTTTTTAGCAAATTTCTTTATTCACGTAATAGAAGATACTCACGAGGTAATCAATACTAATAATAAATCTGTAAGTGTAGGTATTGTATTGTATGTATGTATGTTCCTCCATAAATAACTCTTAAACGAATTAACTAATTTTCATGAAACTTGATACTTAGATATGCCAGTGCCCATTTTTCTATTTTAATCAATCGAACATACCTAAATTTTACCAAGCAGCGTGCCTGCAGTACTTGTGGTGCTAGCCTCATGTATCATAAACCTGTCTGACTGTCCTTTACATTAAATAAGTCCTCAAACATTGAGAAAGATCTGTCTAAAAGATACGACAAATAAGAATGAAATGCAGAATTCCACGTAAACATTTACATTATGAAAACTGTTTAATTAGTCGCCTTGTCTATTCAACGAACATTAATTTCAGAGCTTATATCTGACAAGACTTCCATCCAATTTCAAGATGCAGCCCTTTCACGATAAAGCCACCAGATGTCGCTCTTTGATGTAATCATGTTCGCCTTTGTGCCATATCTAATGAAAGGTTGACGAAACTGATATAGCTATCTTTAATCAACGCAAAACTTGCGCCCGCATCGTTACCGACGGCTGTTTGAAGGTGAATGTTGTAGCGGAAGACGGTAACTGGTTAGCTTAACGCCGCGTACTTTACGGTAAACTTGCACTTTCATTAGAGTTGAACGCGAACTTAAAAAAAAGAAAACAACAAAACATTTCTGAGGATTAATTTGTAACACAAATGACTATTTTCGATTCTTTTTTTTTTTTCTAAAGAACGCAATGGATTTTGATTGGTTTAGATTTTTTTTTCAGAAAGGTTTAGTGCATATAATCCAACTGTTTCCAGTTATGAAATAAACTATTATTAATAAAATATTTCACATTTCATGATGCGCAATGAAATGAATAGATTATATGAAAATTCTTAAAAATTCACTAATTTCTAAATGATATTATAAACGTGCAAATTTTTTCTTTTTGTTACGCTTTGAAACTTCAGTTTTACTAAAGCTTATGTATTAGAACCGTATTTATAATTACTAAAGTCAATCTGATGCCATTACAATGTTAACCAATGTCTGGTTAGGAAATCTAGATAAAGAGAAAAAAAAATTTCACACAAACCGTAATCAGATATTACAAAACGAGCATTTCTAGTTTATGGCCTTAGAGATTCAATGTGGCCACCATTATTTTGAAATATAAACCGTAATTAGACTGAATTAGTGTATTTAATCTGTTGCAATAAATAATTTAATGATATCCGACTTGGATAAAGATTTAACAAATTCTTGGCAAATCAAATTTGAAACGCAACAACACAGCATCGGCACCGGAATTAATCTCTTTGAGACAATAAGGCAATATCTTTGGTTTACGACGCCCGTCCTGACTTGATATACAAATATTTGAACAAGCTCACTGTGCCACCTATTGTCTGGGTCAAACTAATTTTGAAATCCTTCAAAGCAGTAATTCAATTTTAGATTGTCACTATCCTTTGGGGTTATAATGTAAGTTTTGAACAACTCGTCACCAGTATTGTTGGGTTTTGTAGATAGTTTTATCCTAGGTACATTATTTTTCATTTAAGTAACGAACGAAAGTGGATGATAGAAATTTTAAGTCTCTTAATGTAAATAATTTTATAAATAATCCAAATTTGGACAAAAAAAACTAAGCACTTTCGATTAGGTTATTTTGATGAAAATCATGAATAATGTTAAAAATTACACTTAAAGAGTTTAATATAAATTAATGCATATTTATAGTTAACTGGTGATTTATATTTTTAATATAAAATGTATAAAATATCACGATAATAGACGGTTTTAGGATTAACTTATAAACTGTATAAAAAAATACTGCCACGTTACCAAAACTAAAAACGACTTGATAATGTAACTAATGAGCAAAGCTACGAGTAGTCTATAAAAAGGTTTAAGCGTGTCAATATCCGGCTTCAATTATTACAGCTTCATATAATTACAGAACTTGACCGTATGGAAATTTTGTACATTATTAGTTTTAACATATTATGGAAAAAAAAGTTAAAGAATAAATAAATTGTTATTAAAAAGAGACACATAAGAAAAAACACCTCAATTAGAGTTATCAAGTATTATTTATTGGCGTAAATAATAAAACATTACAAAATTAAAAAAAAATAGATTTAGATACATTTACAACTGCTAAAATTAAAATCTAAATATATAAGAAAGAATTTAAAAATGAATTATATGGTAGTATTATAATCTTTTTTCATGGTTTTTTTTTTCTAATCTCAATTCTATGTAAAAAAGTTTTTGAGTACATTTAAAAGTAGTATTATAATAGAGTAATGTTTTAATGTTAACAAAACAAATTTAATTTTCTTATTTTTTTTGTACGAGAAAACGAGAACGCTTTATCTTACTCCAGAGATTTACAAGCTTACAATTAAAATTTAAGATTTCATCTCTCCAATTATAATGTCGAAAATATAATAATAATAAAAAACAAATGGAGAGTAACAAGTGCCATTAAGATTACGCGAAGCATTACTAGACAATATTAAAAAATCCCAGCAAATTGCTGAACAAGTTAATACCATAATACCTTTGCTACTCGGCATCGTAACACGAAGCCGTATTTGAAGAGGGCAAAATTTTACCCCTAAACGAGCTAACGATGGAGCAGAATATTGCGTTTCGAATATAAAATTATTTTCTTCCCTGTAAACTTTTTAAAACTGACTCAAACGGCAAATGTGATTCATGAATACTTCCATATTGTTTTATTAGCTGGTGCGCGCAACTTCGTTCGCGCTGTAGTTAGTTTTTTGAAAATTCAATAGGAACTTAATATTTTTCCGCGATAAAAAGTATCCTATAGTTCAATCCGGGTAATCTCCAATACGCCAGTGAAAATCGCATTCAAATCCGTTGTTAGGCGTTTCTGAGATTAGCATGCACAAACGTACAGGCAAACTGACAAATATTCTATTCAGTAACATGATACAAATGTTTTTTAGAAAAAAAATAATTAAAGTACATACACGGCGCGTTTACAAATAATTTTATTTTAGATATACACTGTTGATAAAATATAGCTTCTTTTTATTTTTTTTTAAATAGTCAAGAAAAGAAAATCTCAAGGCGATATAATATTGCCCATTTTTTTAAATTAAATTATTGCATCCGAGCAAAGCAAGGACAAGTAACTTGTATTTATTATAAAAGCCGTGTTAAATTGTGTCGATGTGGAGAAGCATTACGTTATTCGTTAAAATACGAAGTTCCCAGTTTGTGCGGAAAACTTCTCAGTTTTATCTGGCAACGGCGCGTGTAAGTACGTTCCGCTCCGGCGCATAACGGTGGCTTCTCCGCAGGCCCATACATCACTAAGTCACCCGCATCGGGCGGGCTTACCGCGCACATGTTCCTTCGCAATCTTTGAATAACATCATTACAGCAAAACGTATCGGGTACAAGATGTCAAAAGCTAGATCTACTTCTTTGTTTTTTGAACTTTACAATATGTTATAATTTTCAATAAAATAATTACTATTAATTATTATTAATTGGGTGGTTTCCTAGGTTCAACTTCCTTAAGCCCGGTAGAGCCTAAGACTGTGAGTGTTTTATCGATATCAAGTGTGGAACAAAAATAATTATCACTCGCTCTAATGGTAAATTAAAACATTGTCAGTAAGCCTGTGTGTCATCCATAGAAGGCTAGAGCATTTTCGAAGACGTGCAAAGTTCCGATAATCTGCAGTAAGTCAATTGGTTGACTTGAATCCCTCATGTGAAGATCGCATTAGTGATCAATGGCTGTGTGAATAATAATAATAATAATTAAAAGTTAATATTAGCTTCAAAAACTTTTTTATAATCGCTTAATGAAAGAGTACATTTGTCTCGCTCGATTTGTATAAATTTTAAACATCAGCTAACAATGATAAAAGATTGCCTCAACTTCCTCGATTGTGCTATTTTAACACCTTTGATCAACGCCACAGCAGCACTCGGAATTTGTAATGAAATTCGAAAAATTTGCATCATTAAAAGTCAATTGAATTTGCTTGTTTTCATTTGGGAGCGGTGACGGGCGCTGTGATAGCAATCAGCTTGTCCAATTGCTGTACATTTTAAAGGGAAAATTTTAATTCGTTGTGAGTCACAACTTGTGACATAATATGAAGAATTTGTTGTTTTTAAAAAAATCGTATAGATTTTACACGGATATTTTCTCATGGAAACACATAAAATACTCTCTATATCAAAATTTTAATTTTTCTGAAATATAAATTATATACTTTTTAAAGAATCTTGGTGCTAACAACAAGAATATTGGTATTAACAATCTTACTACCTGTAAGTAACAGTTATACTGTTTACTAAGCGGTAATTCGATCAAGATAAATGAGTGAAAACTAGTCGATCGTGTCGTTTAAAATATAGCTGATTCAAATAAAAAAAAAACCGATCGATCGCTATCTCACTTTGATGTTGTCAGAGGAAATGAGATCTGCTTCCGATCCGCGTGAAAAGGAGTAAACTTCTTTCCTTTTTAGGGCACCGTGGGCACCGTACCGGAACCCTATTAATCTTGGTACAATATTTATCTGTCTACTGGCAAATGTCTAGTTGCGACCTCCCCTCTTTAATATAAACTTACCTATAAAATATACTGTATATCGACTGATATATCCTTAGGTGGCTCTTTTAATTTTTACAAAGAGATACTTAAGATAGAGATAATATATAAAGAGATACTATAAAAAAAACATTTATGTCTTAGTGATAATTGATAATCACTTGTTAAATGTATTTGTACGTCTATTATCATTATGAAAATCTATGAATAATATGACCGGTACTTTATTAAATCTATTAAATAAATCTAAAAAATGTTAAACTGTGACATCTTACAACATTTCATCGTCTGGGTGCTATTTCCATGTGTCGATTTAACTTATAGTGAACACGTTATAATATATATCGCAAGGTTAACAGTGTAATAATTTTCACCCTTGTGTTGCTTCTGTCTCTAAAATATGATAGCTACATAAAAGCAAGTGAACCGTCAGTCCAACTAATAATAGGTGAATTAATATAATACCCATACCATTTAATTCATTTATATTTCTACGGAACCGTAGCAGTCCATGAAGCTTAAGCTTTATGTATTTTTAAATTTCCCCATAAGTGCGAAGATGTCGCGTCATATCCAGAGTAAAGGGCTTTGGTGTCGACTTCTGACCGTTTTGAGTGCCGATCTAATTTGCCGAATCACGGAAGCATATGAAATTTAATCGACTTTTTATCAAGTGAAAATATTAGAGAAAAAAATGGAATTTACTCCCATTAATGGATTAAAGTAAGCTGCGTAAATCGCTCAATGGATCTGGACAAAAATCGACACTCAAATAGATTTTGTCTTGAAATAACACATTTTCTGCTAATGCGTACAAGTATCACTTTAGTTCTGTAAATTGTCGATAGAAAGCGCGAGCGGATTCAAGTACAATCGCTAGTGACGTCATAATTTCTTTCGATCCAGGGCAACACTGAAATATGACGTCAAGTTAATCCGTTCTTGATGGCGACACAGCAAGTCAAATATAAAAAGTGCGCTTGTAGAAATATAAGTTTTCCTACGTTATTTCCGCTGCAGTCACAGGTGAGATTTATCTTCGGATAATTGGATAAAGAACGCGTTTGCGAGAAGTGATACGAGGTGGAAGAAGGCAGAGAGAGCGGAAAAAAGATATAGGCCACTGGCGAAAAAAGTATCTCTCAAAATTTTCCGCTTATAATAAAGTATACAGAGGAACATAATGAGTTTACCATGACAATTTATTTTTGGAATTATAAGATGGGTGCCTCTTCCTATCACGGTCGATACAACATTTGCAATGGTTATGACGTTATTTGTGCGAATAGAGGACGCTAGCGAGTCACCATCAGTCTAACATTATATTTGAAACTAGCTGTTGCACCCGACTTCGTCCGCGTAACTTTATAAAATATAGCCTGTGTTGCTATATAGATTTCTATAGGTGAAAGAATTTACAAAACAGGTACAGTAGTTTAGGAGTTCATCGCAGACAAAAAACGTGACACATTTTTATATACATATTTAAAATAAGTATATTTAAAATGGGGTGTGGCTGTAGCATGAACACGGTCGTGTAAATTACGGTGCATTTTAGTGTTTAAGATAAAATTAAAATACAAAATTTAAAACAAAAACCGCAATAGTTTAAACAAAATTACATAAAACAAGGGCATTACATTATATGAAATAGTGAATGCGGTCGGATTAAAATAAGAAATACACAGAATAGACCACACGTCGACCGATTCCATTTGTAATGAGCTTTTCCGTGGAGGGCATTAATATGAAAGTGGATTACAATATTCACCGCAATATGTTCATCCAATATGAAAACGTTTGACCAGACCAGACCGGTGCGTAGAGTAGGTATTACAACTTAACTGCTTTTAAAATAGTGAATCAATTTATGTATGTTTTTACGGAACTACATTGTATATTTTTTATTAATTATTTATTTAATATGAATATAATCTGGTTTAAATTTTACAGTTTTTTATAGTTTTAGAGTAACATAAAAGCAAAATATCAACAGTTAACCCAGCTGATATAAAAAAAAATTACAGCACATCTTAATATTATGTGAATCAATCCAGCTAGGACAACTTACAGCTAAAAATATAAATTATATTAATTTATTAATAGGAATAGGCAACGAACTTTTACAAAAGGTATTAAAAACATATAGATAAGAAAATGAGCCAAATATACCACATACATTTATTCTACAACAGCAAGATCAAAACAACATTTTCCAAAACAATGCTACAACAGAAAACAGTGCGTGAAATGTTACAAGGCAAAACATCTGATTAGGTATTAAATAATCATCACGATGATAAGGACCTTGATCATGACGATCACGATCATGATCATCTATCACGATTAGGTATTAAAAGGCGGGTGTAATTAAAAATGAGTCACACGTCAATAATGTCTTAATCTAAAATAAATAAGTTAGGAACCGAATATTTAATTTGCGGATGGTGTGAGTGAGTGATTTAGAATAATATTTACAAAGTGAAGGCCCAAACACACGAAAGGGTTAGCGTGGCATATTTGAGAGCGGTGAATATTCATACAGATTTTTTAATTACCTTGACCATTTCACGTAATGCGACAGTCGGCTACTAGCAGCAGGACGCTTCAATCCGAATATATAACACCAAACTTTTTAGCTTTACTTTAGCCACTTATTTATTTTTAACACATTAACTATAGTTTTTTTTTGTCTTCACACGAAGTTGTTCACCAGAAAAGCGCGCCCTGCAAATCAATTCGACAGGTTATTTATTTTAAAGTGCACACGTATAAAAATACCATGGATTTAATACAAGTTAAAAATGTATGTATTGCTCTCATATTCGAGTATTCAGTGTTAATAATACAATTTTTTAACGTAAACAATTCATTTTGGCATAGCATTAGCAGATTATGTTGACATATTCCATTTTCATCGGAACGTCAGCCTGCCTATCGCAATTCCTCATATAAAAATTAAGCTTAAACTTTTTTCCTATTAACTGTAAGGTAAGATAAGGATATTGTTTCTCAAACTACGGTTGACGATGGATTGTGTTGTTCATATTATAACTATGTAATACAATTTAGATACTTCATTTTAGATCCCATGTAGCTTGATGAACCTTAAATTGATACTAGTTAACTTTAAGATGCATAGATGGGACGGTACACAACACAGTTCAAAACCATAGAACTACGAGTGTCGCCAGGTTAAATCGACAGTGTAATTGCTAACCAATTTAGTTGGCCCCGATGTGGATATTGGAGAAGGTTTTTCCTTTTTTAAGTGAGTTTCGAGTTTGCTCGTCGAAATTAGTTTACGCCGACGTTTGATCGGATATTCCTTTAAAGAAGTTAAACGAAGGCAGCAGATGATTTGCAAAGTATTATACAAACAGGCTTGGGGATGTTTAAAATTGTAATTCAACTTATTGGTAATCGCTTTAATAAGATTGAAATAATTCTTCAAGTCTGGGATAAATTTATATAGTTTTAAATCATTATTCATTTGGAAAGTTCTTCTAGCTTCAATTGATTTTCCAGTGACTAACTACAAATAGTACTTTCGATCTCATTAATTCTGTCACTTATTGGAAAACTTTTTATTTACATAGAGTTGTTAACATCGTCTTTTAAAACGTCTACAATCTTGCTTGGTTGTGGGCACTCTATTTTTATACACTAACCAAAAGACATTTGACATAATTTGACAAACAATCGTTGAGAAAGAGGCCCTGAACATATGATTAAATTACTATGTGCACAATAAATTATAAAAATCAGCGTTGTCTAACTTAAAAGAGAACTTGAAAATCGTTTCAAAATTTTTCTTTATAGATCGAAAAAAGTGAGCAGTGCGACACCAACCTATATCGCAGCCGGTGTCGTTAGACTTCTTATCTCAGTTAAATTTTTATTGTCAACTTGTTTGAACTTCTGAAAATTTAATAGGGAGAAGTAGCAAGGAGGAACGTAAACGTTTGTCGACTCCCCTACAATGTTGGCGCCGAGCTTTGCATAACATAAAATTGTTATATTCATATAAATTTTCATATAAATGAAAAATTTTCTTTAAAACCATATTACGTTTCAGTCGTGTGCCATTTAATTGTAAACGGCAGAGGTACTAAATTTAATATTTAGTGTTTTTAAAATGCATGAAATATTACTCTTTGTGTACTTCTTTGTTAAATTTTCATTTCCCAGCTTTTTATATTATGTAGGTATTTTAAAATTTACAGTATACAGAGTAAGCATTCATTAAATTAGAGAACTCCGCTACTCTTTCGTTTAAGTTTTGAAAGTGAGTTTAGCATTAGTTTGTTAATAGAATTAATACGATTGTTACCATAATATCATCGTTCTAGCTGCCGGACATCCACTTATATGAAAATTATAGGCCTCCGCCATAATTTTCATATAAAACCGATCAGAAGCAGGCTAGATCCACCGGAGACGTGCGGTTCTTATCAGGTCTACCTTACGGGTGGACGTCCTATGTTGCGCTTGTTAAGGAAGCTCTTTTAAAATCATCAGTCCAGCAAGCAAGTGTTGTATAATTCAAATATTGTAACAGGTTCAATTCAGAAATCACGTGACCCAATTTTCGATTTTGTGTTTCAGTAATGGTAGAAAACATTGTGTACGTCTAGAAATACTATGTATGTATGTAAGATAATAACAAAAACTGCCTTGATCTGTATCCCCAGATATTAATGTATACCCAGATTATGTTTTTACCCCATTTGCTATTAAGTAAAATGTTAACTACAAAGAGCTCTACTTAGACTGTTAATACCCATACATATTTCTTTTAGCAACTGGCTTATTCGTCTATTGAGTCTTTGAGTTTTACTAAAGGCTTAATATTTCTATTAGGACGAAAACAAACATGCTTATAAAAATAATGAGCGTTAGAGAAAACTAAAAGTATTTTTATCCAATATCATCTAAAAAGGTTATTTTCTTAACATAATACATATAGCTTGGAGCACAATATTAAAAATTTAGGAATGTTCGTGTGTGGTGATATGGCAGTAAATCTTTGAATTTAGGATCAAGGAAAACTATTCTTGCAACATTGTTATGTAGTACCTAACTACTATGTAACTGAAGTCTGATGTTGTCCAATAGCTCTAACGTAGTTAAAATGATGCCTTATCATAAACAAGAGTGGCATTGTTCTTGTATCCCATTTGATTTGTGACAAACGTTTGTTAACAACGTAACTAGTAAAGGAGAGAGTATATTGTTGTGGGTTTCACTTAACTAAACTTAAAATTCCAATGCATGTCCAATGGTCTCTATAAAAACTTCTTAAAGAAACAAATTGGAAATAAAAAGTCATGACAAATGTCATGAGTATCCTCACTTTGTTCACAAATATTCCAGAAGTTGTGCATCCCACTCTGATATTATATTTTACAAAAGGGTCTTGTCTTTCAAAGGAATATCGCATATTATTTCCTTCGTGATAGACATGAGTAGGTGACGCAATAATTAACATATTTTTTTAACTTTATAACAAATATCCAATTAGTTATATTTCCAGTAAATTCATTTAAAAAATCAACTGCTTTAAACATATTAGAAGAAGCAACACAAACCTATGAAACCATCAACAGTGTCACTTGTGATTGCGATTATCATCGGAGCATACATTCCTTTGAAGATACGTTATGCGAATCTAGAATTATTGCTAAGCCATAATGCTTCGGTGGTCCACAGGTGATGCCTATATTGGCAGATATGTTAGTTGAGATGGATTCATAGGCTGACAGTCTAATCTTAACCTAAATTATTCTAAACTATTATTTTTTCTTCACATTACCTAGAGAGTTTGAATCAAGGGATTGCTATTTATTATTCTACTGTTTAATAATTATCTTTTACTACTTTTAAAGTTGAACAAAACATTTCAATTAGCATTTTACTGGGGCGCGGGCCGATACGTTATCTAATTTCGGTTTTCAATATCATGTATAAATTAAGAGTAAACAAAATTATTAAAGAAAACCACTCATAAAAATCTGAATTATTAAGAAAACTAAGAAAGAATCCACATTAAGGTAAGGTAAATCTACAATAATCTATATAATTATGAAAAAACACAATGCATCAAGGTAATAATTGATAATAACACCGATTAAGAGATAGTGTTTTTTTTTACAGAAGCCGACAGAAGTGTAGGGTGGCATACAAATTAATTTTTAACGCCACACTCTTAATTGAGAGTTCGCGTGCTAGAAACGTTTCACGCACAATTTGTCTACTTGCTTGTTTTGTTCGGTCGTGTAGTGGCGGGCGAAGTAAAACGTACGTTTCACCAACACGAAGACGAAAGGGGGTGGGCGAAACTAAAGAGGAGGGTAATTAAAATTTTCGTTTTGTCGCGTTCCGTGTTTGGCCGGAACGCACTCGTCCGGTTCACACTTGTTTACATTGCTTTGTGAAAGGATTTATTATTTTACCACATTTTTCAACAGCAGTTCAAATACGAAATTTCCACTAACATCCCGTGTACGTTTTCACATAAAAAGGGTACATTTTCCACTCACTAAATTCAGTTCAAAGTGTGTAGTGTTGAAATTATATCCTAACATAAAATTTACTGTGAAAATTTTTATAGCGGACAGAACTTGCTTCTTGTTATCAAAAAAATAACTACTCTGAATTCATTACGGCTTTTAAGCAGTTGTTCTATAATAGATTTAATAATTTCAGGATAAAAACGTTTATTCTTGTAAAAAGTTTTAATGTATTAATCCAAAATTAAACTGTTTTAAAAATGATTGAGTAGCAAACATGTTCACAAACTTTGATATAATTTAAAGTTTTAGGATATAATTTAAAAAATAAGCATAATACTCAGATAATAAAAATTAAAAGAAAAGTAAATTATTTTATTTCATAAAAAAGATTTTTTTTTTTTTTTTTCATGTTAAGGTCGACAGACAGGCTGACGGTCCACTTGATGGAAGGTGGCTACCGTCGCCTATAACACAAGCAACGCCATAAGTGCTACAAGTGCGCTGCTGACCATAGAAGGATTAAGGATAAGGGATAAGGAAGGGAAGGGGGTAATGGGCTCTGGCATCCCTTACTCACTCACCGAAACACAACAGCACATATGCTGTTATTTCACGGTGGTATTCTGTAAGGGGGTGGTTACTACCGCCAGACGGGCTGCCCAAATGACTGCGAAACGCAGTGTGCCCTACCACTACTTTTCAAATCCAGACCAGAGTCAATTTTGAAAATTATATTAAAATTTCCAAAGTTGACCCCGCCGGGAATCGAACCCGGGGCCCCTGGAACGTTAGGCAAGCACCCTTGCCACTCGTCCAACTCGAAATAAAAAAAAAGTTCAAATATTTATTGAAAAATAATTCTGAAATATGTGTTATAACCTGAAGCAAACAAAACAAACAATCGTCGACGCTGTGCGTCTGTTACCGGAAGTGGTCGGGCGGCAAGACTTCCGCCACTTCCGGCTGGAATCGGCGCGGACGGCTTGTTTCCGGTGGCAAAGAAGACTCAATCCGAGGCCGATTAAGCACCCTGTTGGTAACATTTGAGGTTGCGATAAAATTTGTTAAACCTGTTTATCCGTTACCATTTGTTGAGGCGTAAATTAATAGGGTGTGTGGCGGGAAGTCATTTGTTTGTTCACTTCAGGCTTAGATTTCTTCAATATTTGTACTTTTATATTAATTTTGTTTTCAAGTTTTAAAATGATACGAGCGTCTTCGTAGAGGGTGCTACGAAGAAATAGGCTATGTAGCAGTAGTTGCTAAGTTTTACGGCCTCTACGAAATATACGGAAGCTATATTAAATACCCCAAAAATACTCTCGTAGATGTATTCGAATGTAAAGACGTATCATTTCAGATGACGTTTTCAATTTTATATTATATTTCTTTGCCTTACGACTATGAAAGTGTCAGGGGAATGTACTCTGGCTTCTGTAACTCACTAAAACAAAACAGCATACGTGCTGATATGTCACGGGTCGCTATTGCCGCAACAGGTGCTGTCTGTTTTACATATAAATATTACTGCGAAAGACATCGGTTTCCTGCCCTTTCTTCCGAGAACCAGAACCAACTTTGAAAAGTTAATATCCCATAACCTAGGTCAGAGCGCTAAGTCAAGCAAGCACCTTAATGATTCGAACTTTTACGATATCCTAAACAATATCTAAACGGTCAGTACACTATAAGTAAAAATACTTATATAAGTAGATAGTATTTTTTCGTTTATTTTTTGTAGCCTGTAGGCGGCCATGGGTAAAAATGTAAAATATATCGATAAAGTTAAAAAATATATATATCGATATTGAATGACACTGAGTTATGACAGCTTCGACTGAAGAGTTGTCAATAATACATTAGGTTAAAAGAAAGCTCGACATGTTTTAATGTAGTAATGTATTCTGTCGGCTTGACATTAATGGAATCCACAACTGTAATCCCTCAGTTTTTATTTATATTTTTTTTTACTTGAAACGATTTTAAATCAGACCGAAATGTATGCACACTATCTTACGATTACTATTGATATAATTGATAATGTTACTACAATTTGGACTTAAACATGTATAAGGTTTCTAGTGACTTAAGACTGTAATGCACATTATTTAAATGTATATTTTTAACTTTAACTTTAACGAATATATTAGCAAATGGAAGTACTTTACTGCAGTCATAAAATACAATCACGTTAGAACTCATAACATAATTAACCTCACATATATGGTTCTGTATTCTTATTCCTTGGTTCCTGGTAGGACTATAAAGTAAATTATCAAATTGTCGTCCTCAGACCCACTCTCTTATCCTCTTTATCCGCATTCATCCTATTTCTTCCTTTTAAATCTTTTGTCAATTCGTGCGTAATCTGTTGACTTATGACCTGCTGCTGCTTCACAGGTCTATAAGCAAAAGCTCACCTGGCAACACTATTTTACCGTTTGCGTCACTCGTTTTAAAATCATATATCATCTCAGCCATAGAATGTCCATTGGTAAACAAACTCCCATAACTTTCAAGTAGGATCGGTTACGAGCAGCCTTTTTTTTAACAAGAGGAATCCATCATGGATACCCACCGGCCTGGGGACAGACCGATGAGTTATGTCAGACTCCTGCTTCGAGATAGTATTGGGGAAAACCTATCGACTAAACCTCTTGGCGTCCTCCGCGATCACTGTAAGACGAAGTTGCGAGGTCGGACGAACACTCTTCCGCAACTCCGCCGGGTTACGATCCAGCGGATCCAGCGTCTACTCGCGGCACTTGGGTGGTGGGTGGACGTTCTAAACTACGCACGCCAGTACGTAATCCCCGCTCAAGAACCTTGCAGCCCCAGCGGCGCGGCGGTCAAGTTATGTCCGGTGACTTTTGTCTACCTGATTCGGTTCCTGATACAATCTCTCAAAGTAAACACACAAGCTAGCATTCTAGCATAGTCCTCTCCATAGCTAAATCGAATATTATAAATATTGGATATAAGTTGTCCTCCTGAACGAAAATACGTAATCGTATCATTATCGTAAAATGATACGATAGTACAAATACGGGAGAAAAAAGACATACCTACCGATATATTAGCATTAAATCCTCTGAGAACTGTTTATGTGCGTTATATATGATAAAGGAAAATACGTGAAAGTCGGTTAACAAGGGCTATAGTCATCAATTGTCACCTGTAGGCAATAAGCTTGAACAACGGCACAAACTTGGTAGGATCTTTTATTGGAAAACTTCGATCCCATATAGGGAGCACATGAAAAAATAAAGCTGTCGTACGTGGAGCAAATAATACATAACGACCAGAACAATAACCAATACACGGATTAAAGTTGGTTGGGACGTGACTTGTGTCGTTTCCATCGAAACTCATTTGTAGATTGAAAAATTTGTCATCGCGACTATGGATACGGCTACGCATTATTTCTAAATAATAAAGGCGCCCTTTGAGTCTAAATAAATAAATATAGTTTATCTAAGTTTACAAATACTATACGTATTATGTATTTCAAGAACCCATTGAATGAGTGTTTAGGGTGCTTGCCTTAACTATTTGAGAGGTCGTGAGATCGATTCCCGGCGGGGTCAACTTGTCCGGATCTGGAAAATAGTAGCAAAGCAGATTGCGTATCGCATTCATTTGGGCGGTCCAGCCGGCCAAAAGTACAATACTTTTTATACTGAAAAAATATTATTGTGTTCCCGAGGGATCGTTCAATAATATTAATTCGGCCACATTGTCGGTAGCAGTTGCAGCGATAAAGATGTCAGGCGATATTGGTCAGGTGTTATATTTTTTATTTTTTTATGCGGACGAAGTCGCGGGAATCAGCTAGTAGTTATATAAGACAAAAATTCAACAAACACTCACATATATCCTAAATTGTGCATACATGTCGTCAAAGAAAACAAAAGTTACATTAGTACACTCACCGGCACGGAAACTTGGCCAACACAGAAATTTGCGATAGTTTGCATTTTAATACTTTTTTAACCATAAATATAGACCAGGTGTGTTCAATAAGTGTCTCTTTTAGGTTTTGAATCCTTTTTTAATGACAATTAACCGTTTAACTGCCTAACAATAAGGTTTAAATCAAACCAAACAATTTTACAGAAAATCTTAACTTTCAACGCTCAACTTTAAAACACTAGGAAATGCGGGATTACTAATTTTTCATTATTGTTTACACATCTTAATATCAGGTAATTCCTCCTCTAGCCCTGACAACTGCCTGCATTCGATCTGGTATGCTTTGGATAATGGTTTTGACCTCAACTTGCGGTATGTCGCCTCATGCAGACCAAGCAGCATTTCGGACCTCAGTACGTATCCGTGGGGGATTCAATTTCTTTTTCTAAGCATGTCCCAGATATTCTCTATAGGATGTAGGTCAAGACTACGAGCTGGCCACTCCAATTTTTGAATTCTGACCTCTTAAAGGTATTCATTGACGCAATGTGCGACATGTGTGCGTGCATTATCGTGCATTAGGAGTAATTGGTCTTGCCAATGAACCCAGAAAACGGTATAACATGATCCTGAAGGATCTCTTTAATGTATCGAGCAGCAGTTAGCCGGTTATCGATGACAGCCAACTCGGTACGAGCGTCGGAACTTATTCCTCCCTACACCATTATGGAGCCACCATGAAAACTCACAGTTTGTGTACTGGTGATGGGTAAAAACCATATTCCTCTGCTTCTCCACGTTCGTTCTCGACCATCTGGTGCACGTAAAGCTATCCTACACTCTTCAGTGAACAAAACCTTGGCCACTGCTCGTTGGTCCAGTTGGCATGTTCTTGAGCGAAATGAAGTCTTGTTACTCGATGTTATCTGAGAAGTTCTGGGCCGCGTGCTGGTCTACGGGTTTTCTAATTAACTTCCTCCATATGTCCTCTCACCGTACGCTCGTTAACATTAACACATCTCGTGATTTAGAGTCGCGAGCGGATTTTAACCGCAGTAAGGAAGCGATTTTGCAGAAATTCAAGGATAATAAAGCGGTTATCCCGGACCGGTGTGCATTTTGCACCTCCACTGCTTGGTCTGCAGGTGTAGGCACGACTCTCCTGGTATCGTTTCTAAGCATATTGCTTTGAAGAACGTGGTACGTTAAGCCTTGTAGCCACTTCGCGTTGTGTCAACCCTTGGTTGATTAATACCGTGGCTTGTGCAAGCTGAGCTGGTGTTAAGGGCAACTTTTTTTGTTTTTTAGCACCGCCATATATTGGATTAGAAGCACAAAATAACAGATGTTTGATAACTGAATAGACACAATTTTAAAATACGGAGTTTAAAAATTTTACTTAGTAGCTGAAATGACTCGATTCAACTAAAGCTAAAAAGAAATGTCAAATTGCACTCAAACATAATGAATTAGCCTTTTGAACTAATGAGAAGTATTTTTTCGTCTCAACCTCATACCAAAAAATATATTAAAAACACTAATAACTTTGTAATCGCAAGATAAGCGCTTGGCCAAGATTCCGTGCCGCTGAGTGTATTTATTAAATATTGAAAAGGTCCAATATAAACTTAAATTTAAAGCTCCAACATAACTTATTATCATCCATATTTATAGAGTAAAATATCGATAAATAACTGAAATACAAACCATCGCCGCAAGCATTTTGCGTATGTGATGTACGAGTTAAAATAAATACGTTGTATCAACAAATTTGTTAAATTGAAGTTATAGGTAAATAAAACGTTATACATTTGAATAACATATAGCGTATTGTGGTTTAATTGACTTCATGTGTCATTATTATTACAATTATTTTGATAGTTTATATTATACCTATTGTTAAATAAATTATAACAAATGTAAATCATCTGACTGACTGCGCATGAACTTTCCAGCCGTCAGACTAGCGGCAGTGACCACCATGTACAGTAGACCACAATGAAATAACATCATTTGTGCAGTTGGTTTAAGAGACGACTTGCACACCTGTGGCATTGCTTGTTTTAATAAGCGAGAGTTGACCTTCGGCCTGTCTGACAATCTATACAAAAAAGATCCTGATTCTTAATCCTAATATGGTCGGCAGCGCAATCACATCCAATCTCGGTGTTGGTTACATTTATACGAGAAGGAATTGTCGACCTACTATTCCTGTGATGTCTAATCCAATGGGAATAAAAATACATATATAAAACGCCTATTAATTTCGTATTCAATATATTTAGCAATCAGGTAATATTATTAACACTAATAAATTGTAAAAATTCCCGTTAGAAACTAATGAAATAAATTGAAATCAACTATTTGTAATAATGCTGTCTCGGTTTCATTTGCTAATATACTTTTCGATGATACTTCATACATTTTATTTTCAATCGTCTTCTTTACATGTGCCCCTTGATACCCTATCTTAAATTAAATCATTTATCTTAAATGTTCTTTCACTGAAGTAGGAAATAATTATTTCCTGGACGATTTCGATAAATTTCGACAAAAAAATCGATGTCGGTAATGCCCCCGTAGAGTTGTATGGGGTATACGTAGGTAGGGGCAGATGACGGACGAGCTACCATTAACCGGCGAACGCTGTTATTGTGGCGCAGGTTGCGACGTTTATATTGTACAAGAGATAATGTCTGTTATTTAGCGTCGCACCGCACTAATATTTGGTCGTTTTTTGTTGGTGACGTCATTTCTCGTTAGCTGAGATGAAAAGATTCGAACGAAGTTAGTGTTATCGCTTTCAATAGAGCAAGGGTTGTTTTATTTATTTCACCCTCATTTGAAGCTGCAAGTGTTTTGCGATGTTTGTTCCAAGCTGTGAGCTTTATATGAATCGTTCGTATTCATCCGTATTTCGCCCGTATTATGGAACTATTACACATTGGATTGCATGTCACAACCACAAAGGCAGAGGAAAACGGGACAACATAGACAAAGTTATCACTGTCTCTGTGGAATTGGCATGAAACAATGACGTTTCATGAGCAAACGGTCGGCGTAGGCTACGATGAGTTGTAGCAAATCTCGTAGGCCGCTACGGCGTAGCAGACGGATAGAAGCTAATGAGGCTACGATATTGTTGCTTTCAGCCTGCGGCGGCGACAGCCGACAGAACGCTCGGACGGCCTCTATAAATTGGTTTCATGCATATTTATTTATTCAAATATTATGTATGAATTGAAATCTCGTCCGCGACTACTGAAATATGGCTCAGGTGGACGGAAATTGAATCAACAAGCCATATTAGGTTGACACCCCGAGCTCATAGCTGAAAACATTTTTCTTCAAATAAATGGTTTAAGTTCAAAACTACTCTCATGGCGTTATTCGAGTATTCTTCATAAACTTTGCCTTACAAGCGAGCAAACTCAACTAACAACAAATTTTTCATATTTTACTTTCCTGACGTTTGAGAAAATTGGTCTTTAATGAGTAAACTTATGCATCGGGGCGTGCACTTATATTGTTTGTTATGATAATGTGAAGTTTTCTACGGGGATTTTGGAGTGCGCACTTAATTGTATTTTAATGTTTAGTGAGGTTACCACGACTTTCAAATTAACACGATGTAGTTTGACCTATAATTTGATTTAGATGATTTTTTTATCATATTCATTTACTCATACCAAACACAATAAAAAAGATTTTTTTTGGAAATGAAAGACAGGTATGGAGAAAAACACCGATAAGAAACTATATACTATATATATATACTGTAGAATATATTTTCAATCACAAAAACAAAAATTATTAATAATAATAATAATAATAATTTATTTGCTGAATATAGGTTACAATAATGGTTTTACAATGGATTAGGCTCGCTACATTCTACCCTTTAGGGTGTGCAAATATTTTTGGAACACTACATATCAAATTAAACAATCACTCACTACTAATATTCACTAAATTATCAGACATATAATCTTTTAAGTCATAGTAACATTTATTCACTAGTAATTCTTTCACTTTCTTTTTAAATAAATTAATATTGAGCTCCTTAATATTATTCGGGATCTTGTTGTAAATGACTGGTGCTAGACAAAAAACACTTTTGTGCATAAGAGCTGTGTGTGCTTTGCGAATACACAGTCTATTTGGATCTCTTTGAGTTCTTTTACTGTGCTCTGAAACTCGTCTAAATAAGATAGGGTTTGCTTTTACATATACTACAACCTCATATATAAAAAGCGAAGGCAGTGTTAGTATTTTATGTTTTTTAAAATAGGGCATACAACTGTCGGTTACTTTTAATTTAAACATTGCTCTTATACATCTTTTTTGTGCTTTGAAAATAAAAATTTTATCAGTCGAGTTTCCCCAGAACAGAAGTCCATACCTGAGCATAGATTCGACAAGCCCGTAATATGCCAATAAGATAGCTTCAATTCTTACAGTTTTAGATAATTCATGAAGGGCATACGCCTGTTTACTTAGTTTTGTCCTGAGACCATCAATATGAGATTTCCAATTTAATTTACTGTCAATTTCTAGGCCTAAAAATCTTGTTGTGTTAATTTCTTTAATAGTTTCATCTTCATAATGTATGTTCAAATATGGTTTAGCACATTCCCTTTGACTAAAATGCATGACATTTGTTTTAAGCAAATTAATTTTTAAATTATTGTTTTTTAACCAAAATATAATCTTTCTTAAAGCAGCGTTAATGTCATCATTATAGGTTTCTTTGTCTCTGCATTTTATTATCATTGTGCTATCGTCGGCAAAAAGACACATGGGGTGATCAACAGTTCTTGGTAGATCATTAATATATGCTATAAATAATAATGGTCCCAAAACACTACCTAGTGGGACGCCGTATTTTAGAGTACGTTCATTAGATAGAAATGTTTCATGTGATTTATTATCTCTGTTTATTCGACTAATCTCAGTAATTTGTTTCCTATTGTGTAGGTATGATTTTATTAAATTTAGTACATTACCTCTTATTCCATAACTTTCTAGTTTTTCAAGAAGAATTAGATGGTCTACATGATCAAATGCTTGCGTCATATCCATATATATAGCACATATTTGGGATTTAGTATCTACATTTGTCATAATTATATCTAAGAATTTAAAAATAGCCTCATTTATTGTTTTATTTTTCCTGTATCCATGTTGTTCCTTTGCTAATATATTAAACTTTTCCATATAGTTACTTATCTCTTTGTAAATGTACTTTTCAAATATTTTTGAGAAAACAGGGATCCGTGCTATAGGTCTATAATTTACCAAATGCCCTTTGTCCCCTTTATTTTTATAAATTGGTGTTATAACCGCTGTCTTCAATTTTTCTGGAAATAGTCCCTCAAAAATACAAAGATTGATAATATGACTGAGATGACCCGCTATATTTTTTATCGTGTATTTTACTACCTTTGTAGCAATTCCATCCCAACCAACACTATTAGTATTCTTTAAGGTATTGACTATATTTTTTATGTCTATTGGCGTACAAGGACTTAAAAACATTGAGTTAGTTCTTGTACTTATGTTGGAATTTATATGTTTTGTATTTGACAAGGGCTTAATTTTATCCACAAAATAATCATTGAACATGTTACACATTATTGCTGGATCTGATACTACTTTGTTTTCATGATTAATTTCAGTAATAGTATCTCGGGGTCGATCTCGTTTTACTCTATTTATAATTTGCCAGGCTGTTTTATTTTTATTTTGAGAATTTATAATAGCATAGTTATTTTGAGACTTTTTAGTTAACTTAATGATCTTTTTAAATAACGATGAATATTTCTTATATTTATTTTTATTTATCTCATTCGGACTTCTTCTATAAACGTCTAATAAATTCCTTTTCCTCTTGCTACATAATTTCAAACCTTTCGACAGCCATTTAATTTTATAATTTGCTTTTATTGTTATAAGCTTATAAGGAAAACAAAGTTCATAGATCATTTTATAATTATCAATAAATATATTATAAGCAATATTCGGATTATCAGTTGTGTATATTTCTGAAAAATTCCAGTCGCTAATATATTTATTGAATTTTTCTAAATTTTCATTGCAATAATCCCTTTTCCTAAAACGCCAATAATTACATATGTGAGTTTCTACAACAGGCGTTTCTAATATTTGAGCAGAGTGGTCAGACAGAGCTAGTTCTATTACTTCAGACTTACATTTTTTGAGGTCATGGATAAAATTATCTAGACAAGTATTACTTGCTATCCTTGTCGGTTCTTTAATTTCATGTTTAAGGCCAAAACTTAGCAACAGACATAGAAACTCGGATGTAGTGTTATTGTTTTTCAGGATATCTATATTAAAGTCTCCGGCAATAATGACATTTTTCTTTTTTAGTTTTTGTAAATAGATCAGCAGTTGCTCAAATTTATCAAAGAAAACGTCTAAATTTGTTTTTGGGATTCTATATATGCATACAATAATTATTTTATAATGTATAAGTTCTATAGCACAACATTCAAATATGCCTGAAATTGACAAATTTTCTATATCTATTAGTTTTTTATATGTGTAGTTTCTCTTTACAAATATACATGTTCCTCCTCTTTTCACATTGTTACGGCTGTAACATGCAGCCATGGTATAATTAGGCAAGTCACAAAGTTCTTCGTATCCAACCTGCATGAAATGTTCCGTAATGCATATCACATCAATGTTCTTTCCATTTTCTTTAAATATTTGGAGATTAGTAGTAAGTAAGTCTGATTTATTAATAAGACCAGCTATGTTTTGATGTAGAATGTGGAGCCTGTTTTCTAAAAATCCTGTTTCGATGATATGGATTCTTCAGTTTCTTGGATAGTGTTGCTTTTCGACTGACTTAAATCTTTTTGTTTTTCTAAATTAATACTTGTGGCTTTGTAGTTATTAATGTCCTCAATTGTATTATATAAATCTTTAAATATCGTTTTCATTCCTAGACGGTTAATTATTCCACTGTATCTAAACATGGTAAAATCATTTTTAAGATTCTTATTGCTATCTATAAAATATGCATATTTATTTGTTAAGAGATCCAAGTATAACAAATTATTAAAATGCTCAACTCTCGAGTTATACATGTGAGTGTTATTGCCGTATTTATAAGTAGGTGAGCATATTAGGATATTAGTGTTAGTGTAATTTTGTAACGTTTGTTTTATTTCTAATATTAATTCTAAGTAATTCTGCGTAATTTCGAAATCGCGTTCTCCAATCATTATCACACAGTAGTCATCCTTATTAAAATATTTAAGTTTTTTGTCTAGACCTGATAAGATTTGTCTAATTCCTGCATTTGGTGTTGAATAGTGACATATTTCATAATTGTTTTGAAAATAATTTAGTGTTGAATGTAAGATATTGTTTTTATTTGTACTAGTACTCAGAACTATCATGTTTCTCTTAACACCCCGTACATCGTTTTTGTATGAACATGTTTGTTGTTTCTCCCTTGGTGGTGACATAATGGACGTGTTTTTGATTTCTTCTATATTTGTATATTTTATGCTCTGAGTACCTTTTTCACACATTTTAGTTGATTTAACAATTTCATTATTATCTGTTTGTGTTTGTTTGTTACGGTTTTGTTTGATTTTCTTTTTTACTATAGGCGACTTCATTGTAACAGGATTTTGTGTTACTTTTTTATATAATTCTTGTTTTTTTAAAAGGTTTTCGTTGTTCTTTTTTAAAAGATTTATTTCACTATTTAGGGCTTCTATTTCTTTATTAGCACTACATAGTTCAGTCTTTAATTTTTCTATTTGTATTTTAAGGTCAGAAACGTATTCCGTATCTTCATCAATAGACTCATTTGGAATGCTAAAACTAGTGACATCTAGTGGCCCATCATTGGATGAACTTTCATTGTTTACTGTTGAGTCAGATTGGGTGCGAATGCGTCGTCGTCGGAAAGTAATGTTATCCAGGAAATTCATGTTTTCTAATTGTTATCTGAATTTGGAAGTATTACTAGTTTGGATAAGTAACAGTTTCTTAAAAAAAGTATTTAAAAAAACGTTACCTCTATTTCTCCGGATACGAACCGACACCAGTCGAACGCTAGCTGCACCTAAAAATACCTTACCAACTGACCTCTTGAGATGTTACCTAAAAATCGTTAACTATTTCTAAGATTAAAGCAATTTAATAGATACTAAGTGGGTATATTTTAATTTTATTTTTTTTCAATATTTTATTTTTATCACTAATTATTCTTTTTAAATGTTGTTTTAAAATTTTGCTATCACTAATTTATCACCATAATTTCATTATATTTTATTGATTTTTGCACATTTTTCAATATTATTGTAGTTAATAACTTTATTATAGGTTGTTAGGTGAGTGTCCGAATATATTTAAATTTCACTAAAAGTTCTTCGTTATTATAGATGTTGTTTTAAAATTTTCACTGACACTTTCTCAGGAAGATAATTTACTATATTATATTGAAATAGGTTTTAGTACACATTTTTTAAATAAGTAATTTGAATTGAGATATTGATAAATAAACATAAAATAAAATAAAAGCAAATAAATTTAAACAAAAAATCAAGTTCTTTAAAAAATATAACGAACAAAGTATAATATAATTTGGATTTCGTTCACCTAATATTTACATTATACAAAACTCCGTAAGACAAAGATTGCGGGGCACGTGAAAGTCGTCATTGTATTATTAAAGTCTACTGTTCGATTAATTTAATTAAACACCTTTCACGCTCCATAACTACGTAGATTAGAATAACAACAATTAAAGGCATCGCTTCAGAATTTTAATCGCCAAAACAACATTACACCGATCCACAATTCCGTTGAAGTCAAAACGTTGATAAACGAGGAGAATGTTTCAAAGCTGGAAACTAATTAAACTCGACAGTACAAATCAATACTTATAAATTAAGACGGTTCAACTTGCAAAGGCAATTGGGGTAAAAGTTTCTCTCAAATATTTATAAGTACCTTGTGGTGTGACGATGATTCAAATAAATTCGTCTCTGAACAATATTTTCAATGAAAAAAGTTATATCGTGATCTATAGAAAACACTACAGGCTGTCTGAAGTTATTTGTCAATTTGAAATACCGTTGGAGGTGTTACGAGAGTGTTATTCCATTGAAAAATACACACACACACACACACACACACTGACACGAGTGAGAAAGAGAGGGGAGGGGGTGGTTACTGTTATATTTAGTATGTAATTAAAAATATTGTGGCGATGATTATATCCAATCTAAGATCACAGATCGTGAAAACATTGATACAATTGAAAATATTTTGCACAAGAAAATTAAAATTAACTTATGTTTGAAAAAAAATGGATACGAAGCTTTATTTCTTGGCTATCAAAGTTACCTTATATTCTTTCGCTTACTTTTATATTATTTAGCTTTGATATATTCGCAATTTAAGTTGCCTGAAAACTCGTCGGAGAGGGCGACCGGATTAAATTACATATTTTTTCCGACCTACTGAAGTAAAGGACTTGAGACTGTAAACAGTGGACGTTAACGAGAGGGTAAAAATAACAATATTTTTCGAAAATACAATATTACCTGTTGTACTGTTATACATATTTCGTGAGCTGCTGTTTACAAGGATATTCGCAGTATATAAAAATACAGTGTTAAATTGTTAATCAATTATAATACAAAAAAAATACTAATTGTAATCGAGTAGTAAACTTTGAGGAGAGACTGTGAAACATGAAATTAGTTTATAGGAAACTTATTTACTTTTTCTGTAGAAACGACCTGTTTAATGACCATTCAATGAGTTTCTTGGAAACCTATTTGATAAATAGACATTTTGACTTTGATTTATGCAGAGCAAAAAATATTTTTCCTCTGCACATTACAATGTCTGAAATTAATGGATAATTTTAAAATAATAAGTGAATTGAAGGTCTGTTTTTACTAGGTGTATTATAAGTTTGTAAAGAGGATGATCTACGCTACACCGGAAAGCCGGGGCTTGTGTGCAGTCAGGCGTTCTAGCGTAAACAAGTTCATGTAAACTACACATGTAGAATCATATTTTGTAGGTAAGGTGTTACAATTCGAGTTGTCAAAATTCAGCCCAAAGTCAGTTACTTTGGTACTAATTAATTACTTCTTCTACAAGTGTTATTTTTCTAAATGTTATATAAACATTTCACATCATAGATTATCATGCGTCACCCTGTGGTGGCCCATAATTAATGATAACAATATTAATAGTGTGTATAATAACGCATGATTTTGATTTATACTTTCAAATTAAAAGTACTATAAGGTTGGAATAAAGCCTTATCAGATCAATTATTATAAATCGTATATTTCTTATGTGGTCAGTACTTAATAATTTACTTAAATCGGTAAGACCTTATTCATATTTAGGTACACACGTACCTAAATATGAATAAGGTTAAGGAGTGTTTTCATAAAAATTGCTTAAAACTGTACCTTAATTCCAATGTGAATAGGGAAGTCCGAAGCCAACGCAGGCTGTGGATGAAGCGCCGGTAACAGCGGCAGGGGTAGGGGACAGGACATCATAGCTGCGCCAACCTGTAACAATTTTTTTACATTATTTTAAAAGTTTTATATTGCAGGGATAATATTAATTAATATAAAAATCTGATCTCTAGTTTTTTGTGCCTCACTGTTGTAAATTCTAAGAGAGTTTTTGAAATTAGTGTTGATGAAGTGAAGATGGCATATGAAAGAGAAGCTAGCATAGACGGTCTGCCTTACATTAAATCAAAAATTCTATAAATTCAAAGTTAACTGTACAGTGTACAGTCTACAAAGATGTGAGGCATCTAAAACAGTGTGTCGTTTTTTTCATGACAAGATAGTACGGATACAAAGCGTCGCGATGATGGATCGTTCGGAAATAGAAACCCGAGGTCGGCATAATATTAAATAATTCTTCAAAAGCGAGATGTCTTCCGATGCTTATAGTATCCAAGACGAGTAATGTCCGCAGTTCGTTTTCGACGTTTCTTCGTTACTTCTTGAATACTTTTAAAAAAGCAGTACGTATTCAAATATATGGTATATTTCAGTATTTTAGTATGAGGACACCAAGGTTAATAATTTCAATAACAACACAAATGTAATATTTATGTTTTTTTATATATGCAATTAATGAAAATTAAACAAATCTAAATAAAAAATAATGTTTGTAATGTTCAATAATAAGTTACATTGACGATTTATTATACTCACTAGGTAATTTATCAATCAAGTCCACATTTTATATAAAAAAAAACACAACATAAATTGCTGATTGGCTGATTAAATGTGAAACATTAAAGTTTTTTTTTTTAAACATTAAAGTATTACAAATATTTGAAATTCATTAAAACTTTATATTTCAAATAGCATTAATCAATGTATCTGTAACTGCTTAAAACTTTCCCTATCGAAAAGTTTAAATAAGTATAAATTAATTGGATTTTTTTATTATTATTCCAATGTGTATAAATGTATAGATATTACATGTAATAAATAAATGTATAGATAAAGAATCCTTTAATTACCCATAAATACATTTCATGCCAACTCATGATAGAATTAATAACTGCTTAGTGACTTACAGAAACTAGTACGTATACATAATTATATGAATATCTAAATCAATTTTGTGCATCGACTTACTCAAAAGAAAAATAATCAAAAGAAATCGCTCATATACACGCGTATAACTTCATTCAAGTACATTTTCAATTATTTACTATTTTTATTTCAGTGGTAAAATAAACGTCGGTATAATTTGATTCGAAGCGCACGCAGTATCGGCTAAAAACGTAATAAACAGCCTTTAACGGCAAATACAAGAATATGATCCGCTGGAAACAATTTAGTTAGCGATGAATTCGAAAAGCCCAGATAAACTCGGCAGATATGGCTCTCTAATATTCCGTGTGGGCCGCTTCACCCGCTGAAAACGTTATGAATAATATATAGGCGCGAATGCACGGCCGGTCGCGGGAGATCAGTCGGCATTACGTGTCTGTGACAAATATAAGCGGTGAACAAACGGACAGACGCAATACAATCATATTTTATTTATATTACTCCATTTTTGTGCCATTCTTTATGGATTTATATCGGATTAATGAATTAATGATCACACGTCACGTTAGTATAGTTGTTGATAGATTGTATATGTATAGCCACAAATCCATTAATTATTTATTAAATAATTTTAACGTTAGTAAGTTACCATGTTATGGAGAACTCAAACGATGGAGTTTTAATCGAAATGTCGGAGAGTGCCCCCGAGGGACGCCTTGTTAAAATAATTCCATTAAACTATTTGCTAATTGAATACAAAACATAATGATTGCGGATGCTATTTTAATGATACGGTGAATCATTTGCGCTGTATAATATTTAATTATTATTTTGAAATTTTAAAACCATAATATATTTGTTTCGATCGGATCATTCGTCCGATCGATCGCACCAGTCAGACCACGCGGTCTCAGGGATTTGCTGAACATTGTATCCACATTTTTTTTGGTTGTACCCAACCCCATGCGAATATTCCGTAGTAGTAAACGTTTAAAAAACTGAAATAATCCAATGTGACCAGCCAGTATAACGCGTAGCAAGTACAAACTATCTTCCGTAGCAAGCGTAGCAACCTATTGCTACAGTGTTTGTAAATAAGTACAGTGTTATACTAATCACATTAAGCATCTCGATTTTGAATTCTGAGGTAGCTGATAAAATAATATATTATCACGTATTTGGGACAGTGTTACAGAAAAAAACCTAATAAGTAATAACGTAATTTATGTTCTGTTTTATTATGTTCTAGCTCGCTTTAACTCTAATGGTAATGGACGGGCCATACAATGAGAGGTATTGAGAAGTGGAGTAATAATATAGTATTCTGGTAACCAAGGAATAAAAAAATGACGAGGTAGACAATATCAACGTTGGGAAGACTAAATAAGGACTGTAGCAGGAAAAACATGGACCAGAAGAGGCTTAATAGAACAGAGTGGAAGGGTATGGAGAAGGCCTTTGCTAAAGTTGGTCATGCAGATCAAGCTGAATATGTCTGCTTACGTCTGAATACTGCTGGCGTGCATTCTCCGAAGTACACAGTACAAAGACAAAGTACAAGTTTAAGGAATAGTATTATATTCGTTCTCTTCAAAGTAGTGCTTTGGAATCAGTTGAATTGTAGTGGCTTAGTGGCAACTGATAATGAGTCGAATGTTTACTCTCAGAACTTAGATATACGTGCGATATGAACATCAAGTTGAACATTGTAGCTGATAGGCGCTCACCTCGGTGTACCGACACAGTTGCCGGCAGCATAGTTACCTAACTCCATTAATTACATTAATGAATGATAACACAACTTCCCTGGCTTGTGAATAGTTGAGGAGCGCGGTTTTGCGTCGAGGGACTCGATGTCAACGCACAGGCGGACGTCGCATTTGTTATATTTTGGATGTTACACTCACCTGTCCGAAGTTTTTCCTCATGCATTTCTTTGAATAACTTTCGTAGTAAATATTTTATCCACTATCATTTAATAGTGGGAAAGGTAGCTGATGCCTAAAGTCGGTTATTATATTATGTACTAACTGTAATGTAGCTTTCTATACGTACCGCTGATAACGTAGCTTTCTATAGGTTAAAGAATTTTTAAAATCTTATCAAGTAAATCGGTTGAATAGTTTCGCTGCAACAACCGCGCAAACAAACAACCAATCTCAATAAAATTCGCATTTATCATATCAGTAGGATTGTGGGAGTTGGTTTTTTATAATTTAACTAGCTGGCGCCCGCGACTTAGTCCGCGTTGAAAAAGAAAAAAGTAGCCTATCTTGTGTCCTGTACGTCTAAATGTTTATCTACCAAGTTTCATGAAAATCAGTTAATTCGTTTGAGAGTTATGGAGGAACATACATACATACAATACCTACACTTACATATTTATTATTACTATTGATTACATAAGACGAACAAATTTTTTTAAAGCCTTTTTAAGTTATGTATATCACACCCAGCTTCATTTAACCCAAAATTAAGTTTGATGAATTACAATTTAATCATATAATTTTAAATTATTTGATGAATTATAAATTACAACCCGGAGTCTATATAATTAAACTTGATTTTTAAATAATTAATGGTTTAAAATGTGATGAATCTTTAGAAAGCTATTAATAATATTGACGAATCCAATAATTTCATCACTCCTCACCGAAGGCTATCGAATTTAATTTATTAACTTTCTTCTAATTAAATTGTTCAGAATTTACTTTCTCCACCTTTTTAATTTGTCGACCCTCTCGAGCGCAAATATTTCCTTATTAACTGTTAATGTGCTGGTATTCTTTATTATTTCAACAACTTATCTTACTACGAATTTCAAGTATATAAATAAATAGCGTAATACAAAACAAATATGTTTTCTGGTCTAATTATTTCACTTATTTTCTTGTAAACAAATTCATTAATCTAGTTATTTTACATATTAGTTTCTTTTAAGGGACAAAATTGTCAGGTTTGTTGAATTGTCTCCGTTGCCTGGGAGCTCTGAATTTATGGAGCTACAGTGTATCAGTGACTGCGTTGAGGTATGGACTACTATGGACTACATTTGTGTTTTTATTGCGGAATTAGTTTTACTTTATGTTAAGGTCGACAGACACGCAGGACAGGGATGTCAGTTAGTTTGAAATATATAGACATTTTAAAGGTCAAATCGCTGAAGGTATACTTTGAAAGAGAACACTATATTAAACAGTACATAATAAATGAAAGTCATAGAAACTCATCTTCTAGAAAACATGAAAATAAAAATACTAATAGGCGCATGTCCGACCGGGATTTGAACCTATAAGGTTTGGTTTTGGCAGGATACTTTCGACCCAATAGGATATAAGTGCTACCCCCCCTCGGTGGGTCATGACCGTGCAGTGGTGGGGGGGCTTAACCCACGGCAATCCGGACGGTTACAGGGGCCGGTGGGGTCACCGGTCTTTGCTTGGCTGATCGGATTGTCGCGGGGAACAAAGAAGACCCACGTGCGTGTGCTCCGAGCGGGCTCCGACCATCGGAGCTCGTGACGGAGCAACGTTTGGAGGCTCCAACTGTCCGTTGGAGCTTCACCGGTCACCGCTCGCTGGGCCGAGGAACCGTACTCGGCCCACGCGGGTGTAGGCCGGTGAGAGATGGCACCCCCGGTCCTTGTGCGTCGGACCGAGGTATGGGTCTCGGTTCTGCGTACGAAGATCGGCGCGGGTCGCAGCGGGCGGATTCTCTCGGATAGCTCTGTAGCCAGTGGTAGTTGGGCAACGCACGCGAAGACGGAGCTCTACGGCAGGGAAGGACCGTCTGGCAGAGTACTGCAATCGCGGCTTTGTGGAGGGTGGTGAAGACCTGGTAGCGCGGCCGGCCTAGTAACCACCCTTTGCAGTCGTTCGGAAGAGTGAACACCCGGACTCGCCACCCGGCCTAGTAACTCTTCCGACGACACGAGGTGAAGCCTCTCTCGGGCAGCCGCGATTGATGTGGAAATGTCAGGCGGAAACCCGCCTGACATTTCCACATCAATCGCGGAGATGAGCGGCCACACGAGCAGGGGTTTTCCGAGAGTTTCAGATGGAAGCGGTCTCTATCTCTGCGGTAGGTTGTGCCGCAGAGAAGAGGTTATGGGGTGCTTCATGAGTGAAGCCCCTCGCTGACTGCCCGCTGCGAGAGTTGAGAATTGGCGGCTTGTGCAGCTTCGCCCTGGGGCGGCGGACATGGGGTCGTCCGCCGTCATCACAACACCGAGCAACGAGGGGAGACGTACTGTGTGTTTCCGGTACGTCTCTTCACGGCGCGGAGGTCACACTCCGCGCCTAATCTAGGTGGAGCCCGCGTGCGGGCCTCGTCTGGCGGGGGGACAACGTAGCGTGTCCAAACGTCCCTTGACCCCCGCCCATAGACGGCGCGAAGAAACACCGCGGGGTTTTAGTGGGTAGAAGTCCCACATACCCCACCGATCTCCCCATGGTCGGTGGGGATCTGATTCGCAGATTTCCTCGCGTAATAAAAAAAAAAAAGGATATAAGTGCTACACGATTTATTATATTGTATTAACACAAAGTTCGACCCATAATTTCAATTCAACCCCCAAAACACTCGTCTAGAGAAGTTTTATCTTCAAAAACGGCTAGTTGATATAATTATAAAACCACACAAAGAGGATAACGAATAAAAAAAATGTCTGACAAAAAGTTTACTGCAACTGCAAATTTACATAACCACGTCGATAATAACCGAACAGATAGTAATCCCAATTAATCTTATGCTTGATTAATAACCAATACGCTGTGGTCCACGTGTAAATCCGCTCTATTCGTGTAAGCTATTGGAGCGGTGTAAAGTCGATCGATATAGGCATATTGAAAGCAACGCGTAATGTAAAGCCTCGTTTACAGTGACGCAGAGCGATAAGTGTGCCGATGTGCCGATGGACATTTGTAAGGGCTTGTTGTACGGTCAGCAGATAAAAATATATTATTACATATCTCAAATTATCTCATAAGTCATCTCAGTCGTAGGCCGTCCACTACTGGACATAGGGTTTCACCGTAATATCATATAGTCAGAAGTAATGCCAATAAGGCCATCGGTCCACCTTGTAGGTGATACCTTGTAGGTTCTTTATTTCACTTTCAATTTTATTATTTTATTGTTTTACATTTTCTACGCTGCGCTTGCTCTCCACTAGAGAACCATTCAGTCTTGTACCCTACCCATTATCACATTAACTTACAAATTCGCCGAGTTGGTCTACAGATCCTAATATATTTGAGAACGATATAATAAATAGATAATACTAAATAATGGTATGTCCGCTCAAAAAGGCTTAACAACTGATTATTGTATAATAAGAACTATAAAGCTGCACAGGAACTGCACTAGTTATACTCATTATAATTATGCATAAATTGAAGACATATTTTGTTAAATTCGTAAGTGTTTCTTTTTGTGCCAAAAAGGCACAACATAGCTATAGAGTAAAGTCTTAAAAGTTATTAAGCAACGTCAACAATCAACATTTAAAAAAATAATAATAATATAAACATATCGCTTTAAAACGCGACAGTACGCGTCTTCATGTACAAGGCCTTAGAGGCCGGAATTACGTATTGACTAACATAAATGGACCTGGGATTTAGTTTCAACCAGTCTTTTTTATTACAAATAAAATTCAACAAATATTGGATGACTTCAATAGGGATGTGAAAATGCGATTTATAATTATATAACTTACAAATAATCTTTGAATTTGGAAACTTCTATTAGTGTCATAGTAATATACTGTGAACATAAATGTTTATAAACATAAATTTGGTTATTTGTGCACATAAAGTACTGTGTCTGTGTCTGCAGGAACAAATATTTATTGTACTTCTAAATTACAGTTTCATTATATCGTACCGTTGGTGTTTCAGGGTTCTGTATATTGAATAAATGATTCGTATTGTTGTCCCTAAGGTAACTGGTAACGTTCTCGTTTGGCCAAAACAATGTTTCCTTCTCTTAAACATAAGTAGAGTTAATAATTGGTAATAAATTTACGCAATGCGCATTTATTTAATAACCCTGCCCAATAATGGAAATGTTTCGGACTCAAAAATATCTAGTTCGATATTTTATATTCTTTATAGTTTACATTTCTCATATAAGCTTATGCCGCCTTTTCTCCTTTATTCCATCGCACATTCAGACCTAAAGCAGTTTATTATCTTCATCCTGTCAAACGTTTTAAAAACTCTTTCACTGTCAAGGATTGGAACTTTCGGCGTTTGTATTTCAGAGGTCATTTAACCCAAATCTTTTAAAATTCGAGAAAATAGCCATTTTTTGGGTTAGCTCACTTCATCGTCGGCCTCGTATTTCCTGCTCGGCTAGATGCTGGCCAAGAGAAAACCCATTATTAATAAAAGGTAATAACAATAGGTAATTAAAAAATAAGTTATTGGATTTTACACTTATCAAGTGTCAAAATGCAACAGTAAATGTATTACATTGTTCCATCGGGATATTCCAGTGATGGAACTGAAATATCAAGGCTGCTGAAAGAATTGTGACAGAAATACTTATGACAACTAATACTTATACTTATAAAATACTTATGAAATACTTGTGAAATATTCATACAACTGAACGAATGAAATAACAAGGAATTAAGTCTGTTTCACAGAACCGTCTTTTTACCCTGCATGCTTATACAAGTTACACAAGTCGTGTCTTATCACATGAAAAAGCGACGGAGATGCGCTAGTCTGCAAAATTTGATCGTACTTTCACAGAGTTATTCCATTATAGAGTAATGTCGCGGAACTTTTGCGAGTGACGTCATCGTGGAGATAAACTCGCACTGAAACTTACAGTCAAACACTAAATGCACAAACAGTAACACGAAATAGCATGAAATAATATGCTTTTAAAGCTAACTAGAGCGAATCGTATGCACGTTTCAAATAAAAATTCTGAACGTATTTATGAATGTTTCTAGAAAGCGGACGTGTAGCTCGTGAGATATGAGATTGAATGTTGATACATAGCATATTTAAATAAGGAGAAATCTAATGGCTTTTTTTAATTTTGGCTATATTATTACTAGCTGTGGTCCACGACTTTCCTCTATTTGTTGATTACGATTCTTTATTGTCTTAAGATACCATCTTAATTCCCATGCATGAGCTCGATTACTTTGCCTTTAGAACAGAGAAATATGTTAAAAATTTTGCTCATTACAGTTTATGAATAAGGGTGCAACTCTATTCCATTCTAAGTATGTTTGCACAAGCAATTGTTTGCACAACGAATCTAACTTGTTCTGAACGCTAAGTTAGAGATTAAGTTGCAATCACGCCGGTGCAAGTTGCATGTTACGCTTAAGTTATTGTAAACAAGCAGACGCTAAGTCCCATTGTTAGTCAGCTCAAAGCCAAAGGAACTTCCGCCTGTGGTCTCAATAAGTTACCGCAATTAGGCGTAAGCATTGCAACATGATGATCAAGGAAATCAGAACTACAATATGGCCTGTTTCTAATAAATTACAACTGTAACTAAATCAGCGTGTTTTATTGTGTATTTGTATTTACTAAGATAGTTTTAAGTTAATATTGTTACTAACCATTATGTAATCTGTGTAATCCGAAAATAAATAAATAATTATTATTCACATATATTTATTTTAATTCTTAATTCTATTTTTTTTACAATATAATTATACAAAGATAATAACAAGAACTAGTAGTCCACAGGCAGCGGGGCAAGGCCCAAGCTACCGGTGGTTAGGGCTGCAGAGTGAGGAACCTCCTGACAATTCGTTCCGTGTCCAGAAGTACCGCCTTTTATTTATTTATTTATTTATATATATATTTATCGAACACATAAATTCTAAAAAATATGATTACAATGTCTGTAAACCTTTATTAGGTTTGTCTAGACATATTAATTCACGCCATGACATTACAGTAAGTAGAAAATAGCAAACACATATCGATCGATCGATATATTTTGTATCGATTATTATTTCTCTCTGTTCAATATATTAAAAGAAAGAATATTTCAAACATAAAGGTAAAGTTGTAAAGGATAAGGCCCGAAAATGGTCAGCAATAACATAATCAATATCAATAATAATAATAAATCTGTAGGGGTCGGTCATGGAGTAATTTACTTTGTTTTCAGAAATATCGTGTATATAGGCTCTATACATGATACTGAAACTAAATTGACCATTTTTAATTATTTTTTCTGTATGTATGTCCCTCCTCTTAAACGAATTAACTGATTTTCATAAACCTTAGAAGATAAACATTTAGAAGTACGGGACACGTGATAGGCTTTTTATCTTTTTTAACGCGGACGAAGTCGCGGGCAACAGCTGGTATAAATAAATAATTGGTTTCTTTTATAAAAATGAGACCAAAATGTTATAAACAGGTAATATTGTTAAAGAAACTTCACCGCCAATTCGGCCCTAATTAAAACGATTGGAATATTTCATAACGAAGTGTAAAACGAATTAAAAGTTTACCGGCGAGCTGCCGCCGTCCTCTGTATCTTCCGCTCTAGGAGCTAAACAAAAACAAACCAACGGAGTAAAGTGTTTCAACAAGACAGAGCAAACATCATCACCTATTGCTAATATGAAAGATGGACTAACGAGGAAATGGTTCTGCGAAAGAAACCTAACTTAATCGGGACCTAACATATTAAATTGTACAGAAAATTTCTTATTTACTTTGGCCATAGATAATAATATCTATTCCGTGTAATTCTACTAGATTTGTTCTACCTTAGAACTAAATGGAAATGTTCTAAGGTAGTGACATCTAGTTGTACATAGTTGTATGGATTGAACTAATACTATTAGATTCCTCGCGGATATTGATTACTAAACTTTAAAAAACAATATCCGACAATAATTATTAGAGAAGAAAGGCTCTCGGATAGTGGTCATACACACGGTATATAATACACTAGACACATTCATACTAGATGTAACGATGACTTAGTAAAAGTCTGGCCTGAACTTTGCCAGTTTATAGAAGAGGACTATGTCAAAAATATTAACGGCAATTAGAAAATCAATTAAATTAATCAATTTATATCAATTTAAAAGCTAAATCGAATCATTCCAAAAACAAACGGCAATTAATTTGGCTTCGTAAAATAAAAACAAAAATACTTTCTGCTCATTTTTATTTGAAATAAGCCTGTTTACAACGAAATTAGTAACTCTTCAAAACAGAACGACTCGTATATGTCTTAGATTTCATTATTCTTTTCCCCCAGTTTCAAGAACCTTGTTATTGTTGTCATAAATTAATTTGTAAAGTTGAATTGCGGGCTTGCAGTCATCCTGCAGAGATTTTCAATTTAAATACTTCCTGTGCGTGACGGTTTCTTTTATTAATTCCAGTGTATTATAACAAAAATATCAGTCCTTTAAAATTAACAAAATAGTCATCAACATAGTTATAATTTAAGGCTTATAAACCGCACACAGCTTATTGTAATGAGAATGTGGTCGGGTCGAAATATTGAAATTAACACAATTATTTAATGTTAAAAAGAAATGAAGTACTTCGTGCCATGTAAATAGAAATTTTCGAAAAGCCCCGGAGATATGAGGTAGGTACATATTATTCGCATTTAACTGGTACAATTCAAGCGTTTCAAAGTCTTCCATAATTTACCTCAAACGCTCTCTAGTCTCTCAGAACAAAGTTTCACACAAATGTTCATACAATTTCGAGCGTAAATCGGTTTACCGATGTAGTGTGTTCATCACAAATCTTACGCAAACTATTGCAGTTGGAGTCTTTAGCCGCAGACACAACTAATTTCAGCTTACGTGAACTTAAGCAAGACAAACGGAGAAGCTTGGTAGTTTATGACGACATTGAGTTTCAAGACTAAATTCAGGTATCTTGACGGAAAATTAATACAATCTGTCCAGTATATGAACAATATATAGCGAAAGGTAGCAAGTAAATCTAGATTTTAATAATATATGACATTTGGATAGACAAATAGATTTACCTAAGTGTTCGTTAATTAGACTTAATGCTAAAACTTAGCTGACTGTAGCGAACGAAATATAATAAAGAAACTAATCGTTCTTAATACCAACGTTAAAAGTAGATTCAATTGCTCCATTGGATGATTGGTTAGGTTACTTGCCTTTAACACTCTGTCTCAGCGGTCCTGGGTTCGGTTCCCAGCTGAGTCAACTTTCTAAATGAACTTTTTAAAGTTGGATCTATTATGGATATGGAAAGTAGTGTCAGAACGCCACTAAACTTTTGATTTTATAGTAGGCGACGGTAACCACCTATATCAAGTGACCTGAATGTCGACTTAAAATATATGTACATGTTAATTATTCAATACAAATAAAATGTTACAAGGATTTTATGTTGTAAAAGACAATTTTTTTTTACAAAGTATTACTGGATTACTGTTTTTGAAAAGGAACGAAATTGTCAGCTCTGGACAAAACTTTGTGTGCCACAGGTTCATCTGTTTTTTATTTGGTTTATTTATTTTGCCTATACCTTTTAGTGTACTCTAACATGAACCAATCGGATTTAGGCCCGCTCTACCTCACCCTCAGGTAAAAACTATGTATTTCGCCGAAATGGAAAAGTTCAATGAAAGCACGCGAGGTTTAAATATACAAATGGCGCTAGAAATATATGCTAGAATATAGAAATATATATGTTTAAATATACGCTAGAAAAATCCAGGTACACTGACATTGTAATCCCAAAAAAGGGATTGTTATTTTAAAATACATATGATCTCACAAAGCACATTATGAGCAATTAATTGAAACTTCGTTTTCAATTTATCAAGCAGTTTTTAAGTTTGCTTACATCGAACAAAAAAATTTACAATGGCCAAAAAACTATTTAAAGTTATTATTAATTCAAAACCCAACAAATGAAAATAAATACCTTAAATCAGCAAACGGGGCGAATTACAAATAAAATTTATTAAGTAGCTTTTAACTTCGTAAAGAATTTTCCCAAACAATATAATAGACAATCAATAAGGAAAAGTCGTTAGAAAAATACTCTTCTATACAAATTTATTTTTAACTATAAGAAATTATTAATATGATTTATTTATTTTTACCTATGAATATATTAAAAGATAAATGTTTAGTCAGATTTTATGGGCTGATAAATAAAAACGTGTCACCAAATAAAGATAATATTTTTTGAAGTAAGGAATTTCACCTGGTGAAATAGGATCGAGGGAAACTTGCGAAGTTATGAAATCAGTAAAGTTATGGAACTTTAAGTTACGAGTTCCTCATAAGGTTTTACTACAGATAGGTGCTAAAATTCTTATTACACATAAATTAGCGATGACATATCGACATTGTTGATTTGATTACTTTAAAAGTTTACTTTGTATTTTACAATATTGTTGGTTCAAATTTCATTTCCTGGTTTCTTACTGTTTTCATGACCGTAAGCAATTTTTAATACATAGTGTATTAAATATATTTATTATTGAAAAAGCATGAATAAAAGTCATGGAATGCATGAAATATATAAGTAATTTTAATAATATGTGTACACTGTAATTACACAATATTAGATTTTAGATTTCATGTTTTTTTTTGGATAGAATGATTGATTGGATCACGAGTTACAAAATTTGAAAATAAAGTAAAAATTTGCTTTTAAATTAATATAATAAAAAGACGGTAATGTATGTCTTAAAGGATATCGTTAAAAAGCAGGTCATTGTTTTATTTTTCTTATCAAATTGCATGATATTTTCCTAATACAATCTATATATTTTTTTTTAATTTAATGTTACAAGTTTAAACTGTTAATAATATAAAAAGCTGATGACCTGAACTCTATATGCAAAACTTGGACATCCTTTAATTTCTCTTATGTTATACATTTAACTTTTAATAGAAGCCCGTATTGTCCATGTTAATGTACTTAATTAATTCGCAGCGTCTGCGTTACATACTGTATTATTTCACGAACTGATTTCCATTACGGCTCGTGCACGATTAATTGCTGAGGCATTCTCTGTGCAGCTTGAGGTCCGGCATGTCAATGAACGCACGCAATTACTTGCCTCACAATCCACCACATAGGTACATTGTCTAACATAACAGCTCGAACGTTACCGCTATAGACAATCCGTAAATTAATCAACTTTCTAATAGATACACCGTATCTCAATTTGGACGCGTGATATCCTATACGGCTTTGTTCTTTTCACACTTCCATGAATGATGGATTACTTACCAATAGCCGGCTGGCAGCCCCAAAACATCCACTCCGTCAAAGACTTGAAAAAGCACGGTGAGGTAGTATTTTTTTTTTCAGAACCATCCACCGACGACATAAGGTCTAAGTTGCTTTGCATGATCTTGAACAATTCTTTTTACAAAGATGTAAATGCCAATCGATGTGTCAGTGGGCTGATGGGGAAACTTTTCATTTTGTCGATGTATCGGGCCGATGTTGTTCGGCGGAAAAACAATTTTCTTGCTATTTGAGAGCTCATTTTTAACGTTATTGAGTGGGAACTTTTCCAGTTTATTTTTTGGATACAGGTAATGTAATATTTTGCGGTTGTGGATTGCTTGCTCTCTTTAATATTATGTGGTGAAAATTATTTTCATTTATGATAATATAATTACTAAATAATCTGCAATTGGGTTTGGTAAAGCATATATTTACGAAATAAAAAGTAGACTATTACTTCAATTTGTTAGTGTTACAAAAGATACAACGAAACACAAATTGGATGAACCGGAACGAACCTTTTTGCGTTAAAACCATTTACTTGTTCATCGGTAAAGAGAATACAGTTTTCTTTAAACTGTGGAATATGATTCTCTATAACCTCATATTTAATATAAATATTATTTATAAAATCTATTTCGTTTCAATTATGCGTGTTCCTAATATTTTTACTATGTGTGAAATTGTGTAACAGATAATAATTGATAAAAAAAAATCTAAATATCGTACTTTAATTTCGTATTATATTGCACCGAATGTCATTATTGTAGGCTATATCTGTATTCTGTATGTTTTATTTTTTCTAGAAAATATTCTTAACGTATTCAGGGAAAAATTTAGTCCAAATTAAATCCTCTTTCTCTCTCTCTCTCTCTCTTTCCTAAATTAAGCCGGAATAAATAAACAGATCTATTAATAATTTAAATCCTCATATTTGGATTTCACAAGTTGTAGAAAACCAAACGAAATCACAGACACTTCAATTTTATATTTTCGTTCAGATTAATCGTAAAACAGCTTCTTGAGCTTCTAAAAAATATTTAACTTTATGTAAATTATATTATAACGCTTTGAAGATTAAAGTATAGATCAGCTTATTTTATGAGTAAAATGTACAACATATTGTTAGATTTTCTTACACCGCGTCATTTATGTCGATAACTTTGTTAATAAGCAACCTTCTCTGTTTTTAAGCTACACCTATGAAAATAATTATCAAAATTACATATTTTAGAGTTTTAGCTGGGGAATCGTTACAGACAGTCCGAATTACTGTTGCATTTTAACTTGAATTGATTCCTATACAATTACTGGCCATTATATTATATAAGACCGATTTTCAAAAACAATTTAATGAACGATTTCCATTAGACAAACGCTATCGTATTTTTGGCACAAAATCCAACACACCCAGATGGACAATTCACAGCTGTAATAACTTCACATTACGGAATGGGAATTCAAAAAATACCCAAGCTGCAATAAGTAAAAAGGACTACATACATATTGTGAAAACGTATACTATCGTTTGGCTTTGATCACTCCTTTTTCAATAATAGAGTCGAGCCCGACCCTTTGTACCCGGTCGTGCCTCAGGCGCCGTACACTGTAGGCGCTGTAATGTGTCCATTTAATTTACGATGTGAAAATTAGAGTACCCACACGAAATACATACAAGACCCTTTTTCACTATTGTTCATTTCGAACGAGAACCCTAATTTCTGTAATGGAACGTGTCGTTACGAATGTCAACGGTTAGGAGATAAAGGTACTTCCTGTAGATTTGCTGCATGTAAGTTGTGTTTAGTTGTCCGAAAATTTAGCATTAAATATACAATTTGTGACAGTGTGGCCAGTTAAACAATCGCTCATTTATTTATTTATTATCCAACACGTATTTCAACACAAGACAATAACAATGTCTTTAAACCTTTATTAGGTACATTACAATACATTACAGTAATAATTATAACACATTAAGTATTACAACATTGAAACTCATCAACATGTCCGGCTATCTGCTATACGGCTACCGGCTTTAGTTATAAATCAGTACCAAATAAAAGATGCATACTTTTGTTATTTTGTTAAGACAAAATTTCTAATTACTAACGTAAAATAGCAAGTGGTTTCTTGTAAACCGCGGAACAGTGTCAGCTTAGCGTAAAATCCTTTAAGTCCTCTGACTCCTCGCGGAGCTTAAGCTTTCTGTTTCTCCACTTCCAATCCAAAGTCTTTCTTATGCGACGTAAGACTGTCTGGTTGTAACGCGGCACGATCGCTTTGACGCAAATTACAGAGTGCCTGTTGAAGTTTCATATGCAACAATATGCGAGGTGACGACGGTGGCTACTGTGTCTAACAACTTCTTTCGTTGTCCATTGATTCTAATGTTAGCAACGAATAATGGATATTATTAAATACCTACGTGACCCGCTCCCGGCTTCAAATTGAAAACTATCCTATCTTTTATGTTGGACCAAATTACACATAGTTACGAAGTTTTATCAAAATCGGTTCAGTAGTTTAGGAGTTCATCGCGCACAAATATGTGGCACGTAATTTATATATATATATATATATATATATATATAGCTTAATTAAACGAATATCAGTGTAATTGAAATCGAATTTTACGTTCACAATTAATTAAATTATTAAATTTACCCACAAGAAATTAATAATACTTGACCGAAGCAAAATAAATAAAAGTGAAGTGAGTGACGTCTGTCACCGGACTTAGAATCTGTCAAGTGTAGTGTCATACTGAGGTTGTCAAGTGTCACATCCGGAATTATATCGCTAAAGGAGCTTACACACACTTGTAATTCAAGAAAATATAAATAATTTTAATATTATAATAAAATTAATAGTATTATTAAATAGTATATGTATATTTACAAATAATAGCAATAAAAATGTCCACGGCTAATGGTTCCTGTGCCGGCTGCAATAATATCATATCTAATAGAGATTTCCTTACTTGTTCCAAATGCAAACTGAAATATGACATTGTGTGTATAAACATAACCGCAAAGCGTTTTTTATCATGGGATCCAGATCGAAAAAAAAACTGGTTATGTATTAAGTGTCGGGATAATAAGCCAAAAACTGATGATACCCCGATACGGAGTGCTCATAATCCCGAACTCACGTCTCCTGAGAGTGGCCCCAGTGTCTCCTACGTCACGTTAAGAGCCAAGAAGCAGCCGCGCTCTCTCTCCGATACTGAGAACAATAGTGTGAAGAATTATGTGACGGAAGACTCTCTCAGAAACATCCTACAGCAGGAGATGTCCGCAATTTTGAATAAAACTATCAGGGATATAATGGCTGAACACCTCAATAATTTTAACCACCAAATGGATGTCTTAAAAGAATCTATGTCTTTCTTTAATAAGCAATACGAAGACCTCAAAACAAGTATGGATGAAAAAAAATCTATTATTGAGACCTTGGAGAAGGAAAACAAATAATAATAATAATAATAATAATAAATCATTTATTCGACGTAAGTTTTTACAAAACATTTATCTTCGTCAACATTCTTTACAAGCTACCACCGGTTCGGAAAGCTGTTTCTAGGGGGAAGAACTCGGCAAGAAACCCCCTAGTTGCTCTTTTCATAAATTAATTACAAAGTAATACGTAACAATACATAGCAATCTACATAACACAATAATCAACTATATTTGACTCCAAGGACAGTCATCATTTATGTAATCTAATATCCTATAATAACCCTTTTTGCACAGGGTTTTCTTAATATAAACTTTAAATTTATTTATAGATAATTGTTGTATATTAGCTGGAAGCCTGTTGTAGAAGCGCACACATTGTCCCATAAAGGAGTTGCTAACCCTGTGGAGACGAGTTTTATTTGGTTGAAGTCTATGCTTGTTTCTAGTATTTAAATTATGAACATCACTATTTCTACTAAAAGTGCTAATATTTTTGTGAGCAAACAAAAGATTTTCAAAAATGTATTGTGATGCTACAGTAAGTATATTTATTTCTTTAAATTGATCTTTTAGCGAGACTCTGGGACCGAGCTTGTAGATGGCACGAATAGCCCTTTTCTGTAACACAAATATAGTGTTTATATCCGCAGCATTACCCCAAAGTAAAATACCGTACGTCATTACACTATGGAAATAGCTAAAATATACTATCCTCGCGGTATTTACGTCAGTTAGCTCGCGAATTCTTTCTCTCTCTCCACAGTACTGTTAAGGACCTCACAAACAGGATGAATCTGAGTGAACAATATCTACGTGAAAGCAACATCGAAATAAATGGGGTCCCAGAGAACAGAGCGGAAAATCTGCCTAATACTGTCGCCAATCTGGGCAGGGTCGTGGGATATCCGCTCAACGACGATGACTTACTAAGTGTGGTTCGTGTCGCTAAACTCAACAAGGATGACAAAAGACCGCGTGCTATTATTGCCAAGCTGCGTAGTCCTCGTCATCGTGACAACATTATTGCTGCTGTTGCTAACTACAACAAGAAAAATGCCAGCGAAAAACTGTCTACGCGTCACCTCGGTATGGGGGGCAGTCCTACGCCGGTTTTCGTCTCGGAACATTTAACGCCTAATAACAAGCACTTACACGCCCTGGTTCGGAAAAAAGCCAAGGAAACGAACTATAAATTCGTATGGGTCCGTAGTGGTAAAATTTTTGTGCGCAAAGATGAAAAGTGTCAGGCTATTGTTATCAAAAGCGTGGATAGTCTCAGGCTAATTTTGTAAAGTTCCTTCTTGTTATTATTTCTTTTTTTTCTTTTCTTGTAAGCCATAATTGTTTGTGTGTATGAATTAAAAATGTTCAATATATATTATCAAAATGTACGTGGTATTAGAACCAAGACTGCTGATGTTTACCGAAATGTCCTGCTGACCAATTATGATGTTATAGTATTCACTGAAACCTGGTTAAATTCCACAGTTTTTGATAACGAATTTATTGATTCCTCATACTGTGTCTATCGTAGGGATCGTCTGTGTGCGAGTAAAGACATGGCTACCAAAAGCAATGAACATAAGGGCTTGAAATTGGACGGCGGTGGTGTCATGATTGCAGTTAAAAGAACTTTTATGTCTAACCGAGTTCGTCACTGGGAAGTCAACAGCAATGTCGAAGATTTATGGGTAACATTACAAACTACTGTTGGTGGTGTTACCAAGAAAATTGCTATTTGTGCTGCATACATGCCGCCACCGGCTGGCCTTGAGACTCTGTCCGTTTTCCTCAACAATGCCAATAACGTATTGGGTCTTGTGGATGACGTGATAATTATGGGTGACTTCAATCTGGGGTCGATTACCTGGACTAAGAATGCCAATGAATTGTTTGCTATACCTCTCAACTGTAATGATCGATTGAGTAATTCACTGATTGATTTCATATTATGCAATAATTTAAAACAACTAAATTTTGAAAAAAACAACGACCAAAAATTGCTTGACTTGGTCCTTTGTAACATATCAAATGCCTATATATGTAAGCCACTGGACACTTTGTCCAAATTGGATTCGTACCATCCTCCATTACTATTAGTTGTACCCTTTTAAGATTCTAAATACTTAACACCCGCTAAGCGATGTGATCTTAACTTTTTCAAGGCAGATTATGATGGAATTGTGTCGGACCTCCGTGGCATTGATTGGCAACAAGTCTTGGACTGTAGCAATGTGAATGTGATGGTTTCCGTATTTTACGATGAACTTAGCCGTATAATTGAAAGATTGGTGCCAAAACGTAAATTCAAGAAGTCACGGTATCCAATATGGTTTTCCAATACGCTCATCAGAATCTTAGCTGAGAAGGATAAGTGTAGGATGAGATATCGTAGATACAAGAATCCGCGGGACGCTATTGAATACCAAATTCTTCGAAGTCGTTGTCATGATGTGTACACTGAATGTCGCAATACGTATATAAAAAAGACTGAGGAAGGTTTAAAAGATAATCCCAGGTCTTTTTGGCGGTATCTTGGTAGGAAGCGTCATGAAACTACATCTCTCCCTGCATCAATGTATTTAAAGAATGAAACGGCGGATGATGGTTCCAGGATAGCTAACCTGTTTGCGAATCATTTTTCTTCAGTGTTTAGTAACGACGTTGCACAGAACTATTCTGTACCCTCGCAAACTCACTTATCACTCTGTCGTATTAACTTGTCAGAAAGGGAGATACTAAGAGGAATTAAAAGGCTTGATGTATATAAGAGTTGTGGTCCAGACGGCATTCCTCCATTATTTATTAAAAGATGTGGCATAGCCTTGTCTTACCCCCTGTCCTTGATATTCAACAAATCACTAGCTGACGGTGTCTTTCCTGACAGATGGAAGAATGCGAGGGTGGTGCCGGTTTTCAAGAAGGGTGATCCGGAAGACATTGCGAATTATCGCCCCATATCTATGTTGTCCTGTATCCCTAAGCTTTTTGAATCCCTTGTTTGTCCGCAAATAACACAACATATTAAAGGTAGTATCACAACCTATCAGCACGGTTTCTCTAGGGGACGGTCTGTCCAAACAAATTTGACCTCTTTTGTTACAGATATTTGTCTAGACCTAGATAAAGGTCGCGAAGTTGATGCTATCTACACAGACTTCAGTAGTGCATTTGATAAGGTGAATCACTCGATTCTCAGCATGAAGCTGGAGGCCTACGGTTTTCATGGATCATTGCTCTGTTGGCTTAACTGTTATCTAAGAAATCGAAGTCAAACTGTAGCTGTAAAAGGATATGAGTCCAATAAATATCTGAGCGGATCCGGTGTTCCGCAGGGTTCTCATCTCGGGCCAGTCTTATTTCTTTTGTTTATAAATGATATATCTTCAGTGATACTCCATAGTAAGTTTTCTTTGTTCGCTGATGACTTAAAAATATACAGAACTACTGACTCCGCTGAAGATGTCGTACTCCTTCAAAGTGATATCAAAAGAATTAGCGAGTGGTGTGATGTAAATTATATGGACCTTAACATTAAGAAATGTAATTATATAAAATTTTCGCGAAAAAAAAACCTTGTACCACCCGTTACGAAATCAATGACAGCCCTATACAGAGGGTCAAGGAGGTGCGTGACTTGGGTATTTTATTGGATAATGAGTTGAAACTTGCGTCTCACATAGATGTCATAGCCAGGAAAGCAGCTCGTTTGATGGGGTTCATAAAACGTAATACCAAGGGATTCCAAATAAAAACAATAATTCTATTATATAATGCGTTGATTCGTAGTCACTTGGAATACGCTAGTGTCATCTGGAACCCGTTTTATGCCACACATTCCCAAAGACTAGAGGGCATACAGCGTGCCTTTACAAGGCACCTAGCTTACATATCCCAAGGCATCTCGCATAGACAACCATATAGTCAGCGACTCCAGTTTCTCAAAATGGCATCTCTGTGTGATCGCAGGAAACTCTTGGATCTTGTATTTCTATTCAAGATTCTACACGGACTGGCTGACTCGCCGTCAATCCTGTCGGAAATTGGTTTTTGCGTTCCACGTAGGGTCCCCAGAAATCCCGTGTGCAAGGTGTTTGCAATACCACCTTGCAAAACTAATATTGCCCGCAACGCTCCAATCATTAGAATTAAAAATCAATTTAACTCAATTTGTGGACCTCATCCGCAAATTGACATAAATCATGACAGTTTGGCTGGCTTTCGTCGTGAAATACGGAAACGCCTACCGACCTTCAAAAGTGTTGATCCAGTCTTGTTGTCTGCACGTCCCCTAATTTGACAATTGTAACTTTATAATTTTGTAATTGTTTGTATGTATGTATATGTATATGTATGTATATGTGTATATATATGTTTATGTGTATGCGTGTGTGTATGTATATATATGTGTATCATCTGTAAGTATGTATTTATTGTATTAGTAAGGGTCGATAATGATGTTGAATGTTGTGTATACCTGTAATTGGAATTCACATCAGACTAGGACGGAATGTATAAGTTGTATTATTGTGTTTATCGTTGTGTCTTCTGTTGGTGTACCTTAAATAAATAAATAAATAAATAAATATATAGCGATATAAGTAATTATCAAGGTTTGATGAATTTCCAATTAATTAAAACAATTTTATTAACAGTACACAGTTAATTTGTGAATACAAGAAAATAATTTGAATAGTGTAAATTTACCTATTAATCAAATACGAGTTCGATTTAAACGACCGAAATAAGCTCCAAATATTTAACCAGAGTTATTTTGAAATTAATAACACAATATCTGTAGCTAAATATGCAATTTATTTGTGCTGGCTTGTAACGGATATAGATAGACGTTTATAAACAAACAAACGCAGGTTTGTGGCATGCGGGCTATTCAACACAGTGCCAGTTACTTAATTACAAAATGTTCTATTTCGAAAACTTCTGATTTAAAAAAATCTGAAATATAAAAGACTAGCGTATAAAAATATTTTTAATATAAGACTAGTGCGAACCTGTGTACAACATAGGTTGTATAAAATTATTTGTAAACGAACAGATGTTGATTCACTCACACGGCGTGACATTTAATTTTCTTCGTAAAGAAAAAGTACATCAGGACACTTAATGACCCGTAATAAATAATTTCAGTCCACATTGACTTTAATTGATAAGCAAACAAATAAATCAACAAGTCCTGACAAAAGGTTCGCGTGTTTGAAGCAAATTGTGTTGGATTTTCAGTGTGGGGACGCGCAGAGTAAATTGGTAAATATGTACTGTGCCGTGTAATGAAAAATTAATAAAAACGACGCGTCCGCTTGACGGATGAGGCGGGAAAAATAAATAAAATTTTAAGGTCACATTCACACTAGGTATGTACTTATACCTTAAACAACAAGTGCGATCTGAGATTATTCGTATTTCGTACGAAGTGGAGGAGAAGGAGAAGGAAAAGCGTTATTTTCGTCGCCAATTTGACTTCAATTAAAATTTAGATACAAATATAACTTTAAATAGACTATATTTAAAAATCAGTTTGAATCGAGCAGAATTACTGCCCAAAAAAATATTTTATGTGACAGTAATAATTATTTTCAGTGTCACTACATTTGTTTTTTAGTTTATTTTAACTGAAGTTCCGTACTATAAAATTTTAATCGGCTAATTTTATTTCATTTTTTCATATTTTATACAATATTTAAGAAAAACCTTCCATTAGGTTGTGCTTATTTCAGCAAACATTGCGTCCGGTCTGAGGTTAGTCCTTGGTTTAACACATTGGTTTGGTTCATTTAAAATATTCTTCTAAATTATTTAAAATGTAGAATATAATTTGCAATTTTGCGGGTGGATTCTGGTAAATAGGTTTTAATCTTAATGTTATCGTTGAGCCGATCCATCAAACATTGCCTTTAGACCGTATGGCGGCCGAACAAAGCATTTTAATTCAGTTATCTCACGCTTTGTTAACATGTAATTCTTTATTCTATCTTCCCTTTTGACGGAGTGTAGCTCATACAATTTACTTTTCACAAAGAGAGGCCATTATGTATTTGTGAATAGTAAGTAGGTAAGGATATTTCGCTGTAACGCGTATGTTTAAGAAATTTCTTACAGTTTTTATATTGGATAAAATGATCGGGAAGTTTTTCACGGAATAAATAAAATCTATAAAAAACATTATTTTTTAACTGTATAATTAGAAATTCCTATTCAGTAGTGGACGGCCTTCGGCTGAGATGATGACAATTTGTATCTTTTTATTAACAAGAAAATATTTTACTGAGTGAGTTCAGTCTTTCAAATGTTAAAAAGAACAATTTATGTAAATTTATTTATTACTCTGTTTAATAGTGATTAATACTAAATGATTAAATATTATATTTAGCTAATATAACACAAATATATTTATTTAACCCTGTGAACCAGTTCACCATTACCCTAAATATTAAGAAAAAGTCACTGAGACTATTTATTATGTTACGTATCATTAAAAGAAATAATACTTCACTTGACGTATACCTGCTGATTATTAAGTATCTTTCATCAAAAGTCACATCTTTACTTTCTGATTTCAAAGTTAAAGGAATTCACTTAATCGCGCTTTTTTAAACACGTTTATTTCGAAATTTTCAAAAGAAACTCTTCGGTAAATATGTAGTTGTAGGTAATAAAGAAACGGCGTCACCCTCAGTGCTAATAAGTTCAGCGTCCAACAAAGCTGTTTTAAAAAAATCAACATTTCCTTAGTAAGGAGCAACTAAAAGACCTTAGTCACGCTCGCGGCGAAAACTTAACCCGAGTTCGCTGAGAAACTTAAATAAAAATACAAGATTGAATAAAAAAATTAAGAATTTCAACAGCTTATATTTGCATAATATAATATTCTGCAAGGAAAGCTTGATTTATTTAGAAATGGTTTGAGAAACGAGAGCAAAAAGCAATCGCAGCGGATGAAGGAGTTGGGTATGGAGCGAGAATAATTTGTATTCAGATTCTACTTAATTAATTGTATTAAAGAGAGAAAACAGATTTTTAAGTAATTTGGTTTTTTTTTAACCACATACGCCCGACGCAAAAACGAGGTGTTATAAGTTTGATGTGTATCTCTGTGTATGTGTATCTGACTGTGGCACCGCAGCTCTCAAACGGATGGACCGATTTTGATGCGATATTTTTGATTGAAAATCTCACGTGATTGTGATCGTTCTTAGTTAGCTTTAATTTATGAAGATTTCCTTCCTTTCCTAGCTTCCTAGCCGACGAAGGGATTTCAATAACTTCCCATGTGAAATTTGATATAATACTATTTCTATGACATGGTAACCTTGATCTGATGCTGCAGAATCAAGTAGTCTCTGGAATTACAAACTCCTCAGCAACTTACAGCATATTTATATAGCGTGGCTATGAAAAAAAAAAACAATGAATTCGTGTATAAACAAGGGCGTATTGTGTACGATGAGGATGAATTTTTAGTAGAAAAATATTTCATAATACACTGTCATCGTAAGCATACCTTTGAATGGCGCGAATATTCTTAAGTCAATTTTAAATTAAAGCCTGCCCATGTCTGAAATTCGGCAGCATAATAAAAGCAAAGTAGAAGACTTGGACCGCCCGCCCAGAGGCACCCCACTGAGCAGATTTAATTAACAAGATATGGGTCTCTTTTAAACCAGCTCGTACCCACTTTTTGGAACATTGAAGATTAAAGTTCAATGCGACAAGATATTAAATAAAATTTAAATCCTTTTCATGGGTATTTCAATGTGAAAGTTAGTGCCTTTATCTGTGTTTCGTGTAATAAATCTTCCGCTAGAGCTTGCCCGGAAATGTGGAATATGAAGCTATCGTTATTTAATATTCGTATTCTGATTAAAATATCTGTTGTAAAATTGTTTTATTAACCATTTCGTTTTGGACCATTGTTTCCGTTCAAAAATCTCGTAAATTACGTACCGTATGTGTACCTGCAAGCCTCGAGGCCAAGCTTTAGCTGTGTTAAAACGAATTGAATACTGGTAATCGAATGCGCGCAATGGGAGCAATGTCAATATTTTAAATTTAAATATCCGATGGAAATAGCCATCAATATTGTATTTATTTATTCGTACAATACAAGCGTCGGTTTCTTTTCGGTCTGGTGATAGTGAGGGTTGAACACTTTTCTTGGAAAAAGTCGACGATAATCATTTTTACCTACCTGTGATATTTTTAGATTTAATCTTGGAAACAAACCTACTGACTGTCTACTTCCGTGTGTAGTATTTCGATATTGGTCTCCTAAAATAAGAATGTGGTTTAGACAAAATAAATTTAATTCTATTTAATGAAATTTATACCCATGAAAAAAACCTTCATACCATAAAAAAAAGCAGTAGGTAGACATATTATGGCTTTCAATTTCAAAACAGTAATAAAACAAAACGAGTCTACAAATTTGAAATATGTGCGGCAAAAGATAAGGGGCATCGCAACTTTGTTGTTACTTTCATTTAAGGACACGAAACATCTTTGGCGCCATCTGACGACGTAGTTTAGTGACAAAATTAAAAAAGCAGAACAGGTGTCTCCGCTCTAATTAGAATTTTTCGAATTACACAACGAACGTTGCTAACGCTTGCCTCGCATATTTTAACAAAATTATATAATCTCTGGTAATATAATACAGCGTGATGAGAGGCAGGGAAAATGATTTTTTATGATTATGTCTAACATTTTGTAAGCTGAGTTCTGGTAAATTTCATTCCCGACCTTCCATTTGGTGGAGTTATGTGTAGTATAAAGCTGTGCTAATAAGTGTAGTCTAAAATTTACACAATATAAAGAAGAGTTAGGGAGCTAAAAATATAAGTTAGGAGTTTGTTGGAGAGCTTTTTACATTTATAATTTTCAATTTTATCATTCACTAGCGCTTAGATCCCGGTTTCGCACGGATGCAATTTTGTCTGCAAATTATTTACACAAATCTTCCTGTCCCTCGTTTAACGCACTTTCCATCAATGAGAACCGTATGAAAAGGCGTTGGGAGGTTTAGAGTAACTTAGCGGGGAAACAGGAACTAGATGTATCTAAGATATAGATAAGTATATCTATAAATATCTATAATTGTTAACAGATAAAACCAAATAACTATATAAATCCACATATCGAAAAAATTTACCGTGCTTGTTTCCCTTCTTATTATTATAGTAAGATATGTATTGCGTCGTCTCGCAGTTACATACAGTGGACATGTCCACCTGGAACCATATTTTCAAAGAAAGCTTCCGTAAAATTAATGTCTGCTGTTGTGTTTCGATGCGTTTGTTTCTGTTCTAGATAGAATTTACTCTCATAATCAAATCGACAAGGCTACCGCGAAGACCTCGATGATGTACAATTGTATGAGTGACCAATATACCTTTCCTTTTATTATTTTTTATAGAAAAGTATTATAAAACGCAAGTCAGCTCTACAAGGTTTTATATACCTTTTTTTTTACAACAGTAAGGTGCATTAAGTTCCAATGTTTTACAATATCGGAACATGTGGTTAGATTAAGTTTATGTTAGAATTAGCAATCGATACAGATAATTTAAGAGAGAATGTGCTAAACATGAACCCACAAGTCAACAAGTGGCTCTGGCGCTTAGCCAGGAGTTTACCTCCAAACCTGCTCCACTCACGTAAAGTTCCTGCTTAACTGAATACTGAATACATAATTTGCGAATTTCCACTTAACTTCGTCCACTGTTCTTTGATGGAAGGTTCGCCTTTTTGTTAAATTAACAAAATTATTTAAACATGTTATACGAGTATATGTAGATATATTTCATTATATTCTTTACAGCCAACGGTTATCTACTTTATAAATTCAGAATTTACACAAATAGTGCAGTAAGATGTTACACAGAATGACTTATCGATGCGACTGTATCATATTTTTAAACAATGGAGATATGTGGAAAAGTATCCTTGGCAGGGATACCTTAGCAAGGTGGAACTGGAGGTTTTGTTGCCATCAAAGACCTGCGATCAATGTTTGCGCCAAGTTTTGCTTTAAGATGATTCATTTCAGATCATTCAGACCATTTGCAGTCATTTCAGATCAGTAAGTCATTTTAATAATATAGACAAGTTCTTAAAAAAGTAGTCATTATCAAATTTAATCTGTTTTAAACAGAATCAATATTTTAATTAAATTAAAATTATGATTTTGAGAGAAAAACACAGGTGTTCTGATATACCTCAATCTAAAGTTATACTTCATGATCGCTTACAATAAAGTTAAAAATTGGGGCTATCATATCTCAAGACATTCGCAAATATGGGGTCGCATCTGATGCCGAAATTATACGAAACTCTCTCAAAATAATAGACACTTGAGACTCTGTGTACTTAAGATGAATAATTGGCGTGTCTACAGTTTCTGTTGAACAATAAAAAAAATTACCTTCATTTTCTCTCATAAAATAAAAATAGATTCCATTAAAACTACGAAGGGATCTCATCTATTTTTATCAGTAGCTGTGCCCGCGAGTCCGTACGCGCTGTAGTCCGTTCTTTTGAAAATCCCACAGGAATTTAACATGGTCTTCAATTGCCTGAACAGATCTTCATAGAGTATAGCTAAGCACCATCTCAATCAAGTCTTACAAACAAAACAAAAAAATATATCAAAATCAGTTCATTTTTTTGGCCAAAAAAAATCTACTAAATTGGCGAACTGTGGTTAGACTGCTAGTCGAGTGTGTGGCTTTACAGACACTTTGTTCGAACAATAGCACATGCAACAGTTACTCTAGCAATAGTAGCTAAAAACATGCTAACAACAGGTAGGCTGGCGTGCCGCCAAAGCCTCTACGAGTCTACGCTCCGTGCTACAGAGACTGCTACGATCGTAACGCGGTATCTACGAATATCATAATGGTTGTGCACAATGTCTTCAACTATTATTTTATGATACTATAATATATATCATTTTGTTGAACTGCATTTAATATTATCAAATACACTTTAGTGATTTTATTTTACCTGGTGTAAAAATTCATTTCTACATTTCAGTATATTTTTATTATGATTTGTGAATTTAAAAAATATCATAATAATAAATTGAATTTCTAAAGGAAAAAAACAACAGTTGATTTTTAAAAACACGAGTACTCAAAAAGGTATCGCGTAGAACAAACGAATAAGGAAGATTGTAACAAAGTAAACTCCTAGTTCGGCTAAAATTGATTAATATTCACTACTAGATGGCGCCCGCGACTTCGTCCGCGTTAAATAAGAAAAAAAATAGCCTATCCTGTGTCCTGTACGTCTAAATGTTTATCTAACAAATTTCATGAAAATCAGTTAATTCGATTAAGAGTTATAGAGGAACATACATACATACATACAATATCTACACTTACATATTTATTATTAGAACGTTTTAACTGCTTTTCATGAAACTTGGTAGATAAACATTTAGACGTACAGGACACAGGATATAGGCTAGTTTTTCTTGTGTAACGCGGACGAAGTCGCGGGCGCCAGCTAGTTATATAATAAAATAATTTATTTTCGCAATCTCAGTTCAGTTATATAGAATTATGTAATTGTCGTTACATTCGGTGCCGCCAAAGAATACCTACAGTCGGAGTTAAGCGGCCGTATCATGTCACCGTTTACAAATTTTATTACAAACCCCTCCATCTTTTGTTCTGGTTTATGAGTTTGCGTCACGGATTCTGTAAAATTATTAGGAGGTCGGTGGCCGTCTATAAAATGTTTACAAGAGTTGAAATATTTTAGTAAAAAGCATTTTTAAATTTTCCAGATGTCTAGACAATAGCAAAATTATTACATTATAAACTAATAGATTCCGATGTGTAGGTACATAAATATACCTAAAATTAATTATTTGGTCAAAATGTAATAAAAAAGTATATAAAATTATAAATGCAATACATAGCTGCATTTGTTCTTAAAGTAGCTTAATACACAATTTTAAAGTACTACACAAATTTATTGTAATTGTAGTACTTTAAAATTGTAGGTTGTACAAAATATTATTTTATATGACTATAAAAAATAATAAAAATATTATAAAGAAAATTAATACGTGAATCCTGTCAAAAACAAATATGCATGAACGGTATTTTCGAGGAAAAACATTGAAAAGCAGATAAAAATTCTTTTATAAATAACCCAATTTCCCTTTGTGCTTTGTTCAACAAACACTGACAAAGGAAATCGAGAATCAAACGTAAAACAATATGATATATCAATAAATCGCAAAAATACCATTCCTCATGTAAGTCACTTCAACAAAAATACGTACAGTCAACATTAATAATACTGATAAAATATTATTTCATCGTAAATATGTCAGGACTATGTCCTATTCCGTTTTATAACTTAAAATCGTCTTATGCACTCAGCTAGGTGTATTTTTTTCTATTACGATACTCACTTATTAAGTCAATTTCCTATTCTTGAGATTACAATGGAAATAATTTCAGATTACAAGATTTGTGTAATTTGATAGAATGACAAAAAATGTTAATGGCAGGTCTTAGATATAAAATTTATTACGTATTATTATTATACGTATTTTTAATATATTTATACTAATTTCTAATTATCTTACATATATTACTATTATTACTATATCTTTCATAATATTATTCCTAACTAGCTGGTGCCCGCAACTTCGTCCGCGTTGAAAAATTAAAAAATAATAACGGCACAACGACAGGGGCGCCAATTTTTTAATATTATTAGACGATTATTCGGTAAACTAACATTTTTCAGGATAAAAAGTGTCATATATGTTACATACCGACACTTACAGATATATTATTAGTATTGATTGATTGATTGATTGATTGAAAAGACTTAAGCGATACGCTCCGAGTTAACTTACTACAGACACTTAAATATTCTGTATTAGGAATAAATTGTACTCGCAATTATTTCGCTGTAATTTCCTTGATTAATATAAAGTAAAAGGTATACGTAAGCTACGCGAAAGAGCGGATTCAAAACAAGCATAAAGCACTTCTCACATATACATCGATTTCCATTTTAACTCTGCGAAATATAAATTTGTAAGACGTCTCCATTCGCCCGATGAATTATAAACTAGGCTTACATCTCGCTGAAACGTCTCGAGGGCATGCTAACGAATTTACTTCATTTAAATGTGATCACGTATGAGTGTGTCTCACAATTAGGTAAATGAGCGCGAGAAGTGACGTACATCTTCCAGTTTTTCTTACGTTAGGGAATAATAACTTCCTCATTTGCGAATTAGCTTTCTCGTTCGCGGCGGTCTTTTTCCAGTTCCTCGAAGGACCAACTCGCGGGTGGCCGTTAATTATATGCTCTACTACTATAAAATGTACAACGAACCAGCGTCTTTCTGGCTGTGCACGGATTTTTAAATTGTAGCGTGCATATAGAGACATCACTTTCGTCAAAAAGTAACATTAGGTACCATTTGTAAAGACATTTTTAGAGTAAACGTTACGTCTTAATTCATCCGAATAAGTGATGTCTCAGAATTCATAACATAACATATTTATGACACAAATATTTATAAAACTAATGTTTTTTTTTTATTTCAATCAACATTCGTACTTTGAAATAATCGTTTTTGTGAAAAATTAAAATCTCGATGAAAAATTAAATGAAATTACGTGGAGTAAAGAGACGTCAAACTCTAAAAATTAAAGAGTTGATGTTAAAGAATCTTTATTGACCACTAAGACTTGGGACCCGCCACCGGCTTCCCGCGGATATAAATTTCCGAGGTTTTTTTGTGTTTTCTGTTCATTAAAACTTTCCTTGGAATATTTAAAAAAATTGTCGAATTGGTCAAGCCGTTCTCTAGTTTGCGCTTAACAACATATTAAGCGATATTTTTTTATTTATATATGTAGATTAATTAAGAGTGAGGCTTCATTGCGTTGTTTATGTAATTTAATAATAAACAATCCTTGATAGGCAGTATTTGCCGATGTCTATTGATGTTCCAAATGGTAACTGTTACATTATAATGGTACATCTCAATAAAATAATCTCTTAAAGTACACGTAAAACAGGAAATATGGAGTTAGCTTCCCCTTCCATACAAATGAAGTACAAAATAAGTACACTGGTGGAAAGTTGTTCCACTGCGCTGTTTTATCGAGAATCTTCAGAAAAGTTTTTACGGTTTGATTTGTTACAACGCCAACATAAGAAATCTACTAGATACGGCAAAATAAAAAAATGCGTTAGTGAATTGTTAATTATTGATATTAAAACTAGTATTGATAATTTTCATAAATATTAAGTGTTATTAAATAAATATTTATTCCCAATACTTACCTTAACCTCAATCTCATTATGGGAGGCAGCGCACCTTGGCGTTGCTTGTGTTATAAGCGACGGAGTCATCTACTATCAAGTGGACCGAAAGCTTGTCTGTCAACCTTAACATAAAAAATATAATATCATATAGTTCGTGTAGCGAATAAAGACTTCTCGGCAAATGTGCGCAGAACTCTATTTTTAGGTCTTTGAGGGGGCAGAGGAAAGTGAGGGGCGGGTACACGTCGGTGTGCCGACACGTTATTGGTAGACTCAGTCGCTCTTCCCCTCACGCACTTTGTTCGCGCGTCTCGAGTCTCTTAGGTACTGTTGCGTACAGATTGTTTTATCGTATTAGTAAATACGTCATGGTGAATAAATGCATTTGTCTTTCAACATCGCACGATGATTTTACGGAAGGAATATCAACACTGCCTGTAATGTTAACCTCACTAGGTGAAAAATTACGAAATAAGAAAAAAAATGTCATTTTCCTTAGCAATTTTGTGCGCAATTGTACACATGCGCCGATTCCCCCACAAGTGTCGCCTTCAAACCTTAATATAATAATAATTCACCTATATCATAAGTAAAGTTTATAATTATCGCGTTTTTAATATCAACCTAATAATGTTTTTAGTAGTTATAGGGCATACTGCGTTTCGCAGTCATTTAGTATCTTAAATTTCGGTGAGTATGGATGTCAGAGCCTATACCACCCACACTATTAACATCGCAAATCTTAAAGGGCTTTGACCTTGAGCGGGTATGTTTCGTTTGCGCTGTTTGCGCATGTAGAATTGCGAACAATAACGATGGACCTGCTTTCTCTCGTACAAAAGTTATGATTGCGTCATTCCATGGATTGCCCCCATCCCCGCGTCGCAACAGTCCCAAAATAGGTTACTGCGCATATTTGTCACGTGATATCCCCAGAGCCCATTAGGTTTTGCGCCGATAATAACAAAATGGCCAATAGCGCACTCGCAGCAGCTGTGGCGTTGCTTGTTTTATAGGCGAACGGTAGCCATCTATCTACCTTCAAGTGAAGCGTCAGTCTGTTTAAAGAACTTAACATGAAAAAGTAATAAATACCATTGTTGAGGCAGTGTTAATTAAGTTATAATTTCAATGAATAAGCTTCCTGGCCGCCCTGGCCATTCAAGTAAGACATCAAAAGATGAATATCTCGAGAAAGGTGACCAGAGAAGTGATGAAAATTTAAAAAGATAACTACTCACTTTGTTCTTTAGACAAATTTACTTTTACAAGTGTTAACTCTGTGTTCAGTTACGGCTTCACGCTTTGCGAATCTCTCGCTCCGCTTGGTTTGAACTCCTTACTTATTTGGAGATGTTTAAAAAGTTCATGGATTACATAAAGAATTTCGAGACATGAATACTAATATTTTTTATTGATTTACGATTCAAATTGAATTTGTGAAAGTATTGAGGATTATTATTTGCAATACTGTATCCGTGCGTGTAAATGAATTATAATGATATTTATAACTTTAAAATTGGAAAATTAGTTTCACTTTTACTTTTATCTGCGTTTACAAAATTCTCAAAAGTATCACAATGCTTACTTCTAATATTTTATTATCTTACCTTTACTTTGACCAAATATCGAATTTAATTCTAAAATAATTAATAATTTATTGTATGTAAATATGTATATTGAATTATCTCGAATTTTGAGTTCTTCGAAGTAGAATATTTTGTGTTATTCATAACTACTTCTACTAGTTGTTAACTTTTTTCTTATTTTATACTTGAAAAAAGAAATAATTTTTATTACACAACAAATGATTGTTAACTCTTGCATGAAACTTCTCTTATCATCCATAAACTGTCTGATCTAATCTCAAATGTTGACCAATGATCGAACTTTTAATCTTATTTATAAAATGCAAGCTTATTTATAAAAAGTGCATCTTATAGCAACCGACAAAGTTTCTTTTTAAATGCTAATAGTTTGAAGGTACAATATTCCATATTTATCAATACTTTGGCGTCGAAAATTGACGGTAACTAGTATGAAGGGACTGCTTCCATGCTCGCAGAGATATATTAGTTCGATGTTATAGGCATAGTGATGTATGATGGTTTCAAAATTACATAAAAATATGAAATCTTATTTGTCCTGGTCAACTAACTCTTGAATAGAATTATCTTGTGGATAACACTAATAGTGAGTAATAATCCGAAATTACAGTCCAATATATCAAATGTTATATGCTGTGTTTGAAAGTTTTGAAAGTCATTCATCAATTTGTCGCAACCGTCAAGACGAGAACCAATTCTAGTCTATTCTGGTGCCATACAAAATTATGATTTATTGTGACGTTTTAGGTTATTTTTAAGTATTAAAAATATTAATAAATGTTTGACTAATTGATTTATAATTGAAAAGAATAAATGGTATTCATTTAATTAAAACAACAATCCACGACAATATTGTATTCGGTCTATTAACAATAAATCAGGGGAAGAAAAGGGGTTTGACGAAGCGATTTTTTAACGAGAACCTCCCTGTAAATTAGAAGATAATTCCTGAATAATATTGAGCTTATCCAATCCGCCGGACTGTCGGGCTCGTAATATCATTAGGGGTACAATGGCGCCCGAAGCCCAACTGAAATGATCCGTGACGAAAACTCAGCGAAATTAATTTAAAATACTTAGTCTTACAAAGACGCGTTAGAGCTAACGGTTGTTAAATCTTTTGATGGAAACTCCAAGCGTGACGCTCTCGTTAGCGTATTTTGTATTAATATTCATTTGTTTTACGGATACGTATCCTTAACACAATTCTCGTCTTATTTTGTGAATAATTGGAAATAACTAGACTACGTATAACCACGTAGAGTTGGTAATTTAACATAAGTTTAAGACTTATTAAATATTAATATAGTCGAATAAATTATGCAATTTTAATGATAATGGGGGCAGGAATTAACCTGTAGTTTAATCATAAGCTGTGGCAACTTTTTGATATGTAGATTTCTACATACTTAGGATACTTAGGAACACAAGCAACATGAAAAAATGGATAAATTGTGGACACCGCGGTGTGTTTTACGTGAATAATGTCCGTGAGCATATTATATGTATCAACGAATTCGAATATATCGTATCATCAAAAAATTCTTTGATCCTTTAGCTATCGAGTGGTGTAATTCAATTTTGGATGTACATGATATATACACCATCAAACTGTAACCCCCGATTTGGTTATCATCGGTTTTAACTGAATTTCCTCCCACTGGTGGAAGCAAATTTAATTTTAAGAAGTATTCACGTCAAAAAAACGATTTGATGTCACATAACTAGTGAGAAATTTGTATATATCCTTCTCAATAAACTATTACAAAAATACGTATGACATTTTATGAGCTTTTATTTTTTTTTTTGTGATGTTTGCACCTTATTCCTATTGGCATATATTATAGCGTAACGAATAAGATTTTCTTGTCATGCTTATACCCAAGTATATGTACTATACAACAATACTCACCTAAGCACTGAATATTAAAATAAAGCTTCTCTTATACCACATCGTATAATTATTCACATTAAATAGAAAAAGGCACATTACTTATTCTGTAAGAAAGAAGTTGTTGTGATTAAAGGTTCGCTCTCCACAGAATTATGTATATGTTTACAGTAAAATGTATATATGCTTAAAATCTTAATAAGTCAAAAATACTTTTGAAAAAGTGTATCTATAGTGTAGTAACATCAAGTACAATGATTGCAACTAAAGTAAGTACCTAATAAGTTATAAGTTGTAGTGACAAAAAATAGGTCAATTGAATGTTTTATTTGATTATTTATCATTGTAATCAATGTAACAAACAAAGTGAATCTTAATGATTGTTTTAATAAAATTTTCATGAACAAGAATTGCAGTCAAATTCGCTGGTCAAACGTGATCTTTCTTATCCTTACATAGTATAAATTGAAGTAGCTTTCCGCGTCTGTCTGTAATATCCGCTATATCTTCCTAATAAGCATTTTTCATCATCAGTTAGATAATTTTTCATGGAAGGTTTATTTATATAATAAAATACCTAATTAACTTTTTTATTTAAGTAGAAAAAAAATTTTTGCAATCAAGTCATCGAAACTGTCTGCATCTGTCGATTTCTCCGCTAAACTTCTAAACCACCTAACAGATTTTAATACAGTTTTCACTATTGGAAAGAGGAATAAACGAGGCACATTTATGTAGGTATATAAAAATTGCATCCCAGCCGAATCCGGGGTGTTTATATTTCATACTTGTATGAAATATAGTGTTTTATATTTCATACAAAGTATAGACCAAGAATAATAAATTATACCTACTTTTGACGAGTTTAAAAACGAATGCGCGAGAATTAATCCGCCTAATGAGTTCAATCCGATTTATTAACGATATGTTGAATAATTCGATTTAGCAATACGTTGGAGAACTGTAGTAGGAAGTTGACAATAGCGAATGGGAACTGATTGCAATAACGTTTTCAAGGGCTTCAGATAATCCTCAATAATGTACGTTCGGTAGGTAAATAGCATAATCCTTTCAAAGTAAGAGGCTGTAAGCATCGTCGTGATTCTCGTCATCGTGCTATAACAGCGGCTATTGTACGCGGGCTTATTGTGCGAGGGGATTGGTTTCCCAACGAAGAAAACGCTAGGGAATCGATTTAAAATTTCCTTGAAAGAACTTCACAACAAAAGGGCCTAATACTCGGACTGATGATCTCGGGAACATAGAATGTTGTAATTAACCTGCCCATGTACTTGTATGGAAGCGAGCACATTATTACGTGACCTGTAAACCTAGCGAAACATAACAACGAACGTTAAAAAATAAATATAATATACATTATATTCGAGGAATACGAAAGAATATAATAAAATCAAATATTGAAAAGTACCTATCTCACTGTGTTACAATTTGAAGTGGATATCGTAAAACTTTAGAAGATAACAACACGTGCTTACCTGTAAAGAAAGAATTTATCGTTAAACATTGTAGAAAAAGAAATAAAATTATAACATTTTTATAATTTGTTCTTAAAGGGAGAATCCCAAGGTAGGAACATTTTTCTACATAATAGAGACATGCCTCGTTTAATGCTCTTTCTAATAGTAAAAACCGCATGAAAACTCGTTCAGTAGTTTCTGAGATAATTGCGAACATATATACAGACGACAGACGCGGCGGGGGATTTCATTTTGTATAATTAACCGACTTCGTTTTATAGTACATGAAGGATATTATATTCTTAATAAAAGTTTTTGGAAGAAGCATATTTTTATAGGAACGAATTCCTAAAAGGACAGCTAATACATTTGTATAAATATTTTATACTTTTTTGCAATTTTTTTGTTTTTGTTATACAAGCATCAAAAAATTATCTTTCGTATGTTAAATTTCCAGTAAACTCAAAAACTAACCGATGGATAGACTTGAAATTTTTACACATTTCATTTTAAGTATTTTTATATACTTTTTATTCCGAAGTTTCAACGGAAACGAAAAAATAACGAGCCACGGCGAAGCGTGGCCGGTTTCAGCTAGTATTTATATGCAACATTATTGTGTACATAAAACACAAACATACTATAAAATGTAAACGTAACAAACTTTTACAAAATGAACACTTTTGTTCATTTTATGAACTCATGTATTGTTTATTCCGGCAAATGAAATAGATATTCATGAACATTGTTAGTATTTGACGCTTGAATATATTATGTGAGTTACGCAGTAAGCATATAGGGTAATACGTGATGAGAACACTAAAGTTTAGTGCTAAGACAACGTAAAGCCCCATAACGACACCCTCGTATCCACACTTTCATATTCATTGACCGTAAAAATATTTTCTATTTTGTGAGATTGAATTTTCGCTAACATTGTTTGTAGGCGCTCTTTCGCAGGTAAAGCTAGACCCATGAATTTTATTTTTATGTGGGATTCGCATCTATTGTTATCTTTGTAACATGTTTTTTACGATGATTTGACGCTCTTGTTTGCAATGCAAAATAACATTGGTCTGTTACAATGGTAATCTAATTCCAGTGAAACTTAATCATGTAAAAATGTTTCAGTCTGTGGCCACACAAGTATAGGTAAGCGCACAGGTTTGTTTGATTTTTAGAAAATAAACTCAGTTGAAAAAACGTTTTAATGCAAATGTCGTTTTTTTTTCATTCTCTTTGTATGTGTGTAATATTTGTACAAATAAATGTTTCATCTAATCTATTCATTCGAGCAAGAGATTTAATGTAAACAAAGTTACGTGAAAAATTAACAAAAAATGCACCTTACAGTTACTATGACTATTATAAACGTTATACCCAAAAGTATATTTTTCAAACAAACAGTTTAAATTTATATGTTTTTATACTTGAACACTATCATAAACGTTGATGAATCAAATACAGTTAACCAGTGAATTTTCATATCCACGTATTTAGGTTATAATTTTATTTAATAAAATCTTTTGCTCAAATTAATAGAGTTTATATTTATTAGTTAAAAAAAAAACAACACAAAGTTGTGATGTGGTAGAAAATACTACATTTATTGATACTGAGACAATATGACGTAACAGAAGATAATCAATATAAATCAAAATGAATCCCTAAATGTGTTGCTAAGCGCAAAACTCGATATGCACCCCGTGCGAAGCCGGGAGCGGGTCGCTTGTAGATAATAAGGTGTACTAAGTTTAGAAGACAAGTTTAGTACATTTAAAAGAGAGAGTACTTTGAAAAAAAATCTCATTAACTTCACCACGGAATTACTTCAACGGAAGTTGTGTGAAAATCTATTCATGTAACTGTCAAATCGCAAAAAAAACTCATCAAAAGCACTCAAAAGTGTGGGTTGTGACGTTTCACCGCACCATGTATTGTTATTATTATAAAAAAACAGCTTAATAAACAGCGTTTACATATAAAATGTGCCATCACTTCAGTGATATAAAGCCAAGTAGTATATTGTCGATCTGGTTGGTCAACCTATTAAATAGCAAATTTTGGAACACTATAATTGGAATCTACTCAAATTGTGTTAAACTAAAATTTCGCAAAATAAAAAGGAAAAACACTTCATTTTCATGGGATAAAATGTACAATAATCTTGATAAGGGTGTGTTTAGCTTTCATCTGATGCTCCGAAAGAGTAGGGAAAAAGAAACAACAAAGCGAAAGGAATTAAAGGAAAAACTATTCAGCGGTGAAATGTCACGTGTGTGTAGGCACAGGAGGAAAGCGGACAAAAGACATTAGGTGACGGGACACATTTCTGCTCGAACGTACATCGTGTTTATTTATACGAAGTTTTTACTTTTAGATTTCTAACTGCGTACATAAGATACTACATATACCTAGTGAATTTAGCAAAAAAAAACTGTATGCATATTATATGTATGTACTGTGTTTGTTCAGGAAAAATGTTTCCGACTTGCTTGTTTGTGTTTCATGTTATTTTATGTGTTCGGTAATAAAAACAGTGCGCCCGAGGAATGATTCGTTTTTTTTTTTCATTGTTTTGTTCATAGTTTCGCAAACATCGAGATGTTGAAAATTATTAATACTTTTAAATGTATTTATTAAATACGTACCAATTTGTGTTATCGGTGCATCGTGGAAATTATTTTTTATAAGATATTTATAGATTATAGATTTATAGATATTTTATATTCGGCTTTGCAGGAATCCAGAGAAAACACAAAATACGGAAAATACCGAATAACAGCCACTGTCATGCCAAATGCGCGCTGTGAAGAGATTCTCAAAACATCAGAAGCATCAAATGCTGGTGCAGACGACATAGTTATTATTAGTATAGGAGAATCAGACAGAAACCCACATAGGGTATGTTCAGAATTAAGTCATTTTCTAAAATCACACTCTAAGCCAACGGTAATTGTACTTGGTGTTAAAAATAGCATATATTTAAATGAGAGTAGATTGAATAAAACTATAAAATTGTATTGTAACTTGTTTAATAATTGTAAGTTTTTAGATTTAGCTAACTTAGATTTTAATGACAAAAATTATAATTACAGGTTATGTTTTAAAATAAACCTTCTCATTGACTCCATGTATTACGATAAAAAGTATCTGAGTTACAACAAGCGCGTAAAAATAAATTCAAATGTGTTTCCTCACAGTGCGCCGCAGGCGTGCGCGGTAGGCTGTAGAAATAGACTCGTTCAGTCGCTAATCACGAGCTACTTTCCAAAATGCAGAAAAGACACTATACATATAAGAAATTTAGAACCAAATTTTTTTTCGAGGCCAGTGAATCATTTGCTGTCTTTCATCAAAACATAGCGGGTTTACTTAATAAAACACACCTAATACATTTAGCACTGTCAGAATTAAAGCAAAAGAGTAGACATTTTGATACACTCTGTTTTACTGAGACATTTGTAAAGGCTGGTAGCGAGTGTAGCATAAACATCGCGGGGTACCATCTAGTGACTTCATACTCGAGACCACATCAAAAAAGAGGCGGCGCTTGTATACTATGCAGCAACAGTCTACAAGCTCGAGAATTGGAGTTTTTGAAAGAAATCGCTGAAACTTTTGTTTTTGAATGTTGCGGCGTGGAAATTGTTTCAATGAAGTGCATTGTGATATGCTTATATAGAACACCGACTTCTGATAAAAGAATATTCTTTCAGAAATTTAGACAACTTATGAAAAAACTAAATCATAAAACTAAACACAAAATTATTATAGCTGGCGACATTAATATTAATATACTAAAGACAACACGCGACTCAAATGAACTTCTAAGAACTGCGGCAAACAATAATTTGACATTACACATAAAATGCCCCACCCGTAATAAATCATGTTTAGATCAAATAATTAGCAACATACCCAAAGTAAAAAGTGAGATATTTAATTTGGGACTATCTGATCACGAAACGGCCCAAGCAATTAGTTTCCCGGTACTCAAGAAGTCACAACTCCCAAAATATTGGTTTGCAAAAAGAAGGGATTATGACTTAGAAAATATATCAAAATTTCGTGATTGCTTAAATAAACTTTCCTGGTCCAATGTCTATGAAGATAAAAACATGCAAACTGCATTTAATTACTTTTACGAGACCTTTAAAATGTTTTACAATTTGTGTTTTCCGGTAAGAATTAGGAAAATCATACCACACTCTAAATACATAAACTGGTGCACTAAAGGCATAAGGAAATCTGCTATAACCAAAAGAAAACTGCGTTTTACTTATTACAGATGCCCAAATCGTGATTCAAAAACAAGATATCAAAGATATGCAAAACTTCTTAAACTTACAATAAATAAAGCACAGAAACTTGCAAACGCCAAATATATTAATAAATCTAAAAATGTCTGCAAAGCTACTTGGGACATTATAAAAAATCAATCAGAATGCAGTACAAATCCTATGAATAATGATATTAGAAAAATATTAATAAACAGCCAAATCGTTGATGATCCGAATGATATTGCTAATGAATTTAATAATCATTATATTTCCGTGACGAATTCAAATATCGATCTGAATAATAAACTTGACAATTTACATAAAAATGCACCATTAAATAATTGTAGTCTATTTTTATATCCGACTGACGAACATGAAATAATTAAGATAATTAACTCCTTGAAATCCACAACTTCCACGGGTCATGATGAAATACAAACAAATATATTAAAAACATGCAGCATAGTGATCGCACCTATTTTGAGTTATTTGATAAACTTGTCGTTTTCTACAGGTATCTTCCCGGAACCTTTAAAAATTACAATTGTAAAGCCTTTATATAAAAAGGGAAATAGAGATAAAATGGACAATTATAGACCCATAGCCCTTCTACCGGTATTGTCAAAAATATTCGAAAGAGCAATGCACGCCCGTCTAGTAGCTTTCCTGGACAAGTTTAAATTAATTAAACCGGAACAATACGGGTTTCAAAAAGGCAAGTCGACTACTTTAGCGGTTTTCTCTCTGGCAAACAAAGTGCTTTCCCTCATGGATAAGCGCTTAGCTGTTACGACGGTGTTTTTTGACCTGAGCAAAGCGTTCGATTTTGTTTCACATAAGAAGCTACTGGAAAAATGTGACCGATTTGGTATAAGAGGATTGGCTTATGAGTGGTTAAAGAGCTACCTTAGTAACAGGACACAATATGTTGAAATAACAAGAGTCAACACAGATAAAAAACTTAATGTTTTTAAATCAACAGAAAAGCTGATTAGAGCCGGTGTGCCTCAAGGAAGTATCCTGGGACCCTTCCTATTTTTATTATACATAAATGACCTACCCGATGTAACAGAATATGACTGCACGATTTTTGCTGATGATATATCTGTCGTCATACCGTGTTATGATTCTAAAACGTATAATGACGAAATAAACAAAACAATTAGTACAATGATAAATTGGATGAATGTAAATAATCTAAGCCCAAATCTCAAAAAAACCACCTATATACAATTCATAAATAAAAACGGCAAAAAGCATCCATTGACCATTTCCTACAATGACCAGACTATTGACGAATCTTGTAAGACCACTTTCCTGGGCATCTTGATCGATGATAAATGTAGTTGGAGTGATCATATAAACAAGGTGTGCAATAAAGTAAATTCGTTTGCTTATGCACTATGGCGACTTGTGAGAGTAAGTAACAGAAAAACGGCTATTCAGGCATATCATGGCTATATATGCTCACAGCTTAGATATGGCATTCTTCTTTGGGGAAACTCACCACACGTAAGTCATGCGCTCACTGCACAGAAACAATGTATCAGAGCAATTTGTGGTGTAGATTCTGGGACTTCTTGTAGAACTCTCTTCAAAAAGTTGAAATTACTAACTGTCCCTTGCTTATATATTTTCGAAATTTGCATATTTGTAAAGACACACGGTCACCTCTTTAGAGAAAAAAGGGAGTTATGCAGTTTTAACACAAGACATCCTAGTAGGCTTGTGGCGCCTGTGAGAACTACTTCGCTGTACAGCAGAAATGCACTGTGCATGGCAGTAAACATTTTTAATAGATTAAATGGTCAAATAAAAGATCTACCCATAAAGCTATTCAAGGCCAAACTAAAAGATTGGCTAATCGTAAATAGTTTCTATTCTGTCCGAGAGTATTTTGAATGTTCCGGCTGGGTGTGACTCAAATATTTTTTGTATTTTTTATAATAATATTCTACATGGAATATTCTTTTGATATTTTGATTAATTGACTGGGCATGTATTAACTAATTGACATTAATTATACTAATTGTATTCATTTTACATAATGATTTGATTATTGTTTGTATTATATAACTATTTACTATTTTATTACGTATACCTAATTTTGCATGCCAGATTCCTGGTAAAAAAGCGCGAAATGTACTCGTATCATTTATTTATACCATCAATTGTACCGCTTTTTTTAGCAAAATAAATGAGTTTGAGTTTGAGTTTGAGTTTAGAGATTTTAGAAACAGTTCGTGTCTTACTTAGCAAGAAACTGTTTCAGGCAGCTCTTTACCTTTAACCGACTTTGTCTAATATAAAAATTTATGCGTTTTAAAAATACTTACTTACAGTTAGTTTTTTAAAAGAAAATTTTCAGAAGCTAAGTTCTAGATTTATATTTTTAAAGAACTAATATTTTCGTAGTATCTCAAATTCACCATTGGAGGACATGTTATTGTTTTTTTTAAGACATATTGTTGTTGGAAAACAAAGACACACTTCAAACTTATAACTTCCCAGTTTTGTGTCGGGCGTCGAGGGTATAAATTTGGTTTATTAGGGTTTTAATTTATACTCTATAACTATACCATATAAAAATACCCGTAATACAGTATCAATTCGATAGACACCTCACAATAACAGATCACAGACACACAGATGGGTGAAGCTTAATACATGTATCTATGTATCACGTTATCCTTTGTGTTTGATCAATTTCCGATGTCCAATCTGTTTATTATTCAGTAATTACGTGAAGACATGCCCGACCAAGAAATGCGTCTGTAATCTCACTGGCTAATTAATATCAGCCGTAGATTAATTAATCGGAGTAGTTAACTGGTATTCCCGAGAGTAAAGAGCTCTGACATGTTCTTTGTAGATATTATAATAACTATTATATTATATTGACGTACTCGTACCGTTAGAATGGCAGCTTACAAGTACAGAGATACTTAGGTAAAAGATGGACTGGAAAGATTACTTTGCTGATTGAAGATTGGTTATCAATATCAATCAATACTAATAATAAATCTGTAAGTGTAGTTATTGTATGTATATGTTCCTCCATAACTCTTAAACGAATTTCACGTTTTTCATGTAACTAGGTAGATAAATATTTAGACGTATAAGACACGGAATAGGCTACTTTTTTCTTTTTCAACGCGGACGAAGTCGCGGGCGCCAGCTAGCTTCATTCATAAAATTACTTCCACAAGTAAATTGTTCGCAACATTCTTCGTAAGTATTTCAAGAATATGTAGTGACCTTAGTAAAAAGACCTTGTAGGACATATAGACCATTTAAAACTAGAATTTAGAGCAATTTTCTTATTTTTCAGTTTAATATATTTTCTTATATTTCTAAATAAAGCGACTTCTAGAAACGAGCGCTAAGATGTCTGTATCAGACAAAGTTCTTTTTAGTTGATTTCGTAAGCCAAATTCACCACAAGTAGAAAAAAATAACTGATTTATTGACAGACTAATTTGTCAAATAAAAAACCAACAAATTGGTAGATAAGTTTTGTTAGTTGTTGGAGCATGAAATTCGGTCGTTTCAATTAACGAACTGCAACAAAAGAGAAACATGTAAATAAAAGTTCGCTTTTTAATTGAATTGTGGCTGGTTTTATGTTTCATTGGAATATTGAAATAAAATATCTACTTGCTACGAAAATTATAAAAATATTATCCCGACTAGGTGTAGGTTTAGTGTAAACAAAATAATATAATGTTTTAATAATGTATCTAATGAAATATTAAAATGCCTTTGTTACTTATATGTCAAATAAATTAAAGACTGCTATTTATAGCTTAAAAAGATTGTGTTTCATAATTATTTATATAGACACACGATACAATTAAATTAAAACACATAATTATCTCAGTGATGAAGGCTGACGATGACAAATTATTGGGACACTGTAAGTAACTAATAGGGTTTTTTTTTAGAACCTAAATTAACAGTTTATGGTTCGTCCAATTCTCATTGAATATATCGAGGCGCACTCCATTCAGGGGCGTTCGCTTTGTTACGCAAAGCGAGTCGGACAGCAAATCCTAATATTATGGACATAATACTGTCCCTCAACACTATGTGTGATATTGAACTAAATCTATTTAAATGCACGAAATTGACCTATTAAAGCTATCGATTGAATGCTGTATTTTTCCATTAACTTTTTAATGTTTCGACCATGAAAAGTTAAACAGTGAACTGGAGCTAAAAGCGATTTAAAAGCAGCACTTATAAAAAATAACCATTGTTTTATTGAGTGCTAGAAGTGATTTATGAAATAAAAATAATCTTGGGTGATGTTCAATCTGTATTTTAACCAAATTATGAACCAAAATTTACAAGAACCTTGACAGAATACAGTTACTTTTATGATTTTAAAGAACTCCATATTAGTTCATTTATTTCTATTTCACAATCTAAATAAATAGTACGCTCAGATCTGTTTAAAATTGTAATTGACACAAATAAGTAAGACATGATCGTTTTAATTCACTAAACTCCAATCAAATTATGTAATATACTCATGTTACATAAGCAGAACACAATTATATAATTAAATGAGTTAATACCTAGTAAGCTCTTGTATCTAATACATATTTCATCTATTCGCCTGAGACGTGAAGCATCTGATTCTCTAATGGAAGCATCGACAACTATGACGTCATTGTACTCGAAGAGTATTGTCGAGTCCCGTTCACGATATACGCAATACACTATTGTATGACCGATTGATTACAGTTGCTATTGCTATGTGTAGCTGTAAGCAACTAATAGCCGGGACATAGGACATAGGCCAAACACATGTAACTAAATGGAGCTTAAAACCGATTAATATCTCCCACTGATTACCTAATTGTTAACTGGATTAACTCGTATTATAAAATAATTACACTACGATTGATTATTAATTATTAAGCATGGCTTAATACGTATTAATTTCCAACAATCTGCAATGCCCTTCACTTTACATCGTGGTCTTGTCCAGATTTAAAGTGAAGAGATATATTCCTCCTGGAGATATTGTAAATGTAAATGTAACTAACACTGGTAGTCCTAAAAATAAATATATATATATAGCTTTTACAAAGCTTTTAAAAGTGGATCTCGATTTTTTTGATCGCTCAACATCGAGTGCACCGTTCACTGGCTTTTGCGGTAAATTAATAATAATCAGTTTTACAAGTGCAATTTGCTTTTAATCTCAGTTGTTAATGAATGGAAAAGCAAATTGAGATTTCGTTTTACCTGTTTATGTTTATGAAAGTGGTACAGAGCCTCCTTATATTAAAGTCACAGGCCTTTTATAGTCTAACCATAAGCCAGGAGAAAAAGCCTACGGGAATATAAGAAAGTCTGTTTATTTTATACTGTTTAGTAATTGGTAAAATGACGAACAGAAAAGAGAGTTTTTGGAAAGGCGATTCAGTATAAAAAAAGCTTTTATGTTATATAAAAATGTATTCATTATTTGAATGCTAAATTCCCATTTAATATGGCCGTTTTCACAAAGAGATATTACAATGTTCATTCAAAAAACACAATGGTTTTAAAACAATACACAACAAAAGAATATTATAATCATTCAATTGTTGTAAGTAAATTGTCTAGAAAAAAGCAGGTCATAATATTATAACCAAATAGGCTGGATGGAAATAGGTATAAGAAATTGCCCTGATTTTTAAGAAAGCACGAACAATTTTCCTTACTACCTTTGCAAAGAGTTTTGTTGAAAATTTTAATAAAACACGATATAAGTTTCAATTTGCTTATTTAAAAAATATATTTAAAACTACTTATTTCCGATGAATAAGCTACACTTTACAATATTGGTTGAAAGTTAGAATGTTTTCACGTAGACTTTCTAACGATGAACTCCGATAAAAACTAATGTGAATTTTCATTTACATATTACATAATAGTATATATATAATATATATATATATTCACTGATTTAGGGATCTAGATAGAAAGATACACAAATATAGGTACACCATTTTTGGAGGTATAAAAAAACTAAGATTTACCGAAACCGCGGGCATAACTTAGGGAGTTATTATTAATTCAAATAAATAAATTAAACAACAAAAATCTTTTTACAAGACGACACAGTGCTTACTGTGGCGTTGCTTGTGTTATAGGCGACGGTAGCTAGTAGCTACCTACCATCAAGGCAAGTGGACCGTCAGCCTGTTTGTCGACCTTAACATAAAAAAATTAACAGTATATTATAAATATACAGTTCCTTTTCCTATAAAAATCCAAGTTCAATCTATCACCTCTCAAAGAGAATTTAATGAGCCGACAAATTCCTTAATCGATCGCCGATTCCGTCAACTTCATAATTCATCCGAGTTGTGACTTAAAAACAGAGCGGGCTTAATGTCACATCTTTTTCCATTAGCCCAGCGCTCTTGTCACCCGGGGCTCAGATAAATCGGCGACCTGTTGCTTGCTCCCGAACGTGTGCCAACGCCGTAGCTCCCGATTTACCGAAGAGACCATGCAAATTGTTCTTTAGTTCACTACCGAGCCACACTTCGTGTCTTTTTTTCCTTTCACGTACAATTAATTTTCCTCAGTGGTGATATTTTTCAAGTGAAACTTGTTTGCGTGCGATTTGAGCAAAATTTCGCCTTCGATTTCGATGTTTTACTTAAATTTCGACATTTAAGTAAAACACCATATGAGCAATGTTCTAAAAGTATAACCACTAAGGACCAATATCAAAAGGACATTAGCAAAATGCAGTATAGTTCAATACAAACATCGATGTTTAAAAGTACACAGAAACATGAAAATGTAATGTATCTTGTATTAATTATATTTCACGCATACTTTAATCTCTTTCGAGACTTATGAAAAAGACTTAATCAATTGAGACACCAACATCGATTTTTGTGTTTCGCTTCAGTGTTAACGATCACATGAAGATTCTAGTAACGCTTTTCGCACCAGATTAATCTTTGATCATCAAAGATGTTACAGTAAGTATTGACGCGTTCTCTGTACGTGCGCATGTCTTTTTTTTCAACGTCGCCCTATAGGATATTTTTAGAGCTGATCCCCATAGGATCAAAGAGTAGAAAGAGAGACACAGAGCAGAATGATTCTAGAAAGTTCTTAACTTCGGTTTAAGAATGAAAAAGAAAATTAATATTCCGCCAAGTCGCAGCTGTAATGATAGGTAAATACGGCCAACGATATGACGGAAATCTTTTCCTTTAAACGCTTTTTCAGTGTTCACAATCTTATTATGAAGCGCTTCCATACAATTCCGTCTCTAACAATAAATTTCCACGAAGCTTATTATAATTTTTTTTTCATTATTGTCTGCTTATATAAAAATGAATCAACCTCCCTTACTTATTTAACATTAACAAAAGGGTAGAAAGAACAGGGAACAAAACATCGGGCCGGTATTAAAGAACCTTATTACTTGCATGAAAGGAAGGTAGAAGCCATCGAAATTATCTAATAATGCTTACTATAAGGTATCGGTCACAATGGAACCCGCGTATTGATTTATTGAAAAATGAACACTAAAAGTACTAAAGCACAAAACTAAATAAAATCAATAATAATATAAATTTTATGCATAAAAATACGATGCAGGTGCTCTATTGAATTTCATGTAACAGTTTTATGTTTTATGATTACGATATGTAACGGGTGTATGAGTATTTTAAAGTTATTTCCGTTATAACTGTTTGTAGAGTTCATAAAAATTATCTGTGCATTATTTTAGTCTGATCAAACTTTTAAGACTTATGCATCAGTATAAGTTTTATAAGTGTTTCAGCCACTACAAGTGTTGATTAGTTACTTTAGAAATTATTTTATGTTTTATTAAATAATGCACTACGTTTAGTGCATCTTTGGATAGGAGATTTTTTTTTATTAGTTCCTTTTTAATGTTTTGTACTTTTACCGTACAAACAGAGGTATATGAGCTCCATTATCCCCGCGGTGACTGGTGACTTTAAATGACGGTTAGCCTACTTGACGGGTGGTGAAAGAGGCCCTAAATAATATTAATCTTAAATAATTATGACATAGTTTGTCAAGCCTGATATCGGTTGTTTGAACAGTGTAATTACAAGAATAATTGTCATTCGTCAATGGCCAGTTCTCAGAGAGCAGTAGATAGATAGATATAAATTTAACTAATGTTCTCTTGCTCGTGAAACTGAAACAAAACAAAGAGAAAAGCCCATCTAAGAAATTAGTAATCCTTTATAACTTATATTCTAGTGTGACAAATGAATATTTAGCTGCGGGGCGCAGGTGCGGCCACTTTATGAGCCGCGGTCGCTCTCGCAGCGAACGTATAAATCAAACTTCCCAACAATAGCAACTAGAGTTTCTGGTTTGAGGAAAATGAACTCACTTTTTATTAGTTGCAAAAAATGTTCAAGTATTTTTTTATTAAAATCTTGCTTCGTATACCTGTGTCAACTTTTACCAACTGGTATCAAATGCGTTGACTTGTAACATTCATATAAGAATCATGTTCGAATTGAGACATGTAATCAACAAAATAATATTTAATGAACGCGTATTAAATATTAATTTGTAGTAAGCACAAAAAATTGTGTATTTCTACATGCTCCATGGCAACCCAAATTTAGGAGAATGCTTACCTCTTGAGTAAATTTGTAAAAGCCGACCAGTCGAATGATGGGTTAATGAAAGAATTGTAAGTATTTCATTCTAGGGAAAATATACTACAACATACATTTCTATGGAAATTAACCTTTTAAATGTAAAGGTTTCAAATGTAATGAGTTCTAAAAAGAAAAGTTTAATAAATGCGCAACAATTTTTAGGAGAAAGGTAATTACGGAACCTTGATTCCCCTGTTATTGTGTAGTATTCCTAACCCCATTGTTATAATAAAACAATGGTCCGAAACTATGCGAAAATTACTCGTGTACGCGTACCTACATGACTAAACGTTGCCTACGAAATAACAAAATGAATTTTCATTTTCACAATGTTTGTGAAAAGTTTATGAACCAGAACACAATAAAATTATTATCTAACTTATTTCATTAATTCCTTTGACTGAATAAATGAATTTAGTATGAAATTTTAAAGCTATAACTAGTATAGATTATTTTTAATTAAAGAGACAAAGTGTCGGTATACTTGATGGCATGTGGCTAATACAGTCGCCTAAGGACGCATGCAACACTAGAAAAAAATATGTAAACGTTCACAAGTTCAATTTTGTAGCGCAAGGCTGTCCAAAGCACGCCCCCCTATGTTTGTGCGGCCCGCGACGTTTTTTTATCTACTTATCACAAATACTAAAATATTAAAAAAAAAATTGGTAAATTATTTCATTTTTGTGGTATCCTAAATAAACGAAAAAATTTCAAAAGGTCTTCACTGAATAAGTCACTCCCACACGCACTGCGTCTAGTAATAACTAATATTAATATTTATATAGAAGTAATACAAGATAAATTATTGAAGAAATTATTACATTAAATATTACAATTCATGTATAATTGTTTTTCTTAAAAAAAAAAATAAGTACATAGTTGTATCTGCGGCCCTCCAATCCATTTAGTAATTGGAATTGGCCCGGGGTCGTATCCGGTTTGGACAGCTCTGTTGTAAGTAGCGGAAAGGACACATGTAAGTAGAAAATTGAGTTATTAGTCAACTCACGTGTAATTAACTCGCGGGCGCTCGCGAATTATCACGTTTGTATATATTTTTTTTGTTAGTCAACTCGCTTACAATAGGTCATTCCGTACAATTGAATATGTTCCATAGTTCATAAATGACCGCAAGACAAAATTTTCTAACTATGCATTCATAAAAGTATCAGTGCTTGGTAAAAAAGACGAATATTTTATAGCTGGAAGAACACTCAAAGATGATATACCCCTTATGAAGTTAATTGTGATTATTTGTACAAATATTACAAAAACTTGATTCAAGAAGTAATCTCCGTAATTACTCTTTAAAATTTAAACGATTTAGCTTAAAACGGACCTTCAGGGTGGACCAAAGATATAGGCAAACTAAATCAAAAGTAATACTTATTACCTCCTTCATACGGTAAATACTAAGGAAAAGAAACGTTTCAGCGCAAAAAATGTAACTAACGATCTTGTAAGCATTCCCCAACATGTCTACAAAACAATTACAAGAAAACTTTTAAAAAGTTCTCCAAGTAATTAGCCATACATCATCCCGCCTTCTAACAATGACATAACGGTTCTGTAAATGGACCATTAATTTCTTTACGAGTAGTAAATTAGAATGCTTTGAGGACACTTTTTAATAGCCTATTAGAAGTCTCACGGATAGGCGAGGGTGTCTCCCAGAGAATTCCTTATTCAAACATGACCGGGACATTTTTAGGCTCTAGATTATTTTTATCTAGAGCCTAAAAATGGGTTAGTATCATGATGACTAGATCTGCAAAATTACCTTGTCAATACCAAGACTGAATCTCAATAAGACCAGCTCTGCAGAAAACAATGACTTACTATATGTAGTTACTAGCAAAAATACTTTGTGACTCCATTTAGAATAATAACTTACATCATTTGGATCCTAAGCAGGGTTTATTAGTTTAAATTAACTATATTTTAATAAATAATTATAAATATATATTTTTAATATTTATAATATAATATTAATATTAAATATTGAAAGGAAAGTAGAACCTATCGGAGTCATTTAATAATACTTATCATTAGGTATCGGTCACAATAGACCATGAAATTATTAGGTACCATTTTAAACATTAATAGTATAGTCGGAGGGACTAGTTAGCTTATTTTTGGCTGCGCGATGACCAATCTCTTCATCATCATCATCATCTCAGCCGCAAGACGTCCACTGCTGGACATAAGCCCCCGACATAATTTTCCAAGGACCGGTCAGAAGCTTTTTTTTTATCCTAACAATGTCCGTAGTGCACTTCTAACCCCTTTGTCAGACATTACTTGTCGTAGGTGACGAGCCATTTAAAGTAATTATTTAATCGGTCAACAACAATGAAGTATTAAATTATTGAGAAAAAAATAATACGAAAAAAGATAAGAGTAACTATAAAATCCAAAGAAACATCTCAAAATATTGTTACATTATAAAATTAAACTGATGACGTTTTTATACTAATTTAATGCAAGAATTAATTACACTCCATTTCACAGTAATCTAAGTTCTAATTTCGTGTAAACTTGAAATGCTCTTGTGCTGAAGTGATACTTAATTAATACTAAGAACTTCATCCAGCTATATCAAAGTTATTAAGATCGCAGTTAATCTAAGTTTATCTTAGAACGCTTAAGTTATATATGATAGGTCGTATTTACTATATATTCGTAATTGACCGAAACCTTTAAATAATTATATTCATCGAGTTTAAGTGAATATATGAGGAATAAACAAATATAAAATATAATAATATCTACATGCTGATCTTGGCCAAGTTATGGAGCAGGTAGCAAAAGCGTAAAGGACAAACCACTAAGAAGAACACGTTACTTCCCGGGGCATATCAAGACAAAATAGTGAAGTTGATATATTGGTATATTCGATATCGATAACTACCCAATATATAATATTTACATACATTCCCCTACGAATAAGATAATTATTCATATCATGTGTATTTAGTAGCAGCGATCCTTAAGCAACTGACATAAACAGAGCATCGCTAAAAATATGTATCGCTGTTATATAAAAATATGTAACTTAGTGAATGTTGTGTACCATTATTTAAAAAACGAGATAAATGTACGTTCAAAATTAATCATAGTATGGTCGTTTTTGCATTTGAATGTTTTAGAAAATATAAGTAGATATATGAAAATTTTATTGGTGTAGGTTTCAAAACTAATTGATAGTTAATATGTGTAAAGATTAAAGTTAGTGGCAAGTAGTTCAAGTAGTCGCAGGGCACGCTATGTTCCGCAAACATTATTACGGCCCGTATGGCCGCAGTAACCACACCCCTTTTTTTTTTTTTTTTTTTTTTTATCGAGGAGAAATCCTTTTATTGATCCCCTACCGCTGGCTAGGCGGCAGGGGTATGTGGGGGTCGACCAGTATTTCCGCTTGCGCACGTGCAGGCGGAACTGGCCCCTACCCACTAAAACTCCCCGGTGTCTCCTTGCCCTTTGAGTGGGGGGTGGACGGGCTCTGCCGAGGCAACTGCTCCGACCCACCCTCCTCGGGCGGCCTAGCCATTGCTGGCTAGGCTGACGCCAACGGGGGGATTGCCCGGAGACACCCGAGCAATCCCCAGATGGAGGGGACCCGTGCAGGCACACACAGCCAGCCGGCCGTGTGCGCAGGTCCCCGAGGGCATTTGAAGGCGGGCTGATACCCGCCCTCTCCTGCCCAGCCATCTCCGAGCAGGGGTCACCCCCCCAGGCCTCCCTGTTCCCCTGAACTCCACCAAAACACCCCGACGACAGCTGGCGAGAACATGCATGGAGGGCTACACGCCTCGCCCCAGCCGTCGGGGTGGCCTCCACAACGAGCAGGGGACCAGGGGCCACCCCCCCAGGCCTCCCTGTTCCCCTGAACTCCACCAAGAACACCCCGACGACAGCTGGCGAGAACATGCATGGAGGGCTACACGTCCCGCCCCAGCCGCCGGGGTGACCAACAACGTACGCTCCGCTGAACGGAGCCCGCTCGGAGCACACCGGTGTGGGCCTTGTTGGGCCCCAACAACAATCCCATGGGACGAGAAAAGGCCGGTGAGAACCACCGACCCCCCGCGACCCCATTGGATTGTCGAGGGTAAGCCCCCCCACCACGACAAGGTCATGGCCCACCTAGGGGGGGAGTAACCACCCCCCCTAAAGAATAACAATCATGCTCCTGTATTTTGGTGAGTGAGTAAGGGATGCCAGAGCCCATTTCCCTATCCCTTTCTTATCCTTATCTCTTATCCTTAATCATACGGTGGGCAGCATACATGCAGCACTTGCGCTTTTATAGGCGATAAATAGCTACCTACCATTATGTATATCGTCAGCTTGTCTTGACATAAAAAGAATTATCTTCCAAACGAATGAAATATACAAATTAAAGTGAACTAATATTTGAACTAATATTGATTTCTATTTGATAGATGAGTTTTGGTGAGTGAGGTTCAGTTAATTAAATGTTTTCATATGGCTTTGAAAAATAAAGTTTGATTTTATTTTCCTGACCAATGTTTGATATTTTGTAAATATTGTAAATGTACTTAGAAAATTGAAATTTTTAGTTACATTCTGGACTTCTAGCAAAACATCTTTGAACATACCTAGAAAATATAAAATGTTTCTAAAGGTTTCTCTTATAAAAAGGATTACTTACAAATATAATAAATCAAACAAACAACGAATTTGACATATCAAATAAACCATTTTTCCGTCGAACCTCCATTAAAGAAGCATTATTCAAAAACGAAAATAGTAGTAAATTTGACACATTGATTTGTTTCTGTTAAGGCGCTTGGTGCCGTCGAATGGGTACTTTCTTTAGCCTACTCCTCGTTTATGGCAAGACCAAAGAGCTTAAAAAAAATTATTCATCAAAGTTTATACAACATTTGGTACATTTTTTCGTATTACCAAAACTTCTATATTAAAAAAAATGTTATCCAGTGTTGGCTAGAATTCCCTACTGCTCTTAAGCGGGTACGGCGATTGGAAATATTTATACGTTAAAAAATTCAGAATATGTTGCACTTTAAACACAACATAGCATTACAAGTAAATCAAATTAAATTTTCATTCAAAATGTTGAAATTTACTAATTCCGATTTGCGACGCAGATGTAACGGGCTACACCGCGCTCAGACGGCCAGCGCCATTGAAGACTTCAAGCGCCTTAATATGATGGGTTGATGGGGTTTAAATTTATCGTGGCCAGTGTCGCGTCACTAGTAGGGCGGGGCGGGTAACGGGCGGACGATTAGCCGCGGTGTTTCTCTGGCCGCCACGCGCCGCGTCGCCTTGGAAATAGAAAATAAAGGCAGCGTGACATGAACTTTGGGCACCTTTACACGCGCTTCCTCACTTGAAAAAAAGTACATTCTCTTTTATTCATTACTTACTTGTTTATTGCATAATTCGCTCATATATTCTTTAGCGTAATTGGTGGCTTTCGTGTCTAAGCTTCTATCTATACTAAAATTATAAAATAGTAAGGTTTTTTCTTTGTATTTATAAAGTGAATCTTCAAAACTACACATTAGATTATCTAAAAATAAAGATCCAACGCTTGGCAAAAGTATATCAGGCGTCAATGTATGTCGGGCGTTATTTTGTTTTACAATATTTTTTCACGGGTTATGTCTTTTATTTTTCAACGCTGACGAAGTCGCCGGCAGCAGCTAGTACTTTTATATAACGCTTAAAGATGGCCCTTATTATATATATTATAGGTATATTTAAAAATGTAACCCACACACAGCTCTGCGAAATCTATTGACATTTCCGATTTGATGTATTATCCAACGGAAAACGCGTTGAAACTCATAGGATCGGTACCTGATAAAATAAATACTCTGACAATAGAAATATTAAAATATATCACTGTAATAAAAACTAGTAAGTCTAAAAATATTAACATTAATAAAAACTTGAAAGAATATGAAAATAAGTGATTGGTTCAATTCTAATTATACACACAATGAAAACAAAAGTGGGCGTTACGCCAGTAGGCGTTGTTAAATTGTAGCCAATCGTTTTCGTCAAATTAAATGTTAATTTCATAACTAAAGTAAAGCTTAAAATAAAAGTAATCATTATGAACAAATTCTTTCACTCCCCGAGCTTTGCAAGGAGTCCAGAGAACATAGAACAGTATTTGTAAACAAAACATGATTTACTACTGAAACTGTCAAAATCTAGTCATTATTCATTTAGTTATTGATCTAGTTCTACGAACCAAAGAGATGTTGTCTAGAACACCAGTCTAGAAACGCTGTGTAGTGAGAAACGTAATATGTAATATGATTCGTACTTAGCGAAGTGAAGATTAAAAATTATCATAGCAAATCGTTATTAAACCTGGATCCATACTAATATTAGAAATGTGAAAGTAACTCTTTCTGTCTGTTACCTTTTCACGCCTTAAATGCGCAACCGATCACCATAAAATTTCGCATGCACGTTGTCAGGGATACAGGAAAGGACATAGGGTACCTTTTATCTAGAAAAAGAGTACTGTTCCCGAGAGATCATTATAAAAACAAAAATCCAACGAACAAAATAAAAAGGGGATTCATCAATACTAATAATAAATCTGTAAGTGTAGGTATTGTATGTGTATGTATGTTCCTCCATAACTCTTAAACGAATCAACTGATTTTCATGAAACTTGGTAGATAAACATTATACGTATAGGACACAAGATAGCCTACTTTTTTCTTTTTCAACGCGGACGAAGTCGCTGGCACCAGCTAGTCTGAAATAAAATTAGGAAAATTTACTAGGGCGATTTTAAGGTAGGTACTTACAAAGTATTTCAGGAACTAGGATAGTCACAGGCAATATATGGTACATAGATAAATACATTATTTACGCTTGTATAAGTGCATTTTATCATCTTCCAATCGTCAAATACTCGCACTTATTTCGAAACATAAGTTTAGTTAAAAACATAAGTTACTCAAAATTAGTGTTTAATATAGAAAATACTATTCAAAATTAAAATACTAGTGGGGTAAGTGCACTTGCACGTTTGAAGTGACACGCCATGTTCTCATAGACGATACAAGTTAAACGCGCGGTCGTCTGCTCGAACGTGACCGCTTTTACGTATTTATGCAGATGTATACCCCACCACCACCTCTCACCTCCAACACCCTGAGAAAAATTCAACTAACGTACTACTATGGAACACTTACACATGTGTATTAATAGAACAAAATGTTTGGAACAAAGACTAGGGACGAACGTTAACAAGATTTAAAGATCAAGCAAAGCTTAGACTTTTTTATAAATGTAAACTGGCTGGTGTCCGCGACTTCGTCCGTTTTGAAAAAGAAAATAATTATATTATATGAATAATATAACGCCTGAAATCTTTACCGATGTGGCGCCACGGCCACAGTGGTGTCCCAATTTTCATTTTATTTTATCCTCTAAAGCACCTTAATTACAGGATTTTTCAGGTATATTTTAATCCAGGTTTAACTATCAAATTCCTTATATAAAAACTCTCCTTTGTTTTGCCATCAAACTTAACAAACATTTCCAGTACCTATATATCCGTTTATCCAACCTCACAATTTTTTTAGTCACATTATATACGTATGTATATGATTTTAATTAGATTTTGGATAAGGATAAGGAGTAAGTAAGTAAGTAGGTATAGAGTATAGAGCTCTTGCGTACCATAGGAGACAGATATAGGAGTCGGAGTGATGTCATTGTCGGTAACAAAAATAAGGAAATGAATGTTGTAGATCATCCCTTACTCACGCACACGTCCTATTATTTCACGGTGATATTCTATCAAGGGTGCAGTTTAAGGGGTTTCTGCGTGGACTCTTCTCAATGAATAACAAAAAATAACCGTATAAATAAATGTTAAAAACAAAAAATAACAGAAAAAATATATAAATGTTAAAAATAAACTTAGCTCGAATCAGTCCATTACATGTTATAAAATAAAGCAGCTGTCTGTCTGTCTGTTTTTTCGCAAACTTTTTTTAAAGCATTCAATGGATTTTGATGAAGATTTCACTAATGAAAATACCGATAAAAGAGAACGAAGGGGTTGTGTATATAATTTAAAAAAAAAACTTTTTTCGTGCAAAGCCGAGGCGGATCACCTATTAGTAGTTGTAGTCCAAAATAATAAATTATTTTATTATTTCTATTGTATTGATGATTGAGGGAATGAATTTAGTAAAACCATAAACAAATTACAACCATTTTAATGCAAATGTGAACAGTCTGAAGAGGCAAGGCAATAATGGATGTGTAAAAGGACAAAAACATCGAAAAAGTTGAGCGTTTCATGTCGAGCTTTTTGTATTAAACGAAACACGATGCACCTTGTTAGGAGAAAGAAAGCACTTAAGGACTAGTCTAGCATTTTCCTGTTCTCAAAGAGTTCCATGATCATAAAATAAAATGTCTAACGAGTGAAATTGGCTGGTTCTATTAATAGATGGTCTTGTAATTTATGTGTCCCATGTCTCCAGCACTCACCTTCTATAATATTCATAGAGAAAAATCATAGTTTATGACTTGCAATCTTTCCCCATGAAAGCTCCTTACGAGACGCCGGGAAGTAGCGACGTAGCATTAATTTTACTTACACTACAAATGAATTTCATTTTATATATTCATATATTAAACAAATAAAATGACATCATACGTGTTTATAATACTTTGTACAGAACAAAATAAACTGCACACAAAAATAATTGTACGATAAAATACACATGATTTTACCGTCTTAATATTAGTTTTCATTACTCTTATCTAAGTACAATTTTTTAAGTATTTGTGTAAATTCATTATTTCAATATCATAGTAACAATTTTCATTACTAACCACAATAATAAATAACATTTTTAATAAACAAATGTTGATTTCTTTGTACCGGTATTAAGTTCCGTATATTTTAAAGTACCTACCTGAACTATTGAGATTCAAAAACGAAAAGAAAGGACTTTTATATTTATTTCCGTACGGACGTTACATTGAAAAGGTTTCCTAGTTGTATTGGCGTCTGAATCAATCTTCTCTTAATCGCTGAACCCGAACACGTGAATCCCAGTGACAATTTGAAAGGGGGACAGTTCAGGAATTAGGATAGAGTGATTCAGAAAACCATTAGAGTAAGTAAATCAAGCTGCGGATGCTTCACCTGTTGGCGGTCGAGCAGACAAACATGGAGTGGGGGCAAATAAATCAATCATTCAATAAACGGGGCCCTGTGGGGGCACGAGACAATTTGTCATGAGGACGGGACGTGAACACTACCCATTTCCCCCAACTAATGTTTCATAGTTTATGTTGCTTTCGAAGCGGCTTAACACAAATATGAATATGATTTTGAAATTATATTATTTTATTTCACACAAAATTTTGCAATTTAATTCGCTTACGATAACATTAAGAAGAACTATGAAAAATCCGCCCTTAAAATCCATTCAATATTGGCTAAAAAATCAATTCTAATGAGTAATCACGGAGTCTATTTTTTTTTTGGAAGTTTTTGGAAGTGAAACTTCTTTGCGTGCGAACATTCAAACAAACAATCTTTTATTTATTACTGGCTGTTGCACGCGACTTCATCCGCATAACTATATAAAATATAGCCTACGTTACTCGCTGTTAATGAAACTTTCTGTACCTATGTGAATTTTTTAGGCAACTAGAATTGTCAAACTTCTAAAACCTAAATTATTATTGATTAAAAAAATATAGATATGGAATAAGTGATGTGATTGTTTTTTTTTTTTTAATATCGACGCTATCGAGTACATACAAAGCTACCCTTTTGTCCCAACCCTTTGAGGGGTTATTTTTGGTCCGTAAACAATCCCCGATTATCCGCAGATTTGCTACAAAAATGTTAGGTAAATAACAATATTTTATGTAAACATCTGACATTTCCCTTCTCTTAAAGATAGAAGCCCAAAGGCCCTCTTAAGTGTGCCGACGTCCATCTTACAGTTCGTTACGCCGACCGTAGACCATCTGTTATTTTTGCCCATTACATATTTTAATGCCCCCGGAGGAGATTTTCCTACCACCCTCTTAACCGTTTCCAACCCATTGGGCCAGCTAAATGAAACATTTAAATGCAATCTTCAACTGTGATCGTGCTTTCCTTAAAATAGACTTTTTCTCTCGTTCCAATCTCAACTTCCATAATAATGATTTTTATTTTAATTGAAATTTACTAATCTGTTCAATACTCTATGTCTTAACTGGAGTTACATTATTCAATGAACTAAAAAAATCATTCTTACTAAGTAACAATATCTTTAAAAACTTACTAACAACATATTTTGAGATATAATACTAGGAAACATTTCTCAATATTTTATGAGTCTGAAGACTGAAACTGTGTCTTGAGACTTTAAAAAAATTAATGGCTTCCTTCAGCAAGATACAGATATAGTTAGGCAACAACTTTTGACTACAGTTTAGGCATCTCTTTGACTCTAGGCAACAGATGCCGCTTAGGGATAGTCTATCTGCTTGCAATACTGTTACATACAAAAAAGAGAAAGTGGAAAATAAATATCACAATATCAAATAGAATATCGACACAATGCACAAAGCGTATTGCTACAAAAAGGGTCTCATACAAAACTCGCTCAGGTATTCTGCTTACACAGTGAATAAGAAATTTGTACAATGGATGCTACAATACTGAATATTCTATTTAAATAGCTGAACATTTGTCTCAAAAGCCTTCAGAGAAGAGGTCATAAGAAATGCATAAGGTCGCAAGGAGACGCGGATTGGTATAAGGATTCAGTAGGACTTAAAAGCAAATAATACCTACATTAAGGGACAAATAGACGGCAGTATCTGTTATACAAAAACATCATTCTACTAAATGTATGCTTATATACAAGTATAAGACGCTTACCAATTTGCTAACAGCTCAAATGTCTCGGTGTCTGAATCTCGAGTCTCCGAGTATATTTTTTATTGCAAAAACTCCAATCAAATAAGTAACCACAGACCACAGTACGGTGGGGTCATGAAAATTTGAATTCCCATTTACCGTTACTTATAGAATGATTCATTATTGTTGAACTATATTTATCGGAATATACTATATTTACTATATTATATACTAGCTGGTGCCTGCGGCTGGGCCGATTTTTATGATCTTTGTTTTGTTGGATTCGTTTCCGTCCCGAATAGCAGGATAATCATTAAAATATCGAAAAAAATAACGAAAAAATAATAAGAACAATAGTTAAAGAGAAAATTACTATAGAAATAAATTGTACTTACTGTCAAATTGGTTTCATGTTGTTGTAATGTGCGGGCGTTATTAATAAATATTATGATTTAACAATTTTGGGGAGGTACGAAGTTCGCCGGGTCTCTATAAAAATTGGCCTCATTACACAAACTCAAACATAGCAACACGGCAACAAATAAATACTAAAGTCAAATAATTTGGAAAGTTAAACTACGCAGTAGTAGAGTAGACCAAGGTTATTGTTTTAGTGTGATGGCACAAGAAGGCAAATCGTTAAAAACAAAAAAGGAAAATGTCGATAGAAACTCTTGAAACTTCCCATGCCCCTTTTGCCCTTTCTTCATCTATACGTCCGTAAATAATTCGAATTCTAAATATACGGTACGTTCAATATCTGCTGCTAATATTAGTTCTGCAGGTAGATTTAATATTAAGCCCTGAGAAGGTTATTACACAGGACCATTTTAATCAAGTTTATGAGCTCGTGTTATGATTAAAGCAGTAAACGACAAATTAGTTTTAGTTAAAAACATTACTCCTTGCTACTTTCAGTAAATAGTTATTAAAGATTATAGCGTAGATATTCGGGCTCTGAGACATGGTCCAATGAAATTAAAAAATATATAGGTATATTTTATCATCATTAGCCTGTGTGTCTTCATTTTTGTGTTGGATTTGGCCTTTCCGAAGGCTTACTACTGCACACGGTTTTCTGGCCTTCGCATCCAGCTGCTAGTAAAAAAATAACTGTTTTTATTTGTCTATATTTTTTTGAAAAACATACCACAAAGATTAAAGTGAGGATCAAGCAGAGAAACGTTATCCTCATCGTCTTATTTGAACTCTTAAGTGAGAGTAAAATTACATAGATAATAATACAGTACTATATAAATACAGTTTTAATCTGCTACTTAAATTATTTTTTCATAGTTTACAAACCTTTTTAAACCAATTTTGAATCTGTTTGGTTATCTTTGACAAACTACAAAAATTTTAGTGCAATATTATTATTTGTCTTTTTTAAGAAAATTAGCCGTGGCCTTTAGTAAATAGAATTGTGAATAACCAATTTTGCAAAAATTTACTATCAGTATAATGATACTGTTCAATAAAATGCGGAAGATACCGATTTGCGTTGCCTCGCATATTCTCAAAAGGTTCGAACTGACAATTTGAAGAAAAGAATCCTATTTTTTATTCATTCCTCTCGGAGTCAACCACTCGATCATAACGAGACGGTCGTTACAGGTTGACAGGAGTCGAATAATTATTTTAAAAAAATTGGTCAAGCATAAAAACGATTTTCATAGACCGACAGACGAGGGCATCATAAAAGGGACAATAAATATGGTAGCTCGTGTAAGCATACTTCCGCATCCTTCGTTTCATTGGTTTGAAACATTAATTTTCTTGTTTTTTAATTGAAATGTATAAGTAGGTATACCTCTTCGTATATACCGAGTGGTTGCCTTAGCTCTGAATATCACAGATACTGTGGCATCTGGTGGCAATATGACGAGTTAAGTTTGACGCTCTGTTCTAGGGTTCCTGGGTTCGATTCCTGGGCAAGATCAACTTTGGAAATTTTCAAAGTTGATTCTAGTCTAGACGTGGAAACTAGGGCAGCCCCTACAGAAGACGTCCTTGAAATAAAAGCATACTATGTGCTGTTCTGTTTCGGTGAGTGAGTAAAGAAATCCAAAGCCAATTTTATCTATCCCTTCCCAACCAATTTTATCCTTAACCCTAATGTAGTTGGCAGCGCATTTGCAGCATTATAGAAGAAGAAAAAAAATGGTTCGTCCTGTATTATTTACTTACACGATTAAAATGTGAAAAACTTCATCATTTAAAAGCTATGTAGTTATTTTTTTTTTTTTCACTTTTTATTTAATCTTTTACAAATTTTGTTACATAAGTAATGAGAAAAAATAGAAATATAGTTGTATCACTTTCATGTGGCATATTTTAAATAATTAAATGAATAGACTGATGAGTGGTAAAAAGAAAGCTTTCATATCAACGCCATCTATCAGAAATGACCCGTACTTATAACGCGTGTGTTAAAGTACGACGTTTCCCGAGGCACAAATACGAACCATCTGCTTGCGAACTTCGAAACAAGTTTGCGACGAAACTAGCGCCAGATGATGGTTAACGGAATTTCTTGTAAACTAAAGTTTTTCCTTCAACTTTGTAACTTCTTATTATGATAACTTACTTCTAACTTGATTTTGTTGTAGATGAATTTTATTACCTGAAAAAAAAACATGTCTTGTTAATCAATTTTTCTATAAATAATATACTTAGTAAGACAAAAACAAATAATTACGTATAATGTATCTATTATCTCAGAAACAAAAAGAGATTAAGTCTTAATTAGATTAGTTAGATATAATGCATCAGTTTATTAATATCATAAAATGGTTTTTTTTATGCTTTTTTAACGCAACATTCCCGGCCTTTAAATAGGAAATAGGCGTGTGACGAGTTATGACGAGCAGAGACGAAAAGACGAACTTTTTAGATCTCGTACAAGACATTCAACAGTAATATCCGATGAATAAACATTTATTCACTTACAAAGTCACAATAAAACAATTAATATTCTATGCGTGAAGGCGTTCCGTCCCGGATGCGTCACCCGACGCTTTCCGTCATAGAGGCGTTTGCCGCTTTTTGTAACTCATCAAAATTTAAAACAGTGTCGCTTCTTTGACTTCGCTGTCACGGCTTGTTACAAATATTGAAAAGCATATTAGTTCATTTAACAAAATATAACGCTTTCTCATTTTGATTTTTTATTTATCTAATAAATGTTAGATTTGACAGAAAAATTTGAGTGACAATGTACACTTACAATAGTCACGTAACCGAAGCTTTTTTTGAACTTTTTTAATTACAATAATATATTTTAAAGATTGGTTCTGGGTTTTCATGGATATCTTAATCTATACATTATGGTGTTTGTGAAAGATCTGTTTTTGCTGTGATTTCTTTTGTCATTAATGAAAAATTTCAAGTCACGAAAATTTCGCTCTAACTAAATTTTATAAAACAAAACTTTTAACTAAATGAGTGAGTATATTATTCAAAATAAATTTTAAAAATGTATGAGTAGTAGGAGTATACACAGGTAGACATTAACTTGTTTTCATTATCTAATAAATTGTGTAATTTACTACATCTTAATTCAACACGAATACGACAAAACTTATACGACAGTTTGAAAAAATATAAACGCAGCAGTTTTATTGCATCGGAGATTAAACATTAGCATTTGTAGCGAGTTAGCGTTAGATAGTAAACATAGCTGAGGCGACAGTAAATGGTCTATGCAAACGTGCAAGCATTGTAAACAATCTGAAACCGTTGCGACGCCTCTTACTGGCTAACACCGTATGTGGACTGCATTCACTAACGCAAGTTGATTTCAGTTTAATATTGGTTTCAAATAAAATTAGTAATCAATCAATACTAATAATAAATCTGTAAGTATAGGTACCTATTGTATGTGTGTATGTTCCTCCATAACTCTTAAACTGATTAACTGATTTTCATGAAACTTGGTAGATAAACATTTAGACGCACAGGAGACAGAATAGGCATTTTCAAAGCGGACGAAGTCACGTGCACGGTGCACCGGCTAGTTTATAAAATAAAATCGCTGTTCGCATGTTTCTATTTCTCCGCTAACTTCTTCTAAGCTATCCAATGGTTTTTGAAAAGATTTTCCGTAATTGTAATTTGCAATAAAATAAATTAAAGGTTGGAGGCGGATTATGTCAGTTGGTTTATAAGTGGAAGATGTTCTCCGAAAGCACTCATCTATTTGAAAAATTGTTTTACTGTTTTAAAATATTCATTAATCCAAATATTATGTATAATATATGTCACTCGGGCGAAGCTGAGGCGTTTCTGTCTACGAAGATATGTAGGTGTATCTAATCTAAATATTAAGTATATTCAAAATTACTGGAAAACTCATTACTTTTATACATGAGAAATCCAATCTAAGTAACTTAGACGTTGGATAGAAATCATTGAACGTTGGCGTGGGCGCGTAAGATCATACGGATTTATTTACAGACGCTCACATTTTAATATTATTTGAAATTAGCTGCTGCCCGCGACTTCGACTTCTGGTGAAAAATTAAAAATATAAAACTTGACAAAATATCTGACATCTTTATGGTAATTTTTTTTTTTTTTTTAATTTTTATACGATTCTTCGGAAAAATAGTATTATTCTAATATCTAAATGTTCGATAAACAAAGGCTAAATTTTCAGTAGTAACTTGAAAGCAATATGAATGTGAGGGAATACAATCAAAACGTTAATAGATTAAAGGTCCCGGCGTCCCTGTTCCACTCACTATGAAACGGGATATAAATAATGCAAGTACAGTGACGTCACTGACAGAGTCCCGTTTTGTAAACGAGATCGCATTTGAATAACTAGTTGTTGTGCTCAGCTCAGTCTAGTCATAATGTAGACAGGAGACAGTTGGACAGCTGTGCAACAACAATGTCTAGTAAAGTCATTAACAAAAATTGACATTCATTTATCATCCCACTACTATTACAGAGGCGAAAGTTTGTGAGGATCTATGAATGTTTGTTACTTTTTCAAGCAAAAAAGGCTTAGCCGATTTAAATGAAATTTGGCACACATAGTTTATTACCTGAATGTTTAATTGTTTTTATAAAATGTTAGGTTTACAAAAACAATAGTTAGTCTGTTTTTTTCACAATATTCTGTTATTGTTATAAATCGTTGAAAAGATTTTTGCGGGCTTTCATGAAAATTTAATTTAAATAGGAAATAATTTAACCATTTGTAAAATATTTATTTGGAATTTCAGCATGAAATTTGGTAAAATCAATTACATAATAATTTTTTTGTCTACATTACTATTTTAAATCTTGTAAATATGGTATCTATTGATTTAATTTATATAAAATAATGTCTTTAAACCTGTTTAGTGCCCTCTGTTGTCTATTGTTATTATTTATGTTATATTTATTATAATTATTTGTTAGTGAAACGATTGTAAGTTGAAGTATAAGTCAATAAGTGTTAAGTAGCGAATAGTTTTCGATATTTAGGACAACGAAGTTTATAAGATCCGTCGTAGATGTTTACAGAGCTGCCCCATTGTAATTATTTCAATACGGTGTGGTGTAGGGTTTGTTTGTGACGTGCTATTAGCCCTTGTGATGTATAAACGGACCCCTACGAGGATTCAAATACTCGCCTCCATGTTGCATGTTATAATTGCATAATTTTATTACTTTTACATAATAGAACAACTATATATTGAACTACATACTATAGAATAATCTGATAATAATAATATTTGATAAAACCTTTATATGTTTTAATGGTGAAAGTTGGCCGACAGGCAGACGGTTCCTTTTATGTAGTTGTTGGGCAGTTTGGGTACAGTCAACGCAGCTACACAACAATACAAGTGTAACTTGATAGTTAGTGCCGACTTTGATAGGATGGAGGATAAGGGACAGTGTCACAGGGTCATGGTGAAAGCCGTGATAGTTTCTATTTCTTACAATATAGCGGGATAAATATTCTTGGGAGCACGTAATTACCCTAGTTAAATTAATGTAGTGGTGGTTTTAATTGGTCGATTCACTGACAACCGTCATTTGAATAACAAAAAACGTGAATATTAACATGAAAATGGACTAATCAGGATCCGTCTCCTACTCCGACAGCCTTACACATCTAGTGATATAATATCCCAGGCAACACATAGGCCAGACAACAGTATGAAATTCACAAATTATTCAGTTTAAAGCTTTGTTATAAGGGTATTAGAATTGACAAGATAGGCAAATGTTGTATTGAATGATTTTTGGGCTATTATAACACTATGGGCTATTATGGGCTTCTTGTTGCTTATTCAGCTACTATTGAGTTATTATGTTGCTACTATACAGCTTAAAGCAATTTATTTTGTGCCCAAATTGCTTGAATAACGGCTGTATAAATGCATTTATTCAAAGAATATTCAGCCATACTGTGTTGCTTGGGATTCTTGTTTGTTGCGAAATTCCGAGACATTTCTGACGGGTTATGTATGGGTAATCTCACTAGTGAGTTATAATAATCATCGCTTTTATAATAAATTTTATAATGTTATGTAAAATCTAGGTTGTACCTACAACCTCAAAATTCAAACTAATTAATATGACGAGAAATTTTAATGAACTAATTACGAGATAGTTGTCGACGATTCGCTGTGAACTTTTAGTTTGATCGGCAAATAAACAACGTGCAATTAAGCAAAGATCATTGAGCCAAAAACGCGGTCAACGCAGTGTCAAACAATCAACACATAACAATAAAGCAACGTTGCCCACTTCAGATAATGGAGTGGGTGGCGACCGCAGACGAATTCGTGTTATACACATGTCATCTAAACTAAGCTATACACAAAAGCGCTTTTCGAACTGATATTAGTTTCACATTCGTAGCAAAAGTTATGAACTGTATTGAACACTATATTTGCGGCAAATATTCGTTACCCATCACTCAACCTTACACTCCAATGGCCCCGTTTGACAGTTTCCGTTTTAACAAAACCCAATACCTACATTTGAGACGCAACTTTGTCTTTGCGTTCCAATTTTGAAGATCGCAGTGTCCGATTAAATCGGTAGTAAATCTCTTGAGTTAAAAAATATCTGTACCTATAACCTAAGTTAAATTAATTACGAGCCTAGAACCATTAGTTGTTGAGTATTATAGAAGCAATTTAGTCAACAGGCTGAAAGTCCAGTTGATGGTAGATGGCTACTGGCTACAGTTGTCTATAATAAATTGAAGGTAAAGGGATAAGGAAGGAAGAGATGGGGTAATAGACTCTGGCATCACTTACCATAAGTGACCAATATTCATATCTCCATCTTCATAAACCTTGGTATTTAAAATGTCAGTTAGTAATTAATTAATTACTAACTGACATTAGTACTAATTAAGTACTTCAAAATCTAAAGGTTACAAATTCTGTTTTCCTTGCGCTGCACAGAACTTCTTAGCCTGAACCTCTATTTATGTATTGACATAGACCAAAATATCGATTATATTTCTCATATAAAAATGTACCTATACTTTTTTATTAAGCTTGTATATTAATGGAATACTACTGCGTACTTTTAACGCTTACACTCGTAGAATATTTGTGCATTCGGATACAATATGTGCTCATAAACGTGACACAAACACGATGCATCGAGATATATCATATGAATGAGCTGCACGATAACGGTGTCTAGGAATAAAGTTACCGCTGTTTCTGAACGCCTGCTGGTGCGTTTTGTGAAAGCGAATAGGTGTCTAGTTCATAATCCAGTCTTGTCACACACACGATTCTGCAAAGGAATGATATCACTACTGTTAATAGGTATGCTTTGTTTAGTTGCGATTTATTTATCACTGTTTTAATTGATCTGCAAGGGCAATATGACAATATTGGCAAAGTCGGTAATTATCTGTATATTTGGCCATCGTGTAATGATTGTGATGTTTAACATAACCTTTCAGCCATTTTCGTGCACCCATAGTAATGTGAATCAGAAAGTAAATTTATCTGTCTGTGATGATTTAACCCCTAAAATAATGTAATTTGTTGTATTTTCGCATAGAGATACATATGTAGGACTTTTGTTTGATTATAGGTGGCTATCATCGCCTTAACACCACCAGCAACGCCACAGGTAGGTATTGCAAGTGCGCTGCCGAACAAAGTAGGATTGAGTATAAGGGATTACGGATAGGGAATGGACCCTGGCAAACAATATTATCGAAACACAACAGCACTTCTGCCTGCTATTTGGCATGTTTATTTGCAAATTAGTAATAAGTATCAGCCAATTATTCATAAATGAAAACAAAACACAACAGGTAAAATATTTATCAACATTTTCCTGATTTGCTTTGAATTGTATTGTATTCCTTCCCCTTTTTCAGTAACCAGAAACATATATTAAATGAGGATTCAATATGTTAGGGTAACCCCCTGCGGCTTCGGGGCTACATCGAGCGACACCATTAAGAAGTGGCGGCTCGGAAGCTTTTCGGAATGTTAAGCCCCCTTTACACTGCCATATTATTTTGGATTACTTGCCCAAAGTTTTGTAACAATGTCTTGAGTACAATTATTCACAAAATTTACGCATGTTTGTCGCTCAATTAGCATTTGAGGAGATATCTGAACATTTCTTCATATAAATCCCACAGAAATCTAAAAAAATCCAGGATAAAAAGTGTTCTTTACGTTAATCTACGTAATTATCAATACACAAGCGAAAACCCTATTGAAGTCGGTTCAGCCGTTTAGCGTGGACGCCTTCGGAAAAAAATATACACATATAATAATAGATAATAATACACACTCAAATACAATTACTCAGATACAGATACAGGGACTGGTTTAATTTAATTATCTATATTTTACAACTAGTGGTTGCTATAAAAATAATTCTCTAATGACTTACAATCGCAGAATGATTTTATTTTTCGTACAGTATGTGTTATCTCACTCCAACTTAGAATAAGCCGACTGATTTTATGTAGATTTTTTCAGATATACATCAGTATCGCCTTAGTGGCGAACACGTCACCAATCCAAATAAAACAATAAATAATATATATACAAGACCAATGATAATAAAAAAGAAATAAAAAAGTAATATTAAATTATAGTACCAGTAAAAATTCAATTAATCTTCCATTGTAATGGAACATCTGAACGAGGCTCCGGAATAGATTCCGATAAAATAAAAGGGGAAAAACTTTGGAGGTGAGGCGAAATTCTTTTATTAAGTGGATGTTGAAAATTTGTTACTATCAGCACACTCTTGAAATATAAGTTTGAATTAAATATGAAAAATAATTTAAAAAAATATTTTGAAATAAAATTCGTCATGCACAATACATTCACGATTGGATGAATTTTCGCTGAATAAAAAAGGTCGGAAACTAAATATTATTTACTATCCAGTAACTTTACTAACCATCACGAACGTTTAATAAGGCTAATAGCCATCTAAATATTACACCATCGTAAACTATAAATATTTTCCAGCAAACTTTAAAACTGTATCATAAAACTACTAACATCTTTATGTGAACATCAACAAGAACATCATTTTGTTGAAAAGCGAGAACAAATTTTATCGAAAAAGTTGTAAATGTTTAAAACATTTTTAATAAATTTCAAAGTAATCGTCCTTTTACATCACACAAGTATCTTCTCAGTCTACAGACGTTTTAATTCCATCCTTAGTTACAATAAAATATTTCTTACGTTGCATCCGCTGAGAATATATATTTACTTCTATAAAAATAGGAAATGCTAGTAGACAAGAAATTCCTATTTCGACCCACGCAACAAGCTATTAAAGTTTTGTATCAGAATTATTGATGCAGCTTTACATCAATGTGTGATATTTCATATACTGTAAATATTTCACTTTATGTAATTTTTCATAATCGTATTAATACTGGCAGTAACAGGAGCGACGTTCTTAATTAAAAAAAGCTGCTTAGCAATTGGAAAGAAAGGAGCATGGGCAAATTAGTATGGAGTCTGGACCAATGCTCAACAGTGATAAAACTAATGCCATTGGAGTTTTATTTAATTTATACTATGGCAGCCAAGTCAAAATCTAGCGCGAATATTGTGTTTTGGAGCTCTCAATAATATAAAAGTACTTTGGGAGTTAGTAGCATATTGTGTTTTATATTAAAAAAAAAACATGTTTATCTTGATACATTGATTTATCATGATTGATTTTGATGTACATAGATCTTTTAAACATTTTTCATTTCAATACTCATAACTAAAATATTTTTTTTAATATACAAACCGTAACGTCATCCAGATAAACAAATGATAAAAATCATTGTGAACATAAAAAAATAACTGTTAATTTTTTTTAGTATCTATATAAATAAAAATCAATAGGCGAATGTATGTACCTACACAAAGAAAGGGTCAAACACTTGTTTTTTTATTATTGTTATTATTATTATGAATGATTTCAATTTTTTTAGTTTTAAAATCTACGAAAACACTATGTTCGCGCTTGATTTCAACTTAGCTGCCATAGTATTAAAAGCAATCATTTGACATAGGTTCCATCACTGTTGAGAAGTTGGTCCAAAATGTCCCATTGTCCTTTAAACAATTACATAAATCAATTTTGAAATAACAATTAACAATAAAATCAATGATTAATTCATATTATTATTGATTAACAATTATTGATATTATTGATTAGCACTTTCTTGTGTTTAGGCGACGGTAGCCACCTACAACTAAGTGGACTGTCGATCAATAGTATTAAAAAAAATCAATAGTATTAATTTTCAAATATTTTTATGTTTTATTTATGCTTTGCAGTCCCAACAAAATAAAATATTATTTCTTGAATATGTGAGTAAAACTTGACATAAAGAAAAGTCTTATTTCTATACACAGAGATTTTTGAGTAAGTATGGTAATTAGGGCTTAGGCTTGAAGGTGCTCTTTGCTATATAAAACCGCAGCCCTTCAGAGCGGGGCAATTAACAATTCTTATGCTGCATGCAGTGAAAAATAGAGCCTTATTTTATTCAAGGCAGTATTACTTTCATATCGAAACATCAAAAAAATGCCTTTCTAAAAGCATACCTAAATACTTCTAAGGAAAGCATGAATTCCTTAGAAGTATTTAGGTATGCTTTTAGAAAGGCATGAATAGTTCGCAGGATTTTTAATTGTTCACCAATTGATTTATATTATATATATTTATATATTATATCTATGATCATAAATTTTATGATTTTTAATAAATTTGTTTAAAATCAAAATATTTGGTCCTTACTAACAAATAGGCATCTAATGTATAACTGTAATTCAATAAATCCATATCCATACTTTACTAATCCTTACTAATATTATAAATGCGAAAGTAACTCTGTCTGTCTGTCTGTCTCGCTTTCACGCAAAAACTACTGAACCGATCACCATGAAATTTTGCATACACGTTGTCTGGGACACCAGAAATGACATAGGGTACCTTTCATCCAGAAAAAAAGGACTAAGTATTCCCGAGGGATCATATAAAAACATAAATAATTGGATGACATGAGATGACATTACACAAAATGTTCCCAGCTGTGAAACATTATTCATGTATTTTGTCTAAAATTGTCACTTGGTTGTCAAATATTTATAGGTTGTAGTATGAGGTCCGATCTCTAAGACCGATTTTAAGAATTTTTTTTCGGTAGGTAAGTGATAGTTGCAAAATAACGTTTGCCCGGGTCAAGCTAGCATATATTTTCTTTTTCAACGCGAACGAAGTCGCGGGCACCCACTAGTATAATATATTTAGTGTCATAAAATGAAAACATAATATAAAGTTAGCATTTTGAATTTTGCTCTAACATTTTGCATTTACTTTAGACAATCTCTATATTATTACATAAAATATATCATATTACATGTGTTTTATGTATTAGCGTTTCATTGAAATCGGCGTTTAACCAGTGTGTTCTCACAATCGGCCAAACGTTGTAACGTCAAACGTTTATATTGAGGATACTATAAAATTTGTATAATCGTAAAAGCAAAGTTGGGCCAGAGCCAAGCATCTACCGACAGTGAAAAATAATTCGACATACGGCGCGAGATTTCAATGGAACTAGTTCATAACCACCGACTTTTTATTGCGTTGCCTCTGACTATGTTTACTGGAAAACTTTTAACAAATAGAGTACACAACAACTGGACACTTAATTGTTAGGGGCGTGGTTTAACTAAACGGTATTGTCATGTACGCAATATTGTAATATCGTTTCAATACTGGCACGTACTTAATCTTATTCTTGTCACCATTGTGTATCGCATTAATTAATTGACACAAGAAATGATCTGAATTACAACAAGGACGTGAACAATAGGGTTGTAATACAATATCTTTGATTATTTAGATGTAAGATTTCAGGTATACCTTATAGGATATAGGAAATTAATGTTTTATTTAGCACTAGCTGTACCCGCAACTTGGTATTTCAGTATTAGGTGTAACATTTTTGTTTGCAAACCGATTGGAATGACAAAAACACTGAATTTTAGGGGAAGATTTCTACAATAAGTCAGTGAAAACCGCATACAAATCGGTGAAGCCGTTTCTGAGATTAGCATGCAAAGACAAACAGACGTGTAAAAAACTGTATTTCTTTTTGAAAAAATATTAATGTTTACGATTTTATTATATATATGTGTATTATAAGATTTGTAACTTTCACTAGTAACGATTTCATACCTTTTATATTCAATATTTCATTTACTTTTAAATTTATTAGATTATAGTTTAAAGAATTCTTAAAACTACTCTATCTTTATAATTCACCTGAAGCATTGTGTTGCGGAATGCGTCAGTAACTGTGAACAAAACCATTTATAAAATTAATTTTATTAAAACAAAATTGCAAAACCGGAACTCACACCAAAGAATTTAAAATATTATACTCTACTGTACAAAACAAGAATGCGAAAATAATAGTTCGTTCATAAATTAAAGTTTAGCATACTTTTGCGTGGGCAGAGTTAAAAAATTCAATGTGTAGCACAGCAGTCATATAGTTGTATGATATTCTTTTTAAACCCTTATCTCCGACGCGAAAACGGGTTGTTATAAGTTTGGTGTGTCTGTGTGTGTGTGTGTGTGTGTGTGTGCGTGTGTGTGTGTGTGTGTGGGCGACTTTGTGTATGTTTATGTATCCACAGAAATGTGTATCTGTGTTTTTTTGGTTCACGTTTTTAGCTATAATTTATGAAAATCTGTTCAAGCGTTTGAAGACCATCAGCCAATTTCCTAGTCCATTGTAAGAATATTAATAGAAAAATATAAAGTCTAACTGTCTATCTAATAATCATTTATAAAATTTCGCGACAACCCTGGGCGATATACAGCGTAGACAGGGGCGCACAAAACCGAATGCCTTAATTTAATATAAGTCAATTTGGGCCAATTTAATTTCGCGTCCATGCAGCCGCTGTACCACAGTACATCACAGCCTATATACCCTCCTCCTTCGTACAGTGCCTGAGCCATATTTCCCTCTCATAGTTGCATTTCACGTTTAACCGAGTTAGCGATAAACATTCGCAGTATTACGCATCGTTAAAGCGAATGCATCGTGTAGCGCAGTCTTTAAGACCAGAGCATATCGTACTTGTAGAGTAAGTTGCAATGCGGTTTATATAAAAATCCAGTTCAGCCATTTGTTGCTTGGTTTATTGAAAAATATATCAGTTACAGCAGGTTACAGAAGTACTTTTAAGTTTATAAAATATTTTTTAAAAGCTACAATAACAGAATACAATGATGATAACAACAGAAGAGAGAATGGAGTGCGTATTAAGAATTAGGCATTCGTTTTGATATGATTTTTAAGCGCCTAATTAAGCTGGTTCAACCTTGTATACGTTATAAGAAGCAGAAATCTCTTATTTCCAGAAGTAGCTTTGAGAATGAGGACAGGATAGAACAGTTCAAATAAAAATTATATAATACTAGCTGTGCCCGTGACTTCTTACGCGTTGTAGTTAGTTTTGTTTTTAAAACTACAGAAACATCGGTGTGACAAATGTCATCCAAATCCGCTCAGATGTTTTTGCGAGACTGAGTAACAAACAACATACAACAACAAACATACATCGTGCTTGGCGCCAGGCCTCTTTGCCTATATTTCTAGTTTTTCATTGCCAGCTTTCTGTTCTTCTATATACAGCGTTTCTAAATTGGTACACTCTATTTTGGCTCAATCGATTCCTAATTGCCAGATATGTTATGTCGCAGAAGCTACAGAAAGTTGGAAAAGAGTCTGTTCGACAGAATCCCTGCCCAGGGTTCCTATTCGCCAAAGGCAATGGGACGATCCTCTCTGTATTTTGGAATTTAACAACCTGATAAATTCATCAAGTTCTCGTGCTCGTGCTCGTCTACTCGCCGTAGCGCGATGGGAGTCGGGCCTCTGGTTGCATGCTTTACCGTCCCGTAACATTGGCAATCTTTTGGACAACTCTACTTTTAGATTAGCAGCATCCCTGCGAGTTGGCGCTCCCTGTACAGTTCCTCACCACTGTACTTGTGGAGAATTGGTGAGACGACGGCAAGAAACCCGACGGCATGACTTTTGTTCCCTGGAAGCTGGGAAAACGCCTGGTATGGTATGCCACATGTGTGGACACCTTGGCTCCTTCCCATCTTCCAGTGAGCACGTCACGGGCTGCCGCTGCCGCTTATAAAGTCGAAAACCTCAAGCGGCGCAAATATGTAAACCTAGATAGGGGTTACATGTTTGTGCCGCTTGCGGTAGAGACCATGGGTCCGTGGGGGCCAGCCGCTCAAGATCTGTACAGGGAGTTGGCTAAACGTTTGGTAGAGGCGTCGGGTGACCAGAATGCTGGATCTTACTTTGCCCAAAAGATTAGCATATGCATTCAACGGGGTAATGCCGCCAGCATTCTGGCCACTTTTCCGTCTACCAAAGGTTTAATAGACTTAAATTATTTATAAGTATTTTTTGAAAATAATTTGTTAGTTTTTAGGGTTTTTTATTATTATAGTTATTTAATTTGTTGTTCTTAGTTAATTTTTAGATATGTAGTTATATATAATATATTTCTCTTATTGTACATAAATAACAATTTTTTTTAAATAGTGTCAACCTTTAAATTAAAAATCTGATTAAAAATAAGTAAATTAAATCTAAGTAAATAATTACCTTTATACATATATAAGAGACTTATTTAAAATATTGTCTTATTTATACACTTATTGTGTACTAGCTGTTGCGCGCGACTTCGTCCGCGTTAAAAAAGATAAAAGTAGCCTAGTTATCACGTGTCCCGTACTTCTAAATGTTTATCTACCAAGTTTTATGAAATTCAGTTAAGTCGTTTAAGAGTTATTAAGGAACATACATACATATAGAAAAAAATTGTAAAAATCGTCAATTTAGTTTCAGTATCATGTTATAGAGCCTATATACACGATATTTCTGAAAACAAAGTAAATTACTCCATGACTGACCCCTACAGTTTTATTATACAGATACAGATACAATATCATCAATACTAATGTATTGATGATATTGATAAGACGGTGGTATTTGTTTAGTATTAAGCAAGACACTGCTAATAGTTTCAAATGGACTATAATAAGAAGTGAAAACATTGATTTCCAACAATTGCGAGCGGTTATAAAGCTCAGCAGAACATAAGAAAAAAACTGCGCACTGATTGGCGATCTCATTAAAATCAGGAAGAAGCCGAGGAGAGCGTTTACCTCTCTGCTATTCCCCTGTCTCGAAAAAGTGCTCTTTCACATCGCTTTATATATTTTTCCTTCAATTTACAAATAAAATACAAAACGAAAAGGCCAAATAATATTTTATTTTGGCTTACCTCCCGGAACGTGATAGGCTTAGTGAAAATTTCTGAAGAACATTTTGCTCGTTTTGCCTTAAAAATTCTCTTATTGTTTTATTTGCATGATTATATAAATTTAGAGCAAGGAAAATACACGTTTTGTATTATTTATTATTATTTCATTGTTCTTTTGCTTACAAAAAGAATTCGTTTCGCTGGTTAATTTATTCAATACGACTCATTAATTTGGTAAACAGTAACCACTAATATAAATAGAATACAATAGTCTCTCCTTAATTTTGTTACATTAATTTGTATATTTTTAATAGGTATTATATTTTAGACAGACATAATGAATCGAACATCGACATTTTATTGATAAATCGAAAATTTTACATTTAAAATATACTTACGCAAGATTTTAGTACGCATTTAATAGCTTCCCTTTATTAAATGAATCATTTAGGTTTATGATGTTTTTGAATATATACATATAATCTCTATATCCTCAATACTAATAATCAATCTGTTAGTGTAGATATTGATGTATGTATGTATGTTCCTCCATAACTCTAAAGACTCTAAACAAATTAACAGATTTTCATGAAACTTGGTAGATAAACATTTAGACGTACAGGACACAGGATAGGCTACCTTTTTTTCAACGCGGACGAAGTCGCGGGCGCCAGCTAGTATATATATATATAAATTACGTGTCACGTTGTTTATTGCCTATGAACTCCTAAACAACTGAACCGATTTTGATAAAACTTCATAACTATGTGTAATTTGGTCCAACTTAAAAGATAGTATGGTTTTTTTTGAACACGGGCGAAGCGTGTAGTTAGTTGATTTATAAGGCAATAGCCGGGTAAGGGAAGAAAAAGTGCCAAATTTTATCTTATAATTATTCAGAGTTTCCTTGAAATGTTACTTCAAAGTTTTTTTTTTTCTTGTCAAAATATTTTTAAAACTACTGGTCCGTTGCTTTTGTAATTAACGTAGTGTATGTTGTTAATGTTAATGTTAACAGAGGAATAATTTTGCAAAAAAACCGGATTTTTCATATTTTCTTGTATTTCACAACGATTTGTTTGCTGTTACAGCTCACACTGTACAGCATACATTTGTTACAGCTCTTTCTGCTCTACAAAATTGTGTTTGGTTTTTTGGATAAATTTATTGTTATAATTATGTATCGTTTTTTGTTCAAACAAATATTTGTCATAAAAACTCTACGAATTTTCTTTACAACAGTTCTAGTATTAGTTTTACGAAAGAACTGTTTGAAAAAAAAAAAAATATCAAACTACTGGACAATATGACAGGATTATACAGGACTACAGTAAAAGTTTTTGGATATATAAAACTTAATATAAAATGATATAAACATTCAAGAATGTCAAAGCTTATTCTCCACAAATTCGGTTTATTAAAGTCAAGTCTTGTATTTTTATATTCAATGTTTCAGAAATGTATTTATGCTCTGTGAATGCTCTACGAGTATAAATCAGGGATGTGTTTTGACAATTCATTTATTTGCGTATTTGCGTAACACAAGCTCCCGATTTAAATCACACACAAACATACTCGAGTGAAACGTTATTATTATCATTGCTGCAATGAATGAACACATAGGTAGCTGTTAAACCAAGTCTTTTCTTATTAAGATTATGATAATCTCTTGTGTTAACGACGATGGAAATCATTGTTAGGAAATCTACAAATCCGAAATGATTTAATAATCTTCCATCTTCCATTTATTTAGAAACAAACGGTTAATAACAATGAACTTAACCCTTAATAGAGTTAAATTATCGTATACATAGTCTAAGATCGCATACAGTTTGTTTTAAATTAATATAGTCATTATTATTGTTATTTCAAAAAAATGAGATCACATAAACAAAAAAATATATATTATTTCTATATTAATTAGATTGGGAAACAGGATAGACCATACCTTTTCAAACACAAACATTAAATATTAAATAACAAATATTAAATTTTAAATACTTCCGGATATGTTGCAGAGAATTTACAATTAATAAGATAATTAAACAACGTGCGGTGCTGCATGTGCGCTGTCTCACCTAAACATAAGGGCTCCTTCACATTAGGTCGCAAGCAACGCGGCAGCAGCGCGGCTTCCATACAAAAAGAGCAGCGCGACAGCCGCGCGACACGTGATTGTCGTGCGATCGGTCGGCTTCGAGCTAGTATTGCAAAGTACGCAGTATTAGTAGCAAGATTAGTCAAAGTAACAATTTAAAACAAGGGAAAACAAAAAAATGTTTGACAAACAAAGTGAAACAATGGATTGATATATGACGTAGTTGTAATAAGTTGTAATAAGAAGACATCGCGTTGCTGCTGCGGTGCTTGGGACCTAATGTGAAGGCGCCCTAATAGCATACAGGCTGTTACTTGACGGGGATCTTTTTTAAGAGGATACTGTTGCCAGCCGGCCTGTCTGATTAACGTCTGCGGAATGCTGTATGAATGAAAATGTAGAAAAATGAAATTGGTATTTTTGCTATTTTACAAATTCTCTGTAACCATCTCAGTCGGCTCCTAATTTAAGTCGAACGCAAGTGGCAACGTTGAAGTTACGCTTTTTTAAAAATAAGCTTTTCAGTAAGTCTCACAGTAGACAACCTTTTGCGAGTAGTCCTCGGAATGTTCCGTGTGTAATGACACCATTATCCGGCCTAATACTGTCTCTTTTTTACAGGAAAAATTCCGCGCGATTGCCTTGCTTACTAATGATGTCGGTTTCAATCCCATACGTATTTCACGCTGTGCGACCACGCGAGAGGCCATTCTCGACTAAAGAGGCTACACACGCACATATTTTATGCCATATTTCTTTCTATTTTTATTTTCACTAGCTAGCTTTAAAACTAACATGTGGTTTAATGTAACTATTGTAACTTTCATTATGTTAATTTCTGACGAGAAGTCAGACGCAAGATATGACGTCAACTATGATATCTTATTGATTAGCTATTATAAGATCAAAGACTTCTATTCTAACTTTAATAATGTAACTTCAATTAGTTGTCGTTTTGTGGTGTAAAATTATTTGCTAAGTTAAACTGAAGGACTGGTTTATCATAAAGTTGATGAACTTATTTACACTTTTATACACAAGTGTACGACCTACTTTTTATAAATATAAACATTGGCAAAACAGCAAACAAATGTACAATGAAACGAAAAAAAGTGTTTGAATTAAGTTACTAATTAACACTGTTCACCGTAAATCACTCATATGAAGGAAAATATTATGTGTGGTGTAATAATCTGATATAAATATTATTAATATTTTCTTTTATTCAACGTATCATATATATAGTTTTGAAAATTCATTTATCATATCAGTATTACCGTACTGTTATTTACGTAGTTATTTTTATTTTGTCGTAGTTATTTTCTCTCTTTCTTTTATTAACCAGAAGAGAAACCTGCTAGACTTTAACGTACTAATAGTAAAAATTAATCTTCATTTTTGCTTTTATGTTTCAAATTGTAGCTACTTCACAATGTAATTGACCATCAAGTGACATGACATTGACATGCCACCTACCATCAAGTGGACCGTCAGCCTGTCTGTCGACCTTAACATAAAAAAAATTAAAAAAAAATTACTCAAACTTTGTAAAAGCAAGAAATAAATGGCTTATTTATTTATTTATTTATTTACTGTCTCAAACTCTCAATTACCAAGTTATTACGGATTCTGTTAAATATCTTCGTAATCAAGGAAAAAATCATTTCGCTCTGGACGTTGATACTGGAAATAATAATACGCGTACTGTGCTATTTTTAGCACATACTTGTTTTCAGTCGTAGATTTTAAGGATTTTCCTTTAGCCATCATTTTCGTCAAAAGAAGCGTTAATATACGATACGAGTCTAGATTAATCTTAGGTATAAGTCGTTTTGACACAGTGTCTTGACACAATCATTACTTTAGCTGTGTCAGTGTTCAATTTTTCTTTTTTTATTTACAAGGTCTGTTATTGAGGCTAAAAAAGACGTCTTTTCGGCTACTGTAACAAACTTAGGGATTTCGTAGTGACGCTAAAGAGATGTAGGGATGACGTATGCTTAAAACAGAGAATTGACAAAATAAGGATTGCAATAGACTCCGAAAACCAATTATCTGCCAAAGCAGTTATTTGAAAGGGTCTTTTTGAGAGGTGGTTTACAGCCACAGACTAATAACTTCCTAATTTATTGTTAACCGGAATGCCTATGTTAGGAAAGAAACGCAATGTATTTTATAGGTATCATCAAGTAGACCATCACCCTTCCAATCCACTATACGAATAAGCTGTTAACCCTCTAAGGAAAGATCTTCCTTACTAATGCTCAGAAACCTGCAAGTATTGATGCTAAGTGTGTAGTTATTACCGCCAAGTTAATAGTGATACCACCACTCATACTTTAAATTGGAACTGTTAGAACAACCAATTATATTTAAAGCTATTAGGCCGCCGCCAATTCCGACGACAAATCGTCAGAGATCAGGTGATTCAAAGAATGGGTGAGTCGAGGAAGCAATCTCCTTGTTCAATGACGCAGGCGAAGCGTATTCTGCCGGCTAATTGGGCGAAAATTACTTTGTAAGTGAAAACGAAGGCTCGCAAGTAAAGGTTATTGTGGGCAAGTAATGAGTTTCCTCCCCTCCGATTGGCCTACAACGTTGTTATTATCAATAGGTTGTAAGTTATCGATAACAGTGGCAACAAGTTACATGATAATGGATTAACTTCTGAAGACAAACTATGTAATCTCTAATAATTGTAATTTTTTTACACGTGTAGCACACAAAATGATATACTAAGATGCTTTTTATACCGGTATTAAGAAACCACAACCAACAACTAGTGTATTATAACGATTTTAAAACAAAATCCTTCACTCTTGATAAAATTAGTGATATTTTTAGCTACTAAAATAAGGAATTTCGAGACTTATAGCTTTAACCAGCTGGCACCCGCGACTTTGTCCGCGTTTAAAAAGAAAAAAGTAGAATATCCTGCGTCCTGTAGGTCTAAATGTTTATCTACCAAGTTTCATGAAAATCAGTTAATTCGTATAAGAGTTATGAATTCATTATTAGTATTGATTTTATTATTTTATTATTGTATTCCTATAAAAGATTTTTCACCCTAATAAATTAATCCAATTTATCTAAATCAACAATCTAATCCCAAAGGAGATTTACTATATACTACATTCGTATGTTTACAGCAATCTTCGGTATATATCTGCATAACTGGTATAAATATATGAAAAAGAAAAGTCCTTAACATGTAGATGGAATCGAATAGTATGAATTAATTCAGTCAATACGTAGACGACTTGGAGTAGGCATTGCCATTGAAAAATCCGAAGTAGAAATGTTGAGTATAATCTGTTCTTAAACTATCGCAACCGAAGGCAAGCGACAGCTGTACGGATTAATTTTGTCTTCCAATGTTGAAAATGTGAAGAATTTCTTTCCGTACCTACATGATTTTTAATTTTGTAACATGCGAGACTAAATAAAATGCGATTTATTATTATTATGTTAGATGGGATTTGGAGGAACTATTTTTATTTCTAATGTATGCACGTGTAGGTAATAATTTCTATACCATATTTATGAGATAAGACGCTTTCCTTGTACACGATTTCTGGCAAGATACATGTTTGTATTATCATTTTAATTTTTTTTTTAATATTGTGATATATTTTTTTTTAAATGTCATCGTTTATTTGTTTATATGTAATGTTTTGAAAGACATTATGAGATTTTGCTTTAGCTCAGCTAAGCTGGAATCTAATACATGTAAACTAAACTGTAAGCGGTCCCAGCAGACGTTTTCACGCTCGAACCCAATATAACCCGACTGCAACGCCATTGGGTCTAATTGTAAATTTAGAAAAAAATAAGGGTGCAGGGTCCAGGGTGCCTATTTTCCCCACATCAAATGTGTCTATTATTTCTTAACCAAGTGACATGGATTTTTTTTCTTTTTTTTCCAGCTAGGCGTTGATTTCTGGGACAACATGTATATCTAATGAAATAGAACATAAGCGTGATTTTAGCAAAAAGTGTGACACAGTTCACAAGTCGTTGCGACTTCATTAAAAATTATTCATGACACATTCAGGTCGAGAAGAATCGCAATTGGTTTTTTAATTGCCAACAGTTTTAAAACAATAAATACAAAAGAATATAATATAAAGCTACATGAATAATGTGAACACTCAAGCGAGGCCTGACTGACTGACGTATATGTCAACAATACGGTTTTAGATCTTTGATCGATTGCCAAAGTAAACCGCTGGACGTTTGTTTATGGGTTACAGACGAATCTCAGTATTATAAACGTCCATATTGTCTAGAATAACCACATTATCTCAGAGAACTTAGGCCTTGTATCAAGACAAACATTGGATGAATACAAGGTGGAACAAAGAATAACGCGACTGCTGAACATGTTTGTTATGAAACATGCTTTATCACTGTGTGATACGGATTTTAAAAAATTAAAAAAAAATTCATTGTTAAAAATTGTAATTATTTTTTTCAGTGCTTTTAGATTTTTAAAAATACAAAAAATGTTCAGATCCGCCTCGCCTAACCAAAAGAAACCAGCCTACACCAGGTTCTAAAAAACCAGGCCTGTGATATATTATAGGCCTTGTTTTTTTGCTAAAGCAAATATGATGAATGAAGGTCCGTGAAATAACATCAGGTCTTCTGATGTTACTCGTATTATGGTGAACGAGTAAGCGATGCCAAAACCCATTTCCCATTCTCTTCAATTCCATTTTTACGAATTTAGAACCTATGGCACTTGTAGAACCTATGGCGTTGGTTCTGTTAATACGACTGTTATGTAGCCAAGCCACATACCATCAATAGTGTACGAAAAATATTGGAATGACATGCTTCTTGTGAGTAGCGTTCTGTGATGCAATTTTTTGCACTCGTCACCGAGAATATATTATCCTTATAGTGGGGAATTGAGGACAGTATTTATTTAGGAGAGACGAACATGTGATAGCAAATGTCAAATATATAAGAGAACGGAACTGTAGTAATACTAGATCTATGTATAAGAGTGTATTCTAGACAAGAACTTAATAAACTGGAGATCTTTATCTCCCATGCGATCTGTAAATTACATCAGTTTTAGCTGTTCGTTACAATGTTTAAGCGTAATTAACTATGATACATAGAGTTTACAGAGTATCGCAACTGCGCCAGAGAATCGAAGGAATCTAAATGGATTGAAAACAGTTATTTGATGCACATCGAAATTACACTGTGTTATGGAACGTGTAATGATCAGAACGATGCCAAGTCGTAAACATTCTTGCATACCCAAGCATTATATAAATTATTAGTAGAGTTAGGCAATTCAGACACATAAAGTTCTCATCAAAACACGCATTGATATTTAACACTTTCCTTATGATTCATATTTTATTGAGATCGGGCGATAATATTCGGAGACGATTTTAGGTTTAGACAGACAGATTAAGTAAACGTTTAACAAAACTCAATCTTTTAGCAAATGCTTATTAGCATATTATTGCTTTATTTTGGAGGTAATAATGGAAATAATGTAAATAATAGTTATAAGTAACTACTTAAGTATGTCCTAAAAGAATTAATGATAATCTGTGATTACGAAAATTATTCTTATTCAGGAGGAACTAATACATCAATGTTATTAATTCACGAAAAAAATGGTTTTTACTTATACTCGTATGTGTATTATATTTTTTAAATCTAATTCCAATATATTAATTTTTCCTATAAAAATTTAATTGTTTGTTTTAGTTATTAAAGTTATTATCGCTTCGCCATATTATTTGCAAAATTTATTCACTATTTACATAAGTTGTCTCTTTATTTATACAATTTAATGCACTTGGCATTTGCATTTGGCTCGTAATACACATAACTTGTAACTCTAGTTATATATATCATTCATTTTCTCTGAACAACGAAAGATCAAAGGATTGTTTAAGGTTTTCTGTGTGTCAATAATAATGAAAGTTAAGCCCTCTACTCTGCGATTTCTAATAATACATAAGAATAGAGAAACTCAACAACGTCGCATTTTACATGAAAAACCGAATCATAAAAAATATACAATGAAGAGATATTTCATTAAAAATAGTAAGTACTATAAATATTGTTTTATAATTTAGTAACTAAGTATTTTATACTTCAATTAATTTTATTTGAATTATATTTTGCCATATTTTGCCTAAAATTTATCTATATGAACTGTATGTTCATATAAATATAAATTGTATATCAGATAAGTTGTATATTCATATAGACAATTTTACATCACTATATACTTTTCTGTTTATTTTACTACAACTACAGGAACTTTAATTTGATCAATTTTAGTTTTTTTACTGATTTCAAAATTTAATCGTTTGTCATCATTTTCAAAATAAACGAAGAGACAATGTACGAAACAATAGAAAGTCGAGACATTCTTATGGGTTGTAATAACTTTTTTACGTCCAATTACGTATAAAAATGGAGGACATGGTATCTTCAAAACAATAACTGTCACATCAAAAATAAGTCAAGACATCGAAAATAATATATTCTTTGATGTATCCAACCAATCGTCATAATTCTTCAAAAAAAGTTTCTTTAGATCTTGAATAACACTTGAAAAAAATATTATAATTCATATTAATATATAAAAAAATATTAATGAATATAAAACATGAAATTAAGCAATAAAACTCTTGTAAATTGATGTCAAGTTTCCTCAATATTGCTGTCTAATAATGTTTATTAAATTTTGGGCATGATAAAATGCCAATTTGCGCAGTGAAACTGTTAAAAATATAAATAAACTGTTTAAAAAGTGATAAATGGTGACGATGTTTTACACATTTACGGAGCCATTGCTTTTAGGTAAGGCCGTATCTAGTCGAGCGTAGCGAGATCAATCATTTATCTATGGTAAGATATGTATTCTTATGTAAACGTAGACAAGCAGGCTGACACTTGAAATGAGGTTTAATAAGGGCTCGAAGCTCTAAAATTAAATGTTTCTAAGCAACGCAGTTTTGATTAAAAATACTCTTTCAATTAGATAGTGAAAAGATATCAAAGTGTTCCGCATCTATGTACTTGTGTGTCACGTCAATTAAGAATATATTTCGCAAATTAAACGGCAAAATATAATATTAATAAGAGAAGAGTTATTACGCCTCGTTATTGAGTAGGGTTCGTGGAGGCACTTCTTGTAAAGAAAAACTTTGACACATATCTGTAGCTACTAAAAAATAATTTTTATTCCTTATTATCAATTTTATACAAATCTGATTTATGTTATAATTTTATTATTATAGGGCCAACAAAGGATTTGCAAAATACAATTTTATTCTATAAATTATATCCCTCTTTCCCTCAGTGCAACCGTATCAATCAAAATCAGAAGAAATTGCGGAGAAATATAGACAGAAGTGGAGAGTGACTATATTTTATATCTAGATGTTGCGCGTGACTTCGCCCGCGTAACTTTATGAAATGTAGCCTATGTTACTCGCTGATAATGTAGCTTTCTATAGGTGAAAGAATTTTCAAAATTGGTCTAATAGTTTTTGAGTTTATTCATTACAAACACACAATTCTTCTCTGTTTATCATATTAGTATAGTGTTAAATTTATATAACAAGTTTTCGTGTGAGCTGCTTTTTAATTATTTTTTAATGCATTAAATCCATTATTAATATTATTACCAAAGATATTTGATTGGTCTCGCTGCGCTCTACTAGATACAGCAGCCGTACTTGACAAATGCGGCAACAAGTACTACGCCGAATTCGGCGTACCCGATCTAGTCACACTGCAAACTGTCCGTCATATTGTGTATGTGCCGAATGTTTTATTAAATTTTGGGCATGACAAAATGGCAATTTGCATAGTGAAACTGTGTAAAAATATAATTAAGCTGTGTAAAAAATGATAAATATTGACGATGTTTTACACACACTACAATAAAAAGTTGCCGCATTCACGGAGCTATTGCTTTCAGGTAGGGCCGTATCTAGTCGAGCGCAGTGAGACCTATCATTTACCTATGATTATTAGTAACTTTTAATCTCTGAATTCTTTTTATTTATACTTACTACTAAAAAGAAGAATTTTGTGTATATACTACCTACTTTGAAATTGTGAAGATGTTTAAGTTCTAATCATCTGAAAACCGTTTAATTTAAATTACTAAAACTTTGGTCTATTAGTCTATTACTACATATTTAATTTTTTTTTGTATAAAATATTAGTTTTTTTTGTTATTAAATTATGCTAACGTAGTCGCGGGCATCGGCTAGTTTTAAAATTCCGATCGTAACGTAATAATACGAGATTGACAAGATAACTCGAGTGTGCATCACATTTGAGCATTTGAGTTAGACACGTGACATTTGACGTAATACTGAACGAATGAACGTCTAATTAGCTACGACATTTAATTTAATGCGAAGTTGTTACACGAAGCTTTGATTTCGTTTGTGAAATTATTGATAGAAGATACTCGTGACCTTTTATCTGCCAATTAGCGTTATTTAAATGGCAGATAATCAACACTTTACTTGTAATCGGTGAAAGTGGCCCCAAGAGATATCCTTGATTTACTACAGACTCTAACGTGACAAGCGGATCTACATACTTAAATCTAACAAATATTCAAATACTACATGTATGCCTTCAATTGTATTTTTGCCTTTGACTGTACTCATAGATTCAAAATTTATAATACAGAAAAACCAGTATATGGAAAAATTTACACGAATAAGATGAGATGTTATAGAAAATTTAAGAAATTTGAACAATAAGAATATAGGAAAATGGATATTATGGGATCCTTTTTACATAGTATTATTTGACGTCCCTTTCTACGTCTGTCTGTTAAGCCACACAACGGATTTTGATGCGGTTTTCACCATCAGTTATTTTTTTTTAAAATAAAGCCTTATTAAGTTTTTTTCTATGCGAAATCATCTACAAATGTATTTTAGGGTTTTTAAAGTCAGTGAAAATATGTATGTAGCGAATTCTTAGATGAACATTTGAAATCAATCTAATACCAAGCTTTCCGTTTAAATTGAAAAGCAAACGGATTTACAGTTAAGAGTAATAAAAACACCTTTGATATCGAAAACGAATGCTCGAAAATAAAAAGGTAGACTATAAATCTTGGAAATAATAAAAGCGTCGCGTTTGCCAGCTCACAAGAATCTGTACTTAAAGCTCGGGTGGGGTAATCTATTTAAACGATTGTGGTTGGTCACATTAAAATCATATTGAAAACTTTCTAAATAAAGAACAGCTCCAGTCAAACATGTGACGTTCTGTATCTATATCTATTGTAAAATAAAGTCGCTGTACGCTCTTGCCTGTTTCTAGGCAAACTTTTTTCTAAAGCTCCCAACGGATTCCACTAATGGAAAGTGAAAGAGATCCTCGATAAATGAGGAGGGTTTGTGTATATGATTTGCATAATTTTTCTTAAGTGTTGAAATATAAAAAAATCAAAGCACTCGACAAAAATATATGAGCAATAATTTTTGTTTAATTTTCATTGCTCATAATTATATATTTTCTATCAAGCACTGTTTTTTATAAATATATTTATTTACATGATCCCTCGGGAACAGTACTTTTTTCTGTATCAAGGACATCTTATGTTCTTTTCTGTATCCTGTAACAATGTAAATGCAACAACATGTCCTGTAACAACAACAACAACAATGTCCTGTAACAAAATTTCATGATAATCTTTTGAGTAAGTTAAGACGAGAAAGCATTACAAACAAACAAACTCACTTTCACACTTATTATAATAGATTAATAGATCTATACTAATATTATAAAGAGGAAACATTTGATTGTTTGTTTGTATAGAATAGGCTCCGAAATTACTGGACCGATTTCAAAAATTCTTTTACCATTAGAAGGCGACATTATCTGTGATGAACATAGGATACTTTTACCGCGGGAAAATGCTTCATTCCTACGGGAACACGGGTAAAAGGACAACGGGTAGTAAGAATTATCTTTCCGTACTTAACTTCTTTTTCACATAACTTCTAAACGGCTGAACCGATTTGGGTTGAAATTGTATATGGGTTTTTCGATGATTTCCTGGATGATTTAAAAATACAATTAGACCCGGTAGGTGGCGCTGCTGTCGGTATGTCAACTACTAAACCGCTTGACCGATTGGGTTGAAATTTTGTATGTGTATTTCCATGGTTTCACAGACACGAATGTATTATATTTTATAAATTTACGCGGACGAAGTCGCGTGCAACAGCTAGTATAAAATAAAGATATAGATATAGATAACACTGCCTGTGTTAAAATCAAACAATAGAAAATATGTAAATTCAGATGTCATATTCAATAAAGTCAGCGGTGCAAAGTGAATGACTGATATAATTTCCCTTGGTTGTGAACTTGAACGAGGGGATGGTTGTGAACTTGAATGAAGGGACGAGGCAAACTTTAGTATGCACTCTCCATAGTACAAAACGAAATGAGGTCATGAATTCACTGAGTAAACCTCCGCGTGTTAAGCTTAAGCAATATATTTCACGTCGCATGCCTTATTAATAGCATGTACACTACAGTTCTAACTTCTCGTGTTATTAAGTTTGTTGGCGAAACTCTGCTCTAACTACCTAACCATTGATTAGATGTCAAACAAATTAAAGAGTAGTTAAATTGAATGAAGTAAATGAGAGGTGTAATATTTTCATTATACTTATTATAAAACTAGCTGGCGCGACTTCGTCCGCGTTGAAAAAGAAAGAAGTATCCTATCCCGTATTCTGTACGTCTAAATGTTTATCTACCAAGTTTCATGAAAATCAGAGTTATGGAGGAACATACATACATACATACATACAATATCTACACTTACAGATTTATTATTAGTATTGATTGATTGACTATACACTTCCTATTAGCATTCACTACAAGTAAAATGATTTAACATAAAAAATATTATGTTATTCAATATATTACTTTTTGTAAGCTGCTAAGGAAAATGTGGCGTCCCGAGACTATTTGATGCTGCAACATTAGATTAGTAGTCTAATTAGTGGTCTTCAAACGTCTGAACGTTTGAAATTATAGCTAAGAACGATCCCAATCACGTCAGCTTTCCACGCTACGATTCCAGACACACACTTCAGACTTATAACAGCCCGTTTTTGCGTCGGCCGTCAGGGTGTAAAAAAAAAAAAAAAAAAAAAAGAAAAAAGAAAAAAAAGATGTTAACAAACTACGTGTAAATTGGATTTACAGGACTAACAAAGTGATAATAGACTACGGATTAAATTAAAAACTTATCTGAATTAATTAAGAAATTAAACGGTAAATTCCAAAGCACTTAAACTCTCAATTTCCAATTATACTCTTAGATAGAAGATTAAATATGGCCATAATTTTTCTTGAAGTATCTACAACGGGTTTCATTAGCTTTTAGGCAGCTCTTATCACTAAGTATACCTATTAAAGCGAGAGCTCTTCAACGTTTTCAGGGGAAAGAAAATCTAGATTAATATCATAAAGCATGTGTTTAGAGGCCTATTGTGTGTGATAATGTTGGATGTCCCGCATGTTAACTTCAGACATACAGTGTGATGTGTTTTGATAACAGTTAGTTTTGAAAAACACACCTTTATACTTGATGCTTCTACTGTCAGTAAGAATACAGATTTTTTTAAATTCCGTTTGTTCATTTTATGTTGGGTTTAGGTTCTATTAATAATCCCATTTTGCTGTTGCATGTGTTACTAGTTAAATTAAAAGGCTTTATACACTAAAAATCAAGTTGACAATCATTTTGCGTGCAGATCATAACATAAACACTTTATGTTACAAACAGGTACTCACGACTTTGTCGACTTTGTGTTTAAAAATAAAACATAACGCAATATAACGCCTGACATTACCTTTTTGCCATGGTTTGGATCTTTATTTTTAGATAGCTGATGCCTGCGGTTTTAGTCGCGTGGACTATTTAAGTAGCTTTTTTTTTATGGAGGGGAAATGACGTTTACGCACTATCCCTCGTCGACGGGGACAGTCAACGAGGGGGAGTGCGGGACTCGCCTGGCGAAGTTTTATCCCCAGGAATAGCCACTAAAACCCCCCCGCGTTCCACCATCAGCGGTGAAAGTGTGGGTCCGAGAGCACAGCGAGGCCTTATTCTCGGATCCGAGTATTTAAGTAGCCTATGTCCATCATGAAATTCTATTCTAACTATTGGTGAAATTTTTTTTTAAATAAATGACAAATCAGATGAACAACTTTGTCTCTATATAATATTAGTAACTAGATATAGATTAATTAACTTTAATGAAATTTGATATTTCTACTTATTATATATCGATGTAGTAATATGAAAAACAAGCTCCATCGAATATTTACAAACGACATGTTTGATTGGAATATAAATCTTACTAAATAAAGTCTGTAGTGTTTTAGTATTTTTGCAACAGAGTGTAGTTTGTAGTGCTCACTGCAACAGACAGGTCATCTAGGAACAAATCTACAACTAACTCGACTCGAATCAACTTTAGTGCCTCTAATGGCTCAGAGTTACAAATGGAGTTTACTTAAATCTTTTGGACTGTTTGCCAAGTTAAAAGAGAAACAGTTTAAAGGATTGTTTGTGTATTATTTAAAAGGTTAATTTAATTTGCGTAGCGCCTCGTCTGTTAGACTATTTCAACTTATGTTATGCTAAGAATTCTAAAAAAAAAATTGACTATTAACGTTATATCAATGTCAAAACAGAAAACTCGGTGAAATTATTCCACAGTTCAAAGTTAGATATCAAGTAGTAACATTAGTTCTGTTAATGCTACACTAAGTGATAAATCATAGCTTGGAGGTCGATGTCAAACACATTGTTAGGTATATTAAACCGATCGTTTAGAGGTCGAATATCAATTCGCCCAAATTTCATTTTTACACCAAACCTCGACAATACAAACTCTTCAAAAGAATGTTGAGAAAAGTTAGGCTTCCGAAAGTTAAATGGAAAAGTTAGGGCGCCCAAATTGACAGTCCCGACATGACCGGGCTTGTCTGACCCGCCCCTGCACCGAATGAGGTTAATAAAATTGGTTTTTGACTAAAAAAAAGAATAACGAAGCGAAATTCTACGAAAGTCTATTAAAAATAAATTATTTTTTGGTTTTTTTTTGCTTCAAATTACCCGCTATCAAAAGTTTGTATTAAAAATGTAGGCATTCATTCTCTATAGGTAGTTAACAACAATAATAAATCTGTAGATAGAAATTCACGTGGCGTGTTCAGTTTAACCTGCACATAAATTGCGTATGATGATGTAAAAAAATGTTGTATCCATTAAGTTTAATAGGTTTTTATTCCAAAATTCGTTTTAACTGTGGAATGATTGTTCAGTGCGTGCGTGAGTAAGGGATGCCCCTAATCCCAGCCTCTCTTTTTCTTTATAAAAATAGGGTTCACAAAGCACTTGCGCCCCCTTTTGAGATGCTTGTGTAGCCTCCTACGATCAAGTGGGTGGTCAGCCTGTTGCCGACCTTTACAAATAAAAATAAACACAGTAAATGTTGTCTGTGAACCTTGCAGCCTATAAAATGTAGTAGGGGAGATAAGGTAAAAATTATTAAGCATTTTTTTCAATAACTAATAACGACATGTTGTCGTAATAACTACAGGTAACAATTATTATAAAGACACAGTATGCAAAAGGTAAGGTGCACTTTTTTTCACAGCAACAAATGCAGTCAGTTATGGTGCTTTATCAGTACACTCTCCGTCTCAAGATTTTTTCAAGATATAATCAAAAAGTTAAACAAACTATACTTTTTTTCGTGAAATAAAGTAAAGTATTATACAATTTCATACGTTTAAAAAGTAATATCTGGAACAGAACGATTTCGCATAAAAATAGTAAATCCAATATGGGTTTCTTGTTATATTACTTCACAAAGTAGAAACGTTCACAATAAACGTTGTTTGTGATAAAGATTTGCGGAAAAAACAGCAATAAAAAAGTATTGTAATACGAAAGAAAACGGAAAAGTAAAAGTTTTAATCGCGCTCGGGAAACAATCAAAAATTTTCTTACAATTTTAATAAATTGTTTGACTTTTGTCAAAAGATCGAAAAGTGGTTAGGCTTATTGAAACAGTATCAAAAGTCTATAATATAAATTCACCATTAACGTGTTCTGTTAATATTACAAGAAAATATTCAAAATTTTTTTTTCTTTTTGACAAAAATGTCATTGTTCCAAATTTTCTCTGAGAAATACTTATTTTTATATATATTTATTTTACAGTTCTTTGTTTTGTTTTACAATGACAGGATTCTATTTAATAGGTAAAATTGTAAACTTTAACACTAATTTTGTTGCATTAACTATTGGGAACTAGATGCTTATAAGCAATATGCATAATTTTGTATTCATGTATCCGTACTAGAAATCTAAAATTTAATAGTAAAGCCAATATTTTAAAAGTTAGTAGAAAAAAGAGGGTTTGGTGTTTGTCCATAACAAAATTAATGTTTACGTACGTATTCAGTAGATGTTGACTTACATTATTGAAACTGTCCCGTCAATACTAAAACAAACAGTTAATATGGGGTAAACTATCATTTATCTAAATAGATTGGATCGACACTATAAACGGTATAAAGATTGATTTTGATCTTTATTACCTAGGCTACATTGTAAACAACGACTTTTTTATTGCCTACGTAAAGAACTATGTATTACCGTATGTGACAGCCACATCATCTGTTTAAGTAAAAGTAAACAAATAGTATTTACTTATTTAAAAAATATATCAAAATTAAAAGTATTTTTATTGATTTTTTATGTTACGAATAAACTTTATGTACCTAGATATTAAAACGATGTATATTCAAATTTACACATTTTCATTTTTCTTTGTAGCAACATTAGGTACAATACAGTAGGTACCGCAATTAAGTTTAAATTATATTAGTGTAACTAAATATAACATCAACATAATTATTATAAAACTAAAATCAACATTAAATATTACATTGTAATTTTTAATCTTTTCCTATTCAGTTTTTACTATTTATCTAGAATCTTTCTAAGGAAACAAAATGTTCTTAAATTTGATCCTTTATTATGATTGGTAATGATGATATAATTATGTTCTTAAGAGAGTATAAAGGATAATAGTGTGTAGCATATAATCAGATGTAATTAGAAATTAAATTCCAATGATTGGAAAGATGGGAAGGCAATGCCCAAATTTTAGTCACACTTCAGGTTATAAAATAAAAGCAAAAAACTTAAAGAAAATAATAGCAAATTTGAGTCATATTGTTTCCTAGTCTTGTGAATAAACAAATGATAAATCCTACAGATGACATCTATCGACATTTGAAAGTGTATTGGAAATCGCTCCATAAATAAATTGTCACTATACCGGCTTATGTTTAGTTGTCACACCATAAACTTTTTCAAGTGCAATCATTTCGCCTGGGCTATTATAGGAAAAGAATGTTGACGATACTGCGCCTGGAAAACTTGTTCCATCTCTCTTAGAACAACTACTCTAATACTGTTTGTTTACGGTGTCGTTATTTTTCTAAAAAATACCATTGTTCGTATTATTGTGAATTAATTTTTAACAAATAATACCGATTGTTTTACACAATAAAATTATTCGCTCATATTACAATCACAATGTGTAAAATGTATATATAAAAATATCGTGTATAATTGCATTTTACGAGTAACTAAGTGTGGGAAAATATTTTTTATTGTTTCCTGCTCGTAATATAAAATGTTTACTTATTACTATTGTGTAACATGATTCTTATAAAATACAAAGCAAAGTAGTAGGCAAAAGAGTAATATTCAGTCTTCGGAAAAAACCTGCGAAGGTTACAAAGGGTCTAAAGAAATATTAGATAAATGTGTAACAAAAGAAACCTCATTTATAAATTTTAGAAAAAAAAATGTTTTTCAAAAAATATAATGTAATTATATTACATTTTCAAAGCAAATAATGTCCATGTATTTGGTGGGGTAAAACAACGCGAGGAAGAATAACTAGAAATTTTGAAGACATGTGAAGTAGGTACTGCTAATCAATTACATGGAACTAGCGTGTACAAAAATTCTAAAAACCGTTTTTAGACCTCGGTTACATAGGTAAGTACAACGTGTAGAAATTGTTAAAGGCTTATAAAGATACTATTCCTAAGCATAATATAATTATGCTTATACCTACAGTATTTAACCAGTACTGCATTTGTGAGAGCAAGAACATCTATTTCGGAATATGTCATTCTTATGATGTATTATAGGAATTGTGCTAGTTGTCGGTCTAACTCGCTCAATTGCCAACATAATTATTATTAGCGATCTTGAATTTTAAAATAATTCATATTCGGGGCTTTAAATAAATAAATATATAAAAATAAATACACATAAAAATATTCATATTTAAACACATGTCAGCTATATTTGTAGATCTTCTTTATTAGGAATTAAATAGATAATTGACATAGGCAGAAAACAATGCTTTTCTGAGTTATCACTATATATTGCGACGTTTGAAGAACATCCCATCTAATAGGCTTCGTTTATTGTGCGTCAAACATTACATTCAGATAATGTCCATTGACATAATTTTATTTAGTTTAAGTAAGGGAACAAAACTGTTTTCTACTAAAATTACAAGAACAAGTCAACTTCCCGCGAAGAGCAACACAGGAGAAATCGATGGAAAAACCTATCAAAACTTGAGAAAATTCAATAAGGGCACTTCGAAAGTTTGTTAAAGGAAGTAACAGGAATATTCTTATGAAAAAAATCTCAATTTGTGTTGCCGGTAAAATAAAATATTCACTCGAACTTTGAAAAGATTAGGGTTATATGAGCTCGGAAACACAGACGCCGGTAGGGAGTTCCAAACCTTGGCAGTGCGCATTATAAAGGATTTTTCAAAGCGCTTAGTCCGAAAAGGATTCGACAAGATGCGGATGGTAACCAGCCGTACGTCTGTATGTCCGATGGAAGAAAGGAGAAGGCGGTATGAGCTCATGCAGCTCCTGTGCACACTCTCCGATTAAGGATAAAGTTTAAGAAAGTATAGGGTAATGGCCTCATATTACATATTATTTACATATTTAATTATATTATCTACTAAGAATAATAAGTCGCTTGTATGAAACAAAGTAGATATTTATGTGCATGAAGGAGAAAGACTCTTCTTATCTGCTAGTTGAAGTATATTACAACAATTAGATCTCTGATAGATGTCAGACATCCTATATCGAAGGTCACGAGAGTTTTATTTACTAACTGTTATCGAGATTCCTTTATAAAACGCGCTATAGTATGCTTGATTCCGAAATCTAAACCAATTAAATTCTTTCTAATGATCCTAATAACTAACATTTATCTAAACACAATAGCACAACTGTAACGTTATTTCACGGCGAACTTTTGTAAGGACCAGCCAAGAGACGGACTGCTCAATTTATGACTGCAAAACGCAGTGTACCACTCGATTACCAACATAGAAAAGCGTTTGTGCAACTATTGTTTAAGTTGTTGCATTACTATAACATGCATTATACACAAAGTTTTTTTTATCTTAATCTAAGTTTAATCTACGAATTGTAAACCGTATTCCGCAGACTGCAGTAAAATAACTATAAATCAGTCACGATAGTTACGATAAGGAATAACAAAACCTCTCGAAGAACTGTAACAAAAACAAACGAAGCGTATTTTGCTGCCATATTTCATCGATACTACGTTACATAGGCTCGAGCGAAATTTATTGTGTCGGCCAAAGAAAATAATATGCACACTACACATTTCATTCTATATATTCTATTAATATTATAAATGTTAAAGTATATATGTTTAGATGTTTGTTGCTCGATAACGCAAAAACAGCTTTTTTCAACCGACTTCCAAAAAAGGAGAGGTTCTCAATTCGACTGTATTTTTTTTAATTTATAGCAGTCATCGATGCATTGAAATTGCATACAATTCAATCTAAATTTATTAATTACTAGCGTAAGCCCCCGTCTTCCCTTGTGTGGTAAAGTAACGTAATAGAATTTTCAAGAGTATTTAGTTAACTACCTTAAAAATGACGAACGGTCTCAATCCAAAAATTCCCTGTAAAAGCGTTAGTTAAAAAAACACTGAAATAATTTATAGACCAACATTGTCTAGACAGAACTGTAATTAAAATTCTTAACTTTATTACAATGAGCACGAGTTGCATGTAAATAAAATTAATTATGACTATCATTTACTACGGTGTGCTTAAGTAAGTAGCTTGACTCACGCAACGATAAACACGTACATACCTGAAAATAAAAATTAAATAATTTATTATTAAATCACAGATTTAACAAGCTATAATAAATTAAATATCATAAACTATCCCCCGACTTAAGTCAACTGTAATCCTGTCAGTCACTAAGGAGTTGGATATCTCGCAGACTCCAACCCTTGCGACTTACAGCACCTATAATTATCGTAGATCGTCCAAGAATTGTATAAATATGGTTAGATATTTCGTTGTTGTCTGTTTTCTGCCAGTCCAATTATAGGATTTGTTAAGAGGGAAGTATAGCTTTGCGATCCTAACGCAATAGGTATTTAGGAAAACACATGCTATCACTCGTGCGCTCTTGCTCCGGGGCAATCGTGCGATAGAGAGCGTTGCAGCTCGCGACTGAAAATAGGCAATTTTTTGATAAAATTTCCATTTCGGGAGAAAACAGTTTCCACTAACTAAATCTTAACAAATCACTTTGATTTTCATGTCGATCGTTTCAGCATAATATATTCTAGGTTTATAGGTTTCGCTTTTTAAAAAAAATTAGATTATTTTTATAAAACAAACGGTTTAATTCGGCAAAGTTTTAATCACAGAAATTAAGTTATTTGAGGTTAAATAAGTTTGAATTTATTGCAAATTTTGAAAAAAGGAAAACCTATAAACTTAGTTTTTGATTGTGTTAATAACATACAAAAAAATCATGGAGATTGGAAAATATTTAGAAGTGGAAAAACATTTTCTCTTTTTGTATGGACGAGTACGTGCTATTCTTCCCTCTTAAAGTGTGTAAGCGTGTGTTTACCATAAATAAATAATAATAAAAAATAGACAACAAATTAATGAATCGTCTATACGAAAAGTTCGAATCCATGACCTATAACAACGTGTTTAATCCGTTGTAACATTAGTGATGGGACACATCGGTATCGATTAGTGAAAAACAACGCTTTGGCACGCATATGCCGAATCATATGCTCGTCCCATTCCGTCATTAATCAAATCTCGGCTGTGTGGTATAATGGTTGACTAATTACAGTTCGTGCACAAATCACCTACCTTATGGTGGAATTATTACACAGTAAGACCGAATATGTATTTGCGATATGCAAATTTTTAAACTGTGATGAGTTTTCAACAGTTGACTAAGGTATAAGAATTATTTGCAATTAGGTATTATCGTACCGTTTGTAACTGTAACTGTTCGACTACAACCATTGCGAGGCCTACACAAATTATAATAGTTAGTTTATAGAAAACTAGCTGATTCACGCGACTTCTCCCGCGTTACTTTATAATGTATAGCCTATGATACTAGCTGATAATGTAGTTTTCTAAAGGTGAAAGACTCTTTTTTATTTTAAATTTAATTTAAAGATTTTTTTAAATTTGAAAGTAGTAGTTTATGAGTTTATTCATTACAAACAAACAAATTATCTCTCTTTATAATATTAGTATAGATTAATACATATTCATATAATATGAAATCAGCATTTCTATCAAATTTACATGCCTATCATAAAATTGCAGTAGTTCTAGCAAAAAAATGTGTAATGGGAATAATAAATATACTTGAAGTGTCTTTAAAGTATGAAAGGCAAACTTAAAGTGTAAAAATCCTGGATTTTCTAATAATATACTTTAATGCAGAATTATTCTAAATAAAACAACGCTTTTTATTGATAAATCATTATATCAACTAAATTATATAACTAACTATCAACTAAATAACTTCACTTATTATGTTAATATACAATATTATATAAAGCAAAATTTTGTGTAATGAAGTAGTTCTGACCACTTCATTCTTTATTCACTAAAGGTATGTAAGGCTTTAATTAAAAAAAAAATAAACATAAACTTTAGTCTGTATGTGCTTTCATTTACCTGTATTGTAGCTGGACACGCGCCTAGTTGCAATAATTACTGTATTAACTCGACTGCGGACAACAACGGTTAATACCGGATAATGCTGATTACAAACGCAATGCGGGCGCAAACTGAAAGCCTAAAGTTTGCTCTGTTCGTCAATCATGATCTGTTAACGTCATCTGATTATAATGCCAGTACGATTGCTCGTCTATGTCCTTTACATTGCTAGAGCGCGTTAGTCTAGAATTGTCACTATGTCAACACAAACACATGTATATATTATACTAAGCAATAGTGCACCTTGGTTAAGTATGTGGTTCCTATCCCGCTACTTAGAGTATGTAGTAAGTATTTCATACTTCGGAGATTTATCAGACGTCCACTGCTGAACATAGGCCTCCCACACACTAATTCAAAAAGTATCAATATAAAACAATCACATTTTAATTACTATATTAAGTCTGCCGTTTGGACAGCCTCAGACCACTGACTTTGACCCACTGGGCTATTATTACTACAAGAAAAAAAACTCTGCGACTTCGTCCGCGTTGAAAAAGAAAAACGTAGCCTATCCTGTGTCCCGTACTTCTAAATGTTTATCTACCAAGTTTCATAAAAATCAGTTAATTCGTTTAAGAGTTATGGAGGGACATTCATACAGATTTATTATTAGTATTGATCATGTCTTGTTCAAGAAAAAAAAAAATAGAAAATATTTTTGGTTTCTGATATATCCAAAATACACTGAATCCTCTATTTAATAATGTTCTCTATACTATTGTTCGTAGACCGTTGGCTCTGAAATTCAAAATTCTCAAAATAATCGTTATTTGTTTAAATGTGCATAACTACGCTGTAACAAAATATTGTTAGTTTCATCGATGTCTAAAAAGCGAGTCACTAGTCCAATAAAATGAAATCTTAAAGGCGTGCGTTCAATGCACCCTGTGGGGTCGTAAAATGGTAATAAACACTGACACCCTTCTCAACCTCCACCTTGAATACCTTTCTTAATGACTCCGTATTCACTGGCGACCCACTTAACGAGTTTGCTATTAAATTACACATTTTGGTTTGTCTACAATATTTATCACAAAATAAAAATGATTGTACAAGCATGGGAACTGATTAAAAGGTATTTAATTTCAGAGAATATTTTGTTATCTCAACTTAGGTACTATTTTGATTATAGTAATAGTTAATAAAATGCGAATAAATGAAGACAGAATGCGACGAAAGACATTCGCGGCACTTATTTAACTCGCAAAAAAGATATGAAACATACGCCAGCAACTCCCAAATTTTAGAAAAACCTTTATAGCTATTGGCATCCTAATTTTAAATAAACATTGACAAACATTTTTGGCTTTTAGTCAATAATTACAAGAATTCAACCCGCAAAAATATCACAAATTCTGCACATTTTAGAAATTCATTATTCTAGATGTTTCCATCCAAATTTTCATATTATGTCTCAGAAATGTCATGGTCTTTTGGCTATTACCTATTACCAATAATTAATTAGTAATCATGGAATTACGTAGTATCGAATTGGTAACCAAAGTTGGAAATTTCCCGTTAAAAAAACCCTTTATGACACAAACTCCTTACATCTTACGCAGCTTAATTCAATTAATTTTATTATTATTAATTATAAAGGCGTCAAGACGAGACACCGTAAAGATAAAATTAAGAGTTATCCTCCTCGAACCTTGATAATAAATGCTGGCGTGATCTATCGTGGCAAACGATTATGAGAGACACTGAAAGACTTCATTGTTATCGTGAGACAATAAAGTGAAGAAGGAAGCGATTTGTTCAACTACACGATAATTCATTGTGTATTTAATGAACAATTAATTAAATTGTACAAATGAGACCTTGAACTAATCTGTAGTTAAGTATGAGTAGAGCCCACGAACAGGCAAACATTTAAATTCGTTTCGACGCACCATTACTATCGTTACCGGATGTAGGGTCTATAAAAAAAGCTATAAGTAGGCGTTTTCAATAAGATGCGTCGTCATTTTGTTATAAAAATCAAAAATGTGTAGTGGTAGGACACACTGCGTTCCGTAGTCATAAAAAGTTCATATATTTATCAATATAATATGAACTTTTTATGACTTATCAATAGAAAGTCTGTATCAATAGACTTATCAATAGAAAGTCTGAGGTCATAAACTAACTAAACTATTGAGCTCAAATACGCTATATCTGCTGTAAGTTGCTGTAGTTTCACGACGCAAGGGTGCTTGCCTAACGTCTCAGGGGCCCCGGGTTGGATTCCCGGCGGGGTAAACTTTAAAATTTTTAATGTAATTTTCAAAATTGCCTCTGGTCTGGATTTGAAACGTAGTGGTAGGGCAACACTGCGTTTCGCAGTCATTTGGGCAGCCTGTCTAGCGGCTGTAACCACCACCTTACAGAATACCACCGTGAAATAACAGCATATGTGCTGTTGTGTATCGGTGAGTTAGTAAAGGATGCCAGAGCCCATTACACCATCCCTCCCTTATCCCTTATCCCTTCTATGGTCGGCAGCGCACTTGTAGCACTTATGGCGTTGCTTGTGTTATAGGCGACGGTAGCCACCTACCATCAAGTGGACCGTCAGCCTGTCTGTCGACCTTAACATAAAAAAAGTTGCTTTAATGCTGCATCATCAGGTCAAGGTTACCACGTCATGAAATTGGGACTGAAGTAACAGTATGCCACAGTATACGAAATTTTCACATCACTCGAACACGTGTAGCTAAGTTAGTGCAATCAACTAGGAAATTAGCTAATAGTCTTAAAATCTTAAAGATTCTTTTCTTCATCTACCGATCGGTCCATCCGTTTAGGAGCTACGATCCACAGACAGACTCACACACACGTCAGACTTATAACACCCAGTTTTTTCGTCAGTTGTTAAAAAAAGAGCATCTATAAAACCGCAGAAAATCTATTTAAGTGAGTGGAACATGTAAGAAAACGATTTACTGAGGCCAGTTAACACTGATAATATCGCTTCTGAGCGTCGGAACGAGCGATAACGAAACGGTAAAAATAAAAATACGTCGGTGTTGCTGTTTCATTCAGTGCCCGTTTTTATTTCTAGCAAAATGCACAAGAAAGTTAAGCTTTGTTTTATTCGCCTGCGTTGCATCTGAAACCTTATCGGCTTCCTGAATTAAAAATAGAGTTCGATTAGCGTTTAACCGAACAGAGCTGTGAACATTTTAGTTCAGTTTAAAGCAGTTTTATGAGTAAAAATCTTTTGTGAAGATTAATTTTAATAATAATTATGATTGTTAATAAGACCAGTTAATTACTAATTCTAAATTTACTCACACCAGAGAGCGGAAAATGCGTTGCCGACCTTAGTAATATGAGGGATAAAGGATTAGGTAGTAATTATGTATTTGTACTAATTTATGTATTAACATGTCTGAAAGTATATATGGTTGATGTTTAATTACAACCAATAGAATAAACTTTTTTCATTCCTTGTATCTATGCTTGTTTTATTTTATGAATTAGGGTGACGGCAAAAATAATATTTCCTCATGAAACTACTTTCAATTAAAATTTTTACTCGGAGGCGAAACATGGTTCGACATACATTACAGTCATGTTGGGTGTGGCCAGATTTTATATGTCATGAAAAATGTATTTTCAACATATCACGTGAACTGCCCTACAAAATTCTCTAAACTATAAACGAACACGTTGCATCCCTATTCTGATTTCCATCTCGTTGCAATAACATCCATATTGTTTTGTCAGCAGTCAGCGAATTCAATTTTTCATTGCCAAAAATAAAATTTTACAAACGAGTTTTAAAACAAAAACACCGTTCCAAGCTTCGATTATTTATTTACTAACTTGTCTTTTGCTCGCAACTTTGTCTGTGTATATTTATAAATATTTCCCGTTTGTTATTCTATTGTTTAAACTAAGTATAGGTATCACTAAAAAATATATTAAAAACGTTCAGTAGATATTGTGTGAAAAATGCGAGTTAGTGAAGTTGGATGTTTTTTTTTTTTAATTTTTTTTATTAGCGATGGGTTTGCTCTTGGCCAACAACCAGCTGGGTAGCAAGGGAGAGGCCTAAGATGGATGTTTGGTAATCCAACCTCAAAAACTTTCGCATTTAAAATATTACTAGAAGAAGGAACCTACCAAATCTGCCTCAAAATTTGCGGCCACTGCCTGGAATCCTGAGATTTCGTCTACGAAATAATATCTCACAAGAGTTATTTGAGGTGGCCAATCTGTGAGCATAGAGTACATCCTTCAGATAAATAACTAGCGCACAGTGAAACCTTTTCGATATTTCTGAAGAAAAGTTGTGGAATATCTAAAAGGCATCTTATCGAGTACCTAAAGAGCAGATTACTATGATTTCTACTCAAGCATACTCCACCTGAAAATTTTAAACAACCGTTTGACCATTGTAGTTGAATCTATATATAAATATTTTTTAAATAAACATTTGTATTAGTTCTCGAATTTTCAGCATTATACCGCTTGCACCAACCACGTTAGTTTGAGCATTGAATAGGTGAATGAGCGTGCTCATTGAGCTATTACCGCACTTAACCAAACGGTTCAGTAGTACGGTTTATTATGCACAAAATTTGCCTAAATTCTAGCAGTATATTGAGCTATTTTTCCACTGTATAGTTTCAAATCATTAAATGATGTTGGCTTAGTTATTTTAACTACTTAAGTATGATACTACCGAGTACAAATAATATTTTTGGAGGCAGTGACCCTGAAACTTTTCAAATTCATGTGTGGAATTGAACAGTTGAGAAACCTCTAGCAATTATAATAGTCCAAAAAAAACACTACTCAAAAGAGGACATAAAAACAAATACAAATTCGAATGAATTTATTAGAGACATTCACTTACAGAGTTTCCAAAGAACTCACATACAAGTTTAGTCTTAACGAGGGTTGAAAAGGCAAGAAGTCGTTAGTGTTGCAAATGTCTGTGTACCTACTCTGTTTTACACAAAGATAATTTAGCACGCGGAACGATTTTTCTTTCATTTAAAAAATTAACACCATTATTTCTTTCACAGAGCAAAAGGGAAATCGTATTTTTGTCAAAAATAAAAAATTGTCTAATTAATTTTCATTTATTTTGTTATTGAATTAATAAACGAACATTTGATAACGAGTCTCAATATTATTTTAATTAAGACCAATAAGAAGAGTATTGTATAAGAGAATATTCTTATTACAATAATCATCGGATATAATTTATAGGTTAGAAATACAATTAATCGTAAACATAAATACATTGGACCGCAAAGAAAAAGGGTCGGTTAGAAAATCTTCAATATCTTCAAAAGTACCTGACCTAGCTTTATGAAAAATAAAGCCTAAATTAAAGAATAATTATTTATCCTTTTTCATTCAGACAAAGAAGCAGTCATTATTTTGAAACGAAAACAACTTGTACAATACAACTAACGCAGAATAGTTTCAGCGAATCATCATAAAACAACTATTTCCACTTAATCGTATCGGTGGCATAGCAATGCAATCAAACGAAAGTCATTCTCGTTTAGAGTAGAGTTTATAAACAAGTTTTTTATCGACAATTGTTTCAGTTATCGATGTACACTTACGTCACGGTATTGTTCAATTTCTCTTAACAAGGTATTGTTACCGTGCTTCTGTTTACATTCGATTGATTCGATACTAGCTAGCAGAGTGCCAGTACATCGCTCGCATTGTTACCAGATAGAATGTTAGAGCGGTAAGCCACCCCGGAATATATCAATGTCACTATATAAAAGGTTGCATCCAATCGTTACAAAGTAGAGGATTTCTCGGCGAAATGAAACTTTGTAGAATGCTTAAGTGAAAAGAAAAAGCGTTAAGAATAGTTGGTGTCAGATGCACCGACAGTTCGCGGCACGAGACTAAAACTTTGAACGCCACAACAGCAAACTGAGCATTGTTCTGAAATGTTTAAAAATTGGATTATTATCAAGCATAATAATAAAGCGATGTTAATAACTAAATCACTTATTTATATAATTTTAATTTGAAAACAATTAACATACTTTTTTTTTATTTTATTAGAGATGAGTTTTGCTCTTGGCCAACATCCAGCTACGTATTACCTCGATGTTCTTATGTATATATTTTTTGTATTATTCGAACTATCTTCAAGTTGTCTTTATTATAAAAATGTTATAAGTGCATCGTATTGCAAGGAGCGCCATTTAGTAATAAAAAAATGGGTAGACCACCTTGACGATCCATTTGATATTGGATCGTTTGCCTCTGTTTAAAATAAAAACTGTCATGAAATTTTCTATCGGTATGTCATTAAAATTCTACATACGCGTCTTACATAAATAATAAACAAGTATCATTGGGCTGAATTCACTCGTGCGACGTCGTTAGTTTTCAATGAATTGTGAAAACGTGATGCCGAAATGGAACTTACTCACCAGGAATGTTCATAACGCATACAGAACTGCGTTACACGGAATTAGGTCTCAAGTGGTAACGTTTTAAAGTCGGTTTCAGTGTGCAGTTGTCGCCGTTGATGCGACTTTTCCGTGTCAGAGGAAACTTGGTGACGTGAGAAGCGTTAAATGGTTTGATGGCGGCTTTGTTCCTTCAAATTTGGGTCATGCGCTCTTTGAATTGGGTCTGGAATCGCTCGCGGTTATTGGTTTCATTTATTTTTATTTAGCATAAGGCGGCCGCTCAGTGCGGTGTGAAGTGAGATTTATAGCGATTGTAAAACAGTTGCGTTTCGCAAACTGTGAGTACGCTCTATATGCATAAAGGCACTTGGGATTCGTGGGGAATCTTAATTGTGTTCCATTGAGAGATTCCAGGGCATCGCGCGGTGTCTTTATTTTTGAATAGTGAGTGACTTGTTGCTCGCTTCACGTACTCTCGATCGACAGTGGTAAAAATTATGTATATATATTAACTGTTTCATTTGTTTTTTTTTTTATGTCAAGCTCGACAGACAAGCTGACGGCCCACCTGATGGTAGGTGGCTACCGTCGCCTAACTACGCCACAGGTGCAAGGTATCGCCAAATGACTGCGATATGCCGTCACTACTTTGCAAATCCAGACCAGAGTCAACTTTGAAAAGTTGAAATGATAAAATATTTATTGTATGTGAAATGTTCACTAATTTTTTTATTAATAATTAGATCTTTAACACAATAAGTGACTTTATAGTAAACGTACCTACTAACAGAAATACGTTTCGACGCCATAGGGAGCAATAAAACCACTTTAATTTTATGATTCCTTCATCATAAGGTGTAATAAAAATAGGCGTTTATTCGGAAACTAATTTAATAAGTTAGTATAACCACCCACATTAATATAATATTTATATACTTATTTTATCCTTGTGCTGAACATTTTGCAACTTTGGGGTATAAAAGTGTGGCTGTAAAATATTATTTTAAATAAATATGCTTTGCCAATTAATTCTTTTTAAATGCCAATTCAAATATTTTTAAAGGAATAATCAAAGAAAGCAATTGCTTATAGATTATTAAATAAATGAGTTTTTTTTTTCATACTTGAAAACACCATAAAGAGGCTAGATCTTTTGTAGTAAACATTTTCACTGTATACTGACTCGCTACAATGTCAGAGCTCACAATATCATTCCTAAAACTACGAAGTACTTAGTTAAACATGCATTCGAAAGTATCTCTCGATTTTCAGTGATTTTTATTTTGTCTCTGAAACGAAACGTACGGCCATTTTGCTTTTTTATGGAGCTTTAAAACCTAAAGCGGGCACTTCTGAACACACAAAGTTACGCTTTCCATATCGTCCACGCAAAAAACCTTTCAAAATGAATAATTCGTGTACCAGTAAGTATTGTAGGTACGTAACTCGAGCTAGTACATACAAAAGCGACACAAAGGTACTCTAATAATAAAATATAAAAGAGACAACTCCAACATTTTCACTAAGCACTATGAAAAGCTAATGTTTTGTTTTGCGGTAACATTCTGTGTTTTTCTTCGTATAAAAATGATTTATGCTTATGCTATATTGAACGATATTTAATAAGTATTTCTCATACTTTTCCTGGTTCTTACAATAAGGCTTGTATGCAAAATGTGAAGAGGTTAATTGCTTTGTAAAGCCATTTAGGACATTTAAGTAAGGACATTAACTTTTAATGTTTATTAAAATAAAAAATAAACAATTTTAGACAATTCGTTGACAACAGTAGAAGTATATAATTTCAAAGTTGAAGTTATTTAAATTAAAAAATAATATAAAATATAAAAATATTTTATTTTTTATAAGTACAGATTTTAAAGAGAACCAATATTACTCAGCGCAAGGAAGGATATACAAAAATTACTAATTTTACTCAGACGAAGTAATGGGCACCAGCTAGTTTACTAGTTTACCATAGCCAAGAAGATGCACATATGTTTTCAAATACATTTTCTGAGGCTATCCTATATCTAAATTTTTAGTACTTTTACCCATACTACTCAACAAACCTAGACCTAATCTACTTACAATTAAAAAAGCCTTAGAATAAAGACTACGTTTGGATAAATCATAAACATTTTAACATTCGCCAAAATTTTCTTTATGTCGCAAAGCAAGGAATGAATTCTTCAACATCACTTCCCCAGTGGGCTTATTTTACGAGAACTATCAAAGCAAGGACTTTTATGATCACGTGACGCAGAGTAGCTACCTAATAATTAAACAGTACTGAATACAGAATAACCACAATCACGTTGATTAGACATACGCGTAACACTACGTGGTTTTATGTTTTAATTTGTGAAGTGCAAAGAACGTAGTTGTAAAGAGCATTTTGTCGTTATATATTTTTTTCTACCACTGTAATGCTTTAGTCTAATTGAGAATTATTTACCACTCTGAGATAATACCCGAACGTGGATAAAAATAAAGGGAAAAACTTTTAATTTTAATTATTAAATCCTTTTAGCTTGATTGCATGCAAAAGTTTTAGAATTAATATGAAGAGTTAATAACATTTTTAAAGAGAGGAAGTAAGTAATAAATATAATAAAATAAGAGCGGTTTTTTTCTTTATTATTATGACGTATTTTTAAACAGAAAAGGATAACAAATTTCGTAAGGAAATAACGTCGTCAATATCTATGTCTGTGGTCATAGCTGCCGACCATAGTACACATTTCCTAGCGTCAAATAAAATGCATAAGGGTTACGGGAGAGATAGAGAAAGATTAAGAAATAGGCTCTGGTATTCGTTACTCAGTCAACAAAACACAATTGGGCCTATAATCTGTATGGCAATTATGGTTTCACGCTTTTGCCTTATCTTGTCAAAATACGTCAATATATAAAAGATGTAAAAGACAACTTTTTAGCAGATAACGTAACAATGTGTGTATTGATTTGATTTCGAAGTAAGAAGTGGCGTTAGTGAATTAGGGCCCTTTACACATGATTTTATTTCACAGTAACTAGTATCCGAATAAACGCAATGTGCTTCTGCTTCTACTTGCCAGATTCGCACCAACGCCAAGTAAAGTTGGCACCTTTCGGGAATCAAAGCCGAGAACTTGAGACAGAGGTTTGAAACACCTAAACCACTTGACCAAGTTAGTAAGAGATACAATAAAAGTCAAGGAGAATCATATACTTCGGTTGTCAATCCGTCGTTTATAAACAATAATTATCAATACCAAAGAAGACTAAAGCTGTAATAAATCCAAGTTGTTAGTTAAGTGTCAGTAAATAAACAAAGCATGTAGTGACATGAGACGCCATAAAAATAAAAGACGTGCTATCAAAAGGGAAGATGCCGGCGACGACTTTGAGGACGTTAATGAAATACAATGAAACAATTTGTCGTGAGCGGTGATTGATAGCCGTAGTAATTAATATCTCATCTGATAAGTTGACAGTCACCGATCAAGTTGTCGCCATGAATGCTTTATTATGAGACCGTTATCGCGAGAGCATGAATGATCTAGGTCAGAGACTTATTTTATAACAGAACTTAATGTTAGAAATAATTATAGAAATAGAGCTCTTATGAAATAACTTTATATGTATGTGAATTTTACAAACTTAAATAGACGTGTGTATATTATTTAAAAACATTGAAAATAATTTTTTTCTAAATAATACTTAATAGTTAATGTATGCTTTGTAGTGCACTTTTTATTTGCTTTTATCCAGTTTTAGTATGTTTGTAGTTTTTGTTATGATGCCATTGTCTGGTGAATTTTTATCTGTTGAATTTTGACTTTCCTTGGTTTGATGCTCATAATTTATGTTCTTTATTAGAAAAATATGTTATTTAATAGAAAAAAAATACAAATTAATACGCAGAATACTAACCTGTATTAAGTGACAAGATATACTTTAACCAATGTCACCAACAACAGTCATGTCTAACAAACAATAGATAAAAAAATAAGTAGGTATTATCCTTACTAATATTATTTTAAATGTGAATGTGAGTTTGTTTGTTTGTTACGCTTTCACGCAAAAACTACTGAACCGATCACCATGAAATTTTGCATACATACACGTTGTCTGGGACACCAGAAAGGACATTAGGTAATTCAATGCGAACAAAGTCGCGGGCACCAGCTAGTTAACTATATAAATAATATACAAATTTCAATACAATAAATTTAACATACTAATGATCACTAATTGTACTGCTATTGTTTCTATTTGAATGATTGCTCACTTGTTAACTTAATTATGTTGTTAGTTACATTGTTGAACTATTTTGGCTGTTATAATAAATAATATCTTAGCTGTTAATGTCTAAATCGTTAGCTGTTACGATATTGGTTCCGAGACTAACATGAATGTCCCTAAACAATTGATTCCGTTAATAAATAATTTATGCGCCTGAGCAACTGTAGAGCACGCCCTCTTTGATTAAAACTAATGACTCTGGCGATTGGTGGCCCATACGGACGAACAGCATAAACTGTGTTCCACTTGGGTCCACTGGGATTGTCGCGGTTGCATTGATGTTGTACTATACAATATGAGAATATATTTGATATGCGAAATCCTACTAATATTATGAATGCGTGAGCGTATTTATACCTATTTGTTACTCTTTCACGCAAAAATAGTTGTACGGATTTGTAGTTTATAACTTGGATTAACATATAGGATACTTTTTATCCTAGAAAAAAATTAGGTTTCAGAGGGATCGTTTAAAAATATTTTTAAAATGTGCGTCAACAATGGCGGCGCCATTGTCGTTACTGCGATAAAGATGTCAGGCGTTCTAACTATAAGTTATGTGTAACTATACAAATTTTCAACTTGGTTGGAGTCTTCTGAAATTCCATTGGTGAAGACAGCATGAAAATCGGTGGAGTAGTTTTTGAGTTTATCGAGAAGAGACAGATGCAGCGGAGGTGTTATATTTTATTAATATTCAACGCGGATGAAGTCGCGGGCACCAGTTAATTTGATCATATTTTTACATTAAACATTTTACTAAGATAAAAAAAAGCGATGTAAGATTGTATAAAAGACATTTTGGTATAGAATATTGGGCATGTGAACTGTGCTCAAGAAACGGCCATTTTAATGTGACTCCGCACTTAGAACCCTAAATAGGTCCTTAAGGGATTAGGAAGGGGTAGTTAATATGTACCAAATATTATTTGTTTTCTTTTTAACTACATTATTTTGTAAATAAATACTCAACCAGATTAAACCTAATAAAGTTTAGTTCGCAAATAAAATAGATTTAGGTAGAAGCTAGTAAAAATGATTAGGGTTTATGTGTATCGGCAATAGAACAGTAAATAGATAAAATAATTCCTATGGGAGCAGTACGTGAAGTGACAAATGGCGTCCGACCGCACGCTATGTTTATTGCAGCTAGAACTCCAGGATGTGAGACTCAATTGGTTTATATTGGCTGTGACGCAGACGCACCCAAGAATCAATATGGACAGTTTTATTGAGTACCTCCTTGTTACTGCCCTCGCATTACGCAATCATAAACGTATAGAACTAAATAATATTCATTGTTGTAATAGATTCGGTTCATATCTAGGTACATAAAATATGTATTGTAGTGGGTAACTATTGCAACAACAGAATTCCTTGATAAAAAGCAATAAATGTTTAAAATGTTTTACAAGTAATAAATTATTTTTTAGTAATTCTCATTCTAAGCTTGATCAACTCCTTATTAGATCAAAAAGATAGTATTAAATATTAGTTAGTTTAAAATAATACGAGCTATTGAACGCGACTTAGCGTAACAATATGTTATTCACTTGATAATGAAGCTTTCTATGAAAATACTTTTAATCGGACCAGTAGTTTTTCAGTACTAGTCCGATTTTATTCATTACAAACAAATTAATAATTTTTTAACAATTTTTTTGCATTACTTATTTATCACCAATCGTCATTTATTTGTTGTTTATTAATGATACAATTTATTTTATCACTGTCATAAGCCCATAAGCGTCTTTTTTTGTTAAACGCCACCCATTCGGTTTCTCCACAGTTACCATCAATACCCTGCCTTTCTTGAGGTCATCGGTTTAGCATACGGATTGTGTGAGAAGCGAGACCAGAAATTTCTTTATTAGCTCAAAATTAATACTGAATGCTAGTCAGCTCCAGTAAATATATAAGTACATACAAGCAAGATATCGTTGGTCAGCGCAAAGCTAAGCTAGCGTCCAGCTAAGCAATTCTAAGCGTAAATATTTAGCAAATACGTGTACTTATACATTTAATATTTAGATTTTATGTAGCATTTGTGTTTTGGTGTACTCCAAACGTATGTATTTGTGGTTAGAAGCCTAATTGTCAGTGTATCGTTTTCTCCTATAACTGGCATAGGGGTGTTTGCAAAGTTTGGAAAAGCTAGGTGTGCGTTTTGTGAGCGTTTCAGAAAACATACAGAATAAATTGTTCAGATTTTTGTTGTTTAGTTTCTAGTCAGCGAGTTAAGACACGTCTGCCTTTTAATCTGACGTATACAGCAATCATATACGTAATATGTTGATAATCTCTCAATTACTGACTTATTTAGAGAATTTCTGTCTCAATACAAAAACTTATCAATCATTACAATAAATTACTGAAAGAAATTTTTATTGTTGTTTGGATTTTTACTTATGTATTCTTCTTTTGACTTATTTTGCATAAATTAGAAAACTATAGGTCTTATATTGTTTCCTATTTATGTATACAAGTGTTTGTTTCTTCCTAAAGTCCCCCGCAACGTTTGTCTGTCTGTCTATACGTTCGGGATAATCTCAAAAACCAATGAACGGATTTTCTTGCGGTTTTCACTAAGTAAGAGCGTTAAACGAGGAAGGTTTTAAAAATATTATTTGCAGAAAAACATGTATAAATATTAATATAAAACAAAATTCAATGTATTATTTTTTTAGAACTTTATAGTTCGCTGTCGTAGTTGAGGAAATTACCACATTAATACATAGGTAATACCAGCGTTACTAAAACAGTTGCATTCTTAGCCCTGATCGCAGTGACTATAATACCGGGTTCGAATTCGGATCGTTTCGTAGAAGAAAATAATATACTCGTACCTGTTTGTAATTCAAGTCTCGCGATAGTCAGAGTGGGCGGTCGAGCAACAATTGCTAAAGGAATTGGTCCCCGGTTAACACTTATTGGTCCACATGTTTCAATAGATCCTTTGACTGAAATTCTTCGAGTTTACTCAATAAAATGTTACAATTGAGTATTGAGCTTTGTTTTTAAATATTTCCATTGCTTGATATGTGAAATTCATTTTAAGTTTAAGAAGGCATAAAGATAGGTAAACGAAGAGCGGGCGTTGCTTATAACATATATACATTTATGCCTGCCTAATTATTCTCCCACAATCTTATTTAAAATATTGATAAATGAAACTCCATTCAAATGTACATGTATACGACTTGTGATTGTCTAACCAATGCAATGCTCGTATGCGTTTCGTGAGCTCATTATTCTACAATTAAATCTACACATCATCGTGAGTCATCGATAACAATTATTTATGCAACTTGAACTTAGTATTTCAAATGCAACGTACTCGTAGCAGTTCTAAATAGCTTTTCAATAATTCTGTTCATTTGATAATGAGTTATGCCTTAGAATATTTCTGAACAATATGATTCTGAATAACTGAAATGGTTTTTATTTCCATTTTTTTTTTCATAAAATAAAATAACACAAATAAAATCAAATATAATATATATAAAACGAAAATGAAACAGCTAGAAGAAATAAAACAAAAAAAAGTTGAAATTTCATATTTTAAGGTTGAATTGAATCCCAATTAAAGACAGTTATATTATTTTAGTTACCAGTTAAGTATATGAGTAATATTCGTACTAATTCTAACAATTTCAAAGTATTATTTTCTTCTTTTGTTAAAAACATGTTGGGTAACAGCGTAAAAATCTAGCACAAAGGTCTACATTTCTACTCCGAAATCCTGCCAACTTCCACAACCCGAACAAAAAGGTTTGAAAAATTCACTCCATTTGCTTCCTAGACGTCGTTCTATCAAGGTATAATACTGTTTTATTTGGAAAGTCTCTTTTTAGTTATTTTCACTGATTATACTCCAGCAGTTTGGATGTTGAAGCAGTCCAGTAGTTTGGAGATCGAATCCAGGTCCAGTTTGCATCTCCAAATCTTTTTAGTTAAGATGTGGATAGAAACGATAATTAAAATTTATTGACGTAACAGTGAAAGAAAATCGTGTAACTCTCTACTAGCCGATAGAAGCAGTTAAGTATTTTAATTAGTTTTTAAATATAATCTTAGTTAAATTAGTTAAAATATCTAAGATATATAGTTTATTATATCTTACTTAGATTAGTTTTAGGAAGCAGTCTTTAATAATATGTGTACTGGTTTTTACTTCAACGACATTACTGCTGGCAATGACCGTGATCACGGTCGTCTAGTCTATGCGAGGACAGCTCGGTTACTCACCTACAAGTGCCCTATTACCTACTTAATTACTGTGCGACGTACAACACAAATCTAAATAATTATGTATTAATTAAGCGCTTAAAGCAAATTGCATTATCTAATAATACGTAGATACCCATATTAACATTATGCAAACCGATGCAGCTGCGCCGCTATTCACAGTTAACGCAGTATGCAGACAGATATAATAGTGCAGAGTGTCGAATGCTATATCGATTTATCGAGTTAAATTTGTCTAGGCTCTACGATATTACAGGTCAAACATAAGTGACATAACTTTACATGTATACCAAAACATTATAAAGAGAAAATATTTGTATTGTTATTTGTCACTATATAGTATAAAACAAAATCGTTTCCCGTCTGTCTGTCCCTATGTATCTATGATCTTTAAAACTACGCAACGGATTTTGATGCGGTTTCTTTTAATAGATAGAGTGATTCAAGAGGAAGGTTTAAGTATATAATTTTCAACGGGAGGAAGTCGCGGGCACCAGCTATCTACTAAAATTAAAGATACAACCCCTGAAAATTTGATAACAGCAAAGATTCCAGGGCCCCTAGCCATGAGCACACCAATTCCAACGCTCCCTTACGAAGTTAGAGAACGATAGAAAATAAAGCTCGATGATTGGTCAAAATTTTATGTGGGCGTTACAACAACCAATCACCGGGCTTTATTTTCTGTCGTTTCGTCAATCTACAACGCTCCCGTTTGCACTGGGTGCTCTTGGCTAAGGACCCAGGCGTTATATTGCTTTACACATTTAGTCAGGCGCTACACATTCCTTACTTTTAACGCGGGCGAAGTCGCGGGCACCAGCTAATAATGAATAAACTCAAAATAGTACTGGACCGATTTTTAAAATAATTTCACCTTTTTTGCTTTCTTTTATCTTCTTTTAATTATTTAGATTAGTCGTCTAATTTTTCACGGAAGTATTTTATCTACTTTTTAATGTTTATTATTAATTAATTTTATTAATGTAATCAACACCGCACCAGCGTAAAAATAACATAGAAAAATAGAGTGCAAAAATTTATTACAAAAAAATGGGTGTTATTTGGTGCATTCGTATCTTATTCCGAGGCAAAGTAGGCGTTAGAAATTGAATGAATATAGTAAGCGCATGATATTCTTTGATATTTTAACCTAGATATAAGCATACGCACATTGGACTACAGTGAAGCGGGCCTATATCGTGATACATCTCATTAAATACGAGGTCGTATTCATTGCTCTCAATTGACAACGGTCCGCTACGATTCGTTTCTGGCACTTAAAAGATATTTTACGACACTCAAGGATGCAATATCGAACTAAATCATGAACACGCTGACACTTGGACACAGCAAAAGAGATTCTCTAAATAAATCGTCTTCGAGAATAATTTGTCAGATAATTGAATAGCGCCTCCTATTGTATTTAAATGAAACTAATATCTGTCCATAAAAAAAAATAAACTTTTTAACGTATCTACGCTAATGAGTTATAGAAAGTCTATTCAAATAATATTTCGCGCGAAAGTTTTGTACAGTAAAAAGCACAATTTTTAAAAAGATTTGTATTTTTATTATTTCATTACATTTTTGTTTGATTATTTGAGAGCTTCTTAAGTTGATTTCTTAAATTATTACCTACAATAAATTATGTAAAATCGAAGAAACTGTATTGAACATAGTATTTTATTGTTTAATTAAATTAAATTATCTAGGTATCTATATGGTTTGCTGCTAAAAGTATATTTATACCTATGTAATGTGGTTATGAAGTTTATCATGCATGTTTTCTATATTTTTTTAAACCATCCGTGAGGAACGACCCTTGGGTGGTTCGTTTTTAGCTCCTCCAAAAGGCACGTCTTTGGCAACTCGAGAATTTATTATTTTCAAGGGTCGCCCACTTTACGCTCCGTTTACTGTTCTTCAATTATGTGATTTACTTTAAGTGGTCTGTCCCTTTTTACGTTTTCGTAACATTTGACGTGGCGTGAGGCAGTTTATTGAAGTTGCCAAAAATAATGTTTCTATCCATAAAAGTCAATATAGTAAAGTACTAACTAGCCACTCTGTTCGCCCCGTTGTCAATTTTTTTTTCTGAAATTTATATACACATGCCTTTCTCGTTTATCGCTCTTTCTTATAGTAAAAGCAGCGACAAAGTACGTTGCGTAGTTTAGGAAAGTTAGCGGACACACAAACACAGATAGACGCGGAAAGCGACTTCAATTTATACTATGTAAGGAAAAATACACTTTATATGTTTGATTACAACCGCGCATGGCTGCATAAATATTCTAGTATCTATCAAATTAACTGATCGGTGGTTGAACGACAGATTCCATTCACAAGCAGCGTCTTGACTCTTGATTCAATGATACGCAATCAATTGAACAATTGATTTCCGACTCTCCCGCTTCTTCCTGTTATTTGTGTACAAGAATTTTGACCTCTCGTGTTTGTATTGAATATTCTGTTTTCTTTTCGCCTCGTGACAACGTTCTGTCTATAATAAGAGCATCAAATTCTTAATTAACACAACGTGATGGATTTCCCTTTGATGAACCGGGCATAAAATCTAACATACAAAATAAAGGTATTTTCCTGTCTGAACCTTAATAAAATGTGTTTATTACACTCGTTACATCGCCTAACCCACAAAATATCACGTTATATATAAGCATAACAGACAAAGAGATAAAAACCTTTACCCAGATATTATATCATGTTGATAGACAGGTCGTTTTGAACATTTTATATAAACGGGCATAAAATTCAATTCAGTAAGGCTTATTGCGGTTTAAACATCAAAGATAGTTGCCGAGTACAAAGCGAGATAATGAAAGGGACGAGTCGTTACAGGACGGAACCCTAAACAGAGCAATGGTCCGCGATATGAAGTATGTTCCCCGTCCACGAAAACTTTCCCTCATTACAATGCCACCCGTATACTAATGACACTGAATCGCCCTTTTTGCACGATATGCGGTCATTCGTCTTTCAACCGCGGACACGAGCGCACGGCGACCCTGGCTCGATTTAATCCGCTTTTATTATATTTCTTTTAAAAGGCACCATGTTTAACTAATGTGAATATTTTTTTAATGAAATTCTTCACTCTGCGAAGGACTCGTTCAATAAATTAGACAATTGGATTGGCTCACAAAAACAAATTTGTTGACCTTTCGATTACAGAGTTATTTGGTCTGCTCTTTTCGTGCTCTTCACAATCAAAAATTTTAAATGAGTTTTCACGATTCGAGGGAAAACGTTTTTTTTCTCCTAATTCTTTTCAGGGTGGTATTAGTCTTAAATGAATATTCATTTGATGCAAAATCGTTTAGAGATAATAGATTGAGGTTCATAAAGGTTCGTAATGAATTATGGATCGTTAATTTGTATGCGAGAATGCGACGGTTTTGTCACGAGGATTCCGTTTAAAAATGATTAATAAATTAGCAGAAATAATAGGTATATTTTACAATGGTCACTGCAAATTATGTACTTACTCGTACTTATTATTATTATTAATAATAATACTCGTACTTTGTATACATCGATGATTTACCTGTGAAATAAATAATTTTAGTGAGAACAACTAATAACAAAAATGTGTTTAATTTTAAGCTATAAAGATCAAGCATGATCATTGCATATCAATACAAAAGTAACAATTGCCCTAGTAGTTATAGTATAGTTTCTTGAGGAATATAATATAAATAATTGCTCCAACTTTCTCTTTGAATACATATAACCCCTCAATTTAATTGTATTATAAAATAATAGAAACTCCAATTCTGGTAGGAAAATGTCACATATAAAACTAAAGTAAAGTTTTATCCCTCAGGCAATGTCAAAAATGTAGCTTATTACACAGGAAAAGTGAAACTAAGTCGTCATTGTTGAAAGTTGGTTTTCAATCGCGTATAACTTACTTCATAATTCAGACTCATGGGGAACAAACTACGCGGGAAACTTTCTCTTGGGGGAATTTGGAAGTTTACCGTATGAGATGCAAACATAGACAATCAGAATAACCTGTTACTTGGAAAGCCTTGGTCACGCTACTCCCTAGTGACGCGTTCCTGACGCGTCAAAGCGACTTGTTTACCCACTTTACAATGCCACTTTATTTGACTTTACCCAAAACTTATATGGCATTGTTACAATGAGAATATTTAAAATGTTTCAGCAGCACGTAAAGCTGAAATGTTGAAACGAACCACACAAAACATAATTATATAGGTATGTATACGAGTATGTCTAACAAAAGACAGGCAACTTATATGCCCATGACCCTAAAATATGTAATATAATTATACTAAAATAGTGACCTCTGCACCCAAGTTCGCCCGGGATGCAAATTTTTTACATACACACCTTACTCGCCTGTCCGTCCCTCTTTGAATATCTCTCTCACTCTCTTTCCATAAGTGAAATTTCGGCGACTTGGTTGCAAAATATTATTTTTTTATTCTTTTACTTACATAAAAACTTAATCAGGTTATTTTATATATTGAACTTTCGGTAAAAAAAATCTTACTGATAATGACAAACGCATCGAAAATTCGAAACCCATTCCGTGGTTTAGGAGAAGTAAGCGGATATAACAAATTTCAACTTGTATCCTACTGTGTACCTAAGGATTATGTCAATCTATTATGATACACATTTAAAGTTTATGATCACCGTTTTCACTGTCTTGAATGACAGACAGACAGAAGAAAAGTTTGGTTAACATTTACATTATCTTATCATTCCGTTGGTTTTCTTTGTGAGTTAGGTGCTCCACAATTTTCCATTCATTCCTGACATATGTTTTTTTCTCTTTCAGAATTCTTGAATGTAAAGAAGAAAAGCGTGAAATTATTATTGTTAAGGGCAGATAGTATCTAGGCGTTAGGCTTTTGTAGGCACGGTTAGAATATAATAGGTGTGCATCTCTCAAATCCTCGACCGGCCGCCGCGTGTCGCCCAGATGATAAGCGGCCGATGGGTTGTCTGACGTGTACTAAACCATAAGCGGAAGCGGGAAGCAGTTATTTTTAATTTTCTTTTTATTAATTTCTTATCGATAAATTATTAATTTACAAAGTCTCACAATTGAATAAACATTATTTGAGAGAGCTCTTCACCAATAAACATACAAAATACATTTTTTTAATTATTCTTTTCATAAATAATTTGAGGCAAGTGTAAAAAATTTTTTATTATTATACAATTTTTACAGATATTACAATAATTTAAAAAAAATCTCGAAGATTATTAAAGTTACTTGACTTACTAGCACCGCTGAATCTTATAAACTTGTACCACAATTAAGAAGAACGCCACTCAGTGACAAGGGGCACCCTAGTAAACTGACCGCTAACTTAATGCTTTGCCCTTATGAATAGTTAGTTTGTTATAAATATTTATCCGATAGTGTGTGATGTAATCGTGAATAATGAATATTTACATTGTGCTATGGCGCGCGCTATGCTCGGAATTTCTTTGGTGGATAATATCAGAAATTCTGAAATTCGCCGAAAAACCAAAGTTGTCGACATAGCTGAAAGAATCAGCAAGTTGAAATGGCAATGGGCCGGTCACATCTGTCGCTAAACGGATAACCTATGTCTGGTTTCCATGAAGAAGCGCTGATGAGTCCTAACAGAATAGCAATAATAATAATTTATTGTATTTAAGTAAAATATAAGCGTTTCATCCATTGCTTTATAACATAAACCATTGTGTAGTTAGTTTGCGCTGGTTTGCGCCAGTTACTGATGGCGTGGTAAGAATAGCGGGAATAGCGCGGCGTGGCGGAAGTCCGGCGCTCGGATGGCATACAAAACCAGCATGAAATTATGAGACAGACACCAAGCTTGACAAACATGATATTTCAAACAATCTTTTTATATCAATGAAATGTTCCCGAGGCACGTCACGATGCTAATAAAAAACTTACAATATTTCAGTAATATATTATACTAGCTGGTGCCCGCGACTTGAATGCCTACGCCTATGCCCTATGCCCTTTCTGGTCATTACAAAAATATACATTTTTTAATAATAACTAATAGGTTGACGCCTTCTTATGGTAAAAATAATAAAAATATCTGAATTATTTGAATTTTTGTTAAATGAAATATTGCCCATAAAAGACGCCCTAATCCAAACGAAATATATTATTTACATTTTTTTAATAAGACTGAAAAGTCGCATATTAACATGGTTTAATTCCCGATAAACTAAAAACAACAATAAATAAACGATAATCAATATTTTGTCTGTACAGAGAATGCGTTTGAAACCGTGCAGCTAATGTTTTCCTGTCCATCAATTTTTAATGACCATCAAAGTTCTATGCGGTCGAGCCTATGCTGCATAGCTAATATCCATAATGGAATATCCTGATGGAAAATTATATCTTTTCTATTTATTACTTCCGTGCATTTTCTGTTAACTTTTTTTATTATTATTAGTAACGACTAGCTAGTGCCCGCCGCGACTTGTCTTTGTTAAGGCATGGACTAACCTCAGACCGAACACAATTTTTACGAAAATGACCGCAACCTAATGTGCTATTAATTAAGGTGCAATATTGCGCAACAAATGTTTGTAGCTCTTCGGAGAATTAAAATTGGAAGGTTTTTCTTAAATATTGTGTAAAATATGAAAAAAAGAAATAAAAGTAGCCGATTCAAACTTTAGTAGTTATAGTTAATTACTAAATCTATGAAATCTAAAAACAAAAGTAGTTGTCACGGAAAATTTTTAGTAGTTATTTTACTATTTTTTTTCTCAGAAAATGGATTTTTTTTATAAATCTGCCCGATTCAAACTTTTTTCCATATAGTCCATTATGCACTATATTTTTATCTAACATGTAATTTCTACTAAGTCCTCGCCTTAAAAAATAAAAGATATAAAGACTGACAAAATATGTAAGTATAGCAATATAGCACCTGATGTACATTTGATGCCTGGCATTATTAACTTTTGCCCGTGGCTCCGCCCGCATTGAATATTTAGCCGATGTCCATCCTGAATTTGTATTCTATCTATTGATAAAAGATTGGTGTACCCTGGTGTGAAAGCTTGAAAGTACCTACTGAGTTTTTCGAAGATAACTTACCTCCTACATACAAAATGATTTTACACATATAAGAGGTTCGGACTCAACTAGAAAGACTTCACAATCTGAGTGGGACGTGTGAAATTTTACAAAGTTTAGTATAGTGTACAGTGAGACCTCGTATTACGTTTCAAAATTTCACAATTCACGATACAAATCACGCGGCAGACATTCGACAAACACAAAACATGAGCTGAGCATGTATCTCCCCTCGCTTCCTGTAACACAGCGTAAGTTAGACCACACATTACATTCACAACGACTGTTTACAGTCCATCATGCCTATCTCGCCTTTAAAGTCTTCGCGATAAAGTTGCATATCAAATAAAATGATTTTTTAAAATGACAGTTCGGGCGTAGGGTTCTGGAACACTGCGAGTGAATTCACAGCTATAAGGGAACGCTATTTTCGGTCTGTACACGCATACAGAAGCGTTCTTTGAAATTTTAATCGCTACATTCACCCTGTCCTGATGGCACACTAGAGACCACGTGTTACCATAATAGTCATGGTAACTGCCACATAAGTAAATATGTATAAACAATTCTTATTATTTAGTAAACATATAGCTTTATTTTTGCAATTCAAATTTGAATTTAATCTAGTTTCCGCCTAGAAACTAAGGACACGCTGTAAGTACGTAGTTTATGACGTATTTGGGAGAATTTGTTGTCTCAACTTACTGTAATGTTTTTGCGATTCTACACTTAACCACCATAAAATCAATATCAATCAATACTAATAATAAATCTGTAAGTGTAGGTATTGTATGTATGTATTTTCCTCCTTAACTTTTAAACAAATTAAATGACTCATGAAACTTGGTAGATAAACATTTAGACGTACAGGAAACAGGGTAGCCCACTTTTTCCTTTTCAACCCGGACGAAGTCGCGGGCGCCAGCTAGTATGAATAAACAAACAGAAGTTCGTGTGGTGGTTTTCGAATAGCGATTTTGCAATAATATGCGATACTGTTTGATGTCATTCGTTTCCAATAGGCCGGCTTGTGTATGCTCCACGGTTTAAAAAGTCGCCGCTATTTGGAGAGGCTTGTCGAAAATCGAGCGGTTGTTACGGATATTCCTTGAGAATTGGTCCTATAACGTTTGTTTAGGATCATTCTCTTACCAACACTGTATTTAGTGTAATTTAATTACATTTATTTTTTCATAATGGAAGAGGACACGGGCTGTCAGTAATGCAGTAATGCAACTCAATTAACCTTGGAAGAATATTTATAGATAGTTCACTGAAAGAAATGCTTGCAATAATTAGACTTCATTTAAATGATAATTAGTCTAAATTGTCAGTTACTTAATGGTAATTTTATTATTTTTCTGTCCACACATTAACCTCAAAATAGGTTAATGATTCTAACTATACTGTAAAAATGCCTGTTAATGTTCTTCAGAATTACAGTCTCCAATTAAGGTCATTTCCAAGTTGAAGTTATACATTAAGATATTAGATAGAATTTGTAAGTTAGTAAATACTTAAGTAGCAAAATTAGGTTACTTTGTGACGTGTTATTCGGGAATAATTGACCTTGGTGCTAAAACATAATCGTATTATAACCACAATGTTTCATAATTATGTACAACAGTTAATTCAATATGTCCCAGACCCTATTTCCCTTCGATCTAATATATGGAATTTAATGAAATTTCCTTCAAATTAAAGACAGGTAAATTGTTTAGATAACTTTGTATATAATAGACCTCTGTACTTTTTTTAACGTTGGGAAATTTTCGTGAATACCTGTCAACGACTTTCTAGCGCGGCAGTAGATATAGGCGGAGTCGCGGAGAACCTCTGTATAGCCTAGCATTTTTGATCCCTAAAAATAGTGATTAAAAATACTAAAAAAAAACCTGTTGAATTTATCGTCTTTCTTTAAAAAAGACCCAAATCGTTCATGTCAAAGATATCAATGAAATTAATTAGAACTACATAGTTGAGTTAATTATATACTAGCTGGTGCCCGCGACTTCGTCCGCGTTGAAAAAGAAAAAAGTAGCCTTTCCTGTGTCCTATACGTTTAAATGTTTATCTACCAAGTTTCATCAAAATCAGAGTTATGGAGGAACATACATACATACATACAATACCTACACTTACAAATTTATTATTAGTATTGATTGATTATCTACTCACTTTATAATAATATTGCATGTGTTTTAAATATTAACGGATTATTATCTAACTTCTGTTACAGTTTTCAATAGTTACTAATAATAAATCTGTAAGTGTAGGTATTGTATGTATGTATGTTCCTCCATAACTCTTATACGAATTAACTGATTTTCATGAAACTTGGTAGATAAACATTTACACGTACAGAACACAGGATAGGCTACTTTTTTCTTTTTCAACGCGGACGAAGTCGCAGGCACCAGCTAGTTTATTAATATTATTAATTATTAATAAAATTAAGCATCATCTAGGTCTTAATTTCATGTGACGTCCAATGGCCATAGTCATTGTCAATATAAACTAACATGAACCGGTAATAGGTTCCTATCGGCAATATAGGTTCATATTGAATATTACTTTAAAATAAGAAATTGACAAAGCCGCGGGCAGCGTCTAGTCTAGTTCTCCGTTAATTTAGCGCATTAAATACTTGTTACAGAATTTCAAATTAGATAACCACGCCATTACTTTGTACAAGTAAATATACTCACGAAAATAGGTCGCCTACAAAAAAAAATCGTGACATAATTATAAGAGACACGCACGTGATGCCGTTTTTCATTAAAAAAATGTTGCCGACATGCGGCATAACTTCAACCAATGAATACTCGCTAACAGTGCCCCACGCATGTTGTGTCGCTTTAAAATTTAAATCTTATTTACATGCACACCCTAACGTCGACGCTCCTCTAAAATGGGCCTTAGTACTGGAACACTCCACTGTGGGACTATTTCTGTCGTCCCTTTAACTGTTAAAATAGAATGTTCGAGACCCCGAAATATAAAATTCACTAACCAAGTAGAACAGCTAACCTATATTCAACGATTCGGTGTTGGTTGCCTCTAATGACTTCGCTCAATTAGGTAATGTTGTACGGTTTCCTTTTTAATCTGATTAATTTTTAAAACACAGCCGAAAGGTATCAATCATTATTAGGTAAGTAATCGCCTAAATTAAACGGTTAACGTTGTTTGAAACGTCAATCTGCGGAAAATCAACAAAGTTATGATCTTTGATACGAGATGTTTTGACACTATGACGTTTTTTCGTTGCCCTTAAATTCCATGTGAGAATTTAATTTTATATAAAACTAGCTTTGCCCGCGACTTCATAAGCGCTGTAGTTCGTTTTTTTTAAATCCTTCAAGAACCTTATTATTTTTCCAGGATAAAATTATCATCTATGTTATTCAGGTAATAAATTATCTTTGTGCCTGTTCCGAATCCGTTTAATTTTTGCGTGATTGGCTAACAACCTTACAATCCGAAAAATTGTGACTTATCTGGCCGGATTAGTGTCAAGACGGACAGTTCCGGCCGGATTAAAAGTTGAGCCGGATTGCAATCCTCAAATATCATCAACATCGACACCTGTTTTAGATTTAAGTCAATAACCGTACCATTCATATATAGACGTAGCTAACAATCAATATAAGGAAAAAAATCGTATTACATGTTCTATTGAAGTGGACATTGGACATACATACAAGACACAGACTTATCTCGCATTTAAAGAATTCGTGTAATCTTGAAAGTCTTAATAATAAGTTTATTGTTTTTCAAGGCCTCATATAATAATATAAAGATTTTTTAAAACTGAGATGTTCTTTAATAAAGTTGGTCATAACCTGTAATTTAGATAAGAATCGTTTCCTCTGTTCCAATATTCAATATTGAGTTTTTATCTAAAAAAAACTATATAACTATTTAAGTACAGTATATAAATTTTCAAAGAATTGCTAAAATTTAGGATAAGTACAATAAAAATATATTATGTATAAATGGTATCTCATTTCTTTCGCAAAAGGAAATTAAATATGGATAATAAAAAAATTATTGTCGTGAAGAATTTTTCAACGCATTTTAAAAAGGTGAAAACAGCATTTTTATGTCGCCTCGTCCCGCGCTGTCATCGCGTGTCATTCGGTTCTCAACTGAGGATTGTAATTTATTTTACTGGTCCGGAATTACTTATTAATTATTACCGGAATTTTAACTAAATGTATTGAAAAAGTAAATTCAGCTTTATTGAACATCTTCATTTATTAAACAAAGTTAACTAGATATTATAGTATTTTTTTATATTGTACTGTATACAAATACTTTTTAGAAAATTAACTCTGACCTTGTAACGGTGTTAATGATTTTTCCCATTCATGTAGGTTTTCCTAGCGATGTTTTCTGACCCCGTTTGAAACAAGTTTTCAACTACTGCTAACTTAACTGATTACAAACTTGGACTAAAGGTCTAGCTTTTGCCCGTGACGTGGTCCGTGCCCCTTTTACTTATCATCTGTTAAAACATTTATTCAATCTTTATTGCTCATATATGCTTTTCAGGCGATGATTTTTTGTTTTAATGTATTGTAGATGATTCCTCGGGAACAGTTCGTTTTATATAAAAGTTACGTGAGCATCGGTTACGAGGTGAAAGGTTGTGTGAATAACAAACAAAGAAACACTTTGTAGTTCGTATATCTGAAATCTATCTGAAATTCTTTGTTCGTAATCATGTTATATATCGTAAATGACATATCTTTATCGTATAAGTGCGATGACAGAATTAGATAAGTGTGTATTTAGCATCCGTCAACCGTTCACGGTTGAGTAGCGCGTTGTCGTCACCCGTCGGCTCTGGTTCACACTCCATCGCCACTGTTACATCTGGGATAGTGTCTGCCCAGCGCTAATAGCTGCTTTTGTTTATACTTATAGAATTTAATGGTACAATAGACAATAATATATTATTGCCAAGTCTTTTGAAACAATTGGCTTAATAGAAAGCGATGTGCAGACATAAATATAAAACAAGCTATAATTAAAAATTATAAACCAACCCCCGACTTTCTATTGAAACTATATCTGCTGTAAGTTGCAAAAGAGTTGGGTGTCCCGTAGACTAACTTAATGCTGGCATCACATCAATCCATACCATATCGGAAATTGCTAAACCGGTTTAAATGCTGTTTTCAGTTATGTATTGTAGCAAGGTTCCCGTAACATGCAGTGTTTCATTTCATTTGTTTTATTCTAATCGGTTTACAAACAAAGGTGAAGGTTAAAGATGAGAACAAAACTTGTTTAAAAATAATAGACGTTTAGTAAGTAGGTACATTGTATCCTACTTTAAACGTGAAAAGGCGAGAATATAAATAATAATAAATACATTTAAAATATATTAATTACCTAAAAGATTTGTTGACATTGTGAACAGTGAAAAAGGTAATACAAATGCAGATAACACCAAAACTACTTAGTACACGAAAAAAATAGACGTCAAATAGGCAAATGGAATCCAATATTCAACCTGAAAAGGCGAAAATATAATATGCTTTTAAAATAATTACTTAAAAAAATTAGTTGAACTTGTGAGCAGTGAAAAAGATAATAAAAAATGTAGCATATATGCATACTTGGTGTTATCCGAGTCTGTCGAAGCGCGTTCACCTGACGCGATCGAGGTGAAGGTCACGCGCTTACCGTGAACCAAACACGACAAACGTGTTCAAACGCAAATGTCAATGTGAACGTTCCCAGTCGGCCATCTTGGATTTCGATATGACCGGTTTTGGGAAAAATAAATAAGGAGCTATATCTAAACTCTTCAAACATTGGAATGCCTATATTTTTCCACATTAAGGCAGGGACTAACGTCAGAATGATCACAATTTTTACGCACAATGCTCTGACCTAGCAACCTGTGTTTAGGTGTAATATTGTACAGCATATTTTTATAGCTTTTCGGAGATAACAAAACAGGATTACAAGTGACAGATTTTTCTATAACTATTGTATAAAATCGATCAACTGTACGATATGAAAAAATAAATAAAACTTTAGTATATAACTTAATTAATGATTCATTCCTAAAAGTTCTTTGTCAAAAAGTGCTAAGTTTAAATTATAATTATATCGAATACTATAGATAGAAGTTTTGTCTATATCGAAATGCTATTTTATAAAACTTAAATCAACCTCCGGTTTCCCGAACTCGAACAAAGCTACCAATTAAGCTTCATAATCGGCAGCACTCTTATAATTAATACTACAGAAATTTAACTCCTGCAATAAGCGTACAGACTACACAAAAAATACACAATCGTAGCTTTGTGCTCTACCGAACATTAATTAAGAAGAAAAGGATTTAAAACATCTAAAGGTCTTAAGCGAGGACACAAAAAATCGGTCTTGTGTTCAGAGCATTAAACGTTACATTGTAAAATCAAAGCGCAATGTAGGGCATTATTGAACCGGCAGAGGTTTATTTAGTTCCTAACGAAATGTGGATTTTAGAATCGACGACAATAAAAGCAAGAGAACATGTGCTGTTGAAATTATTTTCCCTGAGACTTGTAGCAATGTAAGCATATTATTTTTATGTTGTTACACTTTAACATAAAAATAAAATTGACAAATTAAAACACTGATTAATTTCATAATATTAAGAAAATAATTTTATTAAAATGCAACATTAATTTGCAAATAAATTCTTATTAGCACGAATGAATTCTAAAAGAGAGTTTCCTAGAATTTCCTATGTAGTCCAACATAAATATTTCTTATATGAGAAGAAATAACTTAATGAAGAAGGCATGCATGATATTTATGATGGTTAGCTGCATTTATATGCATAGACTATGAGTTTCTGAGAATAACCGGCAGCGTGACGTCAAAGTTAATTTTAACCTTTTATTGTAAGTGACTAGTTGTGTCATTAGTACCACTACCTACCTATACCCATAGTATAAGTGCTTGTAATACTTATGGTATGGTAATTACGCTACATAAATGTTTTACTAGTTCCATTTGTGCTCCTAGCTGGAGTAATAACGCGATCAAAGCTTTTTATTTTTTATTAGGTCGATAGACAGGCTGATGGTCCTATAACACAAGCCTATAACACACGCAACGCCTAAGGTGCTGCAAATGCGCTGCCGACCATAGAAGGATTAAGGATAAATAATAAGGAAGGGATGCAGTAACTCACTCACTGAAACACTGTTGTGTTACTATTGCGTTGTGCACATAGTTACTATATGCTCTTATTTCATGGTGGTCTTATGTAAGGGGTTTTTTACAGCCGCCAAACTAAAACGCAGTGTACGTAGGGCTACTACTTAATGTACTTCTTAATTCAGAAGACATACATGTGATTAACTAGTCTAACGGGTGGTCCAATTTATTATAATTTAGTGCGAATGTTTCGAGATTGAACAAAATTTGTTCATAGCGATATTAATTTTGCTCGTTTATTAAGAGACGTGGTGAGTAGTGGTGTTTAGCGTTTGCGGCTAATTGACGAAAACATACAAGCGCACACATAATATATACGAAGATAGTTTGATAGCGTCGAGTGCGACCGAGTTACTAACGAGGGGAAAAGTGCCTATTTCCGAGCTGTAATGACCGCCGTGACAACCCGGCCCGTCGCGCTCAAACTCCCTGCCTGTCCAGATATTTGGACTATACCTGTTTACATACCAAAAATGCATAATAAATAAACCGAAGTATTAAAGCATTCGCTTCATTTATGTATAATTTTCATGTAAAATCGTTTATATGATAAGCATTATTCACTATAGTGCTATATATACACTGTATTGTAATTTTATAACTCTTTTGAACAAGTATATGGTACGTCAAATCTATAATAACAAATATAAGAACGCGAAAATCTATGGAACTAGCAGTCGGATTCGTAAATTCTTTATCATTTGATAGCCCAATTCATGGGGAAGATTATACGCTAAATGTTATCACCTTAGGACTCTTAGGAATTGAATAAAAATAAAGTAAGAGAGTAAGAAAGAATGCCATACGAAAACGAAGTTATAGTGGTTATAGCGCGGCCGGGCTATACTTACGATGCATTGGGTCGGTGACCATAATTATGCAAGAGCCTCCGTTGCCGTCCCATGAGAACCGAACATTATCGAGAAGTCTCAAATGCATGCTCTGACTAGTTATATCAATTTAAATTAAACTGCTGCTGAACCCTTGAGTATAGTTAGTCAAGAGTATAATTATAAAACTCGTGAAATGATATATACAAGAACCGTATTACAAATGGGTTGGTACCTATCAAATGTTATGTCTTATTATGATCAATATTTATTTTACTGTAAGCCCTTGCCCGTGCCGTAATCCGAAGCTGTCGAATCTTTTGCAAGATGCTGTCGAATTTGTCAGATTTTAGAGTTATACTGCCGACTCAAAGAATTAGGTGGGCTCAATTGCAAATCGAAACATTTTGAGGAGGAATCAGACAAATTGTAATAAAGGTTAAATAAAATCAATAATATAACATGAAAGGATACATGTCGGATTACAACATATAAAACTTTCATGTTATAATAATAAGACGAGGCAGGATTACTCTATACAAAAGCGAATACATTCATATTTAAACAGTGACTCTGAGATCTGTGCCTTTTATGTTTTCATCTATAAATGGAAAAGTAAAAATATGTTATAACCGCATCCATTAATGTTATTTGGGTTTGCTGGTAAGCTTTATTGATTTACATCAATATGCTAATTGAATGGGACGGCGAAAATGAACAGCGAACTCCGGTGAACTCCGTCACCACATGGAGATTGTTTAAAAAGTGTTATACGTAAAAGTGTTTAAAGTAGTGGCACGGCGTTTTGCAGTTATTTGAGCAGCAATAGCTGCAGTTACCACCCTTACAGAATAACACTGTAAAATAATAACATAATGTGCTATTGTGTTTCGGTGGGGTTGGGGATACCAGAGCCCGTCATTAACCAAGTCGGCAGCGGACTTGCAGCTTTTCTAAGGCGTTGCTGACTTACTAACACAAGAAAACACGACAAGCTGTTATTGTGTAATGAGATGTTATGTTGGTTACGCTGGACCTTTATAAGGAGGTGATTATTACTGCACAATTTATAACTGCGATACATTTAGTTTTAACGTGATATCAATCAATATAAGAAATCTTAGAAAGATAGAATATATTGACTGACTGACTGGGATGCAGTCTCGCTGTACATTTGGATTGGATCAACCATAAAACTGATCTAGATTATGATAGATGGCTACCGTTGCTTATTAACAATGGCAACACTAAAGAAATGAAATTGCGCTACCGACCTTTTACAGGATAAAGGATATTGGACAGGTGTCAGTTTATTGAGAATGAACACTGTAATGACATAGTACATATTTTTTTCTTTTCAGTGCTAGTAGTTTTACAGCGCGGTCTTCTGTAAAAAGTCGTTATAGGCTAAGCCAGTCTACACTAATGTGTACACAAAAATTTTAGATGACAATTTAATATCATAGTGTTTGAAGGGCATGTTATGTTATTTGTCGGTTAGTTAGGGGAAGAATCTAAAAATAGTGGAATTGAATGAATGAGCCGATTAAACTGATAGTTTGCGTTCTTAGAGATAATAAACTCTAAAAAATACTTAGAATAAAAGAGTGAGCGAAAACACATGTTTTTCTTAGTATTATGAAATTCAATACAGTTTATATTATATTTATGTATGTGTACAATGAATTACGTTAATGAATTGAGACTTTAAAAAAATATGTTCTTATTGAATAAAAGATTAAATAAAATACTGCAAACTAAATCTCAATATACAATTCCTAATCGGAAACTTTCCTTATAGTTAATGAGAAGATTTAAAAGAAATTCATATCTTTCGACGACGACTCCTAAAACTTTATTTACAGGGATGTTTAAGAAATACCCGAGCCCTTGACCCATGAGCAACTTTGAGTAACTTCGCAAAGGTTGTATTGACCAATGTTAAATTTAAAACAGACAAATCTTTTATTACCTATCTTAATTTTTATTTTAAAAAATACTCCGAGTATATTTTAAATTAAAAATTGTGATCTCAAAGCAAAGAAAATGCATCTCAGCTTCAATTTATCCACGGATGGATATCGATATTCATAGTTGATGTTTCATTTGAGTTGTTCATAACTTAGTCAATTACAAGCCTTACAAAATCTTCAATTTGCATTTCAATGAAACAGTAGAATTGCTTTCGTTAGCAACGGACACATTTAGTTATACTTGATTTACATAATTTTACACTCCAATCAGAACACGAAGTTTTTTTTTGCTTACATAAATAATATATATAAAATTTGGCTGCGGAAAAGAAATAGGAAAAAATTATTACTTTTATTGAGTTCCAATGCTCTCTTTAAATTTCAAGTCCCATTCAGCACTTCTACCTTTTCAGGCCTTATATTTTACCCAAATATCTACATCATTTATCGCTCTTTCTATAGTGAAAATCGTATCTAAATCCTTTGGGAGATTTAAAAAAATTTAGCTAACAGAAGCAGACAGAAGGCTTTATTTTTCATAATATGTATAGATATCATCATCAATCAATACTAATAATAAATATTAAGTGTAGGTATTGTATGTATGTATGTAAACGAATTAACTGATTTTCATGAAACTTGATAGATAAACATTCAGACGTACGGGATACAGGGATAGGCTACTTTTTCTTTTTCAACGCGGACAAAGTCGCGGGCGCCAGCTAGTGTATAGATATAGATATAGAAGACGAATGCTATTTGCATATATATAACCACTTGAGAACAACAATAATTAGTTTAAAAACAAGTTGACATGCAAAGTAAATTACCGAACCACTTCACAAGACCAAGACAAAGGTTACGAATAATTTAATGCATTCTCTGTGTCGCAACATAATTAAAATAATGGATTCCTTTGAGAAAGACGTACTGCAGTCTCCTTGAAAATAGAATTGAGCAATGACGAGTTAGGTACGCACCTGCAACGCAACCTACTGTTGCAACACTTCTTTGCAACGATCACACATTACCGCCCATCAGCAGTTATAAGGACTAATAAAATAAAATGTGCATAATAATCAAAAAGGTCAATGAAATGAGTGAAGAACAGAATTGAGAATTGCAAAGTCCACAATAGATCTGTGGAGTTTCTCACACAAACGAATTTCTATACAAAGAACCTCTGTGGAGCGGTAGCGAAAGCATTCAGCAATTTAGATAAAACGTGCAAATGGACTTCGTGACTCTTATCTTTATTGAAGCCATATTAGCTTTACATTCGCCTTTTTCATATAATGTTTATTTATTTAAGAGGCACACAATCATATTTTATCTTACGACTTGATGTTTTGACTTAGGTTAGACCTGGTTAGACAGACTTATTGCTTATGTTATGTTGCTTATGCTGAATATACCTTATGTTGCTTATGCTAAATATACCTTATGTTACTCAGTGAAAATGTAGCTTTCCATAGGTGAAAGAATTTTTAAAATCAGTCCAGTAGCTTGTCAGTTTGTTCATTGCAAATAAAAATGCAAATCTTTTCTCTTTATATAGATTTCGTTCAAATTGCCAAACAAAATTAATAAATAACCTTTGAGGAAATATAAACAACTAAGTTGTGTTTTCATTTATTTGTTTTTGTTATGATATGGCTTTTATAACTTTGTATAATTATTTTAAACTGTGAACACAAAAATTATAATTGCAGGACGACTATCCACAGTATTATAAAGTAATTTACAAGTTATAAAATATATCTATTTCACCAAAGTAATTAGTATTCTGGCTCCAATACCTCGTTGTATAAGTAAGCCTAATGAGCAGATCGAGGCATTTGCTAACTCTAGCTGTATTTCTAATGGCTGTTAACGTCAGTAATGATGATGACGAATAAGCTCATTGCCAAATCGTTGAAAAGTTTATTCGTATTGAGATAATAATATGTAAAACATTTTAGTCCAAGTCGATACTATATCTATATCTATAATAATATTATAAAGAGGAAAGATTTGATTGTTTGTTTGTTTGTATAGAATAGGCTCCGAAACTACTGGACCGATTTGAAAAATTCTTTTACCATTAGAAGCCGACATTATCCGTGATGAACATAGGATACTTTTTATCGCGGGAAAATGCTTCATTCCTACGGGAAATCTACAATAAAAATAAATACTAGCGGCTTGGCCCGGAAGATAGCGCCCCATCTATCCAAAATACGGCAGATGGCGTTTTATACTTTTCTACGTGGACGAAGTCGCGAGCATCAGCTAGTTAATACATAAAGAGGGAAGATTCATATGTTTTTAATGAAAAAAATCAAAAACTACTGGACCGATTTTGAAATGCGGCGTGCTTAAAGGTACATTACATATAGGCTATATTTTATAAAGTTACACGGACGAAGTCGCGTGCTACAGCTAGTTTAAGATAAGGTAGTAACATTTTAGTTAACATAGTACCTTCAATCAGCGTTCCTAACTTAGGAAATAATAAATTCAAACTAGTAACAGAAAGTGAATTCGTTCACTTGACAAAGGGTTGACGAAACTTGTTCTACGAAGTTGGAAAATATTGATCCAAGACGTTGCAATAACAAGAGTCAAAAGTTTGTAATCCCGATGCTGAGTTGTCGATAGATATAATATTATGTAAATGACTAGTTGGTGGTCACGACTTCGTCCGCGTTGAAAAATTAAAAATATAATGTCTGAACAAAATATAACTATATGCGACGCCGGTAGCGGGTCGCTAGTTTAAAAAATAAACGAACGTATTAACATATAAAAGTAAGAGAACCACCTTTTATCTACTATTACTTACTATAAATATTTCATCAGATGGACTACCCACTGTGAATCGGCAAAAGCCTGCCGTGAAGAAGATTACTAGCAATATTGAATGAATAGAGGGAGAGTTGATTTTTTGCGACTAACCTAAAAGGGTATCTTAAGTACAGAATCCGTCGACATTATCGTGGAGGCGTAGACCCTTCCTTTAAGGTGAGCACTTTTATTTCCCCATCAAACCTTACGAGTACAATAAAACACGATTGTTTTCCATTAACATGGACGTCCTCGAACCCACATAAAATATAGCAAAAGCAATTTATTTACAGGATCATATAGCTAAACAATTGACCATATAAGTAATTAATTTAATAAAAAATACTTATCCGTATTTGTAATTAAGGTAATAATACCGATTTGTTATAAGTAAATTAAGATTTGTAAAAACCTAATTAAAATTAACTGACCGGTCCTTTTGGAAAATTGTGAGGGACGCCTATGTCAATGTCCAATCGTCCTACGGCTGAGATGATGATCCTATCTACTACCATCAAGTAGGCACCTACCATCAAGTGGAATGTCAGCCTGTATGCCTACTTTAAAATAAAAAATTAAGATGAACTTAAATTTTATGTATAAAATTTTCCTAGAAATTAATCTAAACATATAATCTACTTATATACCTACTAATATAGTTTGTCCTGATTGACTATCAAATTAAAACTACTAACTAACAGTATAACTAATCAAAACCACAGCCAAAACTACTAAGTTTAGGAAGCTGAAATTTTTGTAGTATATTTTATAACGTAAGCATCCGCTAGGACAAGATTTTTGAAAGTTTCAAAATTCCTTTCTAACTAGTTTTGTTCTTATAAATAATCTAAACAAACGTCAAGCAAAACATTTTAAATAGAACGAAGAAGCTAAAGAGATTATTTCCGTATGACTTTAAGTGAACAACAAACCGACCCTTTATAACCATGACAGTTGAATGAAAACAATAATGACAAAGGAAATGCACACGCGCATACTTATGTTATGTAGGGAAAGCGTGGCGTGGGCGTTCGTTGAGCAAAATTAATTTTATTTACATTGAAACGGCACGGCAGGACCTTCGTCAATTCGTCCATCGGAAGGGAAAACGAACAAATAAAATGAGATCACAAAGCAGGGTCTCGTCGACAATGAACCAGAAAAAACTCCACTCGCTGCCTTGCTTTAATTAAAAATAAATTGTTTACATGCATTTAGGAGAGGATCTATTTGCACTTACCGATTGTTGGAACTGTAAGCAGACGGCGTTAAGAGAATACTTTCCAACTCGAGCAGCTTACCTATTCCTACAATAGGTAAACTACGTAATTCCATGATAGTTAGTTAGTTATTCATGGTTGTAGCAATACACAGAAAACATGACATTTTTAAGATATGAATATGTCTCGTACAGCGTCACCTTTAGGACACTTTGTACGAGCGAGTGAAGTCAGGTATTTGGGAGAATTTATTGCATCAACTTAGTTACTACAATGAGAATGAGCAAACACAAAAATTATTTTTTTAACAAAAAATAAACCGTCTCATGGTCTTTTCATGGAATTTTTAGCTTTTATATTCAGTAATTAAAATTCTGCACATCTTAAGAAATTAATTTTACTAGATATAATTAATAATAATTTCATTATTTGTTTTCATCCAAATATTCACGACCAATAACTGTAATTAGTAATTATGGAATTACGTTGTCCATTGCTCAAGTTGGAAAGTGAGGTCTTAACTTCAGTTGTTTAAAGCGTATTTTACTTTAAATGGAACGAGAAATAGTAGTGGGAATAGTATGATAATAGAGCACTGAATGCAACTAGTCTTAATTGTTGAAAAGAAGCCCGGGCAAGTTGAATTTCAGGTCGCTGCCTGTTCACGTTTCATTACACTCTGTTTTAAATTCATAAACAATACAACATCGAGTATTATTCAAAAGTTCTCCATAATCTTTTTTACATATTCATCGAGATGTCAGGGTGCGTTTGAGACGCGACGTCTGTACGAATTTGAATAACAAATGGATAGCATCTGCATGTTGCTGACTGAGATTTCAGGGCTCTATCTCAAAGCCTGATTTGAGGAAAACAATACTAGCAATCTTTAAAAAAATATAATTTTTTATATTATGGTTTCATAAATAAAGGCTTATTTGATGGTGAACGTTGAGGGGTGCAATGTACTGCCGGCCCTAAAAGGATAAGAGACTTAAGTCGGCGTAAGTTCTCACTGCTAATGAAAATACAAGGTTTTTTTATCAGAATTTATCCTTTCATACACACGAACAAGAAAAAAAATAGTCAATACCTTGCTTAAGGTGATTGACTTCTATATCAAGGGTATGTAAAGTTCACTACCCCAACCTCTGCACGAGCCTTTGTTACATTATATTATCAAATAAATTAAAATAGTTAACAATAAAATTCATAACAAAAAATAGGGGTGGTGTAAACTCAAGGGAAAATTAAAAAAAAAAAATAGAGACTCAAATCAAAAGGCACAAAGTGCTCAATTTTTCCCTCAATTTATTTTTTATTTTTTCATAATTATTATTTTGTTGTTAAATTGTTCGAAATTAAAATATTGCACATCACGCTCTTGTAACAGAGATGCGAGCGTCTTCTTTACAGTTTTAGGGTGGTTAATTGTGATAGTTACTAGTTACAAAACTAAAGTATTATCTGTGATTCACATCATGCGGTATATTCTTTAAACGAAAAGAAAACCTTGAAATGATTTTACAGAGTGAATTTCTCGCAATTCAATGCCTTTGATGTGGCACTTAATGTAAAAGACCAGACAAACACCGGAGGTCATCGGTCTATACCAATATACTCGGCTCTTACGTCATCGGTCGCCAGACGAATGCCTCTTGAATAACAATGATGGAAGTCCACCGTCCGAAGCGATAATTACGTTTACCACACGCGAAATTTAACACAGTATAAATACAATAATGAAACGAATCGAGATGTTTCTAGCTCCGCTAAAATTTTATTGTCCTGAAGATCTGGGTTAGAGTTTTAGTGCTCTAATAGTAATCTTCTGGAGCTAAAAAGTAGACATTGGGACTCATTATTGAGATTTTGCTTATTCTTTTGTTAGGTTCGTAATTGTCAGGACAAAGTTTATATTAAGATTTTTTTTTTTTTTTTAAATCCAAGAGAAGAGTCAGAAATGTGTATGGTATTTTCACATGAAACTGTCGGTTGAGCTAAAAAATGATAAATATATATTAAAAAATTACATTTATGAAACAAATAACATCTTGTAAAACGTCCTATGCAATTAAAAACCAGATTGATTTCAAAATAAATAACATTTTAAGTTTACTAAATAAAATTATTATTAAATGTAATATTTAATAATTTAGTATAATTAATGAATGATACTAAGTAAGTCAATAAATTAATTGATAAATAATTAACAACAAATTACGAGGAATAATATTTTTAGCACGCTTCAGTAATGTAGAGAGAAATGCAGCCTTAATCCTCTAGACGCCGATAAATTTTCACGTTAAATTGTTTACTGCACAAGTAAGTACAACAACCCTGCAGCAGAAAGCCACAAGCTGCTTCTTCGAGGTAAATAGATCTGCGCTTTATATGGAAATTTTTCACTATTCTATTGAAATGATTTAAGATTAATCCTAACTAATATTATAATGCCGAAAATTTGTGAGAAAACTTTTTATCCTGGAAAAATGTTAAGTTAACAAGTGATCGTCTAAATATATAAAGCGATATATACCACTGTTGTCCCAGCGATAACGATGTCAGACTATATTTTCTCATCCTTTACATTCTTACATATTATAAAACAAAATCCCACGCCGCGTCTATCTGTCTGTCGGTTCGCGATAAACTGAAAAATACTGCACCGATTTTCATGCTGATTTGACCAATGGATAGAAGGAAGGTCGTTGGCGACAGTGGTGGTTCAAAAGAAAAATCCTTTGTATGTTTTGTTTTGTGCGATGGATTGTTTGCACACTTGCTTAAAAATTACAAAAATTACAATTAGGTGTGGCTGGGGTGGGGTGGGTGGTTTTAGTATATAATTTACAAAGTTACGCGGGCGAAGTCGCAGGGAGCAGCTAGTGTGTTATATTTTTCATTTTTAAACGCGGACGAAGTCGCAGCACCAGCTAGTATTTAATAAATAAAGGTTTTTTTTTATTCTTCTATCTATTGCAATGAGGTGTGTCTATTATAGTAACAAAGGCATGTTTTGTCAAGGTTACATACGTGTTTTAACATTACCTTGACTAGTTAACAGAAGATTATTTCGTATATTTCGTACACATTTACTTGTATGAAGAAGGCTATCTTTTGTTTGTTTTATATTTGAATGATAATTGTATGTAACAAATGAAAGGTACACTTTAGATGCACTATAATTTTATTAGTTGAAATAGTAATATAAAAAACCTAGCAACCGTCAAGTGTGTCAAAACAGTTATTTTTTCATTTTTTATAAATTTAATCTAATATAATTGATTTTCAAATATTATTGTAAATATTCACATTTATAAAGTGTTTTTATAGTTTAACAAATAAAAAAAAATACCAATAGTGGTGAAAGTGGCCCTAAAAGATGTATTCACCGAAGTCAGCAGTGATCTCGGAGAGATGTGCAGCTTGTACAGATTTAATATCAAAAAAAGAATATTTATGCTGTACATTGTGCAAATCATTCTATGACATAATATGTCTGAATATAAACAGCAAACGTTTTCGCTCATTTTATGGACCTAACTCGGATGGGAGACTTACGTGGAAATGTCCGGTATGCATTAATAATACTCCAAAAGAAGGAAACTGTAACGGATGCAAAAAAACAATAAAGCCAAATGATAAAATCGTCTGCAGCCATAGCTCATGCAATAAGCAGTATCATTATTTATGTGTGAACCTTACGGCTGATAACTTCAAAAAGCAACATAATTGGAAATGCCCTGATTGTGCCATAGTACTCCTGACAACACAGCGGAGAGAAGGAAATAGCAACACGCCTGTCCATTCTACTCAAGATGTGGAGTCAGTTGATGAATATAGTAATATTACGATAAGATGCCAAAATTCTCAAATGTCAATCAAAGAGGCAGAATTATCAAAATATGTACTGCGTTCTGAGATAACAAATATTATACGAACAGAAATGCGTGCAGCAATTCACGAGGTGATGAATCAAGAATTCTCCATGATAAAACAGGAGTTGAGATCGTTTGAAGATACCATCAAGTTCATGAACTCTCAATATGATGACCTCATGGTGAAAATGAAGACCTGCTCTGAAGACTCAAAAATACTCCGCACTGAAAATACCAACTTTCAAATTAAAGTAAAAGATATGGAAAAACGAATCTCATTTCTTGAGCAGGAGGCCCGTCAAAATAATATCGAGATTAATTGCTTGCCTGAACATAGACAAGAAAACTTAGTCAAAAGTATTGTACAGATGTCTAAAATGGTCTCCTTCCCTCTTTCGGAGTGTGAGATTTTGTCGTGCACACGAGTTCAAAAACTTAATTCAACATCCAAACAACCTCGGGCTGTTATATGCAAATTATCTAGCAAAATTAAACGTGACAACTTATTGGGAGCAGTATTGCTTTATAACAAAAATAATCCAAAGAATAAACTTAACTCAAAGCTTCTGGGTTATGGGGACAAGGAATCTCCGATTTATGTCAGTGAGCATCTAACCCAAGCCAATAAATCACTGCATGCAGCTACCAGATTAACGGCTAAGGAGAAAAAATATAAATTTGTGTGGGTACGTAATGGCAAAATTTTTATTAGAAAGGACGAAACATCGCCTGCACAGATTATATCTCACATTGATAATCTAAAACAACTGTAAATAAATTGTATATAGTGTATCTCGGACTGTAATGTTAACTGAAAATTATTTTTTAAAATTCAATAATTTGACTATTTATTATCAAAATATTAGAGGAATGCGTAGTAAATTGGATTCCATTTTTAAAAATGTACTTTCTTGTAATTATGATATAATTGTTATTACTGAAACTTGGCTAAATGACAAAATATTTGATGCTGAAATTTTCGACAAAAGATATCAAATTTTTAGAAGGGACAGACAATCTAATATTTTTAATAGAGGAAAAGACGGAGGTGGAGTTCTTATTGCGGTGCAAAATTGTTTTAATGCGTACAGAAACTTCTCTTTCGAGACTGAATGTGAAGATCTATGGATAACATTGGATTTAAAACTAACTAATTTTAACAAATCTAAAAAATTACACATTGGTGTCGCTTACTTGCCCCCACCTATAAAACTAGACAATCTTATATACTATACAAAAAAAGCAAGCACAGTTATCGAAGGAGTAGAGTCGTTTTTGTTGATGGGTGATTTTAATTTGGCTTTGATCGATTGGTTGGTGAACCCCTCTTCTCTGTACTTGGATCCTGTCTGCGGACTGGATAGTCTGGGACTGACCTTTACTGATTTCTTATCAAGTAATGATTTAAGACAATATAATAGCATAACAAACAGACAAGGTAAAATACTGGATCTGGTTCTGACAAACTTACATGTACCGGTTAGGGTCAATAAATCGAATCATGTCATTTCAAAAATAGATGACTATCATCCCCCTTTAGAGGTTTCTTTTGATCTTGACAACTGCATCACACTTAAACACAAAAAAGAACCCGTATTTAAATACTACAAAGCAGACTATAGTGTCATTAGAGACTGCTTGAAAGCTGTAAGGTGGGATGACGAATTGAGATCATGTTTAACTGTTGACTCTGCTACTTCTAAATTTTATGATATAATCAGAAACATTATATGCAAAACCGTCCCATTTTCTAAATCAACACGAGTATCATATCCGTGTTGGTACAGTAAAAACTTAATTAAAATTCTACAAGAAAAAGAAAAGTGTCGAATTAGGATGAAGAAATATAAAAACAAACACGATGAATACGAATATAATGTTTTAAAAGATAGATCTAATAAAATCATTAAAAATTCATACTCAAAATACATAATTGATGTACAAAATAATGTCATAAAAAACCCAAAATTCTTCTGGTCATTTATTAAAAGTAAACGTTCATGCCTAAGTAATATACCAAAAAACATGACATTAAAGGGGAGAGTTGCTTGTGATGGCATCGGCATAAGTAATCTCTTTGCAGAAAATTTTGCCTCAGTATATAGTCCCATAGCTAAGTCATATCGAACTAATCACCTACTAGAAATTAGACATAGCCAGGGCTTGAGTAGAATTTACCTGTCACTATATGCAATTAAAAAATGTTTAAGAACCTTAAATATATCTAAGGGACCGGGAAGTGACGGCATTCCTCCGATATTTTTTAGGGAATGTGCCTGTGTTTTGGCTCGACCTTTATATATTTTGTACAATAGATCTCTAAACGAAGGTGTATTCCCCGAAATCTGGAAAGAAACTAATATTACTCCTGTGCCTAAATCTGGTAATAAATCAAACATCTGTAATTACAGGCCTATTAGCATACTCCCTGTATTGGCAAAGGTTTTTGAGTCCCTATTATATCCCTATTTATCTTGGCATATTAAGCAAATTATAACAGAATTCCAGCATGGGTTTGTCAAGGGCAGATCCACATTAACTAATCTGGCTGGCTTTGTCGAGAGAACTCTTGCTTGTATGAGTGGGGGACTTGAAGTGGACGCTATATATACGGACTTTAGCAAGGCGTTTGATAAGGTTGACCATTTCATCCTCCTTCGCAAGCTTGAGTCTGTTTTTGGTATTCACGGCTCTCTTTTGAATTGGTTCCGATCATATTTAATTGGTAGGACTTCAAGAGTTGTTGTAAATGGGTTTAAATCTGAACCATTCTCACCTACTTCAGGGGTTCCACAGGGATCGCATCTTGGACCAATATTATTTACCATGTTCATTGACGACATTAAATATTCCATACGTAACTGTGATTTTTTACTTTATGCTGATGATTTAAAATTCTATAGACTTGTGAATTCTAAGGAAGATCAAAATCTTTTGCAGGATGATATTAATGCCATAAACACCTGGTGTGTAAACAATTCCATGGAGCTCAATGTGGATAAGTGCTATCACATTAAATTTTCGCGTAAACATCAAAAATTTCACTCGAGTTATCATTTGGGAAACAATATATTAAAAACTGTATCAGAGATAAAAGATTTGGGGATCATTGTAGACTCTGAGATGCGATTCATCACCCATATAAACAACACGATAAATAAATGTCACAGAATGTTGGCATTTATAATCAGAAACACTAGAGAGTTTAAATCAGTGACAGCACTTAAAACATTGTATTTTGCATTGGTGTGTGGTAATGTAGACTATTGCTCTCTTATTTGGTTTCCACATTATCAAAATAATGTTCAGCGCATTGAGCGAGTGCATAAGAAATTTTTAAAGAGACTCTCTTTTCTTTTAGGAGTTCATCGTTCAGTCCACAACTATGATGATAGACTAAATTACTTTAGCATGAAGTCACTCCAATGGCGGAAAAAGTTTCTGAGTCTAGTTTTTCTTTTTAAAATAGTTAACCAGAATATTGATTGTCCGTCCCTCACATCAATGATTAAATTGAATACTCCAAAAACATATGCTCGAGCACATAACATTAGACCGTTTTATATAAGATTTAGCAAAAATAAATATGGTAGCAATACACCGGTTTCTTGTGCTTTACGTTATTACAATGAAATACTTCACAAATGTGACATTGATATTTTTACAAATAAAATCGGAGCGTTTAAAAGGGCTATATACAGTGTACCATAGTAATGCATGAATGTGTTTTTTCTTTTTCTTATATTAACATTATTGAATTTTTTCTCTCTTTTTTCTCTCTCTTTTGTTCATTGTTAATTGATATTTTTGTTTTATTGATTTGATTTAATTTTATGTTATTGATTGATTATAATAATATGTAGGTTGTTCTAAATATTTTTAAATATATAATGTTGTGCTTCCCTTTAATTTAAACTCATACTTGTAATATTCCTTTTAGTTGTGTTGTATATAATGATATAGTATGTATTTAGTTGGTAAGCCTTTTTAAATAAATAAATAAATAAATAAATAAACGCGAAATGATTGTACATTATATTTAATTTAACAACTTTAGACGTCGCCATAAAATAATACAAGTTCGTTACCTACATTTACCTACATTCATTTAAAAGTTTCATGAAAATCAGTTAATTCGTTTAGGAGTTATGGGGGAACATACATACATACAATACCTATTATAAATTTATTATTATAAATAAATTATTGATGATCTGCAGCATGATGATTATAAAGTTTATAAAAAATCAACCTCTATAGGAAAAAAAATGTAGCAAAAAAATTGACAATTTGATTATTTCTATTTAAAAACCATTTTTTATTATATCCACTAATTGTTTTTATTGTAATTTTCAAGGTAAATCTAAACTACGACTACTGAGGTGGTGTTGTCTGAATGTATATTACATTAGATTGTGTTTGTTTAAGATTGAATCGATATCAACATCAATAAAGAAAATGCCGACCCATACAATTGATGTTATTAATTTTTCATGTGACAACTGTGTATGAATAATAAAGAGTGTGGTGACTTCTGTTGCGATAGGGGTGCGGTGCGGTTTGAAAGTCACAAGACGTGTTGCAACATGACTTCTTCGTCATTTGCATTACGCCTGTGATGAGACAGCGAATCGCTCGTTTAGCTACCGCAGTTGCATAAGTGTCGTCAAGATTGTGCCCGCTAACGTTGCCAAACTCAGTTCACTCGTCATCACTACTTTAATCGTGAGTCTGTCACGACGACGGTTTTATTTTTATGTAAATACGTGACGAACAGGCCGACAGTCAATTGAAGGATTGCCACATGCACACTTGTGCATCACTAGCAATAAAACAGTAGAAATGGCAGGCACCAGTTGCGACTTCGTTCACGTTGAAAAGTGACCTTTCTAATCAAAAATGAACTGTTTCACTCTAATTAATAAAAAGAAACTAACTTTATCGTAAATTTTAATAACACTTAAACTCGTAGTCACTTGCTACTAAAATAAAATATATAAAGAACTCGGTTCATGAAGGAATTAAAAAAAATATTTTCTAATTTTCGCTTCACGTATTAACATAATGATTTACCTACTTAACAACTCTAGCGTATAAAAGTTTTCCTCTTATGAAAATTAATTAGTTAATTACAATGTTACAGTAAATCGCAGTCTATAACCTATTATTACCGCGGTTTACAGAGCACTGTCTGGTTATAGAAGCTACAATGTGAACATAGTTATGTCAAATTTTTACTTTGTACCGCCAAGCATAGTTTTTCTGGTATCACTCTAAGTACCGGCGGATTGTCGCGATCTCATCCACGTGGAGTGGTATGGCGTCACAATGCCCGGAGCGCTCGTCCTGAAAAACGTTAATTGCGCGACACCGACCCAGGTGGGGCCTTCAGCGTTATACCTAGCATTGCATCCCACATTCCAAGTGGCACAAAAATGCAAAACTCAACCTTACAGACGACACTTTTCAACATATTTTTATTCCTCCACACGAAGATATTTCAACCCTTCCAAAATTAATAGTTATGACACCTGAAAACGATATTCATACCAACCAGAAAAAAGAAATATGGTCGTTAAAAATTTCAATTAAAGGGATGCCTCGCAGGACTTCCATTCAAGCTTCATACTTTCACGCGAGAATGTCATATAGCTTTAATTATACTTTTAATACCTTTGCACAATTGCTGTCGATTTTTCTTATTATGATTCAATGATGTATTGACATCAATTATTATTGTATGTATTCAAATTGTTGAAATAATTATTTATTCATCATACAATAGTGGACACAGGGCATCATCAAACCTACAATTTCGGACCCTTCTCTCACGCCATATCATCGGACCAAACAGAAGCACTCAAGAACATTAAATTTCTTCTCCAACAGTTGTTTGGTTCTAACTGTAATGTGTCACTTCAAGCTCACGTTATAAAGTTGAGTAACCTTGAACCTTCTGATTACCAAAATAAAACTACTTCTACCAAAACATGTAGCTTTGTTTATATAAAAGAAAAAGATCTATCATTAAAAAAATATACTTAGACAAAAATCCGACAGCCGTAGTAAATACCTATGCACTGATCCTATGGCACAAATTCCTATGCTCACAGAAGAATGGGAGCTCACAGAAATAAGATATAAATTAAATACTAATCCTAAAACGTGTATTTTTGTGATTATATGTGATTTACGTGTAGATAAATCGTGACCAATATAGATGCTAATTAATATAAATGAAGCATTAGGTATGATGAAATAAATATGTAAGGTGTTTGCTAATATGTTACGTAATGCTATAGCAAATCTCTTATTAAACTTAACAGAAGTCGAGTCATTAGTGATCTGAGCAAACGGCAAACCAAGTCAATATCTCTACGGGACAGCTCCGACCGACGACAAATACGCCATGTACAAAACGATTGGAAAGAGCTTCCAACGAAATCGCTCTGATTGTTAACAAATAAAATAGAACCTAAACACAATTAGGAATAGCATTCGATGTCGCCCAACCGTGTAACCAATAAGAAGGGGAACGCAACAGATACCCGCGAATATGTTCGCAGGCTCACTTGGAGTTACTAACACTCGCAATTCATTTTGTGAACTGAATATATTACTTTGCCGACAAAACATAAAGCACCTTCTCACCAAACGCATAAGAGTGAAAATAACAAAACAAGCATCAGTAGAAATAAGCAAAAATTCCCCACCACCGTACGAACAATCTGCAGTTGTATTCCCATATAAATGCGGTCTGTATTCGTTTGACCACAAATAATATTTTTCAAATCCGAATTCGTGATCCTATAGGAACATAGACTATAAATATGTTCGGTTTATTGAAATCTTACACTGTTATGAGGAGTCGTAAATTGATCGTAAAGAACTTAAGTAACTTTATTTGTTACGAGTTATCTCTCCAGGACACTCCCACGATTATTAATTTCATTACGTAAAATGAGCTTAGTGAACTGATACAAATAAATTAACTTTCATACAGACCTTACTAATGGATTACTCTTTTAAAATGTATTGACATTGGTCATGGTCCACTGGTAGGTGGCTGTTCTCAAGACTTATAATTGTAAGTTTTCTAAAGAAGTAGTTTCTAATTGTCTTCTAAGAAAAACTCTGCGATGACATACCTCTCTATATTTTTATAGCCGGGTATGAGTCACTAAGTAATTTATAAGATCCACTAATAAAAATTTTATTTAAGAAAGAAGAAAGAAAAAAAGAATGATTTATAAATATTTAGGCTGATATAAATCATATGGATTGCGCCACATGATACATGGTCGCTTAAACTTTTAAGTGTACATAGTAGGCCAGTCACCTTAGGATAGGTTCTATTCAAGAGGCCCACCCTCTGGCCACTTTTTTTTATAGGTTGTTTGGACCTACAAGAATATAGTCCTGAGTTTTCAGACATATCCGAGGTTTATTTTAGCAATAAAAAAATATTGCAAATTAAAAAATGGATATTTTTATAATTTTTCCAATAAAATTTGTTGATCATACATAACCTCTTGAATAGAACTTCGTACAAAATCGCCTTAAGGTGACTGGAATATAGTTCCATAGAAAGCCTACTAAATTTGCGACCAACAATAACTACTTTATGTTTCACCATAACCATTACGGCAAAATTGATTTAATTTTTATGGTCTTTGGTCTGCAGAATCCAATCAATGTTATCGCTTTCGTATACCATTAAAAATGTAATATACACGAAATTTTGAGACAAAGTTCGATGCGAGCATAAATATAATTAAAACGTTTGATGTTAGGATATTCTTTGTAGGAGGATCCCAAAATGTTATTAAATCGCACAATATTGCTGTGTATTGGTATCCGCCACAAAGAAACCAAGAGACGGTAATATGGAATTTGACAGATATTAAAGACAAAACGAGAGGCGGCGGCCATCTCACAGTTGTGTCTATTTATTAATATATTTTAGGAATTTTTGAATTGGCGTTAATTGAAATATTCTACTGATATTATAAATGCAGAAGTTCTCTACATGTTATAGAATATGTTTCTTTCGGTAACTTTTTTTAAATTCAAAACGGATTTTGATACGGTTTCCACTAATGGAAAGTGGGCTAAATTATTATAAGATTGCATAAAAAAAATTATCCACGCGAAGCCAGAGGCGGGTCGTTAGTTTATCTAAATCCGTTTCTCCGCTAATTTTTAAATCGCTAAACGTATTTTGACAGCGTTTTTCACTAATGGAGACTAATGGACACTTAAGATGATGTAGGTACGGTATATAATTTGCAGAAAATAATTGCATTCATGCGAAGCTGGTACAAATCGCTAGTTGTACATAGGTAATACATAGATATCCGTAGATCATATAACCATTCATATTAGTGCACGCCACGTTCACGCAGGCTGACGCTTAGCTGGCTCGCTCCGACGCTTACTCGTGGATCCTTGCCAGATGCTAGCCACCATATCTCCTGGCACACTGCTACACAAACCGCTTAGTCTCAATACTAGATACTTATAGCTCTTCAGAACGCGATTTAAAGTTAAGTGACTTAAGAGAGTTTCGAAACGAGACGTCCAATAAGAGTTCTCAAAGAAATGTATATGGAGTACTTTATGCCCTTAGTTAAACGGATTCTCTTTTCAGCATCACTCTTTTCCTGTGCATCTTAATTGTTTACAATATGAACATAAAATAAATTTACACACATAAACGTGTATGGAAAACGTGTTCGTAATAAATTGATTCGATTTTTTTTGACTCATTTTTGTTAAGAAGCGTAACGTTTCACGATAAAAGAAGTTGTCAGTTGTCGAAAGAATTTGGATTTATGTCTGACTTAACGGATAAAAACTATTAAATTCATATTGTAAGTATAGATCAAAGGAAATACATACCCACGTTAATCTATAACTGACGATTTTCTCTACAGTAATATATTTATAGTAAGTATAAGTAACTAGTTATTGCGTGTTGTTCAATAAAACGTCCATTTGTTTACCTATGTTTAGCAACCTAACAAAAATGTGTACTGAAAGAAGCCTATCAAATTGATATAGTTAATTGGATTTGTAAGTCAAAAGCCTTGCTGATAATTCGTTCTGTTAAAAAAACATGGTAAGGAGGCGTTCATTAATTACGTTTGTAAGGCGATTTCGACCCCCTTAAACGCCTAATGTAATTAATAAATGCCACCTAATCTATACCTACAAATATTATAAAAAGAGAAGATTTTTATTGAATAAACTCAAAATCTACTGGACCGTTTTTAAATATTCTTTCACTTATAGAAAACTACAATATCAGCGAGTAACATCTAGGTTATATTCTATAAAGTTACGCGGACGAAGTCGCGTGAAACGTCTATCTCAACTATAGTATAGATATATCTATACTAATATATACAGCTGAAGAGTTTGTTTGGTTGTACGCCCTAATCTCGGGAACTACTGGTTCGAATTGAAAAATTTGTGTTGGATAGTACATTTATCGAGGAAGGCTATAGAGAACACGGACGAAGTCGCGTGCACCAGCTAGTTAAAGATATAAATAAAATATATAGAATAAATTTATATTTTATTTATATAAATCTAGTAAAAAATAATTCACTTGAAAGCATTCTAATATTCTAATAGATCTCATGTAACAGCGAAACTGTGAGAGTTGGTAACACAGCATTCGTACTATCGATCATGTGGCGTTGTCCTGTCTCAGCCCTTAGGGTATAAGTAGCTGTCAGAGTTTCCCAATAACGTGGTGTTAAGGGAAAACGCCTACATTACATAGACTTAAACAGGATATATGTCAGAAATAAGCAACCTGGTAAACAAACATACATTAACAACGTAATAAATAAGTTTTTTTTATTTATTTAGGAATAAAATCCTGAACATAACATAGTTACTTATACAATAACTTTACCCCAAGAAGTGGCAAGTAGGTATTCCAGATTCTTATAATATGAAACTACGAAGAACAGGGTTTTTAACAGGGACCTATTAGCGCGCAACCTAACCACGTAACCGGATTGTTATAGTTAGTACTACCTTATATTTTTACAACATTAGCTCTTTTTATGATGATATTTAGTTATATATAAATAAAGTATGTTCCAAGTTTTTTTGTATTTCAATATTAAATATATTTTAAAACTAAGCACTCATTTTCAACCAGAAATTTAAGAAAAAGGTACAAATTTGTGTGTTAATGATTCATATTTTCATTAAATGTTTTTCGTCACAATATTTTATTCAGACACGATGAACTTCAGTTTAGATGTCTTCTAGCTCGTTTCAGTTAATAGGTAAATGACCTAAATGAGACCTGATGACGTCATTCCAGTAGTAAAACCATATTTACTTCAATATTCGTTTTTAACTAAATATAAAGGCTGCTGAAAGAACTAAAAACGGATCGTCGACCACAAATTGATGCACCTTCGAATGCTTTTACAAAGAAAATAGGTGTTCTTCGGCTCATACATTCCACGTGATAAAATGTTACGATACTGCCGGCTGGGAAATATATTATGTAAATCTGCTCAGCACACCGATATCGTATCGATTCAGTCGTCATAAAAGAGTACGGTTGTCGCATCCGACCTATTCCTGTCATTCGAACTTAACACAATTGCTATTATTATGGAATACTAATGGCTGCTTAAAGAGATTGTTATTAAATTAATATTTTATTATTATTATTATCTACATTACAAAAAGTAATGTGATTACACACACTGCATATGATTACGTATTCTATAGTGCAGGAAAACACCACAAATAAGATTGCATATGTTAAATACAATCCTCAAAAGTACATACTTATTCGAAATACTTTCAAAAGGCAGTGGACTTTTTAGGTCACATATCCTCCTATAATATAATAATAAATGCTAATATTATAAATGCGAAAGTAACTCTGTCTGTCTGTCTCGCTTTCACGCCAAAACTACTGAACCGATCACCATGAAATTTTCCATACACGTTGTCTGGGACACCAGGCAGGACATAGGATACCTTTCATTCAAGAAAAAAGTAATGTTCCCGAGGGATTACTTATCTAAAATTTAGAACTGTAACTAACGCCTAGCCAATGTGTTATAGCAACAAGTTGTCAAGCGTTGTAATTGCCTTTATATTTTTAATTTATCATCACGTACGAAGTGGCGAGTCTCAGCTAGTAAAGAATAAACTTGACATCAGAAATAGACCACTAACTAGATGGTTAAATAAAGGTTGCAGACCTTGATAGAACAAGGAAAAGGTTTAAGGGATGAGGTCTGACATCCCTTACGTAAAGGACTATGTGTTATTTTACAATGTTCAGTGTGTCTTCCCACCAATAATATGTACAAAATAAAGTTACTTTCATAATACAAAGCACACAAACTAACTATTTATTTGATACTAACTGTTGCACGCGACTTCGTCCGCGTATCTTTATAAAATATAACATGTTTTACTCCCTGCTGTTAATGTCCAGGTTCAGTAGTTTTTGAACTTAAACATTACAAGCAAAAATACAAATCTTCTCTCTTTAAAGGAGTAGTTGGTTAAAGGAGTAGTTATAGATAACTTTTCGCAATGTTTCAATACAAATTGAAACTTTATTATGCTACACGTGAAAACAGCTTCAAAACAAGTATGTTAAGTTCAGAACGCTAAAAATAACTGACAACTGAGTGGATGTTTTATTATGTATTCACTCGAAAAGGTATTCGGAACATGGTTGAATCGTCTACTATCGATTTCCTTACCTAGATACCGGAGCTTAATTTAATTAGAAAGAAGATTAAATTTCAGCAGAGACGTTTTAGAAGGTATAAATAAAGGCGGTATATTTACGCTACTGAATAATTCTCGTTACAAATAAGCCTATTAAGCTGCAAAAGACACTAATATTGTTATGTTTCGTACAATATTTCTTAATTATCCAAAATAAGATAATATTATAATATAAATTAAATACGAAAGAATGTCAGGATGGATGTATGTTACTCCTTCACGCATAAACGGTTGAACGGATTTGGATGAAATTTATCAAACAGATATTACCTGGATTAACATATTATAGGATACTATTTAATCCTAGAAGAGTGTTAGGATTCTCAAGGGATTGTCTAAAATATAAAACTGTTGCCGTAACGTGCGCCACCGTCGTCGTCTCAGTAATAAATATAGATTTGATTGTTTGTTTGTTTGTATAGAATAGGCTCCGAAACTACTGGACTGATTTGAAAAATTATTTTACCATTAGAAGCCGACATTATCCGTGATGAACATAGGATACTTTTTACCGCGGGAAAATGGTTCAGTCCTACGGGAAATCTAAAATAAAAATAAATACTAGCGGCTTGGCACGGGCGATAGGCGCCATCTATCCAAAATACGGTAGATGGCGTTTTATACTTTTCTACGAGGACGAAGTAGCGAGCACCAGCTAGTGTTTGATAAAAACATAATGTAGTAATTACGAGTATGTAACATAATGTAAAAATATACTTCGATATATTCAAACACAAATAGGAAAATGTAAGATGTATTACGGATAGGTACCTATTGCAAATGCATCAGAGCGCATAGTGGATCGCTCACAACATTGGAATACAGAAGATGTCCCGGGGGTGTCACGATTGCGGCGCTCACGATGCTATGCAATGACATTTTCATAGTTTGCACACTCTAACTTACAAAGGAAATTCTTTTCTCTTCCATTAACGTGTAGGTGCATAGTGATAATATTACTTTTGGAAATCTTATAAGAAGTTTGCGTGGTGAGACGACAAGTGATTTTGCTAGAATGAAGTCATCATCTTTATGATTACTTTAACCTTCTTTAAGGTTGTGACTTATTTTGGGGTAATATACCATATGTCATACATTCAATTCATAATGTATTTTATTAATAACACTGTCACTGACAAAAGAACTGTCATCGCTAAAATTAACAGCTGTAGAACATAGAGCGTAGAATATTGAAGCAATTTTATTCCCTTATTAGATGGGATGGTCCATATTATGTAACCGATTCAACTCTATAAAGCTCACATAACTAAAGAGAAATTGGATAAATAATAACAGATATTAAGAAGATAAGGATGGGCTTTTGCATCTCCTCTAATATACAGTGTTGATCATAAATTTTAGACCTAAGTTGTCAATTTATGATATCTAATTAAAAATAAATAGCGTCAATTTTCAAAAATGTTTCGTAGTTTAGTTGTTAAAAACATGACAAGATGATCCGCGATCACAATGATGTTCAACTTTCAGTAAATGTAATTAATTACTCCTAATAAATTTGCTCCGACAAAACTTCTGTACAAGTTCGTGCTACTTTGGAAGTGTTTATTCGTTGTAGCAATTTAGTCGACAATTTGTATCCATTAACAAAGTGAGCAAGGGCTCAATAGGTGCTCGTAACCAGGATTTAACGTCTTACTACCCACTGAGAGTGGAACGCCGCCTCCTTATTCCGAGAATTTTCCTGAAACATTCCAGGACAAATTCCCTACAAAAGTTGTACCGACCGAGCATCGACATACCCCTACAAGCCTACATACACCATAGCGCAACACCGCACCGTACTTGTAATATATCGGTAAGTGCCGAGATGTTATCATAATCGCGAACAATATTTTACGAAAGAAAGACTGAAAGTTCTCACGGAAAATTTGTATCACACGAAACCTTTGTGTGTGTATTTTATAAAACATTTGCAAAAATGAATGCTCAACACAGATTACTTGATTACCTTCATAAACTTGTGGCCAATCCACACAGCCAGTAATGATATTATGTGAACACGCAGAATGATATCATCAGAGTAATATTTAGTAGCAACGCAAGAGACATCGCATCACCCGGCTATTTACCCACACGGAAGGCCATTTAACCGCTCACCTATTAGATCAACGGTTGGACATGGACAATGCGTAACTACGTGAGAATTTATAAACAATGGGATACTGTCATTTATCAGAAATCTATGATGAAGGTACGCCATGTTTACAAGTTAGCGTTTGCGATGTTGGCACAAAATTTGCTTATGCTTCGTTGCCACGTGGAAATCTAATATATTTTGACATTGGAAATGTCTTTTCGTTCGCTTCAGTATAGGCCCCGATTTCACGAAAAAGTGCGATCCCCTTATATCTCGGAGAGTTGTAAGAGTTGTAAAGATATGATATTCAAAAATAGCACATATTCACGAGAGCTGTAAGGTGTAAAAATAATTTTTCGAAAAAGTCAAAAACGAAAAAAGTTGTGGCTGACATATTGAAAAATTTGATTTTTTTTCGAATTTTTGATTTTATGCGCTCGATATTTTGGACACGAAGAATGATATCAAAAATTTGAGAAAATCTCCTCGGGACAAAATTTAGTCAGCTACAATTTGAGCCTAAAATAAAGACGATCGGGTTAAGAGTTTGCCCTATAGGTTAACCTTTTTGAAAGAGGTCAACAAGTCAGAACAACATTAATTTCGAATTCCGTAGATCCATATCCAATGTGCTCCATAGTCGTGTGAAGCACGAAATCGGTGAATTTTTTAAATATGGCTTTGAATGAGTATCATCTTTAATCGCTTTAAATAATACTTATCAGTATTTTATTACCTATTTATTTTCCGCTGTTTTTTCGCGCCAAAATGTACCCCTATGACACAGAAGTTTCCTATTAAGTCGCCAGTTCCAAGTATCAGTTTGAATTTCTCTCGTCTTGGGACGCCAACAAGAAGTTGGCCCAGTCCCTGGGGCGTTTCTGTTCTCATTCCCCGATATTATTTCGAGAAATAAAGAAACTTAAACAATAGGGGTGAAGTATTTCAGCTACCATTTTAAACAATAATATATTATTATTAGTCTCAGACCATCTTGTGTAGATATATATAAAATAACAATAAACTTATATAAACAAATGTTTTTATTAATTACTTCATTGAATTGAAAATAAAAATCTCATTCAAACTTCGTTAACAAACAACATTTAATATTTGTATGTTGTATTAACAAAAATCTAATATTTTTATCAAGATTGTATACTTTGCCTTATGTGTGTGTACTGTGTAGGTATAAGTATCACACAATATTTAAGTTTGAAAAACATATCAAAATATATCAAAACCCAAAAGTGACATTACATACTTAGCGCTCTTTAGTACTTAACCGATTACAATTTATTGGTTATAACTATCTAAGAATATAAATTGTGCGCTGTTTTGATGAGTTTATTAGTCTTACCTTTCAAACAATACTATTGTTATAGTATGTTAGCGAAATTTTTTCATTTGATTATAATTTCTACTTCTTCTTCTTCTCTTTTAATGTCTTGGCTCCATCAGATCTTCTCCGATGATTTTGCCAGTGTCATTAGTAAAAATTTGTAATAGCAATTTGTATTAGCCTTTTTTTAAATAAAAAAGGCAAAATTGAAATTAAAAATCAAAAGTAGTCAGTCAAGTCAAGTCTATAATATTTCTTAGTTTTCCAAAACAGGTCCGTCAAGTCCAAAGCAGTCAGGTCAAGTCCATTTCAATACATTAGGGAAAGACTGCTTAAATGTTGAAATGACATTCAATGTAAAGTAATGTCACTATCGAAATACTCTATTAAATTAAATGTCGTCTTTCATTTTTGTCATTGTTTTTTCATTGTAAAAAAAACATTCATAAATTACTAATTCATAGTGGATTTCAGATGAAACGACACTAACTAGTTACTATCGATCATTTGGATAAAATTGTCACTCCATATCGTTGACGCGTTGACACCTGACACACAAATCAAACAGCCTTCGTATTGACTGGATAACACGAGAATTTGCTGCTGATAATGAACATATTTTCTTTAAAACTAAGAAAGTCTATATTTTTATTGAATTTTGATGGAAAAATTACTTATACTATTTTAGAGATGAACACTATTTATTTACTTAATTACTAAAATAAATTTCATGACACATGATCATTTCCTGTCCGCCGAGAAGTAAATGTAATCGATTTTTGGACGAAATCCAAGGTTTTTTTTTTCAACAATACTGTTTCGGCTGGCACTAGTTATCGCCGAACGATATTTGATTCCGAGTACAAAATTAACTCTTAATTTTAAAATGTTGCTGATGTAGCAAGACGAATGTTTGTTTTCGTAGCCTCAGCTGTCTCCTAACAAATCAATCTCGCAATAAAAGTTTTCATTTACCTACTTCTGGTCGACGATTGAGAAGAACTAATTTGCAGTATTTTTATTACATCTAACTGTTCGGTGGTTAATAATGTTTCTATATTAGGAATCGGAACGGTCGGTAAGTGAAGGTCAGAGCCATAATCCGTCACTTGAAGCCAGTAATTTTCGGACGTTAACCGATACGGTTCATGGTTGTACACATATTGTAGGCGATCCCCCCTTATTGGGCAACAAAGACACCTTTTACAATGAAACTACAAATCAAATAAATTGGAATTTACTGTTTTTGTTTTATTTGTTTAAAAAGCAAAAGATATCGGCCTGGATACGCATAGAGAGTAATCATATTTTAAGAGAAAAGTGATAAAGATGCAATTTTAATATAGCCGCTTTAGGTCGTTTGAAAACACGTGTCCACAAACAACATTAACAATAGAATCCTACTTATCTATTAGTGACGTTTGTGTCTACACGATCGTAGGACAACACATTTCAATTTGCATAAAACTTTGGTTGGGCCTAGTAAAGGGCTACTTTGATAATCTTGTCCTTTAATACCTTTATGATAATACCTATAACACAAAGTATATATTTAAATATTCAGGAAAAGTTATCAATGTCTACAGACAATGTTAGATCCCTAGTCGAAATTCGTTCTTAATCATATGGTAGAGATGAAAAAAAAAATCCAATTTTCAATTCCTAAAATCAGAAATGGTTTTGTATTTCCAACGCTCTCCAGTCTCCAGTCCAGTCTTTGCTTTCTTCAATCTTTCTCCATATTAACTTAAGTGTAACTTTCTACAAAATTTCACACTCCTCCGTTGGCGCAATTTTCTTAAAAAGGGATCCAATCCAAAGTTATCACTCACTTCACGTATTATAGATAACTTCAACAAGTTGCGATAAGAAAAATAGTTGTGTTAACAGAATAAACGGATCAAATAATGCATGAAAAATTTACGAGATTAAACCATTAACTATAACAAGATTGTGGTTACGTTATACGTATTTCCTAATAAAGGTTAAAAATAGGGCCGAAACCGCTAGAATGATTTGCATGTAGAGTTGGGAATTGTGTTCATATATGGTTCATATAGACAAAATTAAACTCGAAAGTTTGTTGTGAATAAAACAAAACATTACTTCTTGGGTAACAAAACGTTGAAAAGGTCATTTCGACGATCCGAATAAGCTGTTAAGTACCATCTAACTAGACGCAAGCCGTCGAAGTATCAGTTAGTTCGTAACTAATTTACGTCAAGCGCCGGTACCCACTACATTTGGAAGCCAATAGATTTTCTATTAGTTGGTGAGATTGACAATAAAAATCAATATGACGACTAATTGATGTATTCCGCAACGCACTTTACTTTATGATAGCGTTACTGGTAGGATTTTTATTATTATTGAGGAACAATAATGCGTTACTGGTTAGATGTGTTCACATTTCGCATTCATTGTTGTATCATTTCTATTCATCGTATTCATAGTGTTACTATGAAGTCTCACTGTGAAGTTCTATCTTCATTCTGTCTATCAGTTTTATCATTCTTTGTGTGATTTTATCACCATCTTATAATAATAATAATTAACAGTCGATACATTCCCCAAAGACCAAGAATATTCACACTCCACACACACTGTTTTCATGTCGTCTGATATAAGCGAATTTGAATGCAGATATATTATTTCGGTCGATCATAATTATTATGTCGTCTGATCATTAATTGGGGCTTCAATTAATGATTATCATTCAGAATAGGTTCTCTTGGTATGTGGCTGTCACTCGAGAGCGTTTTCCACCCTAAAACAATTCTATATTGCTATGCTTGTTTTAATTTTTCTAAGAATTTCCTCCTTACAGATTATTCCGCAGAACAGAGAGTCTATTCCGAAGTACGACTTTATATTTCAAAAAAGGCCACATTTCTACGCCATTAGTTATTAGTGGCAAAATATTGACTAAAAACTTTATATTTAGTCACTGAGGTCTAATATTTTGACGAGGTCTAATATAATAATAATATAGTCAAGTGCGTGACTCTAGGTTATTGCTCAATATTAAGCAATTTTTATACCATAGTTAATGTTAATTAATAGAGTATAAGTGCGATTGATTTCACATGGTGACCTTACTTGTTTAGAAGCATGAAGTCACGACTGTGCGATCCGAAGGACACACACACTAGCGTAGCGTGCATGTACACAAAGAGGGCGCGCACTCACACATGGCAATGCATCAATGTAGACTAAGGAAAATAGAATCAAGATACGTTACTGTCTATTGTTTTACTAGGGACAGCAAAAGCGAGACCGTCGACCGACGCGAACCCGTGATCGCTACTCATTCGCCCAATTATAACTTCGACCGCGTTACATTTACACCCTCATTTATCAAAGCCTTTTAACGAACACCTTCTTTATTATATAAACTTATTAAACTTTTTTTAGGCTTATCACAATTATAAAAATACTAGCGACCAGCTCCCTGCTTCAGCCGTGATGTTATTTTTTATATTACACAAACTTACTTTACTAATTTACTTACTTCCATCAGTGAAAACCGTATAAAAACCGTTGTGTGGTGGAGATGTAGTTAGTGGAGAAACAGACAAATGCGGACAGTTTCGGGGACTTGTTTGTAAAATATTGGTTTTTTTTTATATATACTTAGTTACTTAAATAAAAATTTATTATGCATAAACCTTTCGAGAAAATTTAAGTTATTGATGAAAACACTTCCATTCTCTAAATAATAATCATCGTTTTAGTATAGATTGAAACATAGTAATTAGTAAGTGTACCATAGTATTATACCTATACATGTACTAGTACAGTATTAGAATATAGTATATTAATGTAATATAGTCAAGTATAGTCAAGTAAAAACAGAACTCTGTTAAATGAAATATTAAAGGCGTTTAATACCTGGCGGATTAAGAATCCTAGTTGTTACCTAAATGAATTATTTGGATAATAACATAAAGTTATAGAGGATTATGTATTAAGGCTGATAATTATAGAGCTAACCTACCGAACGTCCAAAGATCCTCTTCAAACAAACCACGTTTCAAGATCTATTCAACGAACCCTAAAATAAACAGATTTTGTCCCAAATATTAATTGCGTTTATGAATTATTAATTGTACTTTAATAACCAGGAAAAATGATAATCACAGAATTATAAAGAAATTCTTTAGAAACTATTTTATTTTAGTGGAGCGTTCTAAATTCAAAAACTGAAAAGTCTCACTTAGTTATGGAAGGAACCACCAAACCACCTTACAAAAATCAAACCATGACTTATAGCACTTGTATGCAAAAGAAAACAAGAATGCCAGAGACAGTTAGGGTCGGCGGCAGCGCAATGGGCTTGTGTACAGACCTACTTTGAAGACTGCCAGCCATCTCCATTGGAGTGGGCTGTCAACCCATCGGACGACTTTAAAAATAAATAAATTATAGATTTCAATAATTTCTTATTTTCCGAATATTTGTAGGTATTAAAAATATCATATTCTCGAGATAAAACGTTTACTTTCGTTATCTAAGATATGACATCCTAAGTGTACACTCATGTGGAGAAACGGTCTGCCACAAATCCACTTTAATTCCGCGAGATTATTCTGAGCTATTTAGATTCCCTATATATCACCTTAGTAGTATAGTTATAGTTATAATACTAAAGTGATTTCATTTTTGCGATAACCTAAATATTGAAAAACTTGATTAAAAGACGTGTATTTGATACATAATTATTTTAATTTTTTACTAGCTGGTGCCTGCGACTTCGTCCGCGTTAAAAAAGAAAAAAAGTAGCCTATCCTGTGTCCTGTACGTCTAAATGTCTATCAAGTTTCATGAAAATCTGTTAATTCGTTTAAGAGTTATGGAGGAACATACATGCATACAATACCTTCACTTACAGAATTATTATTAGTAGTTAATGATGTGATTTCATTCTAATCTAAGAAGTTAAATTAGGCGACGAAAATAACTATTCGTCTTTGTCTTATGGAACTATCTAATGCTTAGGTATAACTCATGTAACCTTTTAATTTATATTAAGGTCGTATAAAAGCAGTAGATCTTGCAAAAAGTTTTAGAGAACAAATATAAAAAAGGGTAGCGACAAGATGAGGATACATAAACTTTCTCATCGTTCACATGCAAAGCATAGTTTTGCTTGTAAGATCTTAATAATTAATCATGTCTTAGTAGATTGTCTTTACCCTATTTGGGTTCAATATTGGCACAAGTACACTACACAGTCCAATGAAATTGTTAGGTACAGACGATTTATGGGATACGTGCGACAAATAATATAAAATGCAAGCTTAGTAGTGGCGCACAAAAGCCGCCATATAGCACTCTGTAGTGGGAACGAATGAATGCAAAGAGAGCTATTTCTCGTAAATAAAATCTTCAGCTTTAACCCCGTTCCGCTACTGTTAACCAGTTCAATGCTCCGTTTTAAGTTTCAGTTTTCAGTTCAATTTATGCTCCATTTTAAGATTTGCCACAACTATTTTTAATTACTCGAATACACAAAAGATTTTTTTGTGTTATATGACATGTGATGGGCACGCGAACGGAAATTAGAGGGGATGTCGTTTATGGACATAATTATATTGCAACTATCTCCAGTTAAATTTCTTGGTTTAACTCTCTGTCTCAGGGGTCCCGGGTTCTACTCTACTCTAGGCAGAGCCAACTTTGGGAATGAATCTTTCATGCTCTGCATTTAATAAGTAGAGGTAGAGCACACCGGCTCTAGAAATAGAGAGCGATGAAACACTGGTACTTTTTTTTTGTAACTTTAAGTTTGATTATAATAAATATAATTACTGTTTGACTTAAGATTTCTTTAAAATTATCATTGTCCTAATTCACATATTATTAAAACAAGAATACTACTGCTGCCCGCGATTTCATCCGCATTGAAAGATAAAAAATATAATAACTACCAGAGGAAATATAACGTAAATCCTTAGTTTCAAATACTTACAGTATTCTACAGTGTAAAACAATAATATATCCCAAGAGATTGCTTCGAGCAGGTACTGGCAAAATCTTATTTCATCGCCTATGTTCTACAAATAAATTGTATTTGAATATATTGTATTACGAAGCGCATTAGGTACGACTCGCTTGAGGCGCGTATCTACTCCACAACCCGAACATCTCGCTGTTGCACACTATTCCAACTTCATCCGCACCTCGTATTTTACAAAGACGTCTATATTTGTACCTTTTGTATTTGCAGCATGTTCAGATGCTTTCTAGTAAACTATGAAATGTTAAATACATTGGATATATGTGACGAAAAATCTTAAATCATAATCTAAAACTATACCTACATAAATCGTATTTGTTTGCCTGTGTTTTGTCAATGCTAATCTCAGAAACGGCTAAACGGATTTAAATGAAATTTGGCACACAGGTTTATTACTTGATTAACATTAGAATACTATAAGTAGAAAATTTTAAGTTAGTTACTATGGGATTTTCATAAAACGAACTAGTTACAGGGCTTACGAAGTTGCAGTCCAATTTAGTGATAACTAAAACCAACCCTTTACATAAGTAATGTATTGAAAACCATGAAAATGAAAAGTAATGATTTTAGAATCGATTTTTTTTAAACGAGCGGAGAATTCTTCAAAAGATACACTATGACAAGGGCCGCATGCAATGCAAATGGCATAGTGTTATATGGGACCCTATGTCATTACGTTATGTGGGACCCTCGAGATAGGTGTGGTTCAGTCCGTAGCGCTCTACAAACAAACTAATCTTGTGCGTCAATGACCATGATACTGGTTGACGATTCACTTGAAGGCTACCGAGCGCACAGAAATACAATTTTGTTATGGCTCGGCTGGCGAAATCTTCCAAGACGTATAGTAATTAACAATTTCTTATCGAATATGATTTCCGAAGGGTCTCGTCAAAAGTCAAAACCCTAGACTAGGAGTTTAAACCACGCTTAGTTAACTTCGATCGGGACAGTATGAGGGGGGAAGCCGAACCGTAATTAATTACTGCTGTCGCTGACAAGCGAAGGCTGTTAAGTACATATCGTTTCATAATCAAACTAGATATAGTGCAGACTCATCGAAAAATTATCGGAAAATTTAGAGATGGGATCAAGAAGCGAAGAGGTCAACGGCTCAATTTAACTAGTTTCTGTTCATGGAAAATCTTTAAGTAAGCTAATTACGCAGGTTTGAATATACTAAACCAAATTTAGGTTTAAGAGCTCGTCACAACTTCACATACGAGATGTTCGGACACAAAGGCGTTTGGTCTTTGTGCTGTGTGCTCCAAACTTAAGGCGGCTCCTTCCAAAATTAGTCATACAACATCATGTTTTATAGATGTGAAAAAAACATATACTAGTTTAATATTTTGATTTAATATTTTCTAGAGGACGCACAATATTCTTTTATTCGAATTGTGAGATTGCGTTATTTTAACTGAAGTATAAGAGAAGATAGGTAATAAGATAAGTCTATTTTTTAAGAAACAGTTTCATGACCATTTTATTTGTTCATTAACTTGCAGATACTTCACGAAAGAAATGAGAACACGAGAATTTTAGAATTTCTAACTTTAGAAAGACAGGTCAAGGCCTGTGTCTGACAGCAGCCGCGTGGTTTTCTCGTATAAGGTGTAAATTAATATTAACTCCTTTTCAATATATCATACGCAAAATGTAAGTATTTATAACTTGTCATCTTTTTTTTTTCTAGTAATATTTAAAAAAAATACAATTTACAATTAATTATGTATTTTCCGGGGTCTCGCTCGACTGGAATTAATTAATAAAGAATTAATTAAAGAAGGCAAGCACCGTTTTTAAACGGTTAAACTAATGTAGCTAATTTTATTGAGAGGTTAGGTTTGTTTATTAGTAGGTTAATCGTAACTACATGTTATATGTATGTATAATTAAAATCAATTTTTTGTCTGTGATTTCGAATAGGCTTTCTCTTAAGCTTAAATTTGCAAAGTACAAGATCGGTTAAACATTAATGAGTAAGTACCTCTAAAAAAACTGATTAACTGATTTTAAAAGCACTTTCATGGACTATTAAAAGACGAAACTAAAATAATTTTATCTCATTTGTATTTAGAGTAAATGGGTAAAAATAAAAAATAAATAAACATATCAGTCATTGGACTGCACGTCAGTAGCACTACCATGAGTTTATGACGACCGAAATCGCTAGCGAGGGATGAGCGAGAACGTAAAATATTTGTATAGCGTCTCTAGCGCTATACAATTTTTCATACAAATAACTAAAACCGGTACCATGAGTTACAAACTTGACTGATGCTCTCGAGAAATACCGTAACGTTAGTAGTTAAATCATTCACGTGCACATTGAAAGGTTCGTTATCGACAGAAGTAAACTAACGTAAGATTTCGATAGCAACTCATGGTAGTGCTACTGAAGTGAAAACACGCTATCGTTTCGTTCCTCAAAGCGAACAACACTTGTATCTCTATCTGCGAATCTCACAGAGCATGTTGCGCATGTTTCATTGTCGCGTGTCGATCCGAATTTACTATTCACCTTTAGGTGGAGGGTAAAACCCAATTGTACAAAATTCTCTATACAAACAATTGCCCAAGCTCGTCTAAAAAGTTTTCTCAAAAAAAAAAATTGTCAAATAAAATTTAAAATTGATGTACCTAAATTCTTTATAAGTTCAAAAACATGAGTGATAATTAATTTAATGTTTATTTTCGTCGCGGTGGGAAAGGGTTACTTTACCTATAGCACAAGCAGCCACTAAAAAATTCTACCTGCGCACGCGCTGCGACGACGCGAAGCGATGTGTCTCATTCCGTGATCCGACGACGAACTGGCCGAGCGAGACACACCCTTTCGACCTGCGGTGTATGGTTTGAAAGTTTTTTTTTGTTCGACAAAAAAACAGAACTTATGCAGGATTCTTTTGCACTTTTTTAACTTAAATTACTTTGACATTTTTGCAAAACGTTTTCAGAGGTACAAAAAAGGACATCATTATAATATAATTAATTAATTACTTCATCAAAAAAAAAGTAGTTACTGTTCGCAACGCAAGGGATACGTACGAAGTCGCGGGCAAAAGCTATTAAGACCAAAATATTATAAATACAGAAAATTTACAAGGGCAAAGACTGGACGGGTCGATTTGGTAATAGATATAAAGTATAATATAACATAACTAAAAATGTGGAAAATTTTGTAATATAAAAACCGGACTGCGGACACTTGTAAGATAAACATGAATCGATGACATCACGAAATAAATCTGTACAGTAATATGCTTGAACCGAGGAATAGGATGGCGGGACGCGCCCGGATCCGGTTGTTAAGCTCAATCGAAACAACTATTTTTATTACACTCGATGTTGGCATAAAAGCTATTTTTAATCTTTTCAAATACTAAGAAGAGGGGCAATTCACATTCGGCCGGTGTGATTTTTAACTCTCCAAAAATTATAGTAACTATTTACACATTTTTATATTAGTTCGTAGTCCGTACTCAGTGTGGCTTTCTTATAAAGCTTACATATAACTAAACTAGTATCCATACTAGTCCCAGTTCCCAAAATTCCAGTTCCCGAGGAATACAAAAATAAAAATCCAATACCTGGCAAAACTATAACAGCAGTAAATATTAAAAATTAGTAACTATGTGCCAATCTGGATATTTAAAAAAAATCCACAGCACGCTTAAGCTCGCCCCGCATCGTGATCCCCATCTCAAGAACAAAATGAAACAAGTGCCTATCGTTCTTCGATTTCGCCTCGGGCGCTTGTTATCTTAATTCTTCGATAATTCCAAATCATAATACCATTTATTCAAAGTGGAAACCACTTTCAATATAAAAGGTAGCCAAGCTCGATAAAGACCTCAATAGCTACTCGCTAAACAATTTCAACAAGTGTCCGGGCTATTATCTGGACAAACGCTCTGAAAATCGGGAGAGAAATGACCACACGTGTGACAAATAGTTTTGGCTCTGATTTCGGAGGTAAATTTACCCACAGCTTTAAACGACTCAGTACGTCGAGCCCTCAACAGTGAAACAATTCACTGTATTGTAATCAAAGGCACGTTTAAATTGGATATTGTGCAAATTACAAGTATGAGTTTCATTGTATGTGGCGTCTAATTCAACTGGAATCTATTTAGCATTTATACACCAGGATGAAATAAGTTAACCGTGACTTTTGACCTTAGAATCGAATGGAATCAGCATATCGGTTATAAATTCAAAATACATCTATTATAATAAAAATAAAAATGTGACGGTTCGAATAATAATATTTCGTATGCATATTTTATTCCAAAAATAAGGGATTTATTGATATGAAAATATCTCAAGAGAGACTATATTCTCTTGTGACATCATATATATAGACACTAAGAGCTGTATTGAAAGCTGTTGATTCCAGCGTTTTATCAGCCAGGTTGGGAACTTACTTTTTTCCACTGTCCACTTAGTTAATTATTGCTAGTACCTACCATAATTATTTTTTAAGTTACCAGGCAGTAATATTTATGCTGTAAAAAGATTTCCTGTAACACTTTGGAAGTAAGTGCTAATAGTTATGTATTAATACAGGCTGTAAAGACACAAATAAAAATACTAGCAAACAAAAAGACGTTTTGAAAAGAAGTAGGTACTAGTAAAATCTACTAAAATCAAGTAGGTATTACTTTATCCTCATGAGGTTAAAGAAAATAGAAAGTAAGCATGTAAAATACAGGTTACATAGATAGAATAATATTTTTTTAATAATCCAGCAGAGTTTCCTCAAGTGACATATAACTTGCAGGTCTGTATAATAAATATATGTAACTACTCAGAGCTACCTATCGTGAATTAAGCTCAAGAAGATTCTGTTAGAACCGGTTATGCTAATGCACGGATTGCTAACAGCCAAAGGTTAAATTCGGTTGCGTATTGAAATAAGGATGCGAATTGAATTTATTCTAGTAGGTTCAAATTCAAAGTAAATATGGATTTTGCATTTTAATTTGTTTAATTAATGTCTCTACAAATATCTGACATCTTTATCAAACTTGCAGAATTCCATTATAGCCATTCAAATATACATTCTTCAGAAATAAGAACGTATTTTTATGAAGCTGATAAAAATATGTCGATCAAATAACTAAATAAACAGAGTCAGCAAATAAAGCAGGTACCTACTCCTGAGAACACCCGAGTCGTCACAAAGGTAAACATAACCTAAAAACTGAATCATAAAGTAGGTAAAGGTACTGTGAGAACCTGGCCTTAGATTTTAATCAGGTAATGCTATTTGGTTTGTAATAGAATTTACGGGCTGAATGTTATCTGCTAGTGATATACATACTAACTTAGATATTTATTCGCAATTATATTGGAAAACATCGCGAGGAAACTGAGAAAACTAGCAACTCTAATTATTATCAAAAGAACAATGTGTTGCGTAACAAACTAAGTATTGTGATGACAATAATCTGTGGCAATGAATTATTTTTGTTTTGTAGTCTTGACAGTTGAATGTACATATTTTAATAGAAACAAGTCGGCGGCCCGAACTCATCGGTCTCATGGCTAAAATGAGTCCTGTCTCACACAGCACAAAGCGCGGGAAGAGCAGTCGACTGAGATGCACAATCATTCACATCAAAAATAATCATAAACAGACCCTTGGGCATATACTCTTTTTGACAAAACTACTGCACATATCTATTTCGTGTAAAGTTATTTGAACTCTTGAATAACTAATCAATGTTTGTATTCAAAGTATTTTGGAGTTTTTGTACACTGGATTGACCTAATCACCCTCAAAGTTGCATTAAAACTTGTGTTAAAATATGGATTTTTTCAAGGATCATATTTTTTAAATTAATATTACTTTTTTAAGTTTGCATGCATACGAACCTAGTTAACGACAAGATAAATCGGTGTCATGCTTACTTTTGTAAAGGAAACATAAAACAGCGGAGTAATAATCATTCTACGTTTGTATGGAGGAAAGCTGACTTGTATTAACTTATTTTTCTTTGAAAAAGTAACTACGGACATTTTTTGCCACCAGAAGAACAACTTTTCGGACGGTGCGGTCACAGTGATGCGGTGGTAGATTAATTGACCTTTAAAAATACTTGTAGAAGTTTGTTTTATGTACCTATAAATAAATAAAAAAATTAAAGATATGCAATTAAGACTTTTAATTTACAGTGGACTAACGTTGAGGACTATACGTTAGTAGGTACCTATATGAGATGAGGTCTGTAAGTTATTACCTATGATAGAAATGATTTATTATAGCAAAGATACAATACACGCAAGTTCCTATTTTTTACACGTAACTATATTAGCTTTTGTTTTTATGATTTATGTAATTTAGATCTCACTAATCCTTAGGCCACTCTGAAAATTGTTGAATATTTAATCATGGCCTATTTATATTGTCCTTCTAGTCCAGATCTAGTCAGAACATTAAGAAAGAATTTAGAAGCGCTTTGAAACACAGACGGACTGAAAATCCACTTAATTGTAGGTGGCGCCTATTAACACAAGCAACGCCCACAGGTGCTGCAGACTACTTAGAGGATTAATGAAATCATAACATTGATTAATTAATCAAAATTGATTTAATTGATGCCCAAGACGGAAAACGATTTAGATTTAGACGCAGGAAGAAAAGGTAATAAATCCCGGCACGTAAGTTGGCAAGAATGGCGAGATGCGCAGAAGTCATTTTTTGGATCTGATTGGGTATCAAGCGGGGCAAAGGGGCAAGATAACATAGATCCGACCGCGCGATTGGTTCGCCACTCGCCCCGTTCCTCTCGCACCTTGCATATGTCCCGCTCACTCCTTCGTAGGTACACTTGCGTTAGTTTTATCTCACGTGCGTAAACTTTCTCCCACTACGTTAAAATCATGCCAAGTTATGTGCCGGTTATCTATGTAACTATACCTAAGTATAAATAAATCTTACTAGCTTGGAAAAACGTTGCTAATAGTCGAGCATTACCAATTTTCAAGTACCTACACTTACTATCTTTTTAATGTTTTTTTACTACAATAAAATAATAAATAAATGTTTTTTTCAACATAATAATATTAAACGGTAATATTTTATAATGTTAAAGACATGACATGGGTGTTATGTTGTTACATACACTTTACCCTATGTGTTTCAATTTTAACAATTCTTAACGCTAGTCTATCTCTAGCAGTTGCTGAAACACGAGTTTTTTATAGAAGGAATTTTTAAAAACTTTTTCTTTTTGTTTCTTTTTCACTAACACACAATACAACATACCTACTTAAATTATAGCTTGATACACAACCAAAATCTAAATATACTGTATGTTCACAATAAATAGGATTAGATCTAAAAAAGAAAAGAAACAATAATAGAATTTCAAAATAGAATAGTACCTACCAACCTAAATAAATAATTTCGAGAAAAATAACATTGTTTAGAAATTCATTAAGTAAAAACAAACATAACAAATGAGCGCCTCAAGTAAAATGCGAGCCTACAGTTTCATTAAAACTCTCTTAATTAAAAGAATCTCCCGACAAAATAAAGGTCGCCGTAAACTTGGGAAAAAGTAAAGTAAAATGGAATCCTCAAAACATTTGAAAATTAAGAGAACAAAGTTATTTATGTGCAAACGATTTTGACCTTACCGGCTTGAATGAAATGCACTTTATTTAACCAAATTCCTTTTCCAGGCGTTGGAAAGAGATGCCAAATTGTGAGATGCTACCGCGATGACGTCACGCCGTAGGGATACAACAACTATGAGATGATTCGACTGGTTCGCAGACAACAATAAATAATCAAAATCTACCACAAGACCCTTAAAAGTGTGTGAAATGAGTTTTATTGTACGCATAACTAGTTTACAAGAACAATATTAATTTTATAATTTTTTTTATAATTTTATAAAAATTTAGCTTTCGTATGTTTGTGTCCATAAAACTTGAAAACTGCCTTAAGGATTGACTTGAAATGTTTGCACAATATTGCATAAACACAGAAGAGTGTTTTCATATTACTTTTTATTCCGAAGTTCCATTGGAAACAAAAACAAACGAGCCACCATACCATAGTGTGGCCGGTGTCAGCTAGTTATTATGTAGGTATATTATCAAGTCTTTTAACATACCTTGTAAAGAAAATTGTGCGCGCGCAGTTTAAACTTCCAAGTCCCACAGGTGAACGTTATCCTTTATTATATTCAAAAATGTTTGAATAAATAACGCAAGCACTTCTCGAGAGAAGTAGCACTCGTGCGCTTCCTGTTAGCGACGCACCACGACACAAGTTTGTCACGTCGGTCGGTTTGTTTATAAAATTATGACACTTTTATTAATAATTTGGTTGATCCGAACTGCGCATGCTCGAGCGACACGCGCCTCTTTCGAAGGTTATGTTAAAAGTTGTAAGCACTTCTCTCAATATACACTTCACCGGCACAATGCACTTTGTACAACAAACTTCAGACAGGAATCTTATTGGAACTGACGCGCACCAACTCTTCGCACTAAGAAAGCACCACCGAACTAAGTATTATTATATTATTATTTGTTTTATTATTGTTATTATTTTTTTTCAAACATTCAAACTATGTACACCTTTTAGAAACTCCTCCCGGCTCTACCTGCCGTATGCGAAGGCCGTGTCGTGTACGTTTAAAAACACTTTTTTAAAACTCCGGAACCGGTATTCAGTTCCGCACTTAGCAAAATAAAATTCTATCGCTTCCGTAACTCACTCACAGACGTATTCTCATGTTTACAACCTCGCCGGGTGTACGCGACAAATTAATAAACGAATAGAAAAAAGAAAATAAATGAAGAATACTAAAGTAGTCGGCTGAGAAGCCGCGCGTTCGACACTCCTGCTGAGCGCTGTACTAAACGCGAGAGGCCGCGCGACCCGCCTCTCCCCCCTGTCCTCTCAAACCCCGTCCTCGCCCTGCGACCCGCGCCCACAACACGGTATGAAAAAAATTATTAGTAACATTAAAAACATCTGAAAAGATCACAGGGCTCCCCTCAGTACTCAGTCGGTACAGTCTACTTGCGGTGTAAAAATGTATGGCGCCAAACGTACTGCTCCAATCTGGCCCCGCGTACATTCGCAGCGATCACAAAAGGATGTCTCGCGGGGAGGAGAGGGCGGAACGACAAATCGAGAAGGTATTCAATTATCTGGCAACACGTGCGTGCTGCAAGTTGTGGAATTATTATGGGAATCAATTTAATACTGTTATCCCAAATGTATACATTATGTTTGTTTGTTACAATATAATCTTATGTTTGAGTACAACATTGTGTTGTCATCGCTAAAGTAGATAATTACTTAGCATTTATTTTTGTATTTTGTCCCACTAAGCACCAGATGATATGACAATTGTTGAAGATGTTAGTCTTCTACAAAAGTTTTTCTTATTGGAAGAAGGGATCATACAGGAAGATCTCTGACAGGATTCTAAATTCTCTAATCTCTACGTGATTTTCTATCCAAAGAAATTTTGAAAACACCCGCTTTAGGCCACATAAACCTTCCTCGTTTGTAACTCTTTCCATAAGTGAAAACCAATTTCGTTATTGGATGTTGGATGGTACCCTATACGAAGTGGGTATTTAGCGGAGAAACAGACATGACTAAATATGTATAAAGATAAATGTATGTAGAGATGATGTAGAGATTAAAAAATGAAAGAAATGGTTACTCTGTGTTAACCGTAAAAGATAGATATATTCCATTTCAGAGGTCGTTGGATGAGCGCTTGTTTTCGGCGTACCTCCAAATTCGGGTACGCCGAGGATCTGACGCCTCCCCGCGTTGGATAGCCACGACGGGGCACCAAAGTCGTGTAATAACGTCCCCACGACCCCGCCCATCAACGGCCGCGATACAAAGAAAGTCATTGGGTTTTAACCGATAGGAATCCGGCATAACCCCACAGTATCCCCTTCACTGCTGGGTATCCAAAAGGATTTCCCAACGTTAAAAAAAGGACTCTTGCCTTAAGGCTCTGGTCTTAGTTCCAGGTTCAATTACCGCAAGGGAAGTCTTATTAACTGTACGTTGTTGTGAACCTCTTATTTATTAATTTCAATGAGATGTGCACTATGGGCCACAGAATTGCGTTCCTGACAGTTCTTGATTAGACGACTGACGTAACTTTGAAGTGGTGAACAATTACGAATAACATATTTTACAAGGACGTTGGATAACACGAAATTCGTTTAAAATTAAACCTCTATTTATAATTTCTTCGAGCGGTGTTAGCCCTTCGACTCAGTGTTCCCGGGTTCGATTCCTGGGCAAGGTCAAGTTTGAAAATGCCGCCTAAAAATAAAATATTATTTGTTTGAAATATGATGTGATCGGGATGGGTTCTAATTTATGAAGATCTGTTTAGATGTCTGATTGAGGACTAGGCTGTAGTTTCTAGTTGAGGAAGAGATTTCACTAATTTCTACAAGTTCGATTTATGTGAAAATAGAAAGTCGGGGGTTAGTTTATAGTATATAATTCTAATTCTAGTTTGTGTTAATCACAAGACAGTACAGAGTATTAAAACATAAAATAAATATACGAACATAGCTTTTAGATGTACATTTAAAAGCTAACCATGAACCTACTAACTACGAATGTTAAATTTTAAAAAAATAGGCGCTAAGGTAAAAAATATTTCTGACATTTCCTGATTGAAAAGCTGACTTAATTTAGAACCACGAACAATCGACTAATCGACTAAGCGCCTCTTTCACCAACGTCATGTAAAGTGTTGATTAGTTACTTTTAGAAATCATTTTCTGTTTTATTGAATTATGCACTCGTTTTACTGCATCATTCGATAGGCGAATTTTTTTATTATTTTCTATTCAATATTTGGGACGTTTACCGTACAAATAAAGGTATACCAGCTCCATAATCCCCGGTTACCAGTGACTTTAAATGACAGTTACGTCAAGTAGACCATACTTGACGTTTTGAAACAGGCGCTAAATAATTTAAAAAGCTTTACAAGTTTGATTCAAAAGTTTTATGGCTAAACTCTAATGTGATAGTTTTCAGGATATGCGAAAATGACTATTTGTGTTCGCGAGGCATAAAGCAGAAAAAGAGCGTAAAATAATAATTATATAGTGTAATAAAAATCTAATTGTCTTCAAATTAGTTATTATAATTAGTAATTTAATGTGTTTTTATAAAATATTTAATCTTAACATTTAGCAGACTAAATAAACTAATAATAAAGGTATAATACTATTATTAATAATAACTAATAATAATAAGGAAGATGGAGTGGCACCATAAGCTTAAAAATATTACGAGGGAGAGGCTTAATTATAGGTTGATTCTCAATAGCATTATCCATAAAACAAAATTTAACATTTTAACAACTAAGAAAAAGGGGCGCGGCCGAGATCGCCATCATCACTACTTTTATAAAACAAAGTCCTCCATCTGCCTGTCTGATAAACTCTCCGTTCGCGATAAACTCAAAAACTACTGCCCCGAATTTCATACTGTTTTTATGCTGATAGGGTGGGTGGTTCTCGAGGAAGGTTTCAGTATATAATTTACTAGCTGGTGCTCGCGACTTCGTCCGCGTTGAAAAGTATAAAACGCCATCTAAAAATATCATGGATAGATAGCGCTATCTCATGGGATAAGCCGCTAGTATTTACTTTTATTTTGGATTTCCTGTAGGAATGAAGCATTTTCCCGCGGTAAAAAGTAGCATATGTTCATCACGGATAATGTCGGCTTCTAATGGTAAAAGAATTTTTCAAATCGGTTCAGTAGTTTCGGAGCCTATTCTATACAAACAAACAAACAATCAAATCTTTCCTCTTTATAATATTAGTATGGAGTATAGATAAAGTTGCGCGGGCGAAATCGCCAGCAAAAGAAAGCTACATAATTGATAATATTGATAACGTTCACGGTAACTATGAATACTGGCCGATTTATAATTAATAATTACCACCACAAATATGTATCTTTAGAAAATAAAATACATTAACAGAAAGTCAACCAGTTCCTAAATTAATTTATTTCAAGATTATTTTTCGCGTTACGGTTCGTTTTAGTACATTTTCTTCCGCCTTGATAAATTACTTGTAACATTTTGTGACCCATAAACACGTTGAAATGTAACCAAATAAATATGAAAATGGCTGCGGCTTATATTACCGGCTGACACTCGTTAACATGTTTTACTTGTGTTTCACTAATTAAGTTTTCGTTTTCCAATTAACCTTTTTCGTGTAACCTACACACGTTCGGGGGAGACTCGTTATATATTTTTTTTTTTTTTGCAAAGGCCCCTCATCAATTACGGCGCACTATCGTCGTAAACAATACATTACACTATGGTGTAACATTTCCTTATTATGTGAACATTCTTTATCCCTAACAGCGGATTAAATAAACGTTAAGAGCCTTAAGCGTTTATAATTAATTTTCTCATTTTCTTAGCGTCTAATAGATTCTAATTACACACCAAGTAGAATTACAGAAGGTCGTAGTATATCACTATTAATGAAAGAGATGTTTTTTTTTGTAATGAAAAGTGATCGGCAATCTGCCTTCTTGATGGTTTCAGTCTATAATAAACATTTAGAAACAATGAGAGGGATGCAGATGCCACACACGCCTACCCTGATAAGATAAGGACTAACATGACTTGAAAAAAAAAAAAGATTAAACTTGAAACTATCTAGCTAATTGTTAAAATGGACGGTCGAATATTAATTTTAAAATAAAAGCAATAATTATAGAACTTTTCAACCGACTTCCAAAAAAGGAGGACGTTCTCAATTCGACTGTATTTTTTTTATGTTTGTTACCTCATAACTTTCGACTGGGTGAAACGATTTTGATGATTATTTATTTTTTCATTTGAAAGCTGGTGCTTCCCGTGTGGTCCCATTTCAATTTGGTCCAGTTCTGACAATGGCATCCATGAGAAAACGGTTTGAAGTTGTTTTTTTTTTTTTGTTAAAAGGAGTTAAGTATCTAAAAAAGTTATTTTATTTAAAATACGATTGTGGTAAATAGAGAGACATTCCCAAGCAACACATAGGCCAGATAACAGTATGAAATTCACAAATTATTCAGTTTAAAGCTTTGTTATAAGGGTATTAGAGCTGACAAGATAGGCAAAAGCTGTATTGAATTATTTTTGGGCTATTATGGGCTTCTTGTTGCTTATTCAGCTACTGTTCAGCTATTATGTTGCTACTATACAGCTTAAAGCAATTTATTTTGTGCCCAAATTGCTTGAATAACGGCTGTATAAATGCATTTATTCAAAGAATATGCAGCCATTCTGTGTTGCTTGGGATTATTTTCGAAGATTTTTCAACTATTAGGAACGGAGGTCATTAGTATATTTTATTGTTTTATGTTTAGCTCGACACAGACTGACGGTCCACTTGATGGTGGGTGGTTACCGTCGTCTATAACACAAACATTGCCACAGGCGCTCCAAGTACACTGCCTACCACAATAGATTTGTGGATTAGGAACGGATAGGGAAATGAAGAAGCAAAAATATTTCCCAATAAGCAATGTATTTATTGCCTTTTAAAAATTTTGACATGCGTTCCTAATGGTGTTATAATTTTAACCTCATTATATTATTTTTTCGGTATAGTTGACAACAGTAATTCCTGGAACGAACTCTCTCTTCAAACAGAAAAAAAGCAATTTATTGAGTGTCCGATTTCAACCTTCACTTTTCTTCCTCAATTACTAAAAAGATGTTATAAAACTTTCCTTTTGCGTTTCAGTGAGCGGACGTGTCTCCAGAGCTACATAAATATAAAGAATCATTCGACACCCTCCTCCCTTACGTACAGTTCCGTCTCGAATACGCCATACGAAACTTCTCGATCGAATCAAATATGACACCGAGTATTCCAAATTGGCTCTGTTAAACGCAATAAAATGTCCTGATATTTTTACAACATACTACATTAACAAACAATCTACACTCTACAGCTGTATGTACCTAATGGAGTTCTTAGCATGGTTAATTGATTTTCATGTCAGGTTTGATTCCTGGAAAAGTTCACTATGGAAACAACCTGTCTGTTGTCTCTATGTCTGTTACCTTTTCACGCTTTCACTACACAACCGATCATTATAACATTTTGTATAACCCATTGCCAGGGATAGAGAAAAGTACATACCCACCCCATCTTTCATCTAGAAAAAGTAAGTTCCCGAGGAATCATAAAAATAATAATCCAACAGTTCCAACACCTAGTAAACGCAATAAATATTGAATAAATCATTGCTCATAATAATATAATATTTTGTCAGGTGTTATATTTTTTATATTTCAACGCGGAAGAAGTCGCCGGCATCAGCTAGTTAAGAATAAATTTAATAATATTGTTTTCTTTTAATTTCCAGTGATTTTTAAACGTATCAGACTTTGGCACAAGCAATTTTGCTGAAACCAATATCCGCAAATCCGTAAAATCCATAATTGCGTGAACGAGACAAGCAAGGCGAAACACGCTAATGTGGAATACAAACTGAATATAAAACACATCCAAACTTGGATGGTATCGAAGTAAATAAGACTTTAAGGGATCTCGTGTACAGGAATAGAACAAGGAACAAAATCCGTAGGATTGGATGGGGTACAAAGTGTATTATTAGTATATTATTTAGTGCACGTTGTGCTTTAGCTTATTGGATTTTGTAAAGCCTGCGTATAAACCAAATGTGGCGGGCCTTGTAAAATAGAGGATCGTAAACGTAAAATGTTTCTACAGTAGTAGGGAGCAAAGACATATAAATTTCTATGGAATGGAGGCGTTTTATTATTATTAGGTTAATTTTAGAATTATTTATCAATGAAATAACCCACAATCAGAATTTTCTCAGAACTATTTCAAACATTTTTGTCATACAGTTTTAAACTGCTAAAAATAAGAACAAAAAAGATAGGTACTTAATTAAACTTCGAATTTCTAGGGAGATGTTCTCCTATAGGGAAGAACTGTTTTCAGCATTGAGATGGTTAATGGTGATGAAATTGATATTATTACTCATTACTTAATAATTTTGTGCATATTTTTTACCCATAATCATGAGTAAATAAAATAAATAAAAGTACAAAGTAAAAGTCAGTAAACATAATAGACCATATAGGATGGATGGTAAAAATATAGGATATTTTTATAAAAAGTAATTGATTTCAGAGTTAAAATTGTATTGATATTTTAACAATAATTAATTTAATAATTTTGTAAAGGAGCTAGTAAGTCATACAAGTAGTAGAGAGGAAGAAAGCCTAAACCCTGAAATCTATTTTTTAAATAATGGGGAAGGAACAGATTACATAAAATGAAAACGATGAAAACGGATACCAATATTGATCTTCTTTTAAAATATTATAAAGCTAAAAATATTGTAGGTAAATACGAAATTTATGAAGCAAATTATATTTGTTATACATATAGACAATATAACAATTCAACATATACTTTAACCCAGTAATAGGTTTCCATGGGATAATATTTTACACTTTAGTTTTGCAAGCTCGGTGCGATAAGGATGCCAATTATCTAGTCTCCCAGCGGGCAATAGACACTGATGCGGAAACAGAAATTGCGGGAAAATGGAGTCAAAATTCAAACTAATATTAAGAAGGAATTTGTTAGGTTATTTGTCTTCTCTTCACATGGTGAATGCTGTAAATGCTGTGGCCAAAATTCACACATTATAAACGTAGGTAAATAGCACACCCATTGCAATCAACAAAGGTATTCACTGCGATGTGAGCAAAAACAAAATTGATGGTAGAACTTTGTCGATGTACTCGTATGTTCCTTGGTACACTGTTTTATAGTTCTAAACCTTACTTTTATAAACTCCCGAGACCCCAGGACCTTTTCAATAGAACTAACGTTCTGTGAAAAATTACCAGAGATTATGAAGTTCAATCATGTGGTTTGGTCCTGATTTTAGAAAATACTTAGCCTATTATATGAGAGACTTGTTTATCTGGCAATTTTTAACAGACCTGGAGTCATAAACTTTGAAGATTTTCATCTATAATCCGAATTCTTCAAATATGAGGGCCAAATCTAGATATTTATGTAACAATATTAAAAAAATGAGATGAATTCTGTACCTACGTGTCGTACATAGCAGAAAGATACATTATTTTTCGTGCACACATTTCTTTCGAGCGTCATCACAACAACCGAACAATATAAATTTTTCTTAACCGCTTATTTATTACTAGCTGGCGCCCGCGACATCGTCCGCGTTGAAAAAGAAAAAGTCCCGTGCGTCTAAATGTTTATCTACTAAGTTTTATGAAAATCAGTTAATTCGTTTAAGAGTTATGGAGGAACATACATACATACAATACCTACACTTACAGATTTATTATTATATTATATTTATTGATTGATATCGCTATAAATAACAATTTCAATTTACCGTTTACTACAAATTATCTTAAACTAATTTCAAGGTTCATATTTAGGTTCATATTTAGCCCGTGCGAGGGGAAGCGTCGAACTCTTGAACAATCTTGAGAACGCACAAGTGTGGAAACCTATAAATTAGGTATGTAAAGTTATCCCTTGATACATATGTATGTGGAGTTCGTAATTAAATCAAAATTTTGATAAGTTTAAAATTGTAACGACCAGGGTACTGAACATTCTGGAAAAATGGAAAATTCCACACGCCAAAAAATGAATATACGGTGACCACGCCTCTTTTTGTAAGTGTTAAAGCAAACTCTTCCTTATGGTTGCGACATAAGGTTCACATTCCACTAATAGCAATAGCCTTCCAGAAAGTTTAAGAAACTTATTTACGACTTTTAAGTATCTAGTAATTTCCAAAACCATCGAGGCTGACTGCACGAGTATTAATACGGGGGCTATCGCTCGAGCGTGACAGTTTTTGCGACAACTAGCGATACGATAACAACTCTTGGGAGCTTTTGCGAAGATATTTGCGACAGTACATTATTGACACGTTGAGTGAATTAGTGACGAATTTTGGCAAGATTTACGGTTTAATTGGAGAAGCTCTGTAATATTGGAATTCATCTTGGTCTGCAAAAATAAATAGTGTTCTTATACCCCTAAACGGCATTTTAACTTACCTTACGCGTAACAATATTTAACTAACTATTTTTTCCACAGATAACGGCATCTGCCATTATTATCTCTATGATTTGTCAATACAACATTTTTTTGCTATTCAAAAGGAGCAGAAGCAGCAGGAACATGATAAGTATAGCAGAAGCAGGGTCATGGAGGTCTTCGATTTATTTTCTTCTTCATTGCAGAATTGGGCGTACATTGATGAGTTGTAAAGGTGCTGTTGATTTTCTTGGGGTTAGTATCGCTACTATTCTTAAAAATACACTTCTTGGACGCTTCGTTTTGAAAAGCACACACTTCGCCTAGCGACTCGGTGAATTTCGAATTTAATCTTAGTAAACAATTTTATTTGAAAATATAGGCTGCTTTAAAAACCGCGATGAACCGTATGAAGTGAAAAACGGCGAACTTCGTTTTACAAACAAAGCGCGTAGTGAAAGGGGACTGCGAAAAAACATTTTCATTGTGTCTGCGACTCGCTCGATTTTTAATCTCCCCCGCGTCCTACTCTAAGTTTATTGTGGGCTTTGCGAAATCAGTTGGCTACTGACTTAAGATAAATCGACGGTCATCAACGACTACAAACAGGCAATGGCTTCAGTAATGGTCCAACTTGCCTTCGAAAAGATTCCAGAAGTCTTATTTTGTAACAATGTACAATTTAGCAGATTAGTGCTATATTTACGTGCGCAGAAGTGGGTCGTTCCGCTAGCTAATTTTGAACTAAACTTGCCTCCCAAGCGAAATATGAAATCAATATGTTCAATAGTTTCCGAGCAACTGGAGCCTGATTTCGACTGCGGATTACGTGGTTAATTCAAGTTAGGAATTAACTATTACTTAAGGAAATAATTATTGGATATGTCTAGTTCATCTCGCTTAGTTTCATAAATATGTTTATTTGTCACATCAAAATTTGATTCCTAAAATATTCAGAAACCTAATGGTTTTTAAATATGAGTAAAATCCTTAATTTTTTTAACAGCAGGTACTTATATATCACAGATAAATTATATCTCGAAACATGTCTCCACATTTTTGAACATCCTCTTTCACTAAGTACAAGTAAAGTGTTGATTGGTTACTTTTCAAATAACGCTAATTGGTGAGTAAATGTTGCGAGTATCTTGTGTCAATTTCATTGAAATTACCCTTGACCGAAGATGGTGAAACGTACGCTTTCTTACCGGTGACTTTACCTTAATGGCGGTTAGCCTACTCGACACTTTACTCAGAGATGTTGAAAGAGGCACTTAAACCATAGATTTAGTATGACTAAGTATCGTCTAAGATCTATGACTTAGACAGTAAAACTGTTCATAATTATAACGAGTGCCTTATTTTATTTTCTTCTTATTTTAGGTATAACGTTAGTGTGGTGAAAGCATCAATATCAATTAATGCATTTAAAACTAAGGTCAATCAATCTCCTAAAACAAACCAAAAACCCCGATATCAATACCCTCTTGCCTTGAATTTATTTTTAACACCCCAGTTTAGCTTGATCCTCATAGAATGTAGGAAGCTGGAATTTACCTAGTTACATTTTAGGAAGTGTTAAGGTGGAAAAGGGTCTCAGTAAAATTGCCAGGGTGTCATGTGTGAATCGCAAGGATCCGTATGGTACTCCGGTATGTTTTATTCATCAAGTTAAAACAAAGATTCGGTGAACGCCTCCGAGGTACACACTCATGCATTGATCACAATCGTGGTGGATTGTATAAACAATACATATTGTATGATGTTGGTACGCGGTTAACGTGGCGGTAAACTGATTGGGGAGAAACTAAGGTGGCGTGTTAGTGGTGTGGTTTTAATTTCAATATTGTCTCATTTATTTATAGGTATTTGATACTTGCGTAATATAACAGTTTTATAACTATTTCTACTATGGATAGTGTATGAATGTTTCTATTATTTAGATCTTAATGTACCGTTGAATATATTATTTTAGTTTATTTTAATAGTTGCACGGGTCGACAGTCAAGTTCTTAAATTTTTACTTGTTCTTCGCGAATTTAAACAATTGTTCCACGGTTTTAATACCACGATTTACTCTCTTTTATTACATAGCCACTTCTTCTTCCTATTTTACGCTTTCCTTTTATTTTCCCTATATTACATGCATTATATGCATCCTAGTTATATTCATCAGCCGATTTCCGTCATATCACATGTTCTTACATGTGAATGACAAAGTATTCTCAAATTCTATTAGTTACAGTAACAATATAAACATTATAAATATGCCACAGAAATTTATATATTGCAGTGTTTTAACACTAAAATTATAGTCAACGCCATGTAATATAACTAAATTTAAAATCCTTTTTTTAATTAGCTACATCGCGTGTAAAATAAATGCAAGGAGGTCAAGAAAAGCGATTAGCGATGTAATTTGCAGTGATGCAATTTAAGTTATTTCCTTTTAACACTCGTTCAAACAAATCACTTTGACATTAATGAGAACATGTTAATAAGTATTATTAATAAAGAGGTAACATTTGTATGTTTGTTTGTATGTATGTAGGAGGTAATATTCGAAACTACTCATCCGATGTAAAAAAAATTAGTTAGAATATAATTTCAGGATGGACATAGGCTAAATATTTCACGCGGGCTAAGTTACCTAAAAATTAAGTTCCAACGCTTATCAAAAGTATAATGACAGGCGTTAATGTACGTCAGGCGTTAATCGTTATAACCTTGATTTTTCAACGCAGACAAAGTCACGGGCACCAGCTAAGTGTATTATATTTTTACATCTATTTGTTTTTGGCAAAAACTAAATCAGAAAAAGTTTCTTGAGCAGCCAAATTTATATTTTTTTTACAAAATTACAAATAATTCCAATTACTATTTGCTAAAGCACGCTTAAGTTTGGTGTGATAGGGTTTGTCCTAAAATGGCGTAGTCGGAAACTCACCTATTAAAAAAGTGACCTAAGAAAGTTACCTAGTTCGTCTACTAAACCATATATAAAACGAAATTATACCAATCAAATAGTTTCAGTACTTTAAATTTACTTTGAAAAACCATTATCGGAAAACATGCACCAACAAAATGACAAGAAATTCAAATAGCATTCACCACTATAAAAGAACAATTCATAAAATGGCATCTGTCCGTACAGTTGATGGCGAAACCTATTTCTTAAAAAACCCATAATAAGGCACCCGTCTCACTGACTCGAGAATTATGAATAAAACATGGTATACAGTTCTTCGGACGAGCAGCTATCTGTCTTGCGTTGCGCGACGCGCGACGGTGCCCATCCGTTATATTGGGCATTATTGTATAATTTTCTCACTTTCCCTATTGCTCCTTTCATCTATCTGTAATACTTTGTGAATGAATAATTAAAAATGCAAAAGGAATGTTTGTTATTATTATTTTTTGTGTATAGTTTACGAGCACTGTCTTCATCCTAGACTTATAGAATCTAAGTCATGTCGCGGTGGGTAAGGTAAGGGTAAGGGACGAGGATAACTGGCTTTCCTTACTCCGACTATAGAAAACAAAGGTACACTGTACAATTGTTAGTACTAAGCTCGTTTGGAACAAAGTAGTTCTGTCGCCAGATATCCTGCTTGGGAATTTTATATATTTATTTATAGGTCTCGTCCAGCTACCGTCGCCTGTACTATGTAGGTAAAGTATGAAATATACCGATTCATCAGGGGAGATTTAAGTGTGATGCAGGCTCTTATAGGATGCTTCAAAGCCTACCGAAAGGGTTGCCATCGGAATAATGGAAGGTTTTATTCCGTAGGTCATTGGACAGACAAATTTTCCAGTGGAGTCGGGCATACTGATGCAAAACTCGGGGCATCAATATGTATGATGGATTTCCTCCTCCTACGCATAATAATGACCTTTACAGCATAGAGATTAAAGAACATGGGGGATAAGGGAAATGGGATCTGGCACTCCTCATGCACAGCGTGATGTCTTCTGTAACAGTTGTCTTCTGCTGTGTGGAGGTTGTTTATGTTGCCAAAAGTTATGTGAGGAGTTTATGATTGTAGATTATGGTGTGCCCTGCATAATATTTTAAAATAAGATAAAATATTTTATCTTGCTATAATATCAGGATTATTTAGGTAACATTTAACATTATAAAATAGCCGTGCTCAGCCGAGGCGCATGTCTTGCTCATTGACTTAATTTATCGAAATTGATATTACAGCTCAAATAATACTTTTATCATTGTTTATTAAAGATACCCACTTTTATTTACATTTATAAAGATAAATAAAAAGATTTTATTTGGCTCGCAATTTCTCTGTAGACGCCAAAGCTATTGAAACGGCTTGAAGAAATTTATGGTGCACGGGGCACCAAAAATACTATATTTACGATTAAGTAAAATACGATCTTCGGCTTGATGACAATTTAGTAGCCATTATAGAAAGAATCGGTTGGTTCACACCATACACTACTGTCTTAAAATGGTCTTTTAAACAACGGCTGATGTAACAAATAGAGTTCACTCTGTTTTTAAGTGAAAGGACCCCGACGCAAAGGGAAGTGTTTATAAGTTTGACGTGTATATTACTATACTTTCTGCCGGCTTCGCCCTTGATGCATGATTGCAATAAGGATCCTTGATGCTTTTTAAGTAGGTACACAAGACTTCCCCGTTTATCTCATGTTTTCCATAAGTGGAAACAAGGAAAAACCGAATTTCTAAAATCCATTGGGTGCTATAGAAGTAGTTAGCGGCCCCTATCTGTATGGGATTTCAGGAGAACGACAATTCTCTTATTAATTAAATTAGGTTTTATTACGAGTATATTACTCGTATGAGCTTTCCGCCTCAAGGTGAAAACGGCATCAAAATCCGTTGCAGGGTTAGCAGTTATACAAACAGACGCAGAAAGCGACTTCAAATTATATTATATAAAGAAGACAATGTGTAGAGCAAAAACAAATGACATTAAAATTAAAGGAATACATACATAAATCCGACGAGATTCAAAGAAATTCGAAGCTCGGCTAATCCGCAGTGAGATAACGGGGACTGAAGCCCATACCTTTTTACTTTAGGGAAACACTTGTATGATTATACACATACTAGCGTTTGCTCTCGAGTTCGTCCGTGTATTTTTCCGTATGTATTTTGTAGGAATTATTTTTTGTATTTTTAGGTGATTTCTTTTTAGGTGATTCTAGGAACAGCATTTTTCTCTGGATGAAAGATATGCTCTTCTTTGGATGTATGCCGCTAACTCCTAAAGATTTTAGAATATTATCCTAAGGATTTTGATGCGGTTCAGCATCAGTTATATAAAATTTTGAATTTTTTTTATACATATAACAGCCCTAATTGAGTTTTTCCTGGGCAAAGCCGGGAGCGGGTCGCTAGAAGTTTATACTTTGTTATAATTCTTGAACAAGTATTAATTGCACCTAAATGATGTGAACATTTACGAAATCGCTTCCGACAACTTCAAAATTATTAACGTGAATATTTAATGAGTAGAGATCGTGGAAACTTGGATAGGTATTGCAATTATACGAAATTTTCCGCAACCGAACTCACTGGCAGCTCTCCTTGGCTAATTGATCAGATCTATTATTCAAAGTTAAAACTTCCCGAAGGTGTTCCGTTTCGCACAGCCAAAGTTCCTAATAATCAATCAATTTAAAGGAAAAATTGACATCAACTCTGCTCTAATTTCTGTGTAAATTTGCAAGTGCTTATATTAGGTCTCAGCTGTTGGTAAATACTTTTGAAAGATAAGAGTATATATAAAATAATTACAGAACATGGGTAGCATTTTATTTGAAAACTTGCTGCTGCACACGATCATGCGTGTAACCTAAGTTACTCGCTAATAAATAATATAACTTTATTCAAATTCAAATAAAATCGTGTCACTTTGTTTGGTTAGAAATTCATTCTCATTTACTTCTGTGATGTCTACGTCGAATGATTTCAATTTTCATTCACTGTCCACAGTTATTACGCCTCGTTCATATTGGCAACAGTTCTTTTGTTTGAAGAGTCGTTCACTCCTCTATAAAATGGCACAGGAAAAGTTGCTAATCACGTATGAAAGCTTAGTTCATATATGTTGCACAATGACAAAGCAACTACTTAATAATTCCTGGTCTAAGTAAATTAATTTCCCAAGAGACGTTGTGAGCTACAAAATCTTCAACAAAAAACAACAAACGTAATCCACACACAACCTCACATGAGAAAGGCCTAATATTATGATGAGTTATTCATTCCAGGATTCCAACTTGTATACAAAATTTCACGGTTGTCTGTTGAGTGAGAGTGAACATACATACACACATCGGCACGGATTTTTCTGCAAATTCTATATGTAATAGTAAACTTCATTGTTTAATGCTCGCGAACATACATATGTATACACAGAGACAGACGTGGAGACAATTGACTTCAATTTATAAATATAAAGAGGGTTTTTTTTAGAGATGGGTTTGCTTTTGGCCAACAACCAGCTGAGTAGCAAGGATGAGGCCTATTCACTCGAACTTTGAAAATATTAGGATTATATGAGCTCGGAAATACAGACGCTGGCAGGGAGTTGCAAACCTTGGTGGTGCGCACTATTTATTTTTAAAGTAACAAAGTGATACTAACTATTTTAATTGTGTTATTTTTTTTATTACAGACTTTTGCTACAAGCCTCGTTGCATATTGAATGTCCTGCGCTGCGTTCATCCGGCGAGCTCGTTTGTATCCGGTTTTCACGGTGCGGCGCCGCATTATAAAAATATTTTCCATTAGCACCGTATGCCTTTATCTGTCTGTTTGTACCGGATCTATACACGAGGCTTCCATGTCCATTAGGATTACGTTGATAATTGTTTATTCATAACGTGTATACTCGTATGCGCTGTTATGCCCGATAAATAAGATTTAACTTTATTTCTAAAGAGGCGTTCCTTCTTAATCCCGTTTCGGGTTTTATTAAAGAATTTTATCTTCATGAATGGTGAATCGCATGATTTAACTGACTTGGAGATATAAGAGTTATATTATGATATATATGTATGGTAATTTTTTGAATTATAATTTTGTATTGAATTTAATAGGTTACATTTGGGCACTAATAATGAAGACTAACTTTAAAACTAATTTAACTATTTATTAGTTCTTAATTATTAATAAATAAAATTGATTTTACTATTACTATACAGCTTATTACTTATACTTATTACAGCCGAGCTTCCTGACAGACTTAGCCTTAAAAGAAAATCTCAACCCAATATATAAATAATGTAAGATCTGAAATACCTCAATGCATTTTAATGGTGAATCTTGTGAAATGTTCGAAAATATTTTCATTTAGTTGAAATAGTTAAAAACACGCACGTTTATATAAGTATGTGCGCAAATGCATCAAGATATTATAATCAAATACTGTAGTCGTAGCTGTAGTGCTTCGTACGCTCATCTTTACGAATCCGTTCGGATATTATCCCAGGAACAGACCATATTTTGATAAAATAATTTAGTTTTTAATACAAACAAAAAAATATCTGAATTTGCAAAGATGCATGAAGCGGTATTGAAGGAATGCGGTTCTTCTATTTTATTATGTAGAAGCATTTTATGTATTGCATCGACAGTAGTTGAGTTCTCCTTTGTAGAGAGTCTTGTATTATTGCAATCGCAGGTTCAGACGCACCCCAATATGTAATCTGTGGTATCAATAAATTAACTATGGAGTCAGATTAATTAACAAGTAGACCTGCCGCATTATTCATATCAACCACCGATATATCTTTAAAAACATTAAACATTTATTTTTAGCTTGTCTTTCTTATTTTACTAGATAGTTTTTATCTTTTATTTATTTTTTATTAAATAGGTACACAAACTAAATTTAAGTAAAGAAATTTTATGTTAATTAAACAAATAAATAAATACTTTAATTTTCAAAAATGAACAGTTGCACATTAAATAAATATTAACAAAAATACAAACTGTTGAAAATAAAAGAATTAATATTGACCCTGTCGGGAATCAAACCCTAGACGCCTGTGATAAGCATTACATTTATGTGAATTTATTGTTTTTCACTTTTTGATTTCTGTTGAAATTTAAATTTGGAAACCCAGTTTGAATTAGTAAAGTTAGTATTTTATTAATTTTCAGAGAGTAACGTCAGCTTTTTTCTTATTAACGAAAATTCCTAGGGAAAATTAATTTGATTTTGAATCTGTCAGTAAATATTGATTTTGATAGATGTCGAGGACTTCTTAAATGTCAGTACATCATATTATTATGTAAATTTGTTTTATTCGAAATTTTAATTTTTTTTATATCGCATTATTAAAATTATTCCCAGTGGGATATCCGAACGCAACAGAAGTTTAGCGCAGGTAACCGCGAGTGTAAGACAGGCTTATAATTCCATTTGTTGAGCGCTCAGCTGCCCCTGGGGCCAACAGAACCAACTTCCAGACGTAACTTTAATTGAAATGTATTTTCTTTGCTTTTGTAAAATATGGACGTTTTTTTAAATATGAGCATTATCTTGTTTTATTTTTATGTTTTATGATTATATAAAAAAATAAAGACTATTTAGTCTCAATTTCTTAAAATTTATCTTTATTTAAGTGCATTCGAAAACTAGGTACTCTAGTAATGAACTAGATATTGCTAGTGCTCTAGTAATGATATGTGAGTCTGTCAATCCTTTGGGAATAAAAAGATTGTTTGCGAAAATTCTTTATAGAAATAATAAGAGTTTAAAAATATAAAAAATAACAATAAGCTAATAAAAATATTTTTCATAAAATCGTAGAGACAGGCATGTCCATAATATTTATACGTAACATTTAAACGTGAATCTACCTTTGCTGACATAAATAAATAAATGTTTGTAGCGACTTGCAGCAGCAGTAGCTAAGCACAATGCGAAAGTCTAGGAAATTGTGCGCATCAACTGTTTCTTGTCTTACTAAATTAGACTGTTCTGAACTACATATATTTTAGCTCTTCTTCCTTTAACGTTCAGATGTTAATAAATAGTCGACTCGTATATTTGTAGTCGGAAATAGTGTTAAATACCAAAATATTTTTAAATAAGAGATTTATTTTTCTGCCAATATGTGAAGAATAAAAAGAAATTATGAATGTATGTATGTAGTCCGTCATTTTTTTATGTTAAGGTCGACAGGCGTTTATGTTAACGCCACAGGTGCTGAAAGTGCGTTGCCGGCTGCAATAGGACTTAGGATAAGAGATTGGAAAGGCATAGGGAGGAAATAGACTCTGTGCCAACCCTTACTCATCGAAACCGAACCCAAATGACTAAACGCAGTGTTCTTTGACACTATTAAATTTTACTTTTAACTAGCTGGCGCCCGCCACTTCGTCCGCGTTGAAAAAGAAAATAAGTGGCCTATCCTGTGTCCTGTACGTCTAAATGTTTATCTACCAAGTTTCATGAAAATCAGTTAATTCGTTTAAGAGTTATGTATGTAACATACACACACAATACAATGCCTACACTTACAGATTTATTATTAGTATTGATTATATAAAGAATGAAGAAAGAAAAATATGAATCTAAGTAATAGATTATTAAAATTATTAAAATAATAGCAACGGTTTACGCGCGATTGTGTAACAAAGATACGAAAAGCTTATATATATACAATTTCACATTGATAATATTAGTCTCACGAAGAAATTCCTTCATAAGACGTCATTCCCTTTTGTTCGATATTGTTTGGGTTGAATTATTTAGAAGGTGTGTATTCGTTGTGAGATGACGTCACAGCTCACGTTTTCACTACCAATTTCACGAGCAATAACGCTGAATTATGCTTGGGGTGAACTGAAGAGACCCTCCTGTGAATATTTGTTAGGAATAGGAAAATTCATTGGTTCACTATTGGAACGTGTACCTACTGACAACATTTAAATAAATATAACGGTGTAAGTACGTAGATTATTTCACATATTTTTATCCATAACTAGCGACACGCTCGCGGTTTCGCCCGTTGTGAGTCAACTGTAGAGGTATGCGATCGCGGAGTTTTCTTTAGATTTGAAAAAAACTACAATTCCCTAGTACCTAACATCATTATCTGTTACGGTTTAGCCTAGTAAATTTAGTTGATTGCAAAATATTGTTATTTTTCATACTTAATTAAGTTTTATTAAAACTTCCGTCAAAAACTACCTGAATGATGGCGAAAACTGCATCAAAATCCTTTGCGAAGATAGCGGCCGTCAATCTGTCTTACACATAAAAATGTTTGTATTTATTGCCTAAGGGCCTCTTCCACCAACTACAAGTAGAGTGTTGATTAGTTACTTTAGCCCTCGCGGTTTAGTGCATCCTTCAATAGGCGAATTTTTATTATTATTTTCTTTTTAATTTTTGTGACTTTTACCGTACAAACAAAGGTCTCCATTGTCCCCGGTTACCGGTGACTTTAAATGACAGTTAGCCTACTTGACAGATGGTGAAAGAGGTCCTAAGGCCCTGTCAATAATTTAAGTTTACACGCAAAAGTAAAGTTCAACAAATTCATATTTATTTTATGCTATGACAGTATTTTTTATTAATTTACTTAATATTATAAGGGTCAGAAGACAATACGCAAAAATTGAAAAGGAATTAAAAGTTTTGAAAATTTAATAAAACTTTTAATTACTTAGTCCTTTGGAAGAGTTTTTCACAATCGAAATTGATATTTTGTTTATTTTGCGAACCGTTGGATGTTCGGATTACGGCATTAAAAATTTTCCGCTTTGGCGTTTCGATGGGAAAGTATTACTCAATGTTTTTAAATTTATAGCTTTTTTTATGTATGCATTTGGGTCGGTAATCCGTCCGTTTGATATATGATTAAATTACTTCAGTAGTAAAACTCGAATTATGTTTGTACTGAAACCGTAACATTTTTAGTATGATGGCTCAGTCGGTACTAGGCACACTTAGGAAATCCACTTACATTAAATTCTGGAGAATACGTGTTGCTAAACATGGTATAAAACACAACTGATTGTGACCGGCCCATTGCCACTTGAACTTGCTAAGCATAACTTGCTAAATAACTTGATTAAGTATGTCGACAACTTTGGTTCCGATCCTATCCACTAAAGAAGCTCCGAGCAAAATCCGCTCCATATCACGCTGATCTTGTGTTCAGTACTACCGTGAGAGGTCACGTTTTAGCACCATACGGCATCACTGGCAGGTTTCACTGATTATATAACTTAATCTTCAGATATTGCGGCAATGGTGACAATTACACTGCATTGAACTGCTGATGCTAGGTTTAGTGTTTAGGAAAGGATAAGGAAATTTGTTCTGGCATTCCTTACAACAGGACTCCAGCATTTCCTCTGACAACAGGACACATTACATTAATTAGTAGTGGTAGAACACACTGCGTTTCGCAGTCATTTGGGCAGCCCGTCTGGCGGCAATAACCACCACCTTACAAAATGCCACCATGAAATAAAAGCATTATGTGCTGTTGTGTTTCGGTTGGTGAGTAACGGATGCCAGAGCTCATTACCCCATCCCTCCCTTATCCCTTATCCTTAATCCTTCTATGGTCGGCAGCGCATTTGCAACACCTATGGCGTTGCTTGTCTTGTAGGCAACGGTAGCCACCTACCATGAAGTAGACCGCCAGCCTGTCTGTCGACCTTAACATAAAAAAAACGTAGATTCCCGAATGCAGCCCAACCCAGCCGGAGTCCTCTGTCAAACTCTTTGTCAAAGTTGTTCCTGCCTAACTAGATCAGTAGCGTAGCGTGCTAGATATGCTAGCATTAGCGTGTTGATTGAATAGTATCATGGTTCAATTAACATCTGTTTTTGGATTTTTTTGTATGTTAAAATCGTCAACAGTCTGACGGTCCACTGAATGCCTAAGTATAACACAGCAGAGATGCTCCAATTGCACTGGATTGAACTGCTGATGCTAGGTTTAGTGTTTAGTAAAGGATAAGTAAATTGGCTCTGGCGTCCCTTATTGATTCGTTGAAATACAACAGCACACATGCTGTTATTTCACGGTGGTCTTCTGTAAGAGAGTGGTTATTCTGCTGCAACACAGACTGTCCAAATGACTGCTTAACACAGTGTGCTACTGCGACTAGTTGCCAGATCTAGATTAGAGCCAACTATAGAAGCTCATTTCCAAATTTAGCCCCTGAGACACCTGAGAATTTGTCCCCTTTTTATAAGTGGTGCTTATAAAAAGACGATTGCTTACCAAGTTGGCCGATTGGTCGCACTTCTAATTTGCAATCGCTTACCTGATATTCAACACAATGTTTGGTTATAATACATAAAATAATTGAGGCCGCAATTTGTGTAATGAACTCGGTAGGCTAAGCGAAACATGTTACGATATTCTTAACATAAACTCGCTATCTCAATAAATTCCAATAAACAACATTAATATCATAAAGTATATAAGTATGACCGCATGTCTAAAACTGGATTAAATTTGTATATGAAGGCATGCCTTTGTATGAAATATATTTTTAAGTTCACAATTTCACTCCCTTGACATTGAAAGTATATTTATTATTTAATATTTTTATTTCTGCAAAATTTCATGATTGGTTTTATGTTTTCCGGACTGGTTTTAGATTACTTTTATTGTGTTTGACGATACTTAATTACTTGTAATAACATATGGATTAACAATTAATTAATAAATATATAAACCAATAGCCTTCAACTTCTTTTTTACTTTCCACATTAAATCTTATGTTTAGTTAAATAACGAAATATGTGAAACTCAATGTATCACGTTCAACTACAAGACAATTGTCTCTAATTGAGGGAAACTGACATGTTCAGTTTATACCTGCGGTAAGAGATCACACAAGGGCCGCATATCTACCTTAATGTAATAAAGTTCTTATATATGTATCCACATTAGCACACATGGTACTACATACATTATACACATATACTACATTGGTATGTATTCAGGTAGGCGAGCAGGGGAGCAGAATAACCTCTCGTGATTTCTCAGGAGATGTTTTGTGAATGGCGGTCGCTGGGCTACTATGCCGCCTTACAACTGTCAAATAAGCATAGAGACAGATTCTTTTGAAATCTTCTTATATAATACAGCTGGTGTTCGGGACTTCGTCCGCGTAGAAAAGTATAAAGCGCCATCTACCGTATTTTGGATAGATGTCGCTATCTCCCGGGCCAAGCCGCTAGTATATACTTTTATTTTAGATTTCCCGTAGGAATGAAGCATTTTCCCGCGGTAAAAAGTAGCCTATGTTCATCACGGATAATGTCGGCTTCTAATGGTGAAAGAATTTTTCAAATCGGTCCAGTAGTTTCGGAGCCTATTCTATACAAACAAACAAACAAACAAACAAACAAAAAAAACCGCTGAACCGATTTTGATGAAACTATCAGACAATCTTTAGATTAGTCCAGCGGGTGTTCCTGTGAAGTTTGGTAGCAATCGGACGCGGACGAAGTCGCGGACAAAAACATTAGTAATAAATAAGTGTGATACTTTTTTAAGACGACGCATTGGAAATTTTGGTGGCAGGGATTTAGATTTTTCTCAGCAATGACAAAACATATGAAAGTGATGTTTATCACCAATATTGCACGGTATTATAGATATGACTTTATAAGAGCGGATATATATAATAATCTAGTGTGTGTGTGTTTGTTTCTGTGTTTTACAAGATGTCGATATATTTTGTATACAGGAATGACAGGAAGGAAGGTAGAACATTTCGTATAGTCCGAGGTGGAAGATGAGGTTTCTGTGTAGTAGACGATGAATTCGTGAGGAAAGGTACGAAAGCTTCTCCATCGATTGATAAACCAACAAATGGCAGATCTATTTAAAATCTAGTAAAAATAAAAAAATGCGTTATTCCATACTAGGTGAGCCGTGAGATAAGAGACGGAATTCTTTGTGAAATCTTACGTATTAAAGGAAACTCTATGAGGCAGCTAATTTTAAGCTAAATTTGCCAAATTTCATTAGGTTAATGAAGTAAATGCTTTTATCTGGTCTCCGGAGTGAGGTCGCAATTCAATTCGCAATCCTATACTACTTTCGTGCGTATAATAAGTTTTAGAAGTTATACTAAAATGAGGATCTTATCTGGAAATTATTTATTTAATTAACGAAATATTGAGACTTTGTACGCGTATAGATTTAATAGAAAAATGTTTAGATATAGAATAATGGTATTTTTTCAGTGACGTAGCTCCCTTAGTTGGGGTCTTTCTACCTTCGGCAGAGAAGAGCACATGAAGGATAAACATTATTTTTAAAAAAGAAACAAAAAGGTCACATGTTTTTAGGCGCAATGCACTTAGACTCTAAACATACTAAATTCTATACTTAAAATTTATGTACGGCCTAAAAATTCAAGTTAAGTATGGTTGTGGATAATATTTTACGAATTTGCACTTACACACATTAAGATGTGTGTAAGTGCAAATTCGTGTGTAAGGCTACGTGCCTGTATTTTCGGGTGTTTGTAATGTGGTGCAAATCAAGAAAAATAATCTAAAATCCTTTTGTCCTCCATTCTGTTTGTATCTATATTTTTTTTACAAATATACAAATTTGTACATTGTATACATATGTAATGTATACAATATTTCAATGTTTCGACGATTCCTTATATCGGATTTGTTCCGCTGGCTTAGCCCGGATCATAGACTATGGTCTGTGGCAGACGTGCTTTGAGCAGAAACTAATTGCAAGAGAGGCATAAAACAAACACACGAATCTCATAGAAGTTACAATTTATTCCCAAAATACAAAAATAAAAATTGTTAAAATTTAATGTTAATTCTGTTAGTTTTGTTAAATTTTTATTTTAGAATTTCTTGTTTTAAAATAAAGCTTAAATGCTCGAGGTGCCACAGATTCGTCTACGATTTGACTAATTACTTCTTTTTTTTCCTACAAATTCTTGATCTAGGTACCTAGAGATATTCGACATAGTTACTAGATACCTTTAGGGATCTGAATATCTAAAATCCTAGTATATAGGTATCTAGATCTGGATATTCAGACAAAATATTAACAGTGTCACTTCAAAGTTCGAACGAATCGCAAGTGTCACTTTAATCAGAGACCTGAAATCAGCCACCTACCAACCGTCAGCCTGTCTGCCTGTCACCTTAACATAAAAAAAGCCTCGTTTTGCCACTCGTTTTTTTTAATAAATTGCAGAAATTTGCATTTTAAAAAATACTATAATAATAACTTTCGTCATTAAAATAATGGGCGTCTCACCAGAGAAGACCTATGATTGTTTTGTTAGAATATTTATTTGTGATACAAGAAAAAGTTTCACTTGATCGCTTTCTATACCAACCCTTTTTGTTGATGAATTTATCGCATTTTGTCTTACGGTTGAATTCACACAACCTGTCTGTCTACTACTCACTTATCAGGCGTTTTTCACTTTATTAGACACTCGTGTCACAGTCATTTAATTTGTTTGTGTCAAATCATTTTTCGTATACATGTCGTTGTTTTACGAGGTTTTTTCTCTGACAATGGAAAAGTAATTGGCGAAAAATAAAAGGCTTTCTCCCATTTTTAAGAATTATATGTATCCAATTCAATTCGGTAATGTAATTTAATGTATTGTTTGATTAAACGTATAAGGCCTCTTTCACCAACTACAAGTAGTGTTGATTAGTTACTTTTAGAAATAATTTTATGTGTTATTAAATTATGCACTCGGTTTAGTGCATCCTTCGATAGACGATTTTTTTTATTATTTTCTTATTAATGTTAAGGAACTTTTCTGTACAAACAAAGGTAAGTATATCAGCTCCATTATCCCCGGCGACCGGTGACTTTAAATGATGATTAACCTACTTGACAGATGGTGAAAAGGTGAAATATAATAATTTACATTTATTTATTTATATTTAATTTAAATATCAACATCAAAATAAAGCACACGATACAGGCTTGCATGCCTAGTGCGTGTTTTTTCATGGACATTAAACTTGATGTTATATTTCTGTAAAAATAAATAAATAAATGTAAATTATGAACTTATTTACTCATGAGGATATATATATGTTTCCAAATTATTTAATAAAAGATTTTACACATAAATGTGAAATTATATTTCAAAGATGTCGGTTTTGTCGAGTACTGACTCTGTGCAATTGGACCCCTGGATTAAAGCCAACGAAGATGTTTGCTGTACCCCTGAATAACAACTCGACGCTAGTATTCTGTTTGCAGTAATACCTAAATACGTGGACTTCTCATCTAATGCGTATTTGCAATTACTCCGTCCAAACATTTACATCGTTAACCACACTGGTTTTGTTGTGTTTCAAGCTAAACAGCATAGTCTACTGTGCATATATGCAATTCCCTGTTTAATAAATAGTCCCATTTTCTTTCTATTTATGTAAATAAAATGTCACTTAAGGTAACTGAAATATTACAAAAGGTTTATTATAAAAGCTTTTCATTAACAAGTAAAACACAACCTTATCGCCATTATTAGTTGGGGTTATCTATTTATAAAGAGGAAATATTTGATTGTTTGTTTGTTTGAATAGAATAGGCTCCGAAACTACTGGACCGATTTAAAAAATTCTTTTACCATTAGAAGCCGACATTATCTGTGATGAACATAGGCTACTTTTTACCGCGGGAAAATGCTTCATTCCTACGGGAAATCTAAAATAAAAGTAAATACTAGCGGCTTGGCCCGGGATACACTTGACAGCGCCATCTATCCGGAATCGGTGAAACGACTAACATGACAACTTCTTGGTGATATTTTTAGCGATCCATTTTAGTTAGTATTATACAGATGCGAAATGCAATTACAACTGCAGATAATGGATATTCACATCTAGTATAAAGATAAGATAAACTATAGACAAACTATAGTAACTTTAACTACAAGTACAGTCGGCCGCATAAGTTGATTAACATATTCAAAAGTGAAAAACAACTGAACACTCAAATTACTTACTTAATTACTTACATACTGCAGCTTTTACGATCGTTGTGTGTGTGAATGTGAGTTTGTTTGTTTGTTAGGCTTTCACGCAAAAACTACTGAACCGATTACAATGAAATTTTTCATACACGTTGTCTGGGACACCTTTCATCATATTCAAAACATAGGGTACCTTTCATCCAGAACGCTTACGAAGTCGCGGGCACCGGTTAATTTTTATAAATAAACTAGCTGGTGCCTGCGACTTCGTCCGCGTTGAAAAAAAAAAGGCCGTGCCGTACTCTATCCCGTGTCCCGTACGTCTAAATGTTTATCTACCAAGTTTCATGAAAATCAGTTAATTCGTTTAAGAGTTATGGAGGAACATACATACACACAAACACAATATACCTACACTTACAGATTTACTATTAGTATTGATTGATTGATAAAAGAAAATATATAAAATTTTAAATAATTTCCGTAAATAAGCTAGACAGATACATATCATTAAATAAAGAATATTGTATATTTTATTTTAATATCTTTAAAAATGTTTAGATATAGTATTATTATTTGGAAATCCTCAGTAACAAGCATAATATGTCGCAAAATGAGGACGTCATAATAATAAAGTCTTTTCCAAGAATGTTCGCTTCATAATAACAATACGACGACGTAAATTGGGATATGCTTATGTTCTTTTTACGAGATGTTGGGAAATACATAAACTTTTGTTTTGTTTGATGTGGGGCCAGCAGCTATAGCAGGCCAGGTGCAACAATGTGGTGCCCACTTTACAACCGCATTTAAATGAACAACATTGCGCATATTTCAAAGCGTTTTTATTTTATGGCAGTGTCAATCAGTTCACAGGAATCCGTCTAGTCTGGCTCAATCCTCTACAATCTACATATTTTTTCGATATTTGTAAAAATCCCTTGAAAATCGCGCCTTTTTTCATATAAAGCTTAGGTTGGATTTTTATTTAAGAGTTTTTTCATGTTTACTAAATAAGATTTTTTAAAAATATTATACCTACGCTTTCGCTATACCTAAACGTCTATAAAACCAGAAATGTAATAAACGTTTCAGGAAGCTTTCGGAGAAGGGTGGGTAATTGAAATCTGTCTGAACGCATCTTCTGACAAATGACAAGTTGTCATCTACCGACCAACGAGGACATATTGGAGTACTCTATGCACTTTATGGGTCGCTGGAGTACTACAATGTTCTAGTTTAGCATAATTCTTTTAAAAATAGCTGAAACTATAGTTGTAGCTGCAGTTATGTATCCCATAAGTATATGGTCTCATAAACCACATATAATATACTTATGGTCTTAAGTAAAGCTACGTTATATTATTTGGAATATATATCTGTAAGCTGAATAAAACTGTTGCATGAAAACGTCCCAGCTATGGAGTAGAAAACACTGTCTTTTATTAGAGAACTTACAGACGAAAGTAAAACCATTTAAGCTTTTTAAACCAAATAAAGAGTTCCCACATAATGTGACGAATGACAAATGATGGCCACGTAAGAGTAGTGTTGGGTCACTTTTGTATTTTGTACGTTACACATTTTTTTCCATTTACATAGTTAAATTGCCTTAAATTAAATTAAAATTAATTATTAATTAATTAGACTTAAATTGCCGCGTGAGTCACGCACCATAAAATATTAGCACAAGTGCTATTTTGTTTCGGTGCCTGAGTAAAAGGACGCGGTGCATTCGGTTCAAATTCGGTTCGGTTCAAATTTTGTTTCGGTGCATTCAAGTTCGTCTGCCCACTACTTGCATCCTCGCCAGTCTTTCTTGAGTTCCAAGTCAAATCAACACCATCAAGTAGTGTCGGCTTGCCTGTCTACTTTTATCATAAAAAAGTTCACTTCAAAAAGTTGCGTTTCTTCCAATTTGAAACTTTCAATCCCGCTAACTCTCGTCACTACTCAGTCGTACAAGGCAAGTGAAGTGTTTTGTAAATTCATGTTAACGCGTGTCAGTCTCGACCATGTCTAGACACAATGACACGGGTCTATAAATAAACTAACAGTAAATAAGGTCGATCCTTACATTTTAAGTAGGCTAATTTATTGTTTGTGGGTTAAGCACTTTAAAGGCTAGATTTCTATTACGCCGGACCGGCAGATTTGCCGGAAACCGGCGGCGCCCGGACATTACACCGCAACCCGGATCATTTAAGTTCGATTTTAGTATTAAAAATTCTTCACGTCATGCTGCTATTTTCAAAACTTCGGGCGACCGGTGGACAGGGATATCGATGCAAGCTCGTTCTCATTATACCAATATATTATACTTAGTGGCCCTTTCGGCGAAATCGCAGTTTATAATTTCATAAAAGCTATTTCATAAAGTTTATTAATATAAATTCATATTTTCATAAAATTTAAAACATTTCTTATCTACAATTAAATTCTTATTGTACAATTAAATTTCCTGAAAATATCGATTGCAATTAATGTATTCAATATTGAAGTTATAGTGTTAATTGTCCACAGCATTGTTGTACAACTTGGCGAACTTTCAATAGTCGTAAACTTCAAGCAATTCAATGGTAATAATCGAACAATGTCCAAAGTACAAATAGACAGTGGAAGTTATCATTTTCAATTGATTACATTTGTTAATTGTCTGAAATTTGTATCAGATAATATAAAAATATCTATTCATTAATTCTAATACAAAGACTGATTACTCGAAATCGCTTAAAATAGACAAAAAATAATTTAAGGAATGGTCCACAATAATATCTAGTCTCAGGTCTAATAATAATTGGCAATAGGTAATTAAAGTTTATTAGCGAAAATGGTAACATTATAAATTATGTACTTAAACAATTAAATATTGAACACAAACACAAATATTTTTTAAGAACCACTTAACTGCAATTAATATTTAATTGTAAAGGGACGGTTTAGATCTATCTATAGAAAACATCCAAATTATAAAACAAAATTAAGAACACCTAGAGACATCTATTGTACATTTTTGACCGATTTGAAATGAAACTTCAACGATGTAATCACACAACGAGATGTTTCATATATCACATAGATGGCGCTATGCACAGCTAATTTTTTTACAGAAAATAGGTTTTCCCTATAATAAGCATATAATTTAATTTCCGGTAAAAATAAACAAAAATCACAAATATTAAAAAAAAAACCAGATATTTAAGTGTAACTATTTTTTATTTTGAGAAGTTATTTATACCTAGGCACTCATAAACACGACCTGAATGGGTTTATCTGTGTGTTATATTTTAGCTAATGGATTAAACCACTTCATTTTGATATTTAGGTAATATAAGCAATCGCTACTTACTAATACACTCCCAGATGTAATGTAATTAAGAACTTAGTTATTATTTTTATGGAAAATATAATTTGACCTGTCCTCGCAGACACTTATAAACACAAACATTACTCCTGGGATGTGAGCACACCCTTTGCCTAAAACCAAACGAATTTCTAGCTCTATCGTAAGATGGGCTGGTCCGCAGGAACATTTGTGGCATGGCATCCGCGAAAACAGTGTCTAAATAAAGGATAAGGTACAAAGCATAGGTAAGCCTTTCTTGCATACTCAATAATCGAAACATAACAGCAGACGATGCACGTCCACTCTGTGGTCCTTTGTAAAATAGTTAAATAAATAGAACAAGATTTTCAAAGACAATTACAGAAATTTGCAGACTTGACAGATAAAATAAGAAATGTAATTGCATATTATTCTTAATAACAAACAACCGGAATACTTCATGAGAAAAGTAAAGGCGCCATATTTTACACGGGTGCCCACTTGCGATCTCATTACAAATACTGAGAAATTTTCCTGTAAAAGGAGCTCGCTAATATTTTATAAAAGTTTTCAAAAGTCCAGTGGCAAGCTGCAGTTTGCACTTTATTTCTCCGGATAACAATGAGCCCCTTGACACTGACTGATCACACAACCCGCTCCACTAAAGCACCTATTTTCAAGCCCACACTATTCCTTATAAACTGCCATAAGGTTTCGATATTAACGGGCTGAAAGGAAATTGGAAATTTACACCAACTTTTATTTTATAATATTACTAACTGGCACCCGCGACTTTGAACGCGTAACTTTGTAAATTATTACTAAAACCTTCCTCGAGAACCATTGGTGAAAGCAGCATGAAAATCGGTGCAGTAGTTTTTGAGTTTATCGCGAACAGACAGACAGACGCGGCAGAGGACTTTGTTTTATAATATTTATGTAAGGATTTTAAGTATAGAAGCGCGGCGCGAGACCAACTGCTTTATCATTAATTAATTAGCGAATGTAAAATATACGTACTGTAGTATTATAACATAAAAAATAAATAAAAAGTAAAATTAGTTGACGTTTTAGTAATAATTGCACATTAAGATGTAATTTTGAATGTCTTGAAAAATTGTAATGTATGCTCTACAAATAAATAACTTAAACAATTTTTCTTCATTTTAGTATACCGTTACATTAGGTAGTCACGATATAGTAAATAAAAATCTTAGTACTGAAATACATAATCTTAGGCTCTATATGCATTATCCGAGAAAAAGGCCTCGCTGTTCTCTCGGACCAACACTTTCACCGCTGATGGTGGAACGCGGGGGGGTTTTAGTGGGTATTCCTGGGGATAAAACTTCGTCAGGCGAGTCCCACCCTCGTCGACTGTCCCCGTCGACGAGGGTTAGTGCGTAAACGTCATTTCCCCTCCATAAAAAAAAGGCTCTATATGCATTGATACTTTTGTGATCCCCACCGATACGGCTGTTTCAATCAGCTCGAACAAATAGCGTTTTTGTGTCGCCACAGGCCAGGGTGGTTACACGCTAAATGGTTGACTCGATTGCCAGCGACGGGCTTCTCTCTCTTCCCAGTTTTATCCCCTACAGCGTAACTAACTGTTTTAGGGAACAAAACTTTTACTTTGCTTTTCAGCACGAACATATTATGAACCTATAGTTGTAGCTTTGCGAAGTGTTATTTACGAAGAATTCATCTAAAGCGTCTCTTTATTAATCTTTTGGAATGTAAAACAAGTTTTAAATAATTATACTGTCTCTTGCCTCAAATACTCTAACCATAATCATTTAAAATATAAAAAAGAACACAAACAAAAGATCGTTAATTACAATAATGATCGAAATTAGTAAATTACATATAGATATAGGGCCCTAGCCAAGAGCAAACCAGTGCAAAAGGGAGCGTTGCGTATATTTACGAAACGATAGAAAATAAAGCCCGGTGATTGGTTGTTGTAACGCCCACATTAAATTTTGGGCTCACCGGGCTTTATTTTCTATCGTTTCGTAAATATACGCAACGCTCCCGTTTGTATTGTGTTCTTGGCTAGGGCCCCCTACATACGAGTATGTTCATCGTTCGGCGCTTTAATCGTGGCATTAATGAAATAAAAAGTATAATATATTATACGTAAAGCAATTAGTCTATAGTAAAAATTTCTTTAGAAAATGATGTCTACACTTCACAAAGGACAATAAAGCAGTATCTAACCAGTGCCACTAAATAGAAACACAAGTGCTTTTGTGTTTTTAGTACTTGAAGATGAGATATCAGAGCCTGTTATTTATCATTACTCTGTCATTTTAATTTTTAACCTATTAACATATTTCTGCTCTTTGTTCTCTATAAAAATTACAGTCATTTACAATATCGAATTACAGGCAAAGTTTACATAAAATTTTTATATAATCGAAAATAGAGATACAGTAGAAATCGAATATCACTTAACTGTCTTGTAGTCATGATTATCGCGAACAGTAATTACACAAAGATCGATAAACTAAGTCGCATTAAGCTAGTTGAAAACAGTCGAGGACCAATGATAACGCAGCAATAGTTCCCCAATGAAACTTTTCAATCGCAAGATAAGAGGCTTGCGGGGACGTCTCCGATATTTATTTACCGCAAGCAGTGAAGCAACCGCTCCCTTTGTTCGACAAATACTATGTTTGTTCATTAAACAATTTATTGTTTCACTCAAAGTTCTTCTGTCTTAATAACTACAAAATAAGCTTATCGATTTTGCGGTTTCTCATTCAAAACATGGAGGAATGAAACAAAGTTCTACTCACAAAAACTAAGATAACACAAATTATATGAAAATAATCAAAAATCATGCTCACTATTATAATACCTTATCTTCGATCTATCAGTGCGTAGCTGCGTACCTACTGTTAGAAGTGTGTGTCTGTGTTATAATATCACAACGTGTGTATCTCTGTGTCTGTGTGTCTGGCTGTGGCATCGTGGTTCCCAACCGAATGGACAGATTTTGATTTTGAGTTTGTTTTTATTTTAAAACTGACGTGATTTAGATGGTTCTTAGATATAATTCATGAAGAATTATAGTTAAGAATTATGAAAATATAGTTCAGGCGTTTGATGAATATCATCTCTTTAACTATTTGACGAAGGGATTTAACTAACTTCCACAAGTTTTATTAATGTAAAATTTGCTATACTATTACTTCGGTGGCATTTTCATTACATGGACCTTGAACTGTTGCTGCAGAAGAAAGTTTGGTACTCCACTCAACTGCTCAGCAACTTACAGCAGATATAGCGTGTATGGGCTCAATAGAAAGTCGGGGGTTAGTTTATAATTATTAATTTTATATATTGTGGTTTAAAAAATAGTAACTAAAATTAGTATATCTAGTTCGTGATAGTGTCTATAAATTAGCGCAGCTATCCTTGATTTAGCGTTATAATATTCTGTTTGTCCTACAGAAGTACAGTACAGTATATAACTACTTGGAAATTTCGTAAACAGTTGTATGAACGTACTCGTCGTCCCTTTGCTGAGCTTAAGTTAATCTCTCTGGCTCTTGAATGATTAACAAGCGTTAATTGCTCCTTACAAAACTCGGATGATCCTGAATAAGCTATCACTAGGCCTAATGCAAGCGAACAATTACCTTTCTGCTTATAACAACAATGTTTATGTATTAATATAAAAAGTATCAAATGTAAAATAATTTTAGTATACCATTATCTATACATACGAGTGTATAATAAAATCGTAAACGAGCCTTGTCTACACATTAAATATTTTTTCAAAAAAACTAATGTTAAATAAAATGAAAATAGTTTTTAGAATTTTTGGCTGTTAATTTCTTTGTGTTATAGGCGACTGGTAGCCACCTATCATCAAGTGGACCGTCAACCTGTATGCCAACATTCCTTTAAAAAAATACAAAGAAATTACTAGAAGAAAATCTAACCACAAACTTTACTCGTTAAAGTCACTAATTTTTAAAGTTCTAACTGCAAATTTGCTATTGCCTGAATGTTTATAGAATTTATGTACCTGTTGTTCCAGGAGAGTAATTAAAAATCTCGGTTCGGTCAATAGGGAAGAATGGAAACAAAAAGTACGCATTAGTCAGTCATTGTTGGCTTTCGGCAGTAACCCCTGTGGTATCAAATAAACGTCATATTTCTAACAAAGGCCACGCGTTGGCTCGGCCAGTTTATTTGCTTCGGGCAAACACTCCTGGGTGCAGATCGCGTCGCTCACTTTGCTGATTTGGAACGAAAATTAATATTTTCCTTTTATAAAAAACTAGCTGGTGCCCGCGACTTCGTCCGCGTTGAAAAAGAAAAAAGTAACCTATTCTATGTCCTGTACGTCTAAATGTTTATCTACCAAGTTTCATGAAAATCAGTTAATTCGTTTAAGAGTTATGGAGGAACATACATACTAACATACAGAAAAAAATCTAAAAATCGTCAATTTAGTTTCAGTATCATGTATAGAGCCTATACATAAATACGATATCTCTAAAAACAAAATAAATTACTCCATGACCAACCCTTACAGATTTATTATTAGTATTGATTGATGATTATTGATTAAAGAAAAATAGTTCATTTAAATTTTAGTTATATTATTAATTATGATAATTTAAAGTAAGAACATTTTAAATATTTTCAAAAACAATGTTATTGCGTTACGAAAACATTGTTAAATACACTTTTGCTTATAGGTACTCCAAAAATGTCTACCAAGTAAAATTACAAAACGTGATAGTTTACAAGATTGAGTCACGTTTGAAACCTTTGACCAAAGGCTTTTTCCTTTAACGTTTTTTCCATTAGTGAAAACCTCACTTAAATCTTTGCGTAGTTTAAAAGATCTAAGCGTACATATAGAGGGACAGATAGCGGGAAGCGACTGTGTTTTATACTATTTATAATAAAACAGACTCTATATATATACATATATCGTGGGTAGATCATAGAATTGGGCAGATCGTAAAGTATGAAATCAAACTTTCACCAAAAGTCAAAAATAGGTGCGACGAGGATCAGAGCGAAGCAAAGCTAGGAGGATGGTGATAGGTTTCCATGGAAACCTCAGTTTTAACAGTTTTAACAGAAATATGATCTGCCCAGGAATATCATGATTGCCCAATTCTACGATGTGCCGACGACATATAACATGTGCCAAATACATATACATATGACATATACATATGACTATATGTGCGTCTAAACAAAGTTTTGTACGCAGTAACGGTCATAGTATCATCCGAGCATATTAAAAACTCTATTCGCATATACATACTTCAGTTTAAATCAATCATTGTTTGGTATAATTGAGTTTTGCCGTGTGTGGCTACGAAAATCAATATCCATTATTTGATTAGCCAACGCCACGAACCATGTATGTCTATGTAGTGTTCTATCAATTGGACACATTAGCTTAATTTACAGACAATAACAATAATTCTGTAACAAATATTGTTGTTTTCATTGAAAAACATTTTTGGCTTTAGTGTTTACAAGAATTCAACCAGCGAAAAGATTATTGTACTAGATATGAAATTAATTTCAATTTTTGGAATTGTTAAGCTGCTCGAGTCGGAGTTTTTTTTCACTATGGATGACTACTGCAGTCATTTCTAGTTATAATTTTATGACTGCGGAACTCAATATGTTGTCACTCAATTTTTTCAGGTTTTCAGAGAGCAGGATTGTTATTTTTGAAATAATTCTGGAAAAATGTTGTGAATAATGTATGAAGTGTACTTATATACTTTCATATATAAATTGTAAGGCGTATGGGATTTTATTATGATATTATGGGAAGTGGCAACAAAGTAAGAAGTAATGGTGTGCCGTAGTTTTATTAACAGGTTAAAATTTAAACCATGCGTCCTAACCGCGTAAGTGCCCGAATTTTATATGGCCCAATATTAAAACGTTACAATTGCAAGGTTTTACGAGCGATGAAATTTAAAACGTGATTTGGGGTAGGAATATCCCTAACATGAAATTGTTTTATGTAGAGTTTTATTGGGCGTGTCGCAACCCTAGCTTTTATGTTTTACGTCGTGATATTAAAGGTGTGTTATACATATGACATATCGTATAACTAAATGCTCGTGAAAATTTCTTTCAATATACATGATTTTACAAAATTAATGTTAGCAACTACAGTAGTAGAATAAACTGATGATGACAATGATTTAAAGAGGAATTTACATGTCACATGTATTGTATGAGCAATTGTATGAGTTAAAAATAAATTAGTGTTATGTCGTAATAACTATTTTTCGGGTATAATTTCACACTTTGGTATTTGTGTGAAACGACTAAAATCATAAATAAACTATGATTTTCCATAACTTCGATTATGGTACAACAAACAAAAAATATATAACTAAAGCTACAAATATAACCAACGCTACAAAGAAAGTTTTTGTTGTTGGAATTTTGGTATGAACTTTAAGCTCACATAGAAGTGATATATTATATTGTATTGGCTCAGTCACATTATTCTGTAATAAAAAATAAATCGCTGTGAAGGCGTTGTTTTTTTTTATGTATTCCTACGACCAATAACTAATGAATAACCATGGAATTACTTAGTAAGGAACTGGAAAGTGTGCTCTTATGTGCTAATGCAACGGAAGGTTACCAGAGTGTAGAGATTTGGCAGTACCTAACAACAACAGAACAAGGAAGTTATTAACAGTTGCAGCAGCTTCGGGGCTAAACATGTTACATCAAACAAACCTATTTCAATTTGGTCAGTTTACTCTTCTAATGTATAGTAGAATAGTATAGTATTTAACAATAGTAGCGAAATGTGAGTTATTATTTAAGGTGCATAGCCGCTGGCGTTATAATGACCAAACAACTGGGAGCATGTTGAAGTTAAAATTGTTTGGTTGTAATAATAGTTAAAGTTTAAATTTCGATATTTTTAATGGCAACAGTAGCAGTTTGAATAAAAAATACACTAATGACTAATGTGCAAAGCTATGGACAATGTAAGAAAGAGATCGTACTGAGTATCTACTTCATAAGTGCGATCTCTTTCAAACTTTCCTTTCCCCGAAAGCAGATAGAGTATGATAGTGTTAAAACGCCATGGATACGCTAAGAAACTGCAATAATAGCGTCTTTGTACTTTTAATATTCTTCTAGTTGCTGTTCGCGACTTCATTCGCGTTGAAAAGTATAAAACGCCATCTACCGTGGAATGGATCGCTAAAAATATCACCAAGCATTTGTCATGTTAGTCGCTTCACCGATTCTGGATAGATGGCGCTGTCAAGTATATCCCGGGCCAAGCCGTATTTACTACGTATTTACTTTTATTTTAGATTTCCCGTAGGAATGAAGCATTTTCCCGCGGTAAAAAGTAGCCTATGTTCATTAGGGATAATGTCGGCTTCTAATGGTAAAAGAATTTTTCAAATCGGTACATTAGTTTCGGAGCCTATTCTATTCGAACAAACAAACAAACATATCTTTCCTCTTTATAATATTAGTATAGATTGATATATTACTAAGTCAGGAATAAAGTCTCTTCGTGTTTGGTATGTATGAAGCCTGGTTAGCATTGATTTTTTTATCCAGATTTCAATTTATATTGCAATGTTCACCATTTAAGCAAATTAACTATATATTAATAGAAGGTTCCATATAATAACAGAAGGTTTAATGAACTGGACCTAAATAAACAAAGCTGCAAATGAAATCCAAACTGCAAATAGTTGTAAAATAAATACAACTATTTTAACGCTCGTAATGTAGACCTTAATGAAATGCTGTAAGATGTTTAATTTACTCGATAGCAGTTAGCTTAATTACTGTAGGTATGATTAAAGAAACTAGCCAAGTTAAGTTTCACCACAGTTATATATGAAAAAATAACAGAACCTTAATTGACTGTATCCTTGCTGGTCTTGTCTGGTTTAGTTAAGGTCGTTTTGTGTCTCAAAACAAAAAAATGTCTAAAATATAGAGACGTAGAGTGTAAAATGTAGAGTCGTAAGTTAAAATTATAAAGCAACAAAAATTAACAAAACTTGTATTTTTTGTTAATTTTATTTGGTGCAATTTCGTCATAAAAAACAGTAGTGCCTGTTTTGATTTTTGTAGTAAATTTAATTCCTTTATTTTATTATTATTTTGCTAAAAATAAAAACTAAACTACACTATTATATGCATTTGATACATTTTTATGTTAATATTAAAGTATCTGGGAAGGAAGTACACCAGCTTTTGGAAAAACATGTTAAATTTATCTATTCTAAACCTATTGCAAGTTTGAACTAGAAATTTTAGCTGTAAATAGTTTCTCGTCCAGTTATTACGGACAAAGGTACACAGGCTAAAAGCTTAAATTTACATCTATAATCTCTACTTTACGAATAGTGGCTAATTTTGTAAGCCAGCAGAACGGTTTACACAATTTCCACTCGGCTACGAATGAATTTAAAGACGCACCCTTTACGTGTAATTATTAAAATTAAACCGTTTTGAAGTGCGATCTCAAAGTTGCTCGTTTGTGGCCGCAAGAAAGTTATGAAATTCAGTACAAAGGACAAAGGCTCGACACCGGGGGCCATTTGCTCGGCGTACGTATTTGTTCGCGCCTAATTAAACATGGAGCAATGGCACAGGTAAATTATACGAGTAATGCGTCTCGCGTGATAAACAAAACGCGACTATAATACAGTCAAGTGTAAAAATATCAACCTTATCAATAGTATACCATCTATATATCGATTAAAAATATTAAATCTAAGATTTTTTCTAAGCAATATTTTTTTAAATTGTAAGTAATTAATAGTAATATGCCCAGTTGATTTATTAATAATTACAAAAATGATAAAACGAGATTAAACCTCAGTGGTTTTTAGTGTTATTTTATATATTATATGTTATTTTATATATTAGTAAAATTGTAAATAAAATAAATAAAAAGAAAATGTAATTTAGTAAAGGCATCATGAAATATGATGTTTATGTAATATTTTTCTCATCGTTAATATGTTTCGCTCGCATACTTAATTAGAACAATAAATATCAAAAAATTAAAATTAACAATACAATTTTTTAAACTAACATTAACATAAGAGTAGGTGTAGAAATCATATGAGTGCAATAAGTCTATTTCATAATATTTTTAGTAAAAGTCAAATTCTTCTTGTAATTTTAACTTTTTTTGTAAAGTTTCTATTACTTATACGAAAATTATATCTTTGGATATAAATTGCCAAATCTTTTGTGAAGCCTGGATTTTATGAGACTTATCAATTCTACCTTGTTTATTTAATAAATTGATAACTTCACAGTTGCACCAATAATTACAATTAAAATTTTGTGCCTGTTGATTTTGATTTTAATTCTATTTGATATATTCCTATATAAATGTTTTGATATCATTTCAAAATGCTTATAATTAATATTAGCGACCTCATTCCGCCAATGAGAGCGGTCCACAAACATTTGCATTCCCACCGATAGTGTTTACCAAATGCGAACATTTTGCAATCACTGCCAATATGAGGGGCTGGCGTGGACCCATAATACTTGATAATTGATATCACGACAGTTTAGATACTAATTTCGTTTTAATACACTCGTTGCGGACGTATTTAACTTAAACCCTTATTATATTTAGATTCAGTGGACTGATTTTGTGAATTACAGTTTAGAATATTCAAAATTAAGTTGAACGGCAAACTTAAAACGACATAATTATGTATTTGGGTCTGTTTTGCTCCCGAAGGATCATCAAAAAATAAAAATAAAATGAGCAAAGAAGACTGATTAAATTTTACCAACGGTAAGTCACAGGTAAAAGTTAATACCTTATAATATATAATTATAACTCTTTCTGGCAAAATTTACATTTTTTTCAAGTTTTTTTTTTTTTCAATTATAAGCTATTGTTATAAGTTGACCAATTAAGGATTTTTTATGAGTTTTACATTGTTAAGGTCTACTTATGATTTCCTATAACTTTTTTCCTATTATGATCACAAGAGAAATAAAAGTAAACAAGCTTTGAATCCACTTAGCCCTATTTTGTTTTGTTACTCTCAACCTCAAATTTCTCTTTTATTATTTTGTTAATACTAAAAGTTTAACACTTCATAATTTCCCTTTAAACAATCACGAAAGTGAAAGCGGCTTAACACGAGAAAGTCTGCTGAAATAAAATATTCTATTAGCAAAATCCTTTAGTCATAACTCAACTGAGAGTGGTGCGTTCCGCAGGCATCGCAGGTGGTCTTAATAAATACGAAAATGGTCTATTGCAGAGTTACTAATAAATTCAAGAGGCAATCAACGCCACGGGGGTGGGTAAAAATATTAATAGCCGAGAAATAATTATGTATTCATGACTTTCACCGGGAGTCGGGATGAAGTGAGAGCGAGGTATAGGTAAACTAAATCCCTTGGGATTTTGCGGAGTGTTGTCGACCTCTAGCGTACCGGCCAGTTCGACCTCGGCTAACTTTCGTTTTGAGAGTAGGGTTGTGTGCTTATTGTATTTTAGTCTTACGTAAAATAACTTTGAATTAACTACTCGCTTACCCAGTAATGCGTCATAATCTTTTCGACCTATATACTGAATTTTTCTTTAGCGCCCTTAATGATTCGTTGGTATCAAATCATTAAAAGGACCCTTAAATGATAGTCTGTGCACAGTATGAGATATATCATCAATTATTATTTTTTGTATATATTTTTTGTTATTGTTCACTTCGTATAGACAGCTTAATATTCATTAGTGGACTTTATGAAATATGATAAGAAAATAAAAACAAAATATAATTTGCCCTAACTAGTGTTATTGTTCTCTTTGCTTGTTCTCTTGTTAATGTTCTTTTTGCTATTACAATGAATAGCATAAATGTTTAAATTATAAGAAGTCTTATTATTTATTTAGACAAGTTTTTTCATAGTTTCAGTTAAGTGTATACCTACTCGTCTTATTAGTAATTTGACATTGCTAAATCGGTTTTACATACTTACCTCATCAATACTAATATAAATCTGTTAAGTATTGTGCATGTATGTTCCTCCCAGTGGCGTGCCTAGGGTTTCCGAATAGGGCAAGCCCGGCCATATTTCTGTAGTTCCTGACTTGATTTTTCTTCATTTTTCAACGAAATTGAAGGTATGCTATTGATAAAAGCTATTTCTTATTAGCTTTTAGCATAAAAAAGAATAACGAAGAACTAAAAAACGGAACAAACATCAAACAAACCTAGTGAATAAAAAATGAAATTATTTACCTATATACTAATTCGAATCTTCTATCTGTCATAAGGAATGACTGAATTACGTCAGAGTCAAAATGTCGCAAGGTGCAAATCAATTATTAAATCAAATCAAATCAATTTAATAGAAAGAAAAAAGAAACCGACTACCGTTATTGTCATGTCAACACAACTGAAGTAAGATACGAACGTACGAAACAAATTCACAACACAAGCGCGCTAACTTCATTACAGAGCATGCCCTTTCTCCGCTATATACCTAGCTATAACTATATTTAACTATTGGTCAACATTTCATACATTAGACAGAGAGAGAGCGATGACATCTGCAAGCCCGATAAGAAGCCCATGTGTGGGAGTGCGACAGCAATATAACTCAACCTCTCTGAGTTTGCCCGCGCGCAATAGAGCATTGATTGTTGGTTGGATAAAATAAAACGCGCGAACTTTTTCACGCGTTTCGTTCGACGTAAGAAGATAGTAAAGTTGTTATTTTTCTATTTAGGCAGTGCGTACAGTTAGGCCTGCCGGGCTTTTGGGCTTCTATGAAGCTACCGCCACTGGTTCCTCCATAACTCTTAAACGAATTAACTGATTTTCATGAAACTTGGTAGATAAACATTTAGACGTACAGGACACAGGATATTCTACTTTTTTCCTTTTTAAACGCGGACGAAGTCGCGGGCGCCAGCCAGTATTTTATAAAGTTACGCAAACGCAGTAGCGTACACTGTTAGTTTATAATATTAGTATGGAAGTATAGTGTGGATTATTCTTTGGTCTCGTTCACTTCGGTCATCAATCAGTCGTAAATCTAACGAGCCAATATCCATAAAATGAATCGCATTCGCGAGCTGGGCCACGCATGCATCGGGTGGGTAATTCTAGCACACCGAGCCGACGACAATGCCGCAATCGGCCCAGCAATCTGCATAATGGATTGCTCGGCCGAACGCGTCGTCCGGTCGCCGCTCATTCAATTGTCGCGGTCGTCGATGTGTCGCTCCGTTATTACGGAATACGGAATTAATAATTTCATGGGTGTATGCCACGTAGAGCCTTCGCACTGCACGCTTTTAATACTAGCCTCACTCATTATTAGAACCTACAAATTAAGACAATTGTCTTAAGTCAAGGTTTTCATGCCAATGTAGAGAGAGTTTATTATATACTAGCTGGTGCCTGCGACTTCGTCTGCATTGAAAAATATAAAAAATGCCTATCCTGTGTCCAATACGTGTAAATGTTTATCCACCAAGTTTCATGAAAATCAGGTAATTCGTTTAAGAATTATGGAGGTACATACATACATACAAACCTACACTTATAAATTTATTATTAGTATTGATTTCGTAAAAAAGAAAACAATCTAAATGAAGGTGAAAACCGCATCAAAATCCAGGATTAGGATTAGGATTACTCCAGATTTAGGAGTAATTTGCGCCCATACAGACAGGGGCCCAAAGCGACTTAAAATTATGCTGTGTCCTATACTCGTATAAATTAAAGCTTGGGTTTGTTAGACAAGGATAATTTGATGACTGAGATAATAGCCATCAGCTCTCGAGTCCGCAAGCTAGTTATGTCGAACAAGTGTTTTGATAAAATGTTGAAAAATTTAAGCGCTTAAAGCGCTTTGTAATCCCATGAGTGATTCGACACCGATGGGAATATAAATTTATCCGGTACCGATATCTCTGTAAATTTTAAATATTAACTTATCTTAGTCACATTTATTTATGTCCAATGTGAAGTTAAAATGTGTACAAACAGTAATTTGCAGAGTTAGTACCCGTTGGTAGTTTTGAATTTGTAATTTGAATATCAGATAGTACTTAGTTGGACGTACGCATCCCAAAGGACGTCTTTGCATATTTGACAAATGTATTGTTTATTAAGTAAATAAACGTTAGTTGGCCCAAAATGCAAAAGTTTTGATTGGTATTGAATTTTTAAGTTGATACATAAAATAACAATACCTATAATATAACAATGTGTTTTTGTGTAAGCTCATGTAAAATGTTTTTTGGTACAAATAAAAAGATTATTATAATTAATTAGTAAATGTTTGGTCTATCAGTATACATTTGTATATCTAAACACAAACTCAGACAAATTTTAATTATATGATATGGAGTTTAACTTTATTTTGCCAGGAAGAAACCATTTTACTCTAGAATTAAATTCTTGATTTTTGAAATTACTAAGATCAGAGTATATTTGAAACTAGCTGGCGCCTGCGACTTCGACCGCGTTGAAAAGGAAAACACTAGCCTATCCTATGTCCTGTACGTCTAAATGTTTATCTACCAAGTTTTATGAAAATCAGTTAATTCGTATAAGTTATGAAGGAACATACATACATACAATACCTGTACTTACAGATTTATTATTAGTATTGATATTGATTACTCAGAAATAATAGCTCTTACATTCAAAGGGTTTTCAGAACATTATGAACGCTAAGTAACTGTAGGTATCTATCGTAATTGATAGGACAGGTCGCTCAGCGGGTGGCATAGAACAAGATGTACGACTCAATAACCTCCTATAATCTGGGATGGCTCTCTAATGGACACTCAAGATTTATTAGTACCTATATTACACTGTTTACTGACAATAATGAAAGTCACAATGTTAATTTTTTTTTTATATATTCACCTCTGATGTATGCATTCTGTTCTGATTTCCTTTGAATTATATCCTTACTAGCTTTTGCCAGCGACTTTGTCTATATTCCTTTTTCTTATGAGCATTTATTCAATCTTATTGTTCACATAATATTTTAGAGGGGCGTTGATTAATCAATACTAATAATAAATCTGTAGGGGTCGGTCATGGAGTAATTTACTTTGTTTTCAGAAATATCGTGTATATAGGCTCTATACATGATACTGAAACTAAATTGACGATTTTTAGATTTTTTTCTGTATGTATGTATGTTCCTCCATCACTCTTAAACGAATTAACTGATTTTCATGAAACTTGGTAGATAAACATTTAGAAGTAGGTACGGGACACGTGATAGGCTACTTTTTATCTTTCAAGGTAAGCATGGCGAGCCTATTTTTTACTTCTTTCATGAATATTATTCAGTGGGCGAATATGGTGTGCGCTGACACGATAGATACAGGTTCCAATCTTACTAGTGTCTTTGTCATGAACTCTTTGTCATGAAGATCTACTTGCTTTATTAACTGCTCCATTGCATTGTTGAATATAAAGTGAGGTAATTTGCGTGTGTGAGAAAACTAATAATATTAGCAATATTTTTAGCCTTCAAATTCGCACTGCTGCCAAATACCTTCTAGGAAAAAAAAACACTTTCGTAAAATATTTTCGTACTTTGAGTTTTATTAGGTTAATATTTACTACTAAAATATTGGCCCCATTAAAGAGACAATATAATAAACGACATCCAACACCCTTATTAATTTCATATAAATTTTCTTGTAACAAAGGTCTTATGGAATCTGTTCCCGTAAACCCTTTATAATGGCAACTTAAGGTATTATAGAAAGGTAACTTATTGTGATTGTGCGGCGTCTAAATTGGTACTAGACGACTAGCAGAAACCAGTGAACCCTAATAAATTGAATTGTTCACTAAATTCCCTGTTATTGATATTTATTTGCGGTGCTCAACAGCATTATTTTCGTTTAAAATAAGTTTCTTTATGTGAAGGTCCTATGGCGTCGTATTAATCTTAGACATGCAACGCAAGTGCAAGTGCTGCAAATGCCCTGCCGACTTCAGTGAGGCTCTGGAATTCTTTACTCACCGAAATAAAACAGCACACAATCATAAGGTGGTTTACTGGTGTAAGTTGGCCAATTTTTAAGAATGCTAAGCACAGTATGTACTGCCACCACTAATAGTGACACATAAAAATCTTCCAACCAACAATTTTTTCATTAATTTGAACAATTTTTAATTCACTCAAACTTGGGTCCGTGGTGTTCGCCCACAGTGGTGTTTAGCACACGTGGTGTTTGCCCACGATTTGAATAAATTATTTCATACTTTTTTGTGCTTTTCGACTTAGTACAGTAAACCACAATTGGCTCAGTATGGTGGAATTAAAAAATAAATAAACATTTTAAATTGATCATAAAACAGGTAGTTCAGTAACTTTAGACGAAAAATGAGCAAAACTTCAGAAAAACTCCAACTAAGTAGAAAATTTGTATACACGTATCTTTTAGCTCCTATATTTTCCTATAAATTATAGTTAGCCTAATATTTTGAAGAAACAAAATTGTCACCTATTTATAAAATGGTGGATTATGCGTATGCAGGTCACACGAATATATAAGTGTTCAGTGATTACCTCGCAATAGAAAATTTATCAGATGATAGTTTATGTATTACTGTTAATAAATAAAAAAGTCAGCTGGCTATATCTTGGTGGAATGCTAGTCAGCTAATGCTCAGAAAGTGTAACGGGCTACCACTGCTCAACCCACCATCGGAGCCGCAGCTGACGTTCACAACGCATCATGATACAACTCTCTCAGGCATTTTACAAATTATGGACTGAGAGGAAATCATTGACGAAATTAGTGCCTGGCTTACGGACCATTACATGTAATTAATTATTTATTATTATTATTAATGTTCCAAGGGCTCTGATTTTAAATTTTTATTTTACAATGTCAGTTCAGTAATTGAAATCCATGAACAGCGCAGCCATTCCTTGTACATATGAGTCGCGTTCAGTCAATAGAAAAATACAATGGGTCCGGCACAATGGACGCCATTCAATGTTCTTAAACGTCCCCGGCCAAATGGAAATTTTACAGCACGGTCCAAGCTATCACCATGTAACCCGATTTCACTATATACCCTGAATAGAGTCATTTTCGTTGCATTGTGTGCTAACTTTTAATATCACTTGAGGCCATTCGATTTCATTTGACACCTGTGCTTTTATTATTCCATGTTCTATTTAACGGTAGACATGGTTTTACTGGGTTACTACTTCTTCATTAACCGCGTGTAACTTAAGGACACGCTGTACTTTTTTAAACGTTGTGGGAACGTTGGGGGATACCCGACACTGTGTGTCAAAATCTAACTACTTTCTAGTGCGGCCCTTGATGAGCGGGGTCGCGGTGACGTTATGACATGACATCGGTGTCCACGGCTATCCAGTGTGGGAAGAGCTACGTTCCTTGTGAGAACCTCGGCGTTCTCGAAAGTGGAGCCTGTATGGCCAAGGACACGCTGTACTAGCGAGTGAAGATAGTAATGAAGAGAAGTTGTTAACTTAAATTATAATCTAGGTGCCTAATAAGGTTTTACAGACATTTCTGTCAACTTCAATGTGAACAACCGAAGACAGAATGTCTTATGAAGTTACTTTAGCTGAATCTTTTCAGGCGTTTGAAGATCATCAGCACATTTCTTAGTTGTCGAAGGGATTACACTATCTTCCACAGTTGTATTGATGTGAAATTTAGTATACTGATACTGATTGGATGCTGCAGCATGTAGTAATCTGAGGGATACCCAAATGGATGTAATGGATGCCTGAAACCTAAACTCCTTATTTAACTTCTCCTTACCTAAGACATCGTTTTTGAGTTCTAGTTTCGTACAATTAAAACAATTTATTCTTTTAATACTATGATTATATTTATGTTTTAATGCGCCAATCTGAAGATACTTCATAACAGTGAGTCGTGATTTATTATTTACTTCTATAAATTGATTATATTTTATGCATTTATTTATACATTTTATGCAGTCGTCTTCAACATTGCGTAAAGACTATATGCACGTTGAAGAATCTGAAATAAAAACATTTTTTGTTACAGAATTCAGTTGTGACGAATGTCTCATCGGAATTAACAGACTGTACAGAAATTTCTCCAAATTTTAGATGAACAATTAAAATAGATGCTTAGTTAAATTTACGTAAAGTATTTTTTACACGTACAATAATAAATGTGTTAAGTGATAAAGGGACCAATCCTGCAGCTTTTGGTGTGATCGGGCGAAACCATCGTGACATCGCAATAATTATCAAACCGCGGAATCGAGGCGACACAGATGTCCAGTCACTAAGGTATATTGCGTCCATAACTGATTTGCTCTGAAAACAATGCAAACTGAAATACTAAGTTCCAATTTGAACGCTCCAATAACTCATACTGAAAAATCTAAACAAATACCTCATGTTCTACCAAACCTCCGAAGTAACAGTACAATAAGATTTGCATTTGAACTATCAAACTGTATGTAAATAGAAATGAGAACTGCACAGAAGCCATTTCCATCTAAAATTAAAAATAATAATAAGTACTTAGTTTTAAATAAATTTCTTAAGTCAATTCAAATTAAGAGGGAAGTATAGCTTTGCGATAGGTATTTAGGAAAACACATGCTATTGCTTGTGCGCTCTAGCCCCGGGGCAGTCGTGCGATAGAGAGCGTTGCAGCTTCCGACTGACAATAGTCCTTTTTTTGATGAAATTTCATTTCGGGAGAAAACAGTTTCCACTAACTAAATCTTAACAAATCACTTTGATTTTCATGTCGATCGTTTCAGCATGATATATTCTAGGTTTATAGGTTTCGCTTTTTATAAAAAAATAGATGATTTTTATAAAACAAACGGTTTAATTCGACAAAGTTTTAATCATAAAAAATAAGTTATTTGAGGTGCCTATAAGTTTGAATCTAATGCAAATTTTGAAAAAAGGAAAACCTATAAACTTAGTCTTTCACGGTGTCAATAACATGCAATGGAGATTGGAAAATATTTAGAAATGGAAAAAGTTTTCTCTTTTTGTATGGACGAGTGCGTGCTATTCTTCCCTCTTAAGTTCATGTAGAATTTACCCCGCTCATTCTATATATAACTGTGCCAACAATTGCATAGGTGGACAGGAATTGAAACATCATTCCAGCATTAAAAATATCTTCCACTTCTTGTGAATACCTGAAACCAGTCGTATGATATGATAAATAGGAAGTAGTTGACTTTGAAAACCCGTTCTTACTGGAATTGTATTTATTTATCTTTCTTATTATTCATTCAACACGTGGAAAGAACTAATATGTGAAACTTTTTTTTTTCATTATTTTCTCTACTTTTTTTTCATTTCACACTCTCCCCTGTAATTTGGAAGCGATGGATCTGTCTCTCTTTACAGACGACATTTCTTCCGAAACCGAGGTTACCCAACTCGCATCCTAAAAACCTCATGATCGCTTTCAGCGATTGGTTCAAGAACTAGATAATTGAGGTAAATCTCAAGAAAAGACTAGCGATGTTCTATTCCGTTTTAACGATATCACATAAGTATTAATATATATACATACATTAACTACTAACCATGCAACTTTTTCATATCTTTTAACATAATGAACAAATCGTTTATGGAGATTTGGATCCAACTCATCGACAAACTTAAATTGTCTGTGATTGACATTTCCAGTATTCACATAAAATATATTCTTCAAATTGTGTTTAATAACTTTTAATTGAGTTGCACCTTGAGAATAGTAAGTCCCGATTAGATTATCCATAGACAAGTGTGAAAATACAGCCCAAAACACAACCCCATGCTCCATTAAAACTGAAAGAAAAAATCTAAAACAAAGAAATTATTTTTATAAGTATTAATTTTATCCTATTATTAAGTTATTAAAAAAATAATGTCAACAGCGAACTTGAATACAAAGATATAATATTATTTGGATGCATGTCATTCGTAGGACTACACGTCAGAAGTGAAAACTTCTTAGCTTTACAAACTTGTAAATATTATTTTTGGGTTGTTAAGAAATATAATATTTTTTTCGGAATTAATTTATTTTTTTATTAGAAAATATTTTTATCAATTAATCATAGCGCCATCTATCTAAAATCCAACAATGGCATTTCTACAATGTAAATATTTCGAGGTACCTTTATGATGCTTTTGCAGGCACCATTTAACGTTGAATAATTAATACTTCTTGGGTGACGCTGACGTCATCTTAGTCATTGGTGTTTTATCCACTACGAAATTCTCCATATTATAAAGATCCCACTGTATCTAAGGAAGTTTTCACTTTAAAAAAAACTGAAACTATTATACATACTTGGGCCAGGTGTCCGTTTTAAAAGGCATGACTGCTGGAACGACAGCATTTGCATCTTGTAATCTCTTAGCGATTGGCCATAAAGACCACAGCAGTCCAACAATTGCTGAATTTGTGGTAACAATTTTACATAACTTCCACATATTTTCCTTATTGTTGTTTATAATTTTTGCGTCCAAATCGCTGTATGCACCGAATATGGGATCTATAAAAATGTTATCATTTTTATAGTTTGATACTCATCGTAAGAAGTATGTCAATTTCGTCACAGCATAGTTTATTTTAAACCCAGCTAGGGTTCTTACCTTTCATGACCTCGTGAATTTTGTCCACTCTTTTAACGTTGAAATTAATGCAACATGCTTTTAAAAGTAAGTTCAACAGTGGAATTGCAATAAACATCGCTTCTATTAGAGTAACTATGTCTCTGACTACCTGTAATTTATAACATATATCTCTTGTTATATCACTAATTGTTAACTAACTGCTCAAATTATTTTTTTTATTATTATCGACCGACGAAAACAAAAAAACAAAAAGGAGGAGGTACTCAATTCGACGCGTATATATTTTTTTTTATGTATGATCACGCATAACTTTTGACAGGGTGGTCCGATTTTGATAATTCTTTTTTTATTTGAAAGGGTGCACCCCCAAGGGGGACCCAATTTGAAAAAAAAATCCAACCCTAAGGGTAGGAAAACAGGGGATGATTGATTGTTCACTCACCGGTTGTAGCGTATACCCACGCATAACTTTTTACAGAGTAGTCCGATTTTGATAATGGATAGGGTATACCTCGAAGTTGGTCTTGTATAAATTTGGAAAAAAAAAATCCTACCCTAAGGGTGGGAAAATGGGGGTGGGAATATTAGATTACAGCCACAAAAAAATATAAAATAAAACTTTTTAACAAAAAATAAAACCGCCGAAAAAACTGAAAAGCATAAAATAATCTTATTATCATTTTACCTAAGTAATTTTGAGTCGGCGCCAAACAAGCAAAAATTACGTAAAGAATGATGCACGGCGGCGACTCAAAATGCTTTTCAGTTTTTTCGGCGGTTTTATTTTTTGTTAAAAAGTTTTATGATTGTGAATTTCCAATATACTCTTTAACTGAGATTAAGTTCTTTAGTATCTTTACAGAAGACCTTTGTGAAAAGTTAATACGTGAACTTTTGTGTTTCAGTGAATAAGAATTTCAAATATTCAGGAATATTCACTAAATTTTTATATTACTAAAGGTGGCAGGCAGGCTGACAGTCCACTTGCGGATAGTTAGTTAATTAATTAAACAAGTAATCTTTTCAAAATTAAATAATATCTTACCAATGTTACATAGAGGACATGCTGTGTATTGTAAATTACGCACCAAATGCTTACTAGGACTCTATAAACGAGGTGACATTTTTCTTTAAATTTTGAAGTTTTATTTAACAATTTAAAATAACCAGACCAAATCAGCATGTTATACACGGGTATAAAGGAATCAAAAGGTTGAACATCTTCTCTGGGTTCGTCAGTGATCACAACAATATTATTCTCCATTTTAAAATTTTCCCTTCCAATCTAATGGGCTCACGTAATAATATTAGATCGCGATCAACGTGTAGTTTTATTAGAACTACAGATGTATAAAAAAATAATCACCCTTACGAATATTTATGTCGCTAATGCCTTCCATAATTTGGTGGAGTTCCGTAATTATATAAAAATGATAATTCATTTGTTTTTCAGTAGGGAAATTGGAAATTTAAAAAATATTATTTAAAAAATTAAAATTTACTTAGTAATATTTATTTGTCTTCTATATAGATTTTAATACCATATTGAAAGTGCACTAAGTTTGAAAGTACACTAAATTACTATACCATAAGTCTTCAAAATGACTTTTATTAGATCATGTTTTTTTTGCATTATCCAGTCTACTAGATATCTAGTTTTGCACGCGACTTTGTCCATGCCCCTTTTTCTAATGTGTTAAAACATTTATTGAATATTTATTACTAATATGTTTTTGTTATGAGTTGAATTTTCATTTTTAGATCATCCTTCAGGTATGCAAAATTTCTTTATGTTCGGTTGAATAGTTAAAGCGTGAAAGCGTAACTAACAAACCACAATATTTAAAACTAAGAGGTGATGCAAATATGCTGCTGACCTTATTAGGATATATAATGACGAATTAGGAGATAATTTAATCAAGTAGGGTCTGGCAACCTTTACTCTCTCATTGAAACCCTCCCTTAAAGATAAGCGCTTCAGATTGCCTAGTTTATGTTATTGTAGAATGTATTGTATCAATACTACGACTTCAAAACGGCTAGACCAATTTTTATGAATTATGATTTGTTGAATTTGTATGCGCCCCGAATACCAGGACATACATAATCTGAATTCGTGAAATATTTACCAATAAAAATTGTGAATAAAAATCATTTTCACATACAATCATTTGTATGAAACTTAAATGTTCTAAAAAATATTAAATAGACAATAATGAAAATAAATAATTATTCTAAAAAAATGGAACCCTAAAATGTTCTTCAATAAATTAGTGAAAAAAGAATTCATTAGCAATCGATCATTGATTGCTCATCAAAGGTATAATTATCTAAGTAACTTCTTCGTTTGAATATTAAACACATAATTAGATGCTTTCGCTGTTACAAGGTTTCATTGAATTATTTTTAATTAACCTATTGCACATCGCCACAATTGCGCTATTTTTTCAATTATAAATTATGTTTTTCCACCGACTTTATATTTCAAAAAGGAGAAGATTCTCAATTCGACAGTATTTTTTTATGTTTGTTACCTCATAACTTTCGACTGGGTGAAACGATTTTGATGATTCTTTTTTTTATTTGAAAGCTGGTGTATCCCGTGTGGTCCCATTTCAATTTGGTCCAGTTCTGACAATGGCATCTATGAGAAAAGACCATGAGACGGTTTGAATTCGGTTTATTTTTTGTTAAAAAGAGTTATATAAGTTTAATTAGTAAATATTACTATATCAAGCTTTTAAGATATAAAATAGATAGTTTGAGGTAATCAATAATGTATAGTTAGTTATATCACCATTGAAAGACGAAAAAATGATAGTATTACATAGATTTAGTTATCTATTAGACCTATATATAAAATTATCGCATGCCAATTACAATAAGGTGAAATACAATCTTACTATACTTTTGCTATGTTGATTGACATAAAGATTTCGAAGGATACGAAGGTCTAGCTTATTTGCTAAGATTGCACAAGCAATTCTATTGTTACTGAGTTAATGTAGCTAGATATCCACTTAAATGGAATACAGTATTAAAATTTATTTAAGGTCTAAGATGCCTAGAGACAAGCGACGAATTGTATGCCACTGACCCTTCTTTTGAAGAGTAATTAATTGTACATACTTAGTCATTCCGTGTCAAAAACTGAGAATGATATCCGTATTTATCTAAAGTGTATTATGATTATGAAAATTAATTTATTGAAAATATTATATTTAAAAAATCATATCAACACATTAGAGAATCTTACAAATAATTCTCATGTTTGTGTTTAGTAATATCGCCTGTTTATACAAAAACGAAATAATCACAACGAAAGCAATCTTAACTGGTTACCATAAAAATCGAACACACGATGCGATGTGCATATTTACATTTACTACAGTCATAAATGACTGTTCGGTCCGAACAATGAGCAATTTACTCGTCAATTGCAAAGAATGCACCACACAATAATATTATGCGGCGGCTGCGGCCCTAACAACTTGTTTACCTATGTTGGCGCTGCCACTGTTTCTTTCGCAGCTCTATTTACTACCCAAAATCAGTAGTTCTATTTATGCTTAAAGGTACCAAAAGTCAAAATTGGACTACACAAATATCGGCAGTAACTACCTCCTTAGATTACAAAACCAGCGATTAGCGGGGCAGAGCGGAACAAAGCGGACGACAGCGATAATATAAATGTATGAAATTTAAGGTTGGTAGTGTCGAACAAGGCGGAGCGAGGCGACTGGAGACAGTGTGCTGCTGCGAGCAAAGCCGTACCGCTCCGCTCGTTTCGTAGTCTCAGCCTTACAGAAGACTGTAGCAAAATAACAACTCAAGTGTTATTGAGTTTCGCTTCAATAGTGAAAGATGCCAGAACCCAATGGGAGCTCACCCCAAGAAGAAAAGCTCTTTATCCTACTCAGTAAAGCCGCTCATTTTCAACTTCCATTACGTTGCTTGTGTTACCAGTCAATAGCAGCCGGCCTGCTGACATCTACATTAAAATATATGTACAACCCACTATTACAACCTCACGACACATCTTTAGATACAACCTCGCTGACATTTGTTTGAAGTCTGCAAAAAGACAGCGAAAGATACTTACAGTGGCAAAACAAGTGTTGCGTTATGAAAAGTTAGCAAAATACTAACGTGACGTCAAACATGCGATCGTCTAGTGATGCTTTTACACCTTTGTGCATACACATTGTGTAGATTTAGGAATAAAGCATGACACATAAAACATACTGTACGATTTGTGGCACTGATACTGAACCAATTCAATGTCAATTGATTTTCTGACCTGAATACACTGTTTTCTCTAATCGTGTCTAAAATATGGTCGAGACACTGCCATTAGATTCATTGGAAAGTGTATACACTCAACTGTCGCACATGGCATTATTTAAACCAGTAGCTAAATCAAAAACAATTTCCACGAAAAAGCATTTGTTTCGTAGACTTTTCGTTGCATTTATGTTGATAGTATTTAATCTTCAATATTTATTATATTTATACAATCAGGCAAGTACCTAAGGAAGATATTTATAGAATAAATAAAGAGTTACTAAAGTGTGTTTTGGACGCGACTAAAATAATTCACTAAAATATATTTTGGACATTTTGTTACTTTTGAAGTTGTTACCTTTATATGTAGTTAGTACTGATGGGCTTAAAGCTCTTCTTAAAGACTTGCATTTAGCAATGTATAGTGTTATGTATTAAATTAAAATACAAGTTAATATGTACATCTATTTATAATTTCTAATGACAGTGAAAATTTGTAAACAATCGTTGCTATGCGCTAGTTTTATCTATGACACGCCTCCGCCGTTATTCCCAGGAATCAGAGGCGCAGGAAGTAGCTGGTCAAGGTGTCGAATCCATACACGTCCGCTGTCCGTCCTTATCTCGTAGTGTACGTTTCCTAGACGGCGGGTTACTGAGCCAAACTCCCACTTCTTTCCTGATACGGAGTAATTCCGAGCTTGTACTCTGCTCTCTAGTGCCAACTCCCTTACACTTGTATTGGCTCGTGGAGGGACCTTCGGAGGTGCACGTAGTTTGGCTACAAGTCTTGTTCGTACTTCTCTCCCTAACATCATCATGTAAGGTGTATCTCCAGTTATTACTGGCGTAGCTCTGAGGGTGCTCTTAACCCTACGGAGATTCTGTAATAGTCCGCCACTCTCCCCCTCTAATTTGTGCAGCGATTTTTTTATTGTTTGAACAAAACGTTCTGCTTGTCCATTTGTAGCCGGATGGTATGGAGCTATAGTTTTATGTACTATATGATTTTTGGTTAAAAATTGTTTAAATTCTTCTGAAACAAATTGTCTTCCATTGTCCGATACTAATGTATAAGGTATTCCAAACGTGTCGAATATTTCATCCAATTTTTGGATACAGAATGTGCTGGTTGTCGTTTTGGTTGGAATGATTTCTACCCACTTTGAAAATGAATCCACGACGATGAATAATTGATAACCCGATATAGGGCCTGCAAAATCAATGTGTATTCTTTGCCATGGTCCAGAAGGCTCTTCCCAGTGGTGTAGGTGGGCTTTCGGTGGCTCGTTTTGTTCTAATCGACAAGTTCGGCATGATTTCACTTTGTGTTCGATATCTTTATCAATATTCTTCCAATAAACATAACTGCGGGCGAGAAGTTTCATTTTTAATATACCAATATGTCCTGTATGAAGTTCGTCTAAAATTTGTTTCCTTAATTTGTAAGGAATCATTATCCTGGTTCCTTTTAAGATGCATTCATTTTGTATCGTTAGTTCGTTTTCTTTATATCCTGACTCTCTGAGTGAAACGCCTGATCGCAGTTTTTCTAACAAGCTTCGTAATTCCTGATCTTCACTTGTTTCTTTGGAGATTATTTCTGGAGAGATATTTAGCGAGTTTAGTTGGCATAGTTGAAAAATGTAATGTTGATCTATGTTATCATTGTTTATCTTTTCAACGGGAAAACGTGATAGAAAATCGGCATTGCAGTGTTTTATTGAGCTTCTGTATTCAATGTCGTAATCAAACCCAGAAAGAAAATGCGCGTAATGAAATAATCTCATTGTGCTTAAGGTCGGTAGGGTTCGGTGTGGGTGAAAAATTGATGTAAGAGGTTTATGGTCCGTGATTAAAATGAATTTTCTGCCATAACAGTAGTGGAAAAACTTTTTTAATCCCCAGAAGATTGCGGTTGCTTCTTTGTCAATTTGACTGTATTTCTTTTCACTGTTAGTCAAGGACCTTGATGCAAAGGCTATCGGTCGATCTGATCCATCTGGTAATCTATGGCTGAGAACAGCACCAAGGCCAGTCGGTGAGGCGTCTGTAGCCAGTATTAATGGTTTATTCTGATCGAAGTGTATTAGGACTCGTTCACTTGATAATTCTTTCTTTATGTTTTTGAGACTTACTTCGCAATTTGCTGACCAATTAAATTTTGTACCTTTCTTCAATAGCTCGTTTAATGGGTTCGTGATGGATGCGAGGTTGGGAATAAACTTATTGTAATAATTTGCCATACCTAGGAATGTTCGTAATTCATTAATGTTTGTTGGCCGTTGTGCATTTAAAATTGCTTTGATCTTGTCTTGGTTCTTATGTAATCCGTCTTTGTCTATGGTGTGTCCTAAGTAATTAATGCTTCGTTTGAAAAATTGGCATTTTTCTTTGTTCACTCGAAGGTTGCTATCCTGTAATTTTTCTAGGACTTGTCTTAACCTGTATAGTAATTGTTCTTCGGAGTAGCCTTGAATAATTATGTCATCGAAGAAGCATTTTACTCCTTCAAGGTCCTGTAGTAGTTGATCCATAAATTTTTGCCAAAGGCTTGGAGCTACTTTAACTCCGAACATTAGCCGGTTTACTCTAAAAGTACCTTTATGTGTACTTATAGTTTGTAATAAGGCACTTTCTTCGTCCATTACCATGTTCATATAGGCTTGGGTTATGTCCAAGGTGCAGAAAAATTGACCCCCACTCATTTCAGCTAAAATGTCTTCAATAATCGGTATTGGGTATTGCTCGTCTTTAATCATTTTATTTAAGGTGATTTTATAATCAGCACACAGTCTGATGCTACCGTTTGGTTTTACTATCGGTACGACAGGTGTACCCCATTCGGAGTGTTCAATTTTTGAAATAATTCCCTGTTTCTCAAGTCGGTCGATTTCATTGTCTACTTTGGTTCGTAATGCATATGGTATTCTGCGTGGTTTGATGAAGATTGGTTGGGCGTTTTCTTTGAGTGTCAGGTGGCCTCGTATGTTTGGAATTTCTCCTAGATTTGGGTTGAATACAGTTGTTTTGTATTTTTCAAGTAATTTTTCAAGTTCCTGTGATATATTTTTCTTTGTTTGGATACTTCTCATATCGGCGAGATTTATATTAAATTCTTTCATCCAGCTTCGACCTAAAATAGGATCTACATCCTTGTTAATTATGTATAATTTTCCATAAAATTTTTGATTTTTGTAATTGCATTTCACATAGATTACGCCCATGGGTCTGAAAATTTCGCCAGTGTAAGTTTTAAGTTTCATGTTGGTTTCGAATATTTTCTTGTTAATGTTCAGCTTTCTGTAGTCATGCAGTGATATTGTAGAAAGTGTCGCTCCGGTATCAAATTCCATGTTCACTTTTTTTCCTTCAATGTCTATGGTTATCATGTATTTGTCTGAAGTTTCACTCTTAATGAGGTTGATTTCTCCGATACTATCAGCACTTAGACTGCTTGTAGAGTTGTCCAGTAAGTTCGTTTCGTTACTTCTACGTTTTTGTAGGCAGACTCGAGCTAAGTGTCCTTCTTTTTGGCACTTACGGCACGTGCTTTTTATTGCACCGCAATCATTTGCTTTGTGATCATCCTTTCCGCAGCGGTAGCATTTGCCCTTAAGATCTCTAATAGAGGTAGGTGATTTGAAATTGTTCCTTGGCCCGATTGTTGGTCTGTTTTGCAATTTCGACACTTTGTTGATGCCAGTGTTGTCTTCCGACGATTTTAAAATAGATGAAGATATGTTTGAATTTTCATTCTTTCCCATTTCCATAGATGTTGCAATATGAATTAATTCTGTAAATGATATCGTTTCTCTTTCTTGTAAAATTTTTGTACGAATATCTCCATCTCTTAAACCTCTAATGAATTGTAATGACAAGAATTGATCAAGGGAGGGTTTCTTGCAATGTAAGCATTTAAAATCGCAATTTAGTGACAATCTCTTTAGTTCCGATGCGTAAATAGCAATTGTTTCGTCTGCATGTTGTAATCGTGATATAAAAATATGTTGAGACGCCCATATGCTTGGTTTTGGATCAATAAAATTGTCTAAAATATCTGTCAGTTCTTCAAATGTTTTGTTGATTGGGTCGTCTGGAGAGCATAGGTCGTGAATTCTTTCATGTATATCCGGAGGTAATGTACAGAGCAACGTGTATACTTTTGTTTTGGAGTCCGAAATGTTGTGAAGTAATAAATATACAGATAATCTTTTAATAAAATTCTTGAAAGTTTCTTTTTCTTGAAAGGGTTGAAAATTAAGTCTCGGCTGTGATTCGCGCTGGGAACAAGACGCGGCAGCCGCATGGTTGGTACTATTTGTTTCGGAAGTTTTGTAAGCATTCAATAATTGTGAAAATTTTGTACGTAACATAGTGTACATTTCTTCTATCTCATACCTGTATTGAATTTCCGTATCTATGTTTTCGTCTTCAGTTTCTATTTCAATTTGTGTCTGTAATTCCTGTAATCCTTGATACGTATTTTGTAGTGTACTTAGTCGTGTTTCTATTTCTTCGAAAGTGTATAATCTTTGTTCTTCTTGTAATGTATTGCTTGTTTTCGTTAGTACCCCACGTAGGGCAGCTCGTGCACGTTTTATTTTTTTCAATTCCAACGACATCGTCGCCAATTTGTTATGTATTAAATTAAAATACAAGTTAATATGTACATCTATTTATAATTTCTAATGACAGTGAAAATTTGTAAACAATCGTTGCTATGCGCTAGTTTTATCTATGACATATAGTATACAAGTATACAGAGATAGCTAAATATAATAAATTAATTGAGCTAAAGGTTACATATTTAATGAAGAATTTTAATAATTTAAATAATAATAAAATTAATAAGATATTTAGAAAAATGCCTAGAACTCATATAAAACACGACTTCATAAAAACCCTTTTAAGCTTGGTATTATAAAAGCAAGGCAAGCTTGGTGCGCGTTAGCTTGGTTTTTTTGACGTCTTGTTTGTATTCGTGTTAATATGTGCGTGCGAAGATTAGCGTGGACGGATCCATAAAACAAGGGAGAATAAAATGAAAAATAATAAAAAAAAACTTAATAAATTAAAAAAATAATTTCAACTTTTAACTGAAATTAAGGCAAATATTTCATATATTTATTTTAATTTACAAACCCTTAGAATTTCATATTTATGAATATTAATTTGAAAATAATGGTTTTCAAAACCTTAATTAAGAATAAAATTTTGTATTAAAGGTGCGTGTTGGTGATTACGACGAGGTTATCGAAGGTTTATATATTTCTATTCCTGTGACAAGTGGTGTAGTCAAATATGTTGTTATGAACATAAAATCGAGTAGATTTGATAAGCTACATAGGATGTTAAACGGTTAGTACCTTAAAAACAACTTATAATAACTTAAATATCTTAATTTTATTGGAATTTACTTCCTAAGAATCGATTTTCATATAATATAAGCCCGGGGTATGAAAATTTATGGGAGTATTTAATCAAAATTGTCACGCATTATGCGTTATTTTCATTTTTCGCGCTATCTACAAAATATCTCCGAAACTAGAATATGTAATGTAAAAATACTTCCTCGCGAAAACTAGATGGCACCGGTATTCATATATAATGTAATAATAATTCAAACAGAGATGGCGCTGATAATAATTCGTTATGAGAAATGTTTTTATAAATATATTTTTTTACACAGCCAATATATTTAAAGCGTCATGTCTCCAAGATGAAACAATAATGAAAGAAAATAAAACTGAAATTGTACGCATGTCGAAATATTGCAATAGCGCCATTGGAGCATATATTATATTGTGGTTTACAACAATCATATTCGATAGAAGTAATAAACGAAAAGCTGTTTTACCAATGTACTTCCCGTTTGGTACTGACAATTGGCCGGGGTAAGAATTCGATTTATTTTTGTATAAAACATTGGATACATCTTATTTATTCTCTTCTTTTCTTAGATCTTAGTACCCTGGGGAAGATCGTGTTTCGTTGCTTTATTATTCGTTACCATTGGGAGGATCTCAGCCGTAGAACGTCCACTGCTGTACACAGAACTCCCCCATAATTTCTCGAAATAAACAGTCTGAAGTAGCCTGGATTCACTGCCGACCAGCGGCCCTTACGACCTTGTGTGTCAATCTTGTGGGTTGACATCCACCTTCCGGCCCCAGCGGCCGTCGCGTCGGCTCTCCTTACTATGTGTCCTGCCATTTTAACTTACTAATCTGCCGGGTTATGTCGGTAACATTCGTTCGTCTATGAATTTTCTCATTCCTAATTCTATGTCACAGTGTAATTCGTGTAAGCACGAAGCCTTAGATTAGCCTTAGATTGAAGCCTTAGCACGTTAGAGATCATTGTAGTAGATAATAATAAAAATACTTTATTATAATAATATAATCTGATAGTTAAAATCATACTATCAGATTTCTAACCCCCTTCATCCTAGCTAGAGAGTAAATAATATCTTGAATACGAACTATACTTCCTTCAACAACATCAGAAAGTTACATTTAGTCATTATAATGAACCTTAAATATTTTTTTGCATCTATGATTACAGATTTATTTTTGCATGTTTCTACAATGGTATACTTCTGTTTTGGGTTGGCTCAGGTGCCATGAATATTGACATAGTTCTTTCAGGATATTACAAACAAGCCACCGTTCAACTTAGAATTATAAAATATCATCTAAGTCAAGTCCAAGGAAAACCGAGTGATATTAAGTTTTTGTCCGACCTAAAAAGCGAAGCAATTTTAAAACACCTTGGATACGAAATTGTACTACGTAGACGCAGAATAAAAGGCAAATTTGAAAATGACTTTGTGTGTATCATAAAAAGATACAACAAAGTATTCAGGTAAGATTGCATAATTTGTAAAGATTCTTCTGAACGTTATGAAATTACAATAAATGCATTTCTTTTAAGGTTTGCAATGGAAGTCGAATCAACGTTGAAGGAAATTTTGTTGATACAATTATTTTTCTCGACTAGCAGCATATGCATATGTATTTACAAAATTTCTAAGGTAATATTTTCTGTCACTTTATTTTCAACCGACGAAAACAAAAAAAAACAAAAACGGAGGAGGTACTCAATTCGACGCGTATATATATATATTTTGATGACGCATAACTTTTGACAGGGTGATCCGATTTTGATAATTCTTTTTTATTTGAAAGGGTGCACCCCCAAGGGGGTCCCATTTTAATTTGGAAAAAAAATTCCAACCGTAAGGGTAGGAAAACAGGGGATGATTGATTGTTCACTCACCGATTATAGCGTATAACCACGCATAACTTTTTACAGAGTAGTCCGATTTTGATAATTCTTTTCTTTTTTTAATGGATATTTTTTTGGAAAAAATACTTCCTACTTTAGAAATACTTTTTTTAAAATTTTACTTTATTTCCTTAGGGGTGGGAAAATGGGGGTGGGAAAATTAAAAATTAAGCATGTAGTAAATATTAGATTATAGCCACAAAAAAATATAAAATAAAACTGAAAACTGAAAAAACTGAAAAGCATAAAATAATCTTATTTTGAGTCGGCGCCAAACAAGAAAAAATTACGTACTGAGTGATTGATGCGCGGCGGCGACTCAAAATTACTTAGGTAATAAAATAATAAGATTATTTTATGCTTTTCAGTTTTTTCGGCGGTTTTATTTTTATCTGCATTCCAATCAGGTTTTTCCACAGGTACTTCACTTCACCTCTCTTATTGACGTTATTGACAATAATCTGAATTCACATAAATCTAGAATGGGTACAATTTTAGTACTCCTGGATAATTCCAGGGCTTTTGATTCAATTAATACTTCTTTGTTACTTTCATAATTATCCTATTATACTTAGTTTTACTTCGTCGGCAGTTTCTTGGTATGAAAATTATCTTTCTGGCGTCGGCAAATAGTTGAAACTAGTTTCTGAATTGATGGCATCAAAATATCGAACTGTTTTTTTTTTTCAGCTGGATTTAAACACTGAAATTTTATACGTTATCCTGTGTCTAGGATGCATGCTTCTAGAGCTATACATGTTTTGCTATTACGGCACCTGTTTAGAATACGAAGTAAGTACACGATTTGCATTGCCGATCCTAATAGGTTAAACCCATTGAAACTTTATATAACTAATTTATTTACTTTAATCAAATCCCGATTTTTTTTTAATGTATTAGCTGGACTGAACTTTTATTTAGAGTTTTAATAATTTAATTAATCAGCTGTCAAGAATAAAACGTCATTCTATTTTCAAATGTACCTGTAACACTGTGTATCTCCCGTTATTATTTATTTACTCTAAAAAATCTCTCTAAAGTGAATCCTCCATGCATATCCGTGAATTACCCTAGTCTGGGTAGAGAAATTCGATTTCAAACCTAAATTCTTACCAATATCGGAGGGAAGGAAAATTAAATTATCTTTTTATTATTTGTGTTACTCAGAGCAAAAGCTTAATTGAAGCAGCTTACGAAATCGATTGGTTGTCATTATCGCCGCGACTGCGTCGTCTAGTGATTATCACTTTGCTCCGATACTCTCGTCCGATGATACAAGCTGTTGGACTTTTCACCGTGTCTATCCACACTTTTTTAACTGTAAGTAAGTTATACTTTTTTCTCATCTCAACCCTATATGAGGTCCAAATGGTGGACATAGGCCTCCCTCATAATTATTTTTTAATAGGGACGGTTAGAAGCAGCCTGGATCCAGCCCGACCCGCGACCTTTATTAGGCCGTCGGTCCACCTAGTGGGTAGACTTCATATGTTGTGATTACGGGTACGTGATTTCTACTCGAGAACCTTCCATCCCCAACAGCCGTCGTCTAACGGTACTATCAAACGTAGCATCACCAACGTAGCAGGGTTGAAGGGTGCGCATTTTTTGTGTTACCTAGGCCAGTAGTCTTCGGGGGTGGATGGATATTGTCAATATTTTCCACATTTGGCAGCCTGGTTCATAAGCGCAGTTTAACACTACTGTCCACAGAGGGTGCTGCTGCCCACCCTCTGGTTCTAGGAAACCTAAAGGTAGAGATGAGGGTTACTATTTTAAGCCGATACCCCACAGCTCATTAGACTTAGTTAGAGCTTTTAACTAGCTTGCATTTTTTTTCAGGTGGTCAAATTATCATATTCCCTGTTTACCATTTTAAATAAATGAATATTTTACCTTTTATGGAGAAATTATATTATGAGGTAAATTTAATTCCTTAATTTAAAAACATATACTAATTTAAAAACATACAACAAATTATGTACTTGTTGCTTTTGTAGTATTTCTGTGTTATGTTTGTAATTATATATGATGTATTTTCTATTATTATGGACAACTCAGGTGTACGCTAGAAACTTAACCGAGTTTATATTATAGCACCTTATCTGTATACCATTTATTGTTTTGTGTAAATAAATAAAAAAAAAATAAAAAAAGAACTTGAGCAAATGTTTATTCGTTACATTTGATTAATTAATAATTTGAACACATCAAGATGGTGGCAGCCACACTTGAAAATGCTGCCCATATGACAATTTTTTTTGAAGTGAAGCTTCAAATATGGCGTCCCGAGTAATGTCTCGTGCCTTTGAATCGCGGCCGAGTTCGCGCACCACCTCGCGAGCAGCTCGCGTGAATTTTGACACATGAGCGACGCTCTCTCGAACGTCTTCTGTGGGTAACTGAAAACATTAAAATATATATAATAAAACAAAACACACTATAACATGATACTACGACTATGGAAGTCTCAAAAAACGGTAAGCTCAGCCTTCAGCCTTCTGATTCAACTACTTAATTCACCGTACTTCGTTCTTTATGTTGTCAGTTCAAAAGTAAATTGTAAAAGATAAATCACCTGATCGTTCGGTGGAAGTGGGAGTATGTGCGGATATATTCTTAGCCAGTCGCCGACTCGCGGAGGTGCCCGGTCCCAGCGTTGGCCGTTGCCCCAGCAGCACGCAGCGAGCATACGTCGCCTCGACCCAGCCGTCGCGTAACCGCCACGCCAAGTCTCCTCAGTCTCCGTATTACAAGCTCCTGGACATCCATACTGAAAACGCATATTAAAACTTAAACGTTAATCTTTCAATTCAAATATTAAAATGACAACTTACCAGATCACATTTTGGTTAATATTCTTAAAGAATAAGCATTTGGATTTACACCACTAATTTCATTAGTAATAACAGGAATAATATTGCCTACCTGCATATCTGAATTATCCATGTTTAATGAAGTTTTGCTTGATCTTGTATTGTTCGTGTCTTTACTTTTTCGGTCTTGTTCATATGTTTCCTGAAAAAGTAAAATAATAAACAAATTATATTATCAAGGAACCAGGTTAAAAAACTTAACTTTAAAAACTTAAAAGACTTAACATTAACTTAAGGTATTAAAGTTAAAAACTTAGAAGATCCTTGTTTTCGAATAAAAATACGTCAATAAGTTGTAAAATTTAAGATATTATACTATGCTAGGAGAAAAAAAATGTTTTTTTTTTGTGAACGTGTGTTTTAATCTGCAGTCTTCACAAGCAAAATACTTACACTATTTGCATGTTTGTCGGTCATAGGTGGATTTAGCGTAACACAGTGCATTGGCATTGTGCGTCGGCGCCGGAATCTCGTACCTCTTCGTACACCACCTGAAGTGGGAGGCCTAATGTTACGCGGCAAGCAAGTGACACCTCCGCCGCCACTCTCATCTTCTGAATCACTGGAAATGTATACAATAAGCTTATAAAAATAGTATTACAGCTTACAGCTTAATAATAAGCTCAATAAATGTACAGCTTTATAAAAATAGTATTAAATATGACAAATGCTTTGACGGGCTGTTATCATGTCTTCTCCTGTATATCATACTGACTCCTGTATGTCTTAATTTTGAATTAAAGAAGTAACAGCAAAAGTTTCTTACGGGTATTGTATTTACACATAAATTTCCGTTAAATTTCCAAATAGGCAACCAGTATAGAGGAAGAAAAACAACGGTGAAAAATCACCTGTTAAGATGAGGCGTTGATGGAGCCTGCAATTGCGAGAGGCCAGTATGTCTCATTGGAAGCCCTAGCAGATCGAAGAGTTCGTGTAACATTGGCCTCTTTACAGTCACATCTGCTTCGCAGTCAGCTGCTAGAGCAGGAGACAAATTCACCTGAAATATAAAAAAATAGGAATTTAATTGCTTATTTACACAAGGTGATGTACTACTCGTTATGCACTCCAAATGCTACATAACCAACCATTTCTTACCGTACCACCATGAAGTAACAGTAGGTGTGCTGTTGTTTCCCTATGCGTTCCCAATAGAGTCGTCGCGGAACTAGCAATCGTAGGTGTTAATTATTATGTACAATACAAGGGGGAAGTATGAGGCTCTCGAATGGTAGAGGCTTTGGATCCTCTTTATGGAAAATTTCTATTATTAGGAAATTCAATGCCAGTGATTCTCTCGTAAATAAACTAAAAAATATCTATATTATAATAATATAATATTATAAAGAGGAAAGAGAAAGATTTGATTGTTTGTTTGTTTGTATAGAATAGGCTCCGAAACTACTAGACCGATTTGAAAAAAACTTTTACCATTAGAAGCCGATATTATCCGTGATGAACATAGGCTATCCGTGATTAAAAAAAACTTAAACTTGATTAAACTTGGCTCGGGAGATATCGCCATCTATCCAAGATACGGTAGATGGCGTTTTATACTTTTCTACGCGGACGAAGTCGCGGGCACAAGCTAGTATATAATAAAAACAATTATATATATATACCTAATATAAACCTTGTTAGATTAGATCAATTACAATAACTTTAAATGAAAAAATATAGCTACCTCTATTAGCCATGGTCTGAGCGTGTCATCAAGGAGAACATCGAATCCGTAAAATTCGAAGCAGTTCCGTGCAGGTGGAGTTCCGGCCGCCTGTGCCAGTAGTGTCAGCGTTACCATCGCTCTGATGCGTTGCCAGACGAGCCATTCAGCAGCACCCCAACGACCGATCAAAGCTCGACGAACTTGTTTCAAAGTCCACTTGCAACCTGAAAATTATATTGACAAGCGCATTGGATGAGTGGTTATAGGGTGAATGTCTTAACGCTCTGTGACTCGCAGGATCAATTTCGGAAATGATCTTTGAAAATTTAGTTCTAGTCTGGATATTAGTGACTTCGTTTTGCAGGGCAGTGTGTATTTAAAAGACAGTGTTATATATGAATTCCTAATCTTTTATTATTTTGAACCAATAGCTGGTGTTACAATTGACAATGAAATGCAGCTAAAAAAACCAAAACAGATTATTTTTCTAAGAAGTCTTTTATTTTACTCACCACTTCCAATCCTATCCTTACACTCAGCATACCGAGGTCCAGTTTTATTCAAAGATGAGTTGGTTAGATGGCGATAAGGATTATGAATATCTGATAATGTATATTTGTCGGTTCCTGAAATAAAACAAATATATTGGTAAGCGTACAGTATGGAAAAGCTGACATCTCTACATCTTAAAATATGTAGTTGCGCCTGAGGAAGTTTTAACACAAAGGCATAAAGGAGTAGCACATTGCAATACTTGTTAAGTGAATCATGAAATAAGTTTAATTTTGATTTCTTAGACTATGTATTGTGTTGAGAGCAAATTAAATTAAATAAAATTAAGATATAATTTAAACGCCTGACCGTGAGTATAGCATATTGTATGCAACTAACTGTTAGCGCTTATTTTTATCACTAAAGTAATGTGTCTTCTCCAAATTAGTATATGTACACACTCACCAAAACGAGCCAGTCCTTCGGCGTACATGTAAGCGGTTAGAGGGCGGTATCCGGGTACACACACGTAGAGCCTCAGATCAAATTTGTATCCGGCTATGAGCAGAGGTCTTTCTATGTATCTTTGCACTACTGCCGCACTTCCACAACGCATTTCGCAAACACTCTACAAGAAAAAAAAATTACATATTTCATTTGCAATACCTACTCACTTGTTTCGCACCTTATTAATTCACTAGCTGTTGCCCGCGACTTCGTCCGCGTTAAAAAAGATAAAAAGTAGCCTATCACGTGTCCCGTACTTCTAAATATTTATCTACCAAGTTTCATGAAAATCATTTAATTCGTTTAAGAGTGATGAAGGAACATATATACATACATACAGAAAAAAATTCTAAAAATCGTCAATTTAGTTTCAGTATCATATATACTTAGAGCCTATATACACGATATTTCTGAAAACAAAGTAAATTACTCCATGTCCGACCCCTACAAATTTATAATTAGTGTTATAGTATTGATTAGTATTGACTTGCACGGCGAATTAAGTAAAACAAAATAACTAATTACTTTAAAAAATGTGGCATGTGGCAAGTATTTAGATTTTTAATTCATTCTCAGTCACATGTGATACAAAAAAAAACAATAGTTAACGTCTCATTAATACCTAAATGAAACATATAATTATTTCTGAATCAACCAATACAGTTATTTCGACATAAAGGTAGAATTTAAACTAGGTTAATAATTCGAAAGAATCGAGGTTTCAATACAATCACATACTATATATTTAGTACACGGTCACTTGCAAACGAAATCATTTTGATCATATTGGATGTATGTAAACCATGGAACTGGAACGTTCACTGAAGTTGTTTGTTATTTGCATAGCTGGGCACAAGACCGTTAATCCGTTAATCGTTAATTAACTAAGTAAACGTTTCTACTAACAGATTAACTTTTAAGTTAACTTTAGAAAATGTAAACGGACTCATTAACTTCCTCAAGTCCGTTAATAGATAGTTAATCCAGTACCTACTACATATTTATTAAAAACACTTTCGTAAATGAGAAAACTGAAACGAAATTTGTTTTATTTAATTAGTGTTTCACACACTCTAATAAAATATACGCTTCTGTTTTATGTTCATAACCTGGAAGTTAACCTAGAACCCAAACCAAGATCACTAATGCAACTATATAAAAAATGCAATTTTTTTCTACATTTTAACGGATTAACGATTAACGTTAACTTTCTTTAAATCTTCCGAAATAACGCATTAGCAATTAATCACCTTTTTTAATTCTTCAGAGCGTACCAAAATTACTAAGAAGTTTTGAACTCTCTCTGATACTTCTCGAGTAAAGTACTCGATTTAAGTTTGATGATGTTATTATTTTTAACTAGCTGGTGCTTGCGACTTCGTCCGCATAAATGGCTCTATCTCCCGGGCCAAGCCGCTAATATTTAGTTTTATTTTAGATTTCCCGTAGGAATGAAGCTTTTTCCCGCGGTGAAAAGTATCCTATGTTCATCACAGATAATGTCGGCATCAAACGGTAAAAGAATTTTTCAAATCGGTCCAGTAGTTTCGGAGCTAATTCTATACAAAGAAAACAAACAATCAAATCTTTCCTCTTTATAATATTAGTATAGATGTATGTTTTATAAGATTTTATGAATGAAATTTTATAAACTCACTCGGAACAAGAAAATGCCGCGACCTTGGCTTTGTGCAACAGGCTTGTGTATCCAAACGACATTAGATCCGTTTCCATCTTCACTGCGACGCAATCGGGAACATTCCGATACTAATTTCGCATACTCCAACGGGAGATGGTAACAGGATGGACTGAAAATATAACAACAAAAGTACCAGATAATATAAGACATTAACCGAAAACACGACATTGAAAGCAATTTTAGTAAATTTAGTTCACGTAAGTAGAAGTCAATTTAGTATTTATTTTGACCTTGAATAAATCGTTCTTTAACAAAATTAAACACATTACTTTCAAAATTGAGTTACTTCGAAATTACTCGTATATAAAGAAATTAGTTTAACCTCTGCATGTAGACTTGTTACAACGTCAAGCAATTTATTCTTTATTTGGAGCGATTTCGTTCAAATCGACATACAGTGTGTTTTATTAGATTGAGAACATATAAGAAATTACAATAGCATAAAATCTCATAAATAAATGAAAACTAAATGAAAATGAAACTAATATCAATCTATAGTTTCTGAGTAGAGGCTTATCTCCTTTTATTTGAATAAAAATAAAACTTTTACTTTTTTATTGTAATAGCTACAAAGTAATAAAATTTAGATGTCTTTTTTGCTGCACCGTCACGCGATCCCCGCGGTACCACTTGGGGTAATTGCTATAAAAGCATAGTTCATTAATATTCCAAAGTATAATTTAATATATTACCGTGAACTTTCACCTTCTAACTCCCCAGTTGGGAATAATTCTCAGGATGACCTTTGAAAAAGTTTGTTAACTCTAATTAATGCTCATAATTTCTTTGAAGGTCATAGTTAAATTCGTGACATTGGCAATTTGTGTTTTGTGCAATTTAACGAATTTAACGATTGTACAATTTAACGATACCAAATTTATATGGGACCACTTTGGGGTTACAACCTTTCAAATAAAAAAAGAATTATCAAAATCGGATATTATTATTAATATAGTAGAATTTAGTATTTCTCGAAGTTAGTAAAGAATCATTATTACCGAATTTAATATTTTTAAAATACAACAATACTTTAAAATACAGGACTATTAGGAAGATAAAAGTTATTAGAAGATATTAGAGCTATTAAAGCTCATAAACATAAGGAAAAAATATAATTGAATAAACAGGAAAAATAATTATGTATGTCAATATTAAGAAGTAAGTACAATCGATTACACTTTATATAAGTCACTATCATTACATAGTATACAACAAAGTATAGCTTCCCGTCTGTCTGTCCCTATGTATGCTTAGATCTTTAAAACTACGCAACGGGTTTTGATGCGTTTTTTTTAATAAATAGAGTAACGCGAGGGAAGTCGCGGGCAGCAGCTATCTACTAAAATTAAAGATACAACCCCTGAAAATTTTATAACAGCAAATATGTCAGGCATTATATTGCTACACATCCCTTACTTGCTAGTAATATAAATATATAAATAAAGAAAATTAAAAAGGCTTCGTGACAAATTTGAATTCCAATATACGAAATATATACATACAGTTGTAAATCCTCACAGTAATTTTCAGGATAAAATCGTAATTTACTGCCCGACTCGAAGTCAGTCGCGTGTCCAAACGCTATTGTTTTTGCCTCTTTTAATCGCTCCAAATTGTAAAAACGATTGATATTTGGGTGTTCCGAAGTTTTGAAAATTTCGTACAATGTATAAACAACATTACATTCTGATCAAACTAGTCACCTGCTGCCGGCTTCGCCCAGGAAAGAACTGAGTATATATGTATATAATATTTATCTCCTTAATCCATCTAGAAAATATCATCTATTCAGAAGTATCTTTTGAAAGACAGTATATTTTATAATTAAAATAGCTACCCGTCTCTAATTTAGCAATTTCTTCTGAAAATGATACTTAATATAAAGCGAATTTTATCGTTTATTAAGGCCGCAAGCACACGACGTATTTTTACGCGCAGACGACGCGCGTTTCAGGAAACGCGCGTTTTCGGCGCCGTAGATGCCGATTATTCCGTTTGTGTCGATTCAAATTAGCTTAAAACGCGATACTAACGCGCGTATACGCGCATTTGAATTGATCACTCGTAAATGGGTCTATCCGATAGATTCGTTTATTTTTACATTTTTTTTTCTTTTTAAAAGCAGTACTAAAGCCAGCGTAAGCAATGTTGTCTCAACAGACGCCATTGTACAACTAGTGAGGGAGTCGAATCAAACAAAACGCGGAAGCTACAAGCGACTACAGCGCGTCTGTATACGCGCGTCGTCTGCGCGTCGTCTGCTCGTTTAAAATACGCCGTGTGCTTAGGCTCTTAGTGAAGAAGAAGTTGGTTTTTTATTGTTTAGATTGTGTATACCGTGTGGATTTCAAAATATATTTCACCTATCAGTTAACTTTTTAGTAGGAGAAGCCACAGAATTAAAGAGTCATTGGCTGTCATCGACTCCAAAATTAACTGATTATTTACAAATTGTAAATATTACCTACCTGAAATCATATATCGATCCGTAGATCCTCTTCATGCAGCGCAAAAGACGGGATAAGTTGTCCTTGCGACAAATCGAACCACCTTTTGGAATATGATTCATAAACTGAAACATAAACATGCATTTTTATAGTTAATTGTATATATATTATAGCTATTAATAATCAATTTGACTTAATTCTAATTTCCATAGAAATAGAAAATATATAATATAAATTATGTGATTTATACTACCAAGGACCTGTGTTCTACGGCAAAAGTTACTATACACACTTTTTAATTGGATAAAATTTGCAATTGAATGAATTGAATGAGAATGATTTAGTCTTGGTAGGCCAAATGTTTTTAAAGGCACGGCTATTCAAAAGGTTTGAAAAATTACTAAAAAAAATGGATGTTTTACAGTGGATAACAAAAATTTTGACCATAAATATTATGAATAATGACCTGCCAATCACCAAGAGCCTTATAAGAAGCAGCAGGAAATGCGCTCGTCCTCCACCATAAGTTCCATTTCTCCTCACCAGTATTGCAGCTTTGGTACAATCTCCAACCGCGTTCAGCGCATATCTTAAAAATTTAATTATTAGATGTATTACAAGCATAGACATAGAGAATGGGCTGAGCCACAGACTAAGCGTTCGATATAAAGTAAATACTGGCTAAAAGTGTGAGAAGACGAAGCGATCGTGCGGCCAGTAGTTGTCTTTACAGGAAAGACAGAGAAGAGATATGTAATGGCTGAGAGTATGGTCAATTTCATGCGGCTATGTCTATGATTAAAAGCCACCGGCTCCATTTACATACAAACCAAAAACCCTCAATTTACGTGATGAGATAGATCAAAATAATGAGATTTCTCATTACAAAAAATACATTAACATTGTTGCATTATCACAAAGACCTATATATATAAATTCGTATCGGAATGTATCAATTTTATCAATCTGTCATATATGTGTCATGGAACAAGTGATATATTTAAATAAAGAATTAGGAAAGGTCCTTAAGGTTATGATTTCTATGTGAAAATTGTGAACGCACCGACCGCATGTGGAACACTTTCATTTCCTAGCAAGCCCTTTAATAATTTAAATAATTATTATTAGGTCGACTGTACGTCGACCTTAACATTAAAAAAACGTATCCCAACTTGAATATTGCCCGTTCATTGCCTATTGCCCTGATTAATCACTTACTCATATACTCGTAAATGTTCACCGATTCGCAACTGAGATAAACTCATATTATTATTGCTTCCGTTGATTCTTTACTGTTGACTGAACACAGGCTTTCATTATCTGTCGTTACGTAAATTGCTATAAATAAAACGTTAATTATTTTATTTAATAAGCATTTTATTAAAAAAAAGCTTTATTCATAGCATATTTCTTAGCTTAGCCGGCCCAAAATTTTGTTTGTAATAAAAATACTTAAAACAAAATCCCTTATAACAAGTGTTTCTATAGTATCCAATCTATATGTTCGTTCCAATTTTAAATCAGGTCAGTGTTTAAACGCAGAAAGACAAATCACATCACACAAGTTTTATTTTACTATGTAGTAAAATAATAGTAATAATATTTACTATAAGTGTTGATAAATATTTACTATAAGTAGTCGTACAATGTCATTTGACTAATTAATGCAATCAAAATCACAACGTACAAAACAAACGCATAACCTATAACTCTGTATATGTAATACTAGCTGTTGCACGCGACTTCGTCCGCGTCACGAATTATAAAATAGTATATTATTATCTCTGTGATATTAGTATAGATAATACATTCGTGTCTGTGAATCCATGAAAATATACATAAAATTTCAACCGAATCGGTCAAGCCGTTGAGTAGTTGACATACCGACAGCAGCTCCAGCTACCGGATCCAATTGTATTTTTAAATCATCCAGGAAACCATCGAAATACCCATATAAAATTTCAACAGAATCGATTCAGCCGTTTAGAAGTTATGTGAAAAAGATAATTCTTACTACACATTGTCCTGTTACCCGTTTTCCCGTAGGAGTGAAGTAGTCTATGTTTTTCCCGCGGTAAAAAGTAGTCTATGTTCATCGGGGAAAATGTAGGCTTCTAATGGTAAAATAATTTTTCAAATCGGTCCAGTAGTTTCGGAACCTATTCAATACAAACAAACAAACAATCAAATCTTTCCTCTTTATAATATTAGTATAGATCAAGATGAGCAAAAACTAACAGAAACTGTTAAAAATGAAAAATGAGTCAACCCAACTAGTTGTTAAGTTATCTTTATCACTCTATAAATTTATATGATGTCCAAACTTTGCTCTTATGTCCTTTATAAATATTTAAAGATAGTACGTATATTTTGATAATATATGTGCACACTCGTTTTATTAAAATGAGTATTCGCTTTTAATGTATGAAATGGACAAAAGGTCAGAAGGTTAATTAATGTTAAAGGTTCAATGCTGTTAAAATGACGGATTTATAAAAATTACAACCGAGTAAATTTATATAAGTAAGCAAATAGTTTTCACGATATATTTTTTAAAATATTATAAATATAATAGATATACACAGTTAAAAATAAGATTATCCCGCAACAAAACTAAGGATGTTCTCGTGGCAAAGTCGGACACGAAAAAAGTGCGCGAAGAAGAAGTAGTGTAATAGGATTAAGAATAGGATAATAATAAGAATCATAATATTGTATATAAAATATTATTTACCTTGACCAGCAAGCTAGGTCCAGATCCATTATCATTGAGGCGATAAATGAAGGGTTCATCACTATCTACGCTATCATCCATGGCTCCTAGAAACACAAAACAATTTGTAAAAAATCCTTATCAATTTGTATAAATTATACAATATCATATGATACTCACCGCAAATCATATAACCAGTGTATTTTCATAAGATCAGACGCCTCTAACTTAAAAGCGATGTTTAAGGGAAGTAGACATGTTACATTTTCACATGTATATCCTAAATATATATTTTACTTGTATATAATTCATGTTAAATAGTTCGATGCACGTACTGTCGTGCGGTAGGACTACGGGAACGAGGGCAAATATGGCTGCCCCGCTCGCCCGCCCGCCCTACACTGACTGTCTCTCCCGGCTTGCTCTAACTTGTAAAGGAAGGCAACCAAAGTGATTTATAACCGGCATTCGTGACACGCCTAAACTTTCGGTAAAAAGCTACGTAACCACAATAATGCGCTTTATGAATTCGAATAACACGTGACACGACTCTTTCGTACAAATGACAATTACTATTACAGTCTGTCCCCCTGAATTAATTAACCAAAAACATATTAATGCACACGATTTAGTCCGCGTTATCTTTCAAAATTATATACTATATTTTGTTCTAAAGAAACTATTATATAAAAATATATATAAAGTTTATTTTGGATTATTTTTAGTGACAGAGCACACAGCGTTTCGCATTTTGCAGTCAGATAAAATTTGGCAAGCATATAGTTTATTACCCGGATTATCATATAGGATAATTTTTATGCTGAAAAAGTGCAATATATATTCTTTTGAAACGCGGACGCAGTCGCGGCTACGAGCTAGTATAGTATAAGAAGTGTAATGTCCAATAGGCCTCTGTTCACAACTACCTATTTATTTATTTACAATTTTAACAATTTTAAGGGCTAATATATAAAATAACATGTAAAATAATAACACTAAAAACCACTAAGGTTTAATCTCGTATTATCATTTGTAATTATTAATAAATCAACTATGTATATACTATTAATTACAATTTAAAAAATATTGCTTTAACTTAGATTTAATATTTTTATTAATTATTAATTATTAATTAATTTAGATTTAATATTAAAAACAAGAATATTAGAACTTACTGCAAAACATTAAACATATTATTAAAAAATATATATTTCAATAAAATCGTTTGCACTGCTTCATTTCTATAGATTGCAATATTTCTATTGTTCTGTTTAAGGTTGTCTTTTATGCTTGCTTATGTCTGTTCAGTTCAACTTAAATCAAACATCAAAGTACTCTACTTCCTGCAGGTAACCTACTTTGATAAAAATACGCTTGCGTGTAACGCGTGCAAACTTATCACATTATCATAAAATAGAATTCCTTTAAAAATACACCGCGACTGACTTCACTTACAAGTCATGGCAATGTTCCGTAATATTTCTTATATTTTACATTACTCAGAACAAAATTTTACAGATTAAATTTAATATTATTACAGTATTAATTATCTGACTTAGAATCAGTTAAGAGTTTCTTCTTCTTCTTCTCTTAGTGCCTTATTAGGTTTCCCCGACGATGGCGATCACCCTTGAAAAGGCCTGTCTGTCAGTAAAGAGTTACAGTTTTGTGAATTTGGTCAAGCGTAATTTTTTTTATTTTAATTTTAAAATGATTGCTACGATTTTGTACACTGTATTCTTCACTGTACATGTAAAGAGAAAAAAGAGAGCTACATTATCAGCGAGTAACATCCGTACTTCCGTACTAATATTATAAATGCGATAGTATGGATGTATGAATGTTTGTTACTCTTTCACGCAAAAACTACTGAACCGATGACCATAAAATTTTGCATACACATTGTCTGGGGCACCAGAAAGGACATAGGGTACCATTTATAGTTATTGAGATTGAGATTATTGAGATTTCTTAGTGGTATCCAAGAAACTTACAAATACCATTTATAATCTGGTAATTCGTAAAATAATGTTTTGTGTACATACTTAACACAAAATTTCACTTTCACACAGTGTGCTTTTGTGCCATTCTAACTTTTACTTACGTTTCGTGACACAATTCACCTAAGTTATGAAAATGTTTAATCCAAATGAAATTTGCATAACAATGCCAAAGAATTAAAATCTAATAACTCATTTGATTGCATTGTATAATGCAATTACAATATGAGACAGCCGTTTGTCTTCGAAACTGGTTTGGAGGACAAAAAATTTTTTATGAACATTTATTGATAACTTCTATAATTTTATATCAAAAGTTACTAAAATTTGCAACAAATACTCGTTACTTTGGGCTTTAGGGGCAACTTAAAGGTCACATTGACTTATTAGCTTTATAACCGTCGAACAAATAGCGTCGATTTGATTTTATTTATCTTGTAAACAATAGCAATCAGACACAGAAAGACGTTATAGATTTTAAAAGATACATCCAGATAATTTAAAAATAATAAATAAGTTTGTCATTGTACTCTCAAAAAAACCCATGTCAAGAAAATCATCATAAAAATTTCACTACCTATGTGCCTTTTGGGTTGAATTTAAAGAAATTTCGAACTATCATGATTTTTTTAAGTTAGAAATAAATCAAAACATACAGAAATATGATAACCCCATTATCATATTTCTTAGTAGATATTCATCTTCAATCAATATTATAATTCCATTTGTAATGAACAAACTCAAAAACTACTGCATCGATTTAAAAAAATCTTTCACCTACCTATAGAAAGCTACATTATCAGCGATATTATTATAGGCCATATTTTATTTTATTTATATAAAATCTTTCGCAATATCGTACCACGCTAATTTTGCAGTCGTTACTTACATGTTTACTTACCTATAGTAAGAACTAATTCTTACCGTAATAAATCTATGAGCAAATACCTTGATGTTGCTTGAGCTAATGGATGCTAGAAATGCACGCTCGACAAGAAAGTGCAAGGTCGTGTTAATGCGGTATCATTATAGTAAATTATTCCAGCTAATGTACATTTTTGATACCCAGATTTAAAAGTCTATTATTTTCTTAGGTCATGCCTGATTCTAGTTAATCCGAAATCTGGGATGTAAGCGGTATTTAGCGTGTATTATTTCCATCCCCATATTTAATTTTTTTTACTGTAATGTCATGACGTGAATTAAAATGTCTAGACAAACCTAATAAAGGTTTACAGACATTGATATCATATTTTGTAGAATTTATGTGTTCGATAGTAAATAAATAAGCAAAATTATTTAAACAAAAACCACTGTTTGGTTAAAAAATATTTACAAGATACGAAAAAAATGTACCAAATGTTGACGGCACTAAGCGCCTTAAGGTAATACAAGTCAGCTTTCCTCAATACAAACGTAGAATGATTTTATTACTCCGCTGTTTTATGTTTAATTTACAAAAGTAAGCATGCTACCGATTTATCTTGTCCTTAGCTAGGTTCGTATGCATACAAACTTAAAAAAAGTATTAATTTAAAAAATATGATCCTTGAAAAATCCATATTTTAACACAAGTTTTAATGCAACTTTGAGGGTGATTAAGTCAGTCCAGTGTACAAAAGCTCCAAAATACTTTGCATACAAACATTGATTAGTTATGCAAGAGTTCAAAATTCAGTAGTTTTGTCAAAAAGAGTATACGGCCAAGGGTCTGTTTATGATTTTATTTTTGGTATGAATAATTGTGCATCTCACTTGACTGCTCTTCCCGCGCTTTGTGCTGTGTGAGACAGGACGCATTTTAGCCATGACACCGATAAGTTCGGGCCGCCGACTTGTTTCACCTTAAGACTGAGTAACAATTTACAACGCTGCGCGCGTCGTTTTACACGTGATTCTTATAAAAATCGATTTAAAATCTTTGATCGGGCCTAACGCCAATAAAACAATAAAACACGTTCATATCGTGTGTGAACAAGTGATCGTTGTTCCTTTTAGCGTTTTTAAACTACTTCACCTTTGTATTAACCATTAATTTGGACTCATATTTTAGTGGATTCTTAGATTTCAGAAGTGATAAAAATAAAACTACGTCAGATTATTGTTCGAAGTTCATTTCCCTATATATGTACATTATACATTATACATGCTTACTTCACGTAGATATGCGTGGTTAAAGATCAATCTGGTCAACTGAGCAGTTATTTTTTTAATAATGTAATTAACTATTGTTTCATACAGTACATGATAGTACTCGTGTTTATTACTAATTAAAATTAACACTGGTGAAGGATCGGTGACACCGGTATGTAATTCAGTGGTAATTAACAAGATTTGTACACGGACGTATAATCAAATATTAATAACTATTCTCTTCTTTCCAGTGCTATCTTGTAATTATCGATCGCTTTCATCATCACATCCAACTTCACTCTGATTTGTGGAACCGGAGAAGTTTCCGCAGCCATTACAACTTTGAAACGCCTTAAAACGGCTGACAGCACTGTCTTTATTGACATCAACGCGTATTGGTAACCTGAAAATAAAATTGATTTTTCAATAGATCTAAGTCAGCATTCACTGGTTATATCTGTCGTCGGCGCATCGTAGAATTGGGCATATCATGATATTCCTGGGCAGATCATATTTCTATTAAAATTGAGAGGGTCGCCTAACTCCGCTCCGCTTCGCTCGACTCAACAAATTTATTTCCGTGTAAACCTAACACGCTCCCCCTCGCTTTGCTTCGCTCCGCTCCTCGTCGCACCTATTTTTGACTTTTGGTGAAAGATTTTTGATTTCATACTTTACGATCTGCCCAATTCTACGATCTGCCCACGACATATCTAATCCCCAAAATCATCCAAAACATTGTAAACTATTGAGGGATCATAAACGAAATTAGAACATTTATTTTGTTAGTTTTATATAGTTTATATTGTTTTTTTTTTTTTTTTTTTTATTTATTTATTTCAGGTACACCAACAGAAGACACAACGATAAACACAATAATACAACTTATACATTCCGTCCTACTCTGATGTGAATTCCAATTACAGGTATACACAGCATTCAACATCATTATCGACCCTTACTAATACAATAAATACATACTTACAGATGATACACATATATATATACATACACACATACACACACGCATACACATAAACATATATATATACACATATACATACATATACATATACATACATACAAACAATTACAAAATTATAAAGTTACAATTGTCAAATTAGGGGACGTGCAGACAACAAGACTGGATCAACACTTTTGAAGGTCGGTAGGCATTTCCGTATTTCACGATGAAAGCCAGCCAAACTGTCATGATTTATGTCAATTTGCGGATGAGGTCCACAAATTGAGTTAAATTGTTTAAATAATAATTATCGTCTCACACACACAGTACAATCAAATCTCTTTTAATTAATTTGATAGTTTATTGTGGTCTCCTGGGATATAAGATCTACTTACTGTAGAGTTGGAGGCTACTGAATAATCCATTGCATGTTTAATAAATCTTTGTGTAACCTTTATAAGGAAACAATTTACATAAACTTGTTGCTGTTTTTTTTTATTTGTTTGTGTGGAGAAAAAGCTAAGTTTAAATAATGTTATTTTTACAGAAAACTAAGAGTATTTTTAGATGATTTTTTTAAAAAATGGAAGAAAGTCAGTTACATGATTTATGAACATTGATTCGTTTAATAGCCCTCTTCACCCTCCGATGTTTTGTGGTAAGGCACATCATAATGTAAGGATGATTAAATTAGACATAGGGCAAATGAGTGTTCTTTTTCGATTTGTCAAATTAACAACTTGAACACTAACCAGCAAAGCATACCAAGATTGAGTAGCAAATACAAAATTTCGTATTTACAATCAAAAAAATATTTGTAAAAATTATTAGAATTTTTAGAATATTTGAAATTTACAAGACAAGATATCTTGTGAAGAATTTGATTCATAGACGATACCGGATTATACAGTCTTTTCTATGTAGAGAAAAACATTGTTAGCTTTGACATGTTTCAAACTTAATTTATCTACATGTGATTTCGTTTATATTTACCAAGACAATTCCTTGGCCCCTGGCTAAACGGCATATAGTTGCAGGGGTGTTTCAAATTAAATCGTTCTGGAAGAAACCTGTCTGGATCGAAGTGTTCTGCGTCGGGACCCCAATAGTTTGGATGTCTATGAATACCCCAGATTGAACAAACAATTGCTGAACCAGCAGGGATTAAGTCACCAGTTGCTGAAAATAAAATTTCTAGTCTATACTAATATTATAAAAACGTAAAATTTGTATGTTTGTAGGAGGTTAATCTCGTTAGAATAGTATTTCAGGATGGACACAGACACAGGCTAAATCTTTCACACGGGCGAAGCCGCGGACAGCAGATACCTAAAAATAAAGATCCAACGCTTGGCAAAAGTATAATGTCCGGCGTTATATATTTTATTTTTCAACGCAGACGAAGTCGCAGGCACCAGCTAGTTTATTAATAGTTATAAAAAAAGACAAAAGCGTTATTATTTGTGTAAAAACAAAGAAAAGGATTTAGATTAAGTTTAGATCAAGTTTAGATTATTATTTTTTACTTACGTAATTTTATTTCTTCTGTAATCTTTCTAATTATAAAAGGCACCGGCGGAAATAGTCTGAGGGATTCCTTTACAACTCTCTCTAAATATTTAAGTTTTGGCAAATCATCTTTAACCAAAAGACGATCAGAGTCTCCAAATACTTCTTTCAATCTGTAATTTGGGAACATTAGAAAACTTGAGCATCGAGAAAGAGAAACAAACTAAAACTAGATAGATTTATTCTAGTAGCTTCAAAAGAACTTACTCTTGATAGACTTTCTCTTGTACATCTGGATATTTCCCTAGCAATTGAAGTGTATAACCAACTGCCACTGCAGATGTATCTGTACCAGCTATAGTCAACGTCAAAACTTCTTCCCTTAGTTCCATATCAGAATAACCACCTTCACCTCCCGAGAAATTAATTAACAGATCCAAGAAACTCTTTCTTTTATATGCACTTAGATCTGTAAATTCAGTAATTGCGTTTTAAGTAACTAATTTTTAAAATTACTGGCAAAACTATTTAATAATATATTTAAAGTTCATTTAGCTAATGTACTTCGGATTACAGAAAGTGTATATCGGCCCGTACTTAGGAAACTGCGTATGTTATAGATTAACAACGATTTGCTTCTTCCCAGTGTAAACTCTGAGAACAGACCACGAAGAGTGCTTAGACATTTTAATTTTAGATTGACAATAGTATGAATGTAATAACACTATTAGTAGTTAATATAATAATTCATTTTAGGTGGAACTTTCTAACACAAATTATTTGGAGCTACACAATTCACTGATTTGGATTAATACAAAAAGTACACATTTCATAGCATTCAATTGTTTCTTTGACTTACCATAATTTTTATCAACTTCGGGTTCACTGTTTTTTTCCATTTCTACTTCTTTTCGTTTATGATGTATTACCTTAAATAAAAGCGTATTTATGGTTATGCATCGATTAACAGTATATAGTCATTCACAACTGTACATAAGTTATGCTCAGAAATGACTCTTTGTGGTATAGTATCAATTTTTATTTATTTATTTTAAGTATTTATTTTATGTTTTTATTTTATTAAATTTCAATGATTTTTACTATTAGTTTTTCTTTTACGTTAGTTTTTGTTTTATTTGTTATAACTTTGATTTTTTTTAAGCTGTAATTACATCTAGAAAGGCACAATCGTTGTAGATTTTTTCCATCATATTGATATTATTTTTTATGTTAGATTGTGTGTTGAAAAAGAACTTATACCGTTATGAATATTTTAAATACGCAGCATCGAATTTTTACCTCATCAGTAAACCCGTGCAATACTTTCAAACACCTCTCATGCTCAATGTACTTTGGAAATAACTTGTACAGCCAGTCCGGTTGGAGCCATAAATGAAAAATCCTCTCGCAAACTAAGTGCAATACCTGGCTCATTGCTACCAAGAATGGCGAATTCTTATCCTTTTGTGCGTTTACTTTCACTCCCATGGCAGTTTCTGTAACATAATATGAATTACTTATAAGAGATTTATTTTGAGTGGCTATTTAGGCAGTATGACAATGCCTTTATTAACTCTTTTGATCGTTTTCTTTGTTTAAATACAAATTTGTAGACCTGGTCGAGAAATGTCTCTCGAGATTTCAATTTTTTTTAGAAGATTTAAGCCACAACCATAGTTATCCTTTATCTAATAAAGTTGAACACTTACCGCATACAGAGTCTAGAGTGTAACTACTTATGTAAGGCCAGACACTAAACTCTTTGCCGACATTAGCGTTGAGATTTTTTATTAATGTCTCACTTTGTACTGAAAATACTTCTACGAAATTTTCAACTATTTTCGGACTGAATGTTGGCACCATGATTTTACGGCGACGTCTCCAAATAGCCACTGTGTAAAAAGAATTAATTACGTAAATAAATATATAAAGATTTGTTTGAATATTTATTACTATCCTTCTTATTTCATTATTAGATTTTGTTCACGCCCTTTTTATATTTATATTAAATTATTTTTATATGATCTTCTGGGTTCTACATATATATTTTTCTAGATAAAAAGCAGCCTATGTCCTTTTCTACATCCTTGACAAGGTGTATGCAAAATTTGATGATGATCGATTGAGTTGTTATTGATGTAATAAAAAAACAAACTTTCACATTTATTTTACACCTTACCTTAGAATATATATTATCTCACATTCTTAACCTCATATTCTATGATATTGTGTTGGAGTTAATAACTAATTTAATTTAGTTAAAGAAGGCAATTATGGTTTAGCTACGAAAGGTCGGCAGGTCGCTACTTGGCCTCATATCATATCACGTCATTGGTCATAACCAAGTCATTCCTACAGAATAGAATTAATTGTGCAATACACTTTTATACATAATGTGATGTTGCTTTCGCGTCTGTCTGTATATTCGCTAACTCATCTACAGCCACGCAACGGATTTTGAGAAGGTTTTCACCACCAGTTATATGAGCATTCATTTATTCAATCTTTATTGCTCACATATTACGGGGAGGTGTTGAATTTTTTTGTATTTTAGATCATCCCTCGGGATCGATGGCTAATAGTCGGATGAAGGTTCTTATGAAGAGAAAAAGTAATTAATAGATTGACAAATCACTTACCTGGTGCAAATATTCCTCCGTATCCTATTATTTTTCTGATGAATCTGTGTAAATCGTCTTTTTCTAAACAGTTTTTCAAAATGAATTCCACGTTCACAGGATTGGTCGTGACTATCATCAAATTATAAATCAATACAAAAAATGTGTAAAAAGGTAAAAAAAATATTACGAGAATAGTTGTTTTTAATAAATATTAAAAAACTTTATCCACTTACTAAAATACAGTAGAGGACCTAGCCACCCTCTTCTGATTCCCTTGCCCTGAAAACTTGCGTAACTACAGTCTTTTAACGCGTTCATTATATCTGAAATAAATTTCAACATTACTTTTCTTGTATACTTTATTATATGTATTTATTTTGTATTTATCTTTTTTCTTTATTATAAAATAAGAGGCATAAAACATATTTTTTTTTAGGATAAAACTTTTCAAATTAATAGTTTTGCAAATTCTTGATAAAACCAAAAACCGGAATAAACTCACTTATTGATTTTATGACTGCAATCAGTAGAACAATTATTTAGGATAACACCAAAAATAACTGCGAAATTTAAAAATTTGTAATCACAGCAGGTGCACAAAAATATCGGGTTTCGTCTAGGGTGGCGATTTTCTGCATTTTGAAATATATCTCTCTCTTAATCAAGTGAGCCGTTTTTTACTAGTTATTCCAGAGCTGCTATTTACAAACACATGCATTAATTCTTACCTTCATTGTTGCCAGTCAATCTATGTGCTATACCAATAAACGGTAACTCTTTTGCAGCAGAAGGAATTCGGGAAGCCAAGAAATACATCCGTCTTCTTTTATATTTCATTACCAAAATCCCGAGCGTTATAGTAAGAACAATTAATAACAAAATCATTGTTATGACGCGAGCTCACAGAAACCTCAGTTATAAATTTTATACTTTTCTTTAAAATGTATATATGTATGTACTAGCACTGTATCTTTTGACGATGCTACTCGCTATGTCGCTCAGAAAATATTAGTTGAATAATGTTTTTATAGTGCGATTATATGGGTACAATCCACTTATTTGTCCACATAATACTTTATTACTTTTACTAATTACTGTACACGTCACTTAATATATAGTACATAATGAGATATGAGCCACAATAAAAAATAAAGGCGCAAGTTCTCCCCGCCCCATTTATTGTGAGTAGAATATGACGTCTCTACACCATAATACTTCTGTTAAAAATATTCATTTGTATTGTTTTGTGTTCGATATCAACATAACAGCCGTAGGACGTCAACGGCATAACACAGGTGTCCGCCATAATTTTCTAGTAGGAACGTTTAAAATTAGCCTGTATGCAGCGCCGACTCGAGGTTCTTTGCTCTGCTTGCTGGTCCATACTCTATCGAAGAAAATATTACAAGTACTTCACTCTAGTCGAAAATTACATACCATTTGTGCTGAACACTACGGCTTGCTCTATTAATCTAGGGATCTCCTCATTTCTGATTTGATCAGGTAATTCTTGAAAACGAGTTTCAACATGGGTCTAATGCAGCAGAAACTGCTAGTAATTTCAATGCTGTGTTTGAAGAGGCTACAGCTAACGAAACCCCGACTTAATTTCTATTGCTCCTAAACACGCTATATCTATTGTAAGTTGCTTTAGAGTTGATTATTCCGGAGACTACTTGAACTCAGTACTGCAGCATCAGGTCAAAGTTACCATGTCATGGAAATACCACAGATGCAACAGTATACTAAATACATCAATCGAACATGTGGAAGTTAGTGAAATCACTTCGTTAACTAGGAAATAGGCTGATGGTCTTCAAACGCCTTAACAGATCTGATTTAATCTGGATAAAATGCTATTGCGCACAGTCCGGATGACTATAAACTTTATCCCGGGCAGGCGCGAAGTTTGCAACAATCACTATTTCCACTTAGCTATAAAATGGGCTTCACCCGCAACTCCCCTGGTGTTGCTTGTGTCCTTTTGCAACGGTAGCCACCTACCATCTAGTGAACTGTCAGCCTACTATCGTTTTCTTGCAATGTCCCATCCTTTCCCATGCTTCGTTGAAGCATTTAATACTTATTTTATTTCTAATCCACGTGTGAAATCGAAACGACTCAGGTTTACAGGTTGGTCACTTGCACACAATTGTCTACACTATACCATATTTAAAATTAAAAAAAATCATGTAAATAAATCAAAATTTAAAATTATTGTTTTAATATTAAAAAACAATCCAGGTTTCATGTTTACAAAATTCGGTTGTGTCATATTTTAATAGTAACCATAAAAATAGTAATATTTTTATAACTATAATAACTTATAAATACCTACTTTACATTTTACATAAATAATATTAAAAATTAGTAAAATTATAATATCTATTACATAATATCAATATTTCGTTAGTATCAAAAATATTTAGTGAATGATCTAATACTGTTAAAACGCTAATGCCATAATGCCTTTGACATTTTAACTTGAGGTTTTAGGAATTAATTGATGTGATTTTTTCACATATCAATAATCACAAAAATTTATTGATAATTCCAAACAATTTTCATATTATAATATCCGTTTCACATTTCCTTCTTTCTAATGCGATTTCGTAGTCGTCGACAGCCTTCATCATAATGTCCAACTTGACTCTGATCTGCGGCACTGGGGATTTCTCTACGACCGTCACCACTTTGAAACGCCTTAAAACGGCCGACAGCACTGTCTTTATTGACATCAACGCGTATTGATAACCTGAAAATAAAGTATACAAGAAAATATTTTTATACAAAAAAAAAACAAAACTAAGATTTTAGAACAAACTTCAACTAAAAACGGTCATTTTCAGGGTTTAGCTTAACGTACCAAGACAATTCCTCGGTCCATTACTAAAAGGCATATAGCTACAGGGATTCTTCAAATTAAATCTTTCCGGAAGGAACCTGTCAGGGTCAAAATGTTCCGCGTCCGGACCCCAATAGGTTGGATCTCTGTGAGCACCCCAGATTGAACATATAATTCCAGAACCCGCAGGGACTACATAACCGGATGCTGAAACATTTTTAATGGAAATTTCATAGTTCTATGGTCGGCACTCGGCAGCTATGACGTTTGCTTGTTATAGGCGAAGGTGTAGGCCAAGCTACCTAGGTTTTGACATGTAAAAAGTCTTAGAAGAAAACCAACTGCGCTATTATGTGAAGAATAGTTTCATTTTATGATATACTGACATGTTTTTCACTAGTGTTTATTATTTATAACATTGAAAAAATCGCTGTATTTTTAGTTTTTTGCTTATAAAATTGAAACTATCAGGGTAATCACGATGATGTTGCCAGACAATTTGTAGAGAATGAAAATACTGTGCGCAGTTGGTTTTCTTCTAAGACTTTTTACATTCATTGCATAATACCAAATCTCTGCAGCTTTAGGCAGTGGGCCCCCTACCATCAAGTGGACCGTCAGCCAACCTTCCGACCTTAACATAAAAAAAAGAAAATTTACATGTAATTACAATTTAATTCACTAATACTTACATAATTCAATATCTTCACAAACTTTTCTAATTATAAAAGGCACCGGTGGAAATAGTCTGAGTGATTCCTTCACGACTCGTTCTAAATATTTCAGTTTCGGCAAATCTTCCTTCACCAGGGAACGATTGGAGTTTCCGAAAACTTCTAATAATCTTAAATTTAAAATATATTTCATATTACATATATATATAGGGGGGTCTTCTTCTTTATAATAATAACTCATTTGCGATTCTGCGTCTTTATTTAAAATTAACTTAACATTAACATTTAACACATCTTACTACTTTTCACACGACTGTCGTTTTTCGACTCACTCCCTCATTCACCTCATTCACTCCGTTCATCTTCTATATGCTACGTTCCGGTTTACAAAATGAATTTCTTAATTAAAATTAATCCCACATACTTATATATTATATAACTTGGCTTTCGGCTTTGCTCGATACTAGACTGCAAGATCGGAAAACTTATTAAATACAGCCTATAATAGTTTTTAAACGTAAAAAAGTTCCCTCAATAGAATGTCTCATTTTATAAACTTCCTTTTCCGATTTATAATGGTAACTTAACTATGATAAACATACAACTTACTCTTGGTAAACCTTCTCTTGTACACTAGGATATCTTCCAAGTAATTGTAGTGTGTAGCCAATGGCTACCGCAGATGTGTCTGCCCCAGCTATCGTCAGAGTCAGTACTTCTTCTCTCAATTCAACGTCGGTATAACCAGAATCTCCTCCCGAGAAATGTATTAATAGATCCAAGAAACTCTTTCTTTTATAAGAACTTAAATCTGTAAATTAACAAAATAATTTCTGAAGCATAAAATCTGTTGTTAATTATTAAGTTAAATCAACATCAATCATCAATCATCAATACTAATAATATTATATGTTATATAGGTACTATAGGTGTGTAGGTATTATATGTTGTATGTTCCTCCATAACTCTTAATCGACTTAACTGATTTTCATACGTTATGCTTTGAACGATATGGCGGTTATTAGAGCGGCATAAATCGATCGGCCCAGTTAAAGGATCCGCCGATGACAGATATAAGATATAAATGTGTTTCTTTTTTAAATTGAATATCTTTTTTGTTTCAACACGGATGAAGTCGCAGGCATCAGCTAGTGTTTTTATATTTTTGTCCCCTTTGTGTCAAAGAGCATTTATATTAGTTAAAATGTGTACATACTAACCAAGATTCTTGTCAACTTCTGTATCACAATTTTTTTCCATTTCTATTTCCTTTCGTTTGTGGTGTATTACCTGTAATAAGTAAGCAAGTAACTTGTAAAAATATTAGTATACTTACCTACTCACACGCCCTAAGACGACGTGTTCGAATACTATAGATATATTTTTTAAGAGGAACGGACTGCCCACTTATATTTCTGCAACGCAGTGCTAAAAGTTTTCCAGATACAAAATAAATATTACCTGATCAGTAAAACTGTGCAATACTTCCAAACATTTCTGGTGTTCGACATATTTCGGGAATAACCTGTATAGCCAGTCCGGTTGCAACCATAAATGAAATATTCTCTCGCATACTAAGTTCGACATCTGACACACTGCTTTTAAGAACGGAGTATCCTTATCACCTTGAGCATTCACTGTTACTCCCATCGCGGTTTCTGTAACACGTCAAACAGGTATTAACCATTATGGCTCCTAGTTTTATAGGGTGATGTTTAAAGGAATTACTTATGACAAATATATTTGAAGATGCCATCTCTACGTTTCAAGGTGACATTGAAATTTCACCTCATTTTCGGACGCTGCAAGGGGGTGCTGTTGGCATACTAATCTGGTGTTCTTAATTTTTTAATCTCAAAAATAGAAAATATAAATGAAATCACACGAACAAAGTGCTTCCTCTTAATATATGCTAAGAAAATTCATTGTACGCAATTCAGATTCATTGCAATTCATTGCAGCACTTAGATAGAAGTCAAGGTTAAAATAAAATTATCCATTAATCTTCGACTAGCTAGATCGTAGTGATAAAAAATCCTTTTTGAATATTCTTTTTGGATCCTTTTTGGATATTTTAGATATAAATATAGATATAGATTCATCCCTCTTCTGTCATTTAGGTATATGGAAATTCAAAAGTATAATACTTAAGCATTAGCATATTTTGTGGCTTTAACAGCACTGAAGGATTAATTAAAATTCTTTATACATACATAGCGCATTTTATGTATTTGACCTCAGTTTCCGTCTCAAGTATTGTCATTTTTCATTTTAAGAAAGTGATGGAGTTTAAATAAGCAAAAATGCCACTTTTTATCATGGTATTGATATCTGTAAGAGTTTAAGATCCGTATAGTACGTTGACCTGCAGCCATGTCTGATGGGTCAAAGAATTTTATACCAAATTTAAGTACATTTAATATATTAAGTAGGAGGTATGATAGGAGGCTGCATGTGGCAGAAGTATATGACCTAAGGAGATGATAATGGTATCTTCTGACTTACCACACACTGAATCGAGGGCATAAGTGCTGAGATAAGGCCAAGCGGTGAAAGCTTTGCCAATACAGCCAGTTAGACGTTTGACTAACACTTCGCTTTGTACCGAAAACACTTCCACGAAACTCTCAAGGATTTTCGGGCTGAAAGTTGGCACCATGATTTTACGGCGACGTCTCCAAATAGCCACTATTTAAAAAGAATTAAAGACATTATAGTTTTATAAATATTTAACATTTGTATTTTATATGTGCAAACACTTTTATGTTCTTGTGATATGTGTTCATGTAAGTAATTTGAATTGAAATTATTATTAAAATAGAAAACTGAATTGTGGTACTGAAAATAAAAAAAACATTATTTTACTGTATAATTAATGATAAGGAGTTTAATGATACGAAAAAAAATTATTATATACTTTAAATTTAATATATTTTTATTAATTGCGGAAAATTTGTTTTTTATGTGATATACCTGGTGCGAAAATTCCCCCATAACCAATTACTTTGCGAATGAAGCGATGCAGATCATCTTTTTCTAAACAGGTTTTCAATACCAATTCCAAATCCACTGGATTCGTGAGAGCTGTTGTAAAAAAATATAATATGGAAATAGTTACATCATAATAACAAGAAAATCGAATATTTGGTCCAATAAAAATGTTGTGTGAGTTTAATATTATGATAACAGAAGAGTACATACAGAATAACAAGACATGTCCAAGCCAAGCTTTGTTTATGCCCTTGGTGTTGTAACTTTCGTAACTAAAAAGTTTAAGCGTGTCCATAATAGCTGAAATTTAATTACAAATTAAATTTATAAATTTTATACACTTCTATTAAGGATGACGAGTTTTCGAATGTAATTTTTAATATGAGGTCAAAACTTAAAATGTACCTAAAACTAGTACTTTTTGAAATGGATTGACTCAAAAAGTATACGTTTTCTGTTAAAACTGTTAACTTTATTCTTTTTTATGTTAGACAGGCCGACTGATGGTCCACTTGATTGGTACCGTCGCTTATGAAACAAGCAACTGTACCTACAGGTGATGAAAGTGCGCTGCCGACCATACTAGGTTAAAACCGCTATCACACTATTCAATTTGAAGGAAACCTATTTAGGAAATCGGAAGGTGTAATTGCAGTTAGAACAGATTGGATCCAATTCAGATTTTAGATTCTATTATCTATTTTCAACTCTATAGCTTCGATTTAGAAATAAATTTAGTGTAGTGTGATCAACTAGTTCACTACTTAGGTTTCCTAAATTGGTTACCTTCAAATTTAATAGTGTGATAACCGCTTTAGGAATAGAAGTTATTGGGAAATGGGTTCTGGCATACCACTCACCGCCGAAACAGAACAGTACATGTGCTATTATTTCTTTCAACATTAAATTTTACGTGATCGATTGTATTTTATCTAATATTATATTTATTGAGTATAATAAATAATAACACAATTTTGTAAACAATTACTTCTAATTAATCTGTTTCGCTTGAAAGAATCGACAAGGAAAACACGGTACTTTGCCTTTGTAGTGAAGCGATAATTTAATATGAATGGACTCGGATGTTTTTTTTTTTGTTTTTTCAGAATACTATTATTTTCAACCATTATATAAATATTTATAATTTTTTTCTCTTACTTACCTTCTGTATTCCCAGATACCTTATGTGCTAACCCTATCACCGGTAATTCCCCGGCTGCTGATGGAATACGAGAGGCCAAGAGATACATTCGCCTCCTTTTATATTTAAAAGCTACAATTCCTAGAATTATAATCAAAAATATCAACCACATAATCATTGTTTTCAAATAAAGAAATGCTCCCAATGCACACTTTTATTTTAGTAAAAAATAAATATATCACACACGCTGTCCGCTATGTCTCCGTAGAAACCATAATGCAATTATTTTTTCTGTACATCATATATTTATCAAGTTCTAGGTGCATACAGTTTAGCTCTAATTACTTTGTAGGTCACTAAGATCATTGAACAATACAATGTATGTTGGCGACAAAACTCATACAAGCACGATGACAGTGTGTAAAGCAACATGAAATTCTGGAGAAAAAGTCTTTTTTGTGTATTCGTGGTATCATAGGTAAAATTATTATATTTATTTTTATAAATACATAGGTACTTCAAGTATTTTAATGATGAATATAACAAGACTTCCTTCTCTCATAATAAGACTTTTAACACGACTTCCTTCTCTTTCTATATAATTTTCTGTAATTCAAACACAATCAACTTCATAGTTTGTGGTCAATCTAATTATCTAATTATGGTGTATTAATTACCTTGTAATTACGCAAATAAAACATTTGAAAGGTTTTTAATAAAATTACTTAAGGAGAATCTTTTATCTGTCTATAATATTAATGTCTATATTTATACTATATTATTTACTAATTAAAAAAAGGAGAAAAGATTTGTATGCTTGTCTATACTAATATTACAAAGAGGAAAGATTTGATTGTTTGTTTGTATAGAATAGCCTCCGAAACTACTGGACCGATTTGAAAAATTCTATTACCATTAGAAGCCGACATTATCCGTGATGAACAAAGGCTACTTTTTACCGAGGGAAAAAGCTTCATTCCTACGGGAAATCTAAAATAAAAGTAAATACTTGGCCCGGGAATAGCGCCATCTATCCAAAACAGGTGAAGCGACTAACATGACAAGTGCTTGGTGATATTTTTAGCGATTCACTACGGTAGATGGCGTTATATACTTTCAACGCGGACGAAGTCGCGACCACCCTTTAGTAATAAATAAACTCAAAAACTACTGGACCGATTTCTAAAAATTCTTTCATCTATCAGCGAGTAACATAGGATATATAATTTTAAAGTTACGCGGGCGAAGTCGCGTGCTATAATATGGCTATAATGTATAACAGCTATACACAGGTCAAAAACGAGACTATAAAGAACATAATTATAGAGACTATAATTGACCTCTTTATACGTATAAAGAGGTCAATTTTGTTGTTTGTTTGTATGTACTCGAACTACTCATTCGATTAAGGAAATAGTCGCCAGTAATCAGAATAGAATTTCAATATAGAATTAGCATAGAATTAAATTTTTTTTTACAAGTTCATGCGATCAGCTGACGCAGAATCCACCCTCCGCTATGCAGCTGACTATTTTTTTTTTCATGTCACCAAGACGTCAACTATTACGATTAAAGTTTCAGTCGGCGTACTATTACTTTTTTTAATTTTATTTTTTACCACTTTCGCAGCCTCTCACATCTACGAGTACACCCACCGCTATTTGAGCAGCTGACTATCAGTTCACTGACTGTCGGTTCGAGATCAAGCACCGATATCAAAATCAGGCGGCTTACTATGATTTGTTCATTTGCAACGCTACCTCCCGTACTATCAGGCTACATTTGAAAAATCCGAGTATTTGAGATCTGAGTACTCGCATTTATGATGGAGTAACTGAAGGCAAATTGGTCTTAAAGACCTATCTAATGGAGTATCTATTATTATTCATTTGATAACAAAGTAACTATTGGTCCTACAGAGTTTTGCTTGTGTTTAAATTAAAGCTCAGTAACTGCTCTATAAGTTCATAACTTTCCTCGTAGAATGATTATTTTAGACGATATTTTGTTTTGAATTTTTCAGATTACAGAAATCTAGAAAAAAAAAATAACTGCTACTTTTCACCCTCCGTAACTCTGGAACCGTTCACTTTAGCAAGATTGTGCTATTGACCATTTTTGGACTGTATAGAACATTTTGAAGCTGGACTTTTACTTTGTTTTTTGAGTTAGGATTTCGTTGTTTTTTGAGCTAATTGCACCACACTATGTATTAAAGAGTGATGCGCGGCGGCGACTCAAAATTACTTAGGTATGACATTAGTTTAAGAATTTACTTATTATAAGGTTAAATAAAGGACTTGACTTGACTGCTTTGGACTTGACGGACCTGTTTTGGAAAACTAGAAAAATTATAGACTTGACTTGACTTTGACTTGACTGACTAGTCTCGGGATTTGCTATTTTTGATTTTTTAATTTCAATTTTGCCTTTTTTTGTTTAAAAAAAGGCTATTCAAATTGCTATTTTTACTAATGACACTGGCAAAATCATCGGAGAAGATCTGATGGAGCCAAGACATTAAAAGAGAAGAAGAAGAAGAAGGTTAAATAAAATTATTTTTTGCTTTTCAGTTTTTTCGGCGGTTTAATTATTAATTTTGGTACTATATTAAAAATTACTATACAAATATTTTATATTAGTTTAATACTGATGTCTTAATTGAAACCTAAATACCTATTTAAAAGCTACCATATGTACAGGTTTATGTCCCAATAAGAAACTAATTCTGACTTCTAAACTGAAAAAAATACCAGAATCTAAAAAAATAATTTCTGTTCCAGGTAATTTAATTTATACAGAAAACTTAAAAAGTATCTACATATATAAAGTATAATATTATAATCATACTGTCATAATCTTTTTGATTCAAACTAAAAGCAATTACATTTTCTTTTCCTAAATCTAAATTAATCTAAACAAACAATAAAATAAAACAAATTATTAATTTAAAAAACAATGAAAACATGTATGTACAAATTACCTTTATAGGATGAAAATACCTAGTTTATTATATTTATAGGTAAATTGCACTTTAATTAATATCACTTGATTACTAAATAGTTATTGCATTATGATGTTTCACATTTCCTTCTTTCTAATGCGATTTCGTAGTCGTCGACCGCCTTCATCATAATGTCCAACTTGACTCTGATCTGAGGCACCGGAGATTTCTCCACGGCCGTCACCACTTTGAAACGCCTCAAAACGGCCGATAGCACTGTCTTTATTGACATCAACGCGTATTGATAACCTGTAAAACACAATCGTAGTAATAATAGGGAATTCACCCATACATTAGAATTAGAAATATAATAAAACAAATAGGCTTTTCTTTAGTATATGCATAACTAGCAACCCGATCTCGGTTTAGCACGACAGCGGGTGGTGGAGCGGGGGCGGATTTGGTTGCATCAAGAGATTCCCTTCGTCGCGTCCTCTCCTCTGCTTGAATTTATTTTCTCGCGCGTAGTTTTGACATTGGAAATGTCTTTTCGTTCGCTTCAGTAGGCCCCGATTTCACGAAAACGTGCGATCCCCTTATATCTCGGAGAGTTGTAAAGATATAATATTCAAAAGGTCAAAAGATTCAAAAGATATGATATTGTAAAGATATGAATTAACAAGAGCTGTAAGGTGCAAAAAAAAAATTTTCTAAAAAAGTCAAAAACGAAAAATGTTATGGCCGAATTAGTGAAAAAAAATTAAATTATTTTCCGAATTTTTGATTTTGGCGCTCGATATTTTGGAACCGAAAAACGATATCAAAAATTTGAGGAAAAACTCCTCTGGACAATTTAGTCAACTACAATTTGAGCCTAAAATAAAGACGATCGGGTTAAGGGTTTGCCCTGTAGCTCAACCTTTTTGAAAGAAGTCAACAAGTCAGAACAACATAATTTCGAATTGCGTAGATTCATTGCAAAGGTTATTATAATCTTTTACAAGAATTATTTTAATACTGTATTTGTTAAATTTTAATACTGAATCCGTTAAAAGAGAATCAATCCTACCATAAAATATATTGTTTTGTTAAATCTCAAACAGATTAACGTTTCTGATGAAAGCTCCAAGACATCTTCAACAATTTTCATCACAATTTAACCAATATACACAAAAAACTGACAAATTATACGCCTAACCTTCTTCGGGATAGATGAAAATAGTTCAAAAATAATTGGCATGATTTCGTATATCATTGAAGATGACTAGTTTTCTTATAATTAGATTTCCAAGCTCCGGATTAGAACCGAGTGTATCACTCCAATTAAGTGAGTGAATAATGACCAATAGTTAACCAGTGAGCGAGTTAAACTTGTGGTACCTGTATTAAACTCTAATTGTATTTAGGTAGATCGCACTCATGCTGCATAACATCTTATTAATCGGTACATATTATACGCGTGGAATTAATCCTTACGCGGTAAATCCCTTTAAAAAAAATATAAATAACGAAACGCATCTCGTGCGCAATAATTGGCGAGGTTATTGTTATTTATTGTTAGTGGTAGTTATTTCATTAATATCGGCACTCGTAATTAAGCAAACACAATTATAACTATACCTGTGTATATTATTACGGTAATTTATAGGTAATACTTATAGCTACCGACCAAATAAAACTTCATAGACTAACGAATTTATCTATCGAATTAATGAGTTGAGTTTTGCGAAATTCATGATAATAAAGAAATTATTATGATATTATTAATAATACTAGCTGGTCCACCGTCCGTGGTGATAAATGAAAAATATAACGCCTGAGAAAATATAATTAACTAGCTGGTGCTCGCGACTTCGTCCGCGTTGCAAAGTATAAAACGCCATCTACCGTGGAGCAGGTTGCTAAAAATATCACCAAGCAGTTGTCATGTTATCGCTTCACCTGATTCTGGATAGATAGCGCTGTCAAGTGTATCCCGAGCCAAGCCGTTAGTATTTACTTTTAAATTTCCCGTAGGAATGAAGCATTTTCCCGCGGTAAAAAGTAGCCTATGTTCATTAGGGATAATGTCGGCTTCTAATGGTAAAAGAATTTTTCAAATCGGTCCACTAGTTTCGGAGCCTATTCAATACAAACAAACAAACAATCAAATCTTTCCTCTTTATAATATTAGTATACAAGAGTAATATAACGCGTGACATCTTTCCTGGCCGGATTAAATATCCTATGTATATGTTAATCCAGGTAATATACTAACTGTCTGCAAAAAGTTCATCTAAATCCGTTCAGCCGTTCTTGCGTTATTGAGTTAGTAGAATACACTGAAGTAAAATTCTTATATTAGTATCCATTTCCAAAGTGAATTCTGCTGTGAATCAGAGAACCCTAGAACTACTACCCCATTCTACTTATCCAACGAGTTGGTCAAACAAAATAAAAAATAAAATTTATTTAACATTAATAACCATTTCGAATTCTTATCACAATATTTTTAACAGAATTATGACCACAGTCTTAATAATCTTCAGTACCGCAAGGTTCATCGGTGGCAGCTAACATAAATTCACAAAGTAACTCTTGCAGCAATTTGTTAACATCTCTGAGTCCTTTCGAACTGGTTATGCGTGTTCAAAATAATTGTTATTTGTTTGACGATGAAGGATAACGGCATAAGGAAACCTGCTTACCGGATGAAGTCTAATAATTTAAGACGTAAATATGCTAACCCATAGTAGGCCGATCTCTGTCCCTTAACCACAATGCTATCAAGGTTTTCAGTGCGTTTGTGTTTGGTTTTGCTTGTATTTCTATATCATAGCTTAACATAAAGTGGACCATCAACACACTCTAAACACCATAACCAAAAACACACAACGATATTTGCAAAATCTCAATTCGTATAAACTGATAATTAATATTCAGGGTATATTATAATGAATTTCTTATTTTAACTTTACTCTACATGGTCTCATGTTTCAAGTTACTCAGTTGATGATGCAGTTATGTAAGAATTAGTTAATTTCACAAACATTAAATTGTGGGCCTTGAGATTGTGCCTTGAAAAAGGCAATTTATTTACGGTCATTTTATTTTCAAGGTTAAGTTTAACGTACCAAGACAATTCCTCGGTCCATTACTAAACGGCATATAGCTACAGGGATTCTCCAAATTAAATCTTTCCGGAAGGAACCTGTCAGGGTCAAAGTGCTCCGCGTCCGGACCCCAATAGGTTGGATCTCTATGGGCACCCCAGATGGAACATACAATTCCTGAACCAGCAGGAACTACAAAACCGGATGCTGAAAAATAAAAATTTTAATAACTAGCTATTGGATGCGACTTTGTCTGTGTAACTTTATAAAATACTAACTGGTCTCTCTTAAAAAAAATTATAATTTATAATATTAGTATGGATGGCCTATGTTTCTTGCTGATAATATAGCTTTAATAGGTGAAACAATTTTTAAAATCTCTCTTTATATTATAATATATGGATTAGTGATTCATGACGAATGGATAGTTGGATGTAATCAGTCTTTTAGGTCTAAATAAACCTAAAAATATTAAAAATTCAAAATCATAAGAAATACTTGAGATTACTTCAAAGATAATAATTGTATGTACTCTCAGAGAATTATTTCTATTGGTATTAGTACAATTTGATTACAAATGTGAATCTAAAACCAGTATTTTCGCATTTATACATAGAGGCTCAATAACTTACGCAATTTGAGATCTTCTAAAACCTTTCTGATTATAAAAGGCACCGGAGGAAACAGTCTGAGTGATTCCTTCACGACTCGTTCTAAATATTTCAGTTTCGGCAAATCTTCTTTCATTAGGGGCCGATCGGAGTCTCCAAAAACTTCTTGTAATCTGCAATTTAATTTTTATTAACAAAATGGGATACAGAGACAATTTTACAATCTTAAACAAAGGGTTGACCTTCTACCTTATCACCAATATGTGATGCGTTTAAGATCTTATCTAAATAACCGTCTTCATAAATAAATGTAAGATAAATAACGTAAATGTTCAACATAAATAACATGTCTAGTCTTAAAACTTACTCGAAAAAGACTTTTTCTTGTGCTTCAGGATATTTGCCCAGTAATTTTAATGTATAGCCTACGGCGACTGCAGATGTATCTGTACCGGCTATCGTTAGAGTTAAGACTTCTTCTCTCAATTCGACATCAGAATAACCAGATTCTCCGCCTGAGAATGTTATTAATAGGTCCAAGAAACTCTTCCTTTTATATGAATTAATACCTGTGAATTTGGGAATCGTAAATTACCCATACTCATATTAAAAGACATCCGATTTTCTTATATATCCAAAATCCACTTCTACTTACCTAGATTTTTGTCGGATTCAGGTTCAAAATTTTTTTCGTTTTGTATCTCTTTTCGTTTCTGATGAATTACCTTGAATAAAAAAATATAAGGTTGATCAACACAGGCAGATGTAATGTAACCTAATAAGTATGTACTTGTATCTCTTTTATCAAGCATTAGCATTACACTCGCTCAAAATTTAATTAATTATTATTTATATTAATTTAATTACATATAATTTATTGTTGTTACCTCATCAGTAAAACTGTGCATTAATTTAACACATTTCTGATGCTCAGCATACTTTGGAAATAATTTGTACAACCAGTCCGGTTGCAGCCATAAATGGAATATTCTCTCGCAAACTAAATTCAATGTTTGACTCATTGCTTTCAAGAACGGGGAATCCTTATCACCTTGCGCGTTCACTTTTACTCCCATTGCAGTTTCTGTAACACGCAACGTGACACTGATGAATTGCAACACCTGAAATACCTGTTTGTGGACGCTAACAAAAGCAAAACAAGTTATTTACGAAAACTCAATACTGGGAATTTTTCAACTATCAAGCAACTAATGATTTAGTTCCATTTTAAAATAAATTATTGAAGCAATAAACATAAATATAAAACATTTATTTCAGGTAAATAGTCCATATAGCTTACAAATTAATTATACATCCGTAAAAGGAAATTATATCAAACAAAAAAATTAATAAAAAAAATACAGCAGTTTATTAAACGAAAAACTACATAATTATTTTTTCTGTTATTTACATAAACTCGTATATTATTAAGTAACGTCTATACAGCAACACCGAATACACAAACAGCATCTATCCTCAATCATAGACATGTATTTGAACTAAGTAACGCACAATAACTATAACTATAAATTTATTTTAATAACAACATAGAATTTGTAGCATGACGAATTTTAGGTTGGTCCTGTTGGAACTACATATTATGTCATCTGGTATTTACCATACTCATGGAAATTACATATAAAAATTTATCAGCAAAGTATTCAGTGCTCTATCCCTTTACAAAATACCAACATGAATTGAAATTAGCATTTGTGCTTTTGTGTTTCGGTTCATGAAAAGGAGCCCATTTTCCCTACTTCACCTCGTTTCATACCCTATGACTTAATTTGATAGAATAAGTCATTAATCAGCAGTTCGCTTGCGTCCCTCTAGAAACTCATGTTAAAAACTCAATAATAAATGGTCTAAACAGTCCATAAATTTTATTGCTCCAAAAAATATATGTTCTCACACTACACATTATGTGGTAAAAAATATATATACAAAAACATTTATATTCCTCATCACGTACAAGAAATTATTTCCAAACTTACCGCATACTGAGTCAAGGGTATAAGTGCTGAGATAAGGCCACGCACTAAACTCTTTGCCGACGCAGTTGGTGAGACGTTTGACTAAGATCTCACTTTGTTCCGAAAACACTTCCACGAAGTTTTCCACTATTTTTGGGCTAAAAGCTGGTACCATGATTTTGCGGCGGCGTCTCCAAATAGAAACTAAATTAAGAAAAAAATTGACTAGAATTATTTAATAAATTACTCAAAATTTACTCAAAAATTAAAATTACTCAAAAAGGCGTTTAGAATTTTCACGCAAAGTAGACTACGCATGGAAGTAAGAATAAGACGATAACAGTGGTACAGTTTCTAGTCTTTTATTGATTCACATGTTTTTTATTTATGTAAAGACAGGCTGGCGGTCCACTTGATTTATGTAAAGCTTGACACCTACCATAGGTGGCTACCGTCGCCTGTTATTTAACTTACAAAACAAACGAGCTGCCCAAATTATATGAGTACGAAACGCAGTGCGCATTGTCACTACTTGTTAGACGAAGACCAGAGCCAACTTTGAGAGTTTGAAGAAACAAAGCTGGCCCTGGAACCCGGGCCTCTGAGTTTTAGCTCTAAGACAAGCACATAACTACTCGACCGATTAAATAGACGTTATATTTTAATCAAATTTCGTGTAACAAGTTTATTGCTTCCTTGTAACGTACTTGTTATTAAAGCAAGCAACTTAACCACTCGTAAATAGGCTCGTCAAATTTTAATTTCATTCTTAATTTTTGTCTTATTATACACGAATATATCGCTGCAGATATCCTCTTGATGTAATTGACCCGGTATTGTCAAGAAAACGTACCTACTTACTTATACGATTCAGTTGAAAAGGTCAAGCTCAATAGTATTGGACATCCGGAATCCGAATTCATCATTAAATTTTATTTATAGTATTACAATCTCCATTTAGTAAATGCAAGGCTTTTATTTATTTTTCGATTCTTATTTTTCAAACTTTAAAAATGCTTTTGTGACGTTTAAAATAGTACATATTATTGTAATATTGTTTTACACGATTTGATGAACGTATTTCGAAATCTTTTGAGCACCACGTTTGGGGGCAGTAACCACCCAATACAGAAGACCACAGTGATATAACAGCTGTTGTGTTTCGGTGAGTGAGTAAGGATGTTAGAGTCCATTACCCCACCCTAATCTCTTATCCTCAATCCTTATGCAAGCACTTGCAAGCACCTGTGGCGTTGCTTCTGTTATAGAGGTGACGGTAGCCTTCTACCATCAAATGAAGGCTGTCGGTCGACCTTAACATAAAAAATACACGTTTATTGCTCTGCTAGTGTTGTTCTAGTAGGTAAATTTAGTTTTTTCAATGTATAAATAAATAAAATTTAATACCTGGTGCGAATATGCCTCCGTATCCTATAACTTTCCTTATAAATCGGTGTAAATCATCCTTTTCCAAACATGTTTTACATACGAATTCCAAGTCCACAGGATTTGTAACCACTGTTTAATGTAAGAAAATGCAAACTTATTTATTACTGTTATTTTTTACTTTTATAATACGTACGTCTTCATAATTCGATGAAAACCGTTATGCTTAAATATCAAAAACGAGTACATACACATATTTACTAGTATATTTGCACACTCCAACGTGTTAAATTGACACTTAATTAAAAAATGACACTAAATTTATCTACTAAATCACCCCCTTACAGAAGACCGCTGTGAAATAACAGCATACGTGTCCCTTCTATGGTCTGCAACGCATTTGCAACATCTATGGCGTTGCTTGTGTTATAGGCGAGGGTAGCCATAAGCCACTTGCCATAAAGTGAACCGTCAGCCTGTCTAACGACCGTAGTATAAGAAAAACTACTAAATAACCAACCCCGAACTAAATCTACCTAAATTGAATTGGTTTAGTAATAACTAAACTAAATGGGAATGTCACTTTGCCACTTTACTTTTCTTTGAAGTGCTTTTTCGTATTCGCTCATTGCTAATTTTATCTTTAAAAAAAATTACAAGTGCATAATGGCTGAGCAGTTTTAAGAGAATACGAGTAGCAGTACAGTCAGTCATTCCTTGCATAATGCAAATTCTTTTAAATTTTATCTTCCAAGGTTAAGTTTTATCACATTGGATACAATGTATTAAATTCCAAAGTTTCATAATTGAACTTCCAAAATTAACTGTCTTCCTTAAATTTAATTTTGTGTTTTAAGCAAATTTTTGTCTAAAATATATCTAGAAAACCCTATGAATGTATGTACTTACCAAAATACAAGAGGTGCGCCAGCCAACCTTTAAGGACACCCTTTGTTTTAAAGCTTTCATAACTGAAATGTTTTAGGGCATTCATAATATCTGAAATTTATATATAACTATTATTAGAATATAAATTTATAGGCGGGGACAACTAGCGTCTTTTTTTCTGTGACAGTTAAAATTATCTTTTGCTGTTTAGTTAGCAGTTAATAATATTTATCGAATCGGCCTATTCATTCATTATAATCAAGACGTACTTTATTTACAAATAAACATGCAAAAATTCAAATTTATTTGAATTTTTTGAATTATTCAGCTTAAATATTTATGCTTTTTTTTAACCGACGAAAAAAACGGATGAGGTTCTCAATTCGACCTCATCCGTTTTAATAAATAAATGTAAATAAATTTCTATATTTATAAACTTTAATTAGTTTATTTTGTGTAAATTCCGTGCTGATTTGTTGTTTTCATAACTTTTATTTAATAATTAATATAATTTTCTAATCACCTTCTGTATTCCCAGTTAACTTGTGAGCCAATCCTATCACAGGCAACTCGGAGGCTGAGCCTGGAGTAAGGGAGGCCAACTTGTACATTCGCCTCCTCTTATATTTAAACATCACTGTCCCGAGGATCATTATAACAAATAACAAAAACAGAATCATTGTTAATTCACTATAACTTTATTCCTAAACGACACGATCACCAGATTTACTGCACTATTTTCTTTTTTTTTATAATAACTTAATTTAAACTCGCGCGCGCTACCATGCGTGTATCTGCAAAGAAAATGTGCTCTGTATTTATAGGCATCTTGACAGTTCATGTACCAATTCTCTACTCCCGATGACGTTGAGGGCCCGTGAGGTCGCAAAGGTCATGGCATTTTTCCAAAAGCCTTTAGACCAGAAGGAAGAATATTGTTTAGTACAAACGCACTTCGGAGAAAAATTAACAAAACTAACCAATATTGTGTATACATGCTCTACTTATTCAAGAACGCATGCATGATTAGGTAATTCCACGAGATAATAATATAAAAAAACTGATATAGAAACTGCATGTAAAGTATGTATATTCGTAAGTGTGTATTTTATTATTGTCAGAACTTAATCAAGTATTGGACAACTTTTACATTATATTTTTACAATTTTTCTCTTCATCAGAACCCCCCTTTTTTATACATAATACATTCACGTTCATCCCTCTTTTCACTAGTGAAAACCATATCAAAATACGTTTCCTGGTTTAGAAGCAGTGACCGGAGACGACGGAGGACAGTTTCGGCAACTTGGTTGCAAATTTTTTTTTTTCTATTCGTATAAAAACTTTATTAGCTTTTATTATATGTGTAAACCTTCCGTTAAAAATTATCTAACTGACCGTAAATTAACTGACCGCATTAAAATCTGTTACGTAGACAGACAGACAGACAGACAGACGCGGCCTTTTTATCTTTCAAAACTGTTTGCAAAAATCAAATGGGAACATTCACTTTATAAAACACCTCTTGAGTGTAGGTAGAGGTACTTATATTATACTTATACAGGTATAAGGTAATGTAAGGTAAGGATAAGGTAATTATACATATATCCTTTTTGTAGTTTATTGGTACATTCATCGTATTAGATTGTTTCTATCCACTGCTGGATCCAATACACCGAAAGGCTATACAGATTTCCTTTTTTTTTACTTTAATTTATTTTATGTTTAAATCTATAAAACGAACGAAGCCGAGAACTAGGTTCAGCTTCACCCATTTACACCTTGTTGATTACGTGAATCATAGACATGCACTTAATTAAATGTAATAATTGCGTTAATTGCTACATAATACAATAGGCTCTCAGCGCATTATGATTGCTGTTCGCCGTGTCATTGTTTACTTTATGGCAAAGAACTATAAAATAAATTAAAAATTAAAAAAGTATTATTTTTTTTTTACAAACATTCGTTGAAGTCTGAGGATTCTTTTGAAGAGAAAAATTGGAAAAAAAATTCCGTGCGAAGTCGAGAGCGGATTGCTAGTAATTGTAATGAATGAAAAAATGAAAAAAGTTTACAGCGCATTAGCGTTGTTTAGTTTTATATTAACACTTGACGCCCGACGCCCGACGCAAAAACGGAGTCTGTGGCATCGTAGCTCATAAACGGATGGTTTGAAAGCTCACGTTAACGGGTCTTAACTATGATTTATGAAGCTGATTTCCTAGTTGACGAAGGAATTTCACTAACTTCCACAAGTTCGATTGATGTAAAATTTAGTATAGGTACTGTTACTTCCATGGTGTTTCCATGACATAGTAAGTACAAATAGTACAATACACTATAGTACACTAGCAGACTACTTGAAGGTTACATGACAAGACTACCTTTAAGTAGTCTGCGGAACATCCAATTCCTCAGCAAGTTACAGCAGATGTAGCACGTGTTTGTGGACTCAATAGAAAGTCGGGGGATAGTTTATAATTTTGCCTCCGGTGCATTACAACCTGATCCCAAATTGCCTGAAAAGTGAATACATCCCTAATTATAGCTTATTAAACTTATCACATAAAGGAAAACGTCAGTTTTGGATCCGTGTTCGTATAAATCAATTATTACACGAATTGACTTGATACATCTCAAAAAAAATCTCCAATTTTACTTGATTCATTAGCCTAATTGGCAATTGCCAAATACAGAAAATTCGTAAGTATATTCGTAAGTATTTCCTCATTCGTTAACTCTCTTATTATAAATTCCTTTAACCTTTGCTCTTTAAGGATGTGAATAGAGCAAGCAGTACCTTATTTCCGAAGTGTACTTACTACTAAGTGGTAGACGAGTCTTGGAGTAGAGGCCACGTCAAACGTGGGCCGACCACCTGCTCGCTAAACCGATGACCTCAAGATAAGCTGGTAGTGGATGGATGCGGAGGGCGAATGATCGAAAGTGGTCATTCTCAATTAAAAGGTGTACTCCTGTGGTCTGATAATAATGATAACCTACTCAATATAAATAAACAATTTTTTTGAGAATTGTCTTCTTTTGTATTTTTTAATAAATACAGTAATTAAATTTAATTAATTTTATTCTTGCGTATAATATTATATCCAAACTGATTAATTATGGACCCCGCATTGTATAAAAATATCTTTTACTTAACAATTTTATTTACTCGAACAATATTATTGGACTGGTGAAAATTTGCTGGCTTGCTGAAAAATCGATCACCCTGTTTGCAGACTTGTGACGCACCAGGTCTGTATGGGAATCGAGGCTGACTTCTAAGGACAACAGACATTCTTTCAAATAATATATTAGATTTTTTCACCCTGTTTCCACAGGCAAACAAACAATGTTAAAGAACAAGGTTATTTGCAAGGGCTGAGCGCTCAATCCCCAAAGCGTGTAAAAAACTCACTGATGTGTAATAAAGCACTGGATAAGTGGATAGGCTGCTGTCAAATTATTTTTATGTCTATTTCAAAATCGCCATTTTGGCGCCGTAGGCTATGGAGTGTAAGTAAGTACATGGAACTATATAAAACTAGTGATGTCCACATGATAGGGACATTTACAGAATACACATTTATTCATGTTTCAAAACTCAAGCGGATACAAATAAACTTAAACAGTCCCTAAGACATCAATAGAATAAAACGTGAATAAAACAGACACTATCTATGGATATCTGTAATTTGTATGGGATAACCTGTCCAGGTTTATTGAAGTCAATGAAAAAACTACTCGAAAAAATGTAATAACTCGAGATCCCACGTCCCAGTGTGTGTCAGTCAGTCCAGTATGCTGAGTTGCCCCTGGCCTCACACCGGTATCTTTTGTCAAAAACGAAAACTACAGTTTTATAAACATACAGGCGTCCGGTCCATTACAACCAATTCCCAAATTGCCTATTTCCCTTTTCCCCTGAAATGCAAATAAACCAATTAATTTTACAATAGAGTAATAAAAAGTTACTGTTTATTATGCTACTACACTACCTTTATTAATATCTCCCTTCAACACTGAGTTTTCCTTGCAAAAATGTCGTGACGAAAAGAATAATTCTTATATTTTGAAGGAATATCGGCCTTTCCTTGCGTAAACTCCAAATGGCATACAAAATTGGGGCGTTACAAGCCTGTAAATAGGCCATCGATTTAGAAAGTTTTCACGAGCCCAATATTCATGTTTTTTTGTCATGATTCCAATGTTCATGTCCAAATAAGTAAAATCATGCAAGGTATTGTGGCGACAAATAAAGGAAGCCTATACAATATCGTTGTAGGAAAAGAAAGAATAAAAATAATTTATAAGAACTTTATTAAGTTGTAATGATAACCATAAACAACACATAAATTGTACATTGTCCCAAAACATAAATAAATATAAAAAGGTTATGATATATAATAGGTATATAATATTGTAATATGTATATTATACCTACAGCAAACATCAATATCTATTTAAGTATATTGATACTTAGGTATTACAAAATAAAATCGCCTCCTTGATCTAAACCACTAAAAAGATTTTTTATATAGGTTTTCACTATAATAGGCTTCAAGGTACTTTCACTTTCAAGGTAGGCTTGTGTATATAATTTGTAGAAAAAATTAAACACGTTCGAATCCGGGGGCGGGTCGCTAGTAAGTTTGTATCTCTATCTAATATTCCATTATGTTTATTAATGAGTTAGGTATATAGCTGTAATTGAAAAAGTTCATAAGTTACATGACGTAGATACAAAATGATTTTAATATAACAAAAAAACTCGACGTCATAGCTACCTTTTAAATAATAGGGTCAGTGTTGTCATCTACGCAGATGATGAATAACCCTAGGTGAAAGGTGGAGGTGTTTATTATAACGAGATTATAGTCTCAACTGTAAACACCATGCATGTGACTAGTAGGAAAACAATTTTTAATTAAAGTAGAGTCACATTTAAATGTTCTGTAAAATATATAATTATAATATTTGATCTGAATATTTTTTTATTTTTCGAAATTAAAAAAGAAATTATTTCTGTGACAGTTTACAAACTTCTGTTTCACACAACTTTAGAGTTGAACCGCATGTTGTTAGCACCAGGTTACAAGGAATGGCATTACTTCATGCCGAACGACGCTCTGGCTCTTTCTTTGCAAAATTACGAGTTTCTTCAAAATCATTACGAGAAAAGACTTTGTCTTTTATAACTGGGATTGGAGGTAAAAAAATTCTAGTGAAAAATCGCCAATTAGAAATCTATACTTAGCTGAGGCCGAGAGTTTTGTTTTGTTTTGTTTTTAAAAATAAATTAATAAAAAACAAGGATAGTAATAAACATAGTATTTAATAGTATTAATTAAACATAGTATTAATAACAAAGCAATAATTTTTTTTAATGGCTTTATAGTAAGTAAGTATACCACTTTGACCTTTCTAATTAGACCAACTGTAAACTTTGTTGATCATTAAGATCCTTTACCTCTCAGCTACATAACTGTTGGGTGACTTTTCTATTAAAATATTAACTCGCTCGCTGTGTGCCAAGTCTTAAAATTGCATAAGGAAACAAGACAAAGGCCATATATAAAAATGTGATGATTTCGCAAAAAACAATTGAAGGCTTCTTAGAAATGTTTACGGTTATGCTCGAGATATACAAGAACTGGTTTAAATTATAACGTCCGACAGGTAAATAAGTGTATGTTGTACATAAAAAACCGTACTACTACAAATACCTACTTCAATATGGTCGTAATAAGAAGGATAACTTGATATCAACTAACATTTCATGGACTAAATCTGACCTAACTGTGGAAAATTGTCAATATAATGCGTGGCGTACGTAACCTACGCGGTAAACCATAAAAAAACATCCCGACGAATATTTCAAAACTAACACCAAAGGTCCGCTTAATTTAGGTATATTATAGGGTAAATGGTAGGTATACAACCATAATGTTATATGGTTCATAACTTATGTAATTATATGGCGCAGATTTCCAGAACAAGTTACTTGAAGTTACTTATTAAATCGTTACCTTCGAAGTCGATCATGCGGTTCATACCTTTGTCTGTCATTCATGGAATCTTGCGAAATTACTAGGCAGTTAATATAATAGGAAATAAACAGTTAAAGTTCCTATATACTTAATAATCTTAATAACTTAACTGGATCCCTTTTCAAACTAATTGGTTAGGTAGGTAACGTAACGACGTCGCTAGTGATGCTCTACTATAGGCATATTTTCTGATCCTAAAAACTTTGTAGACGAATTCGTAATATGGAATCTACATTTATTACAATCTATACCAATACTTACATAAATCTGAAGAGTTTGTTTGGTTGTACGCGCTAATTCCAGGAACGGGTTATTACCATTTGGACAGATTTTCGTTTACTACTGGTTCGAATTGCAAAATTCTTTTTGTGTTGGATAGTGTTTGAATATTTGCGAATCAGCCCAACAACTTTATTTTTCATATTGTAGAAAACCGACTTACCTACCTGAAAATGAACAGTCTACGATAACATGAACAGTATGTCTGTATTTCCGAGCTCATATAACCCTAATCTTTTCAAAGTTCGAGTGAATAGGCATCTTTTGGGTGAGTTCGCTCCATCATAGGCCTCATCTTTGCTACACAGCTGGTTGGTGACCAAAAAGAGCAAACCCACCTCTAATTAAAAAAAATGTCTATGAAATCCTCCCAAACAGATAGACTGATTTTGATTCGTTATTTTTTTTTGTTTGAAAGCTAATTCGAGCGAGATGGTTATATTGTATAGTTTAGTTTATGAAATTTTGTACAGGAATTTGAAGATCATCAGCCCATCTCCTAATTGACGAAGGAATTTCACTAACTTCCACAGGTTCGATTGATCTGAAATTCGGTATAGGTACTGTTACTTCGGTGGTTATTCGAGACACGGGACACCGAACTCTTAGCAATATTTGAGGTAAATAAAAAGTTTAAAATCATTTAAAAATTAATAAAAAGTTCGCATTTATTAAAGAGGTTTCGGTATGTCGTCTCTCTTGAGAGCAAAATTAACTAAGACTCCCTGTTTGTCAGCGATGCAACTGGCCATGCAACTCTTACATCAGGGACCCAAATTTACCGGTAACGGTTTATTAACCTTGATTATACACTTTTACTTTCGGTAAGTCACCAAGTTCAACCAGATGCAAGCATAAATCGCACGACAAAGTCAAAATGCATTCAAAATTGATTAAATAACAACGGTTTTTCTTGAATTAAGTTGTATTATTTATATAGTTATATCGCCATCTCAATCAAAACATTACCCATTGCAAAACATTACCCATTGCGTTAAGAAAAACACAGATGGCGCTCTTTATCATCAAGCAATCAATAATCAATAATTTTATCTCTTTTAACTGAGATAATTTATAATTTAATAATTTATAATTTTAACTGATTTTCATGAAACTTGGTAGACAAACTTCAGATCGGCAGTTCTTTGCAAGGTCTGTTGCATTATTAGTTATGGAACAGATATATTTATCTAAACGATAATAAACGAGAAACTCGAAAGTTGTAAATGTATGTTTGTACAGTTGGTTTAATATTATAACTAGGTATGTGGATCATGAAATTTAACGAGTTATTGCCATTTGGACATATTTCCGTTTAACCAATTAATATACTATAGAATCTGTATTAAAATTTGGTTATCTATGTTTTAGTTAGAACTATCCGTTCAGGATATCTTGTGAGGCTTTTCGAAGAATGAAACGAAACCTCGGACATTCTAGCCAAATGAAGATCGACAATTCACCATCTTAAGTTCGCAGAATTATTTTTAATCCGCTTATAAATTTGAAAACTCGCAGGTGTTATTACCCACCCACAAATTACCCACAAATCTTGTTTAGAGCCTTCTTAATTTTGTGCTAAAATCAACAAAATATTTTTTAGCTGTAGGACCAAAGGATATTTTTTATAAATAAAAACACTTTATCTTAGTTAATATGTATTAATGTTTTCGTTTAATAACATCAAAAAATATAATGTTTAAGAGAAAATAATGCAAATAATTAAATTCAAGTGGGTGTTTGCTCACTACTGCTATAGAATACAACATCGGCTTCGCACACAATAACTATTTATCCAACAAACATCAACGTGGTAGTAGTGCGCTCACACCCTTACAACACTCATGCACATACCAACTATCAACCTTATGTCAATGAGAATAAGACGAAAAAGCCAAACGGTTACAATTCCTTCTTACATTATCAACATTCAACCGTCTCTGACTGGCCTAATACAGATTACCTTGTGGTACACCGAAATATATTACACCATTTACAGTACAGCACTTCAATACAATATTACAGTAATTTTGTTACACAGCCAATACAGTTAAACTCATTGCCTCGAACTTTTAAGCAAGACATACCTATTTCATATATATATTTTTCCATTATATATATATATATAGTCTGTGCCCGATAAAAATCTACACAGAGTACTCCATCCACCATTTGTACCACGAATTGCAGAACCATTGGGCAAAGCTTGTCCGTAGTAGCTATTTATCAAACTGTCATTTGATATAATCACGTGGGATTCATAGTATAAAGTTAAGTGTTGGGGAATCAATGGTTATATGACCATAGAGAGAATAGACTGAGTGTTCCATATCCACCCGTGAAGTAAATATACGGTCAGAAAAGTGTGAGAGACGCAGCGATCGTGCGGCCAGTAGTTGTCTTTTTCTAGAATTATGAATTAGTCCTCGAAGTTACTACAGACCTACAGGAAAGAGAATATAGAAAGAGACAGGCATTGGCCGCAAGATCTCTTTGTCTCTTCCTAGAGTGGTCAATTTCTCAGACCATTCTCTTTATGTCTATGAACATGACGAAACATACCACTGCCGTCAAATTTATTTGGCACAGAGTATTTAATGATATCTAGCCAAAATACAAGTAGACTCTCGTTAATTCAAACCTGCGATAATTCGAACCTCTCCATAATTCAAAGTTATCACGAGTTCCCTGGTAAATCTCTTAATATACTAAATCAATACATTTTTATACACTTGGTGATTCGAAATGAAAAAAATCATCGTTACGTAAAAACGATGCATTAATTCGAACTCATCGGCGTCAAACACTCGACAATTCAAAGTTGCAGAAGAAGTTCAAACTTATATCATCGTACACGAGCCTTTGTTTTTGTAAATTTGTGTTCGTTATGAGTCCTAAAAAGTATCAATGCTTGACGATTGCTGAAAAGAAGAAGTTAATCGAAAAAGTAGAGGGAGATGAAGAGAAAACTGATGTTGCAAAAGAATTTAATTTAATTTCGAACCATTTAATATTTCAAACACTCGATAATTCGTAATATTTTAAGTCCCTCGAGTTTCGAATTAACGAGTTGACTGTAATTTTAAAAGAAGATTTCAAACAATGCCAAAAACCTCGGTCTCAAAGTGGAACCCTGTTTACACTTTTAATTTTTTTTTAGGTTACTTTTTAAACTGGGCTCATACTTAACGGTGAATGAACTTTTATGCACATATTATATTCGGCACAGGCTATACAATACACTCGTTGGGGCAGTGAGAAAAGTGCGAATTCCGGGCACATTGATAAGAGTAAGTGTAACAAACAGACGCTGCGTGTGCAATATCAACACAGAATAAATAAATGCAATTTTAATGTAACACGTTTGACTGAATGCGGATATACCAACACTTTCTATGTGCCCGTACTTTCATTTGTTACAAACTTACAGCCACAATCAACACTAAACCATCAAAAATCACAATTATGCAAAGAATGTTAAGTATTCAAAAGGAAAACACAGACTTAATTTTAAATTATTGCAAAATCCTTTTGTAAATCACAGCAGCTGTGACCTCAATAGTAGGTATATAATCAATATGTATATTTAGAGTACATAATAATATATTATTTATTCTCACAGTACATAAATCAGCCAATTTATATTTATATAATATATACTTTACAATATTTATTAACACGATAGATAGGCCCAAACATATGGTAGAATAAGTAGGAAAGTCCCACAAATTCAAATAACGCAACATTATCAACAACGAAAAATTGTTAAGGCTTTTAATCGAAACGCTCACCGTCGACTAAACAGAATAAGCGTGCTTGGGCGTAGACATAGAGAGATAAACAAAAGCAAAATACTTCGCAAACATCCATACAAGACACATTCTTCCATTTGTTGAATATATCTTCGAAGGAACCGTTCAAAGTGTCGAAACAAAAAAAATAACTCTTGCGCGTTTCCCCTAAAGTGTAATTGGAAAGTGGAGAAGCTGCTGCGTCGCTTCAGTAAGGCTGCTTACACACCCGACTTCTAATCAGTAGTCGGCAGTAAAGGTGCTTATACATTTTATCAATACTAATAATAAATCTGTAGGGGTCGGTCATGGAGTAATTTACTTTGTTTTCAGATATATCGTGTATATAGGCTCTATACACGATACTGAAACTAAATTGACGATTTTTAGATTTTTTTTCTGTATGTATGTATGTATGTTCCTCCATCACTCTTAAACGAATTAACTGATTTTCATGAAATTTGGTAGATAAACATTTAGACGTACAGGACACGTGATAGGCTACTTTTTATCTTTTTTAACGCGGACGAAGTTCCAGGCAACAGCTAGTATCTAATAATATAATAGCGCAACTTAGGGCGCTTTGTGGCCGCCAGTTTCTAATTAGTACATTGTGGGGTAAAGAAAAAAGCGTGATAAATGCCTCATTGTGCTGTGATTTGGTGTGATAGTCAAGTAAAATCGTGAATAAGCAAATTTCTGGTGTATCATATTACAAGTAGATAATTAAATGCAATTTTTAGCTTTTGAAAATACGATGCGATATTGTCTTGGAACACAAAACCCAAACAACGCGTAAAGTAAACGGTAATGCTGAATTTGTAAAAAGACTAGTGTTTCTTATGAACAAAAGCTGAATTGAGCGGAATAAATGTGAACTTAAAGAGTGCAGTTTGATTCTACTTGACAAGTACGTCCGGTGAGTAAGCGGCCTTATCTGGTTGCACCTTACCTATACCCTTCAGATATATTATATAATAACAAATATAGATTGAGCTGTACGTGGAGGGCCTAGTCCTTGGAGGAGGTGTCCATTGGGCTGGCCGGCTGCAGCAGGGAAGGCGAGGGCGCGGGTGGAGCGGCGGGCGAAGTTGGGTTCGCACCCGTCGACGGCTCCAAGGGCCGAGGGGGGAGAGCTGTCGGCTTCACGAACCGTTCGCTGGCGCGTCGGGGCTAAAATTTAATAAATAACAAAAATATATAAGACCATAATAAAAATAATTTTAATTATCTAACTTAACCTTATAAAAACCCTTATTAGGTATTATGTATCAGGGTAATTATTAAAGAAGAGGTGTATATTTTGTATTGTTTGTTTGTATAGAATAGGCTCCAAAACTACTGGACCGATTTGAAAAATTCTTTTACCATTAGAAGCCGACATTATCCGTGATGAACATAGGATACTTTTTACCGCGGGAAAATGCTTCATTCCTACGGGAAATCTAAAATAAAAGTAAATACTAGCGGCTCGGCCCGGGAGATAGCGCCATTTATCCAAGATACAGTAGATGGCGTTATGTACTTTTCTAAGCGGAGGAAGTCGCGAGCACCAGCTAGTAGCTTATAAAACTGCAGTTTCAAATAAAATAAGTAACAGTCAAGTCGTATGTGCATTCTCAGTAGGGGTGGCAGAAAACCAGTGTGGGTAAATTATTTACAAATCTTTAGGAATATGTATCAGATTTTCAAGGTGTGAAACTTGATAAATTTGTCTAAATAATAGAGTATTATTTATTTATATCTAAACTAGCCGTGCTCGCGGCTTCGCCCGCTTGTAATTGGGTAAATAAAATGTAAAAATTACTTGTATTGATTACCTGTGACTTGCTGATTTTAATAAGAATTCATAATAATTTTGTTAATAATAAACGTTTTCAGTTTAGTAGGGGTTAGTTAGAAGGTAGTACCTGAGAGTTGAGATGCATGTTGGGCCCTCGTCCGATAGCGGGAGGCATCAAAGGCGACGCGTAAGGCGAGAGAGGGCGCGACCCGCCCGGCGACGACACGCTCCGCGACCGCGCCTACGTTCACAACACAATGCGATACAAGAATCTGTCGCAAACGTCAACCAACCCGGCCTAACCTTGCACGGTTAGGTCGGGTCGGTTGTCGGGACCTTTTGCGAATGAAAAGGAAACCATTGTCCAGGTCCAGTGCAACTAGAAACCACATGCTAAGTCGGTTGACTTTTGACACAGACTCCATCTATCTTAGGAATCATCGTCATCCCGGCCTTCATAATTAAGGAATCTTTCATAAGAAAAGTCACCTGTTGTTGAATTTAATCATCAAATTAATCTACAATAAATCAATATATTTTTTTAGTCAAAACTGTTCATTATCCGTATTCACTAACATACTGTTTGTTGCATCCCCTACTCCCTATTCACAATGATGAAAATGTGCTTACACTTAATGCTTCATTAAATTGTCTTTCCTCTTCCATCTCCAACGAGGATTCACTCTCGGAGAGGTGTCGACAGAGAGCAACCCGCCGCTCCACCTGTTACATCGAAACATAAACACGCTATCATTAATAATTATTATTTTACCCATACACACTATATCTTTATATATATAAAAATTTCGTGTCACGTTGTTTGACGCCAATGAACTCCTAAACTACTGAACCGATTTTATGTGAATCCGATAACTATGTGTAATTTGGTCTAACTTAAAAGATAGGACCCGAGCGAAGCAGGGAGCGTGTAACTAGTATACTATAAGTTGCCGAGTCTACAAGTACTGTCGCCTATGCCATAGATAGGTGCTTCAAGTGCGCTGCCGACCATGGAGGGATTAAGTATAAGGGATAAGGGAGGGAAGGGGTAATGGGCTCTGGCATCCCTTACTCATTCACCGAAACATAACAGCACATAATAATATGCTGTTAGTTCACGGTGGCATTCTTTAAAGGGGTGGTTACTAAATGTTTACTGTAATCAAAATTCATACTTATTTAATCAACTTTACAATATCATTACAAGTTACACTCTATATGGATGTATCACCCTACACCTACCTAATTTGAATAGGACTATAATATAAAATATTTTTTATAGTTATTATTAAAAATAATATGTTGTTTATTATTATGAATCAAAATTATTAATTAATTACCTCTTGTTGCAATTTCCTTTGTAAGCGGAGATTTTCTTCACGAATATTTTTCTCTTCTAAGGCGTAACGATGCATTTTTTCCTTGCTTTCATTTTGAGATACGGCCAATTGATTTCTAAAATTTGATAAACAACTGTATTCGGATAACGCATAGAATATATACAATACTAAATAAAAATGACAACGAAATAATCACCTTAATTTAACAACTTCCGATCGCAGATGCTGGATGTGATTGCTTAAATTCGAAGCAGTGTCGCCATTGCTAATTTCCCTGGCAAAAACAACCATCCATTAACAAAGTAACGAGTAATAAATGAACACAAGTAGTTTAATAGTTTAACGTGCATAAACATTAACTTATATGATGTAATAATATACATACATAGTTTATATTTTTAAAACATACATAAATCTGTAGTCATTTGCATTTAATTTTGTAAAAAGCTTCTATTAAATAGGTGAGAAATAAATTTCCACTACATCTGACCTTGTGCACTCAGATTACTATTTATTGTGGTGGAAATTTTGACAACTTATTGAGGTATTTTAGTAACAAAGTAAAGCTTATATTCACCTAGGACTAGCCGGATCGGAGACAGGTTGGTCGAGTCTGATCTGCAGAGAGCGTTTCTCAGCTTCCAATTTGTCCATTCGTTTCCACAGCCTATTCACTAGGGCTTCTTGCTCTTGCTCTAACGTGTTTTCCAGCTCCACCTTTCAAGAGTTTATACAGAAGAAATAAAAAAAAATTGGTTGTCTACATTTTACAGATGGAGAATGACATGACTAATATAAATATTTGTGGTTTTCAAAAATACCTTTTCTCTGCGAAGTCTTTCTAAATTGGTTTGTTTTGCAAGCGTTTCCGCTTCTAACTTCTCAATCTTCCGCATGAGTTTGTTCACTAAGCACTCCTGTTCCTGCTCTAGTGTCTGCTCCAACCTACATTTCTCCTGTCGTAACTATAAAACAACAATAGTAACATTATTATAGTCGGATTTTTAATTAGATGAACTAAAATTACATTTGGTGGGTTACCATTTTATTGTAATGTAAAAATAGTGTTGTATCCTGAGTAATCGAGTATTAGGTAAGAATCGTAATTCAGTCTTTTTTATTTTATAATAAGTTTGTTAGTTGAACTTATTATTTTAATAAGTTTTTTAGTTGTTGCAAGCTGTCATTTTAGTCCATTAATAAGGCGGCTGTGTTCCCTTATTTTGTTCTCTTCTATAACATGATTGATACTTACAACTTGACCATAATGATCGAACTCGGTTATAAATTAGTCATACTACAACACTACGCTTCATGCTTGCAACATTAAAAAAATAAAAGGCAGATTTCAGTCCATCTAATTAAAAATTGGATTATAAGAAATTATGTTTATACTTAATGAATTAATTCAACAAAATAAAAACTAAATAAATTTGTATAATTTGGATTTAAATGTGATTCCAACATTTTTACTCATTAAGTATTTGATTAATTAAAAAAAAAATTATATATTTGCATTAAAGCATTCTAATCTAGCTGAAAATTAACTTGTTAAAATATTGATTTATTACTACACAGAGGCCGGCATTATTACACAGAGGCACTCTCATACTCAAATAATAATTTTTCAAATAAATACATACTTGATTCAATTTTCTGGATAGATCATTAGTAAGGCATTCCTCTTCCCTTTCATAGTGGTGAGCCAAAGTTTCTTTTTCTTTTTTTAGTGCTTGAATTTTCTTTAATAGTGTATTAGAAATATATTCTTCTTCTTGTTCAGCCTTGGCTTGCTGTAATAAAAACGAGTGATAAAGAAGAATAAGTATTTTACTTTATTTTTATGTACTAAACCCGGAGTTCGCCACCAATGACTCACAAAATGATGTTAGTTTAAAGTAACAAGAAGAAAGATAATTTTTTGGTCTTTTAAATTTCGGGTTTTTTTGACCATTTTGCAATGATAAAATAGTCTTATAAAAAACTAGATGGTGCCCGTGACTTTGTCAGTGTTGAAAAATATAAAATATAAAAGCAATATAACGCTTAAACCCTTGTTGCTATAACACTTTAGGGAGGCATTAGTTTTTTTTTTATTTTAGAGCATCCATCAAGAACAGTACCTACTTTTTTTTCTAGATAAAAATTTCTGGATGATTTATGGCTAACAATGTGTATGAAAATTTAATGATAAAATTTTAACCACATTAAGATAATATAAAACAATAAAATTCTCCATTTAGACTGGGTACAATACCATTTAAAATTGGTCAAAAACCAATAATATAGAATCAATAGTTGGAATACTTGGAATGTTACTTTGGTAGATGGGGTTATAGAAAGATGTTTTTGAAATAGAAGAAAAACATATGGGTGATGGGATGGGATAGTCCAATTTAAAAGATTTACTTACAATTGAAACTGATGCTTGCCTTAAGGCACGATTTTCTTCTTGTAAAGCTTTTACTCGAAGTTTATATGTATCTAATTCCACTTTTAGTACTCTGCAAAATTAAAGTTTAAACAAAATTTTTAATTCTGTTGAAATATACATAAATTACATAAGACACAAAATGGATTAGTGGCAGGCCACACTGCGTTCTTCATTCGGGCAGTTCATCAGTAATCATCCCCTTATAGAATATTACAGTGTGCAGATGTATTTCGGTGAGCGAGTAAGAGATGCCAGAGCCCATTTCTCCCAATCCCTTATCTTTACCCTTTCATTGCCAAGAACTCACTTGGCTAGTTCACTACAATCGTATACTGGGGGCTTAGAACTCACTATGTGACTCCAAACTATTTATCAGTTTTTCTTCAAAAATACTAAGAATTAATGTAAAACACAACTTATTCATTCAAAAACCACCTTAAAATGTGGAGATATGTAATTCAAAAGCCATGGACTCGTGTTGCGAGTCTATTCTCCTCATTTGTATGGCTGACTACTCTCCTCTCAAATTCAACACATTATACCACTTGAAATTTTTGGTGCGGCAATGAATGCGCTAGGGTTGGCAGCGAAACTGTAGCATCTGTGGCGCTGCTTGTGTTATAGATAGACGACGGTAGCGACCTACCATCAAATGGAGCCTGTCTGTCGATCTGAACATTGAAAAATATTCCATTCCAAAAAATATTCAAATTAAGTAAATCAAAATAACAAATAACTTGTGAACATATTATGTTCATAATATGATTATAATTAAAATGAACCTATTTTGCTGTTGAAGAGATTCAATCCTTTTTTGTAACTGATCTCGAGACACCGCGCTCGGAGGTAACATAGCTCCGCCATCAAGCGAACTAGAATCGCTTTCAGAAGCAGAATCTCCCATCTTGTTACCTAAAAATAAGGGATATTTGTGAAATATTTACAAATTTGAATTTAGGAATAATAATGTATAAAAAAAACAAACCTGGAGAAATCATAGAATCATCCATTTGCATGAAGAATGAGGACGGCGGCGATGTCACAAATAAGAATCAAAAGTAGGTAAGAATAAAATGTTTTACATCATAAGATGACACCATATAAGTTGTTGCGATTATTTTATAGGGATTAATAAAATCTAAATTTTTGTCTAAAATATTATCAGAATTTCGGAAAATTAAACACTTTCAGACACTTTTCTTTCTCCAACGTTAGGGATACAATCCGGACGGGACGTCGGACATACAGAATAAATAAATGACCATAAAGTCTGTCATGTCAAAGTCAAGTCAAGCAAAAAGCGCCTTCAAGAAGCGGTGATATTCTGTCAAAATTGTAATACCTCATTTACATTAACTAGAGTAAACGAAATTGAATGAAAAGTAACCCCAATTCAGAATACTAACATACCTTTGAAATTATTACAATACTAATAATTTTAGGTAGGTAGGTACTATACTAGTACAGTAAGTAGGTACATAAACAATCCCCTATTTGACTAATTTTTAAATTATTCTTTATTTACATAATAAGCACACTATATTGATATTTCTGGGATATCTACTGTAAGTATTATTAATAAAAATCAATGTTAAAGTTTAAATTTCCAAAACCGCCCCAAAAACGCTGTTTCTGTAATCGCGCTGATCTTTCATTTGTGTGACGTCACACGCTAGTAATTAACTACAACTAGTAAAAGAACTACAATCAGTCGCGGAAGCAATGTTTACTAGCATATGACGTCACCAGATTTGCAACCAGTTACAGGGCATTTCCGTCGCAGATAAAAATAAAATATCAGTAGTTACGCCAGGAAAAAATACACAACGGAACGTTTGTATTTTCTACACAACGGACTTTATATTTCATAAAGTCATTTTTCAATTTTAATTATATTAGTCTGGCTAGGAATATTAGCCAACGCACTGGAGATATATTTTTGAATATATTAAATTTGATTTAAAATAATTTTCATTCACTAACTAAACAGATGGGCACCATATGATTATCAGTTATGAAATTATATAAAAAATATATTCTTTATAGTCGTATGGTAATAACTAATAACTTTTGGCTCTAATAAGGCTTAGCGCCTACTTGACGTAACTGTCATTTAAAGTCACCGGTAACCGGGAATAATGGAGCTGATATACCTTTATTTGTACGGTAAACGTCCCAAATATTAAATAGAAAATAATTAAAAAAATCGCCTATCGAATGATGCAGTAAAACGAGTGCATAATTCAATAAAACAGAAAATGATTTCTAAAAGTAACTAATCAACACTTTACATGACGTTGGTGAAAGAGGCGCTTAGAATCTCAGAATAGCGATAGCGTGGCGATAGCGTTAGCGGCTGGTTAAGCTTCAGGCACAGAATATAACATTATCTATCTGCACCATTGCATGATATTACCTATGTCAATAAACTAAACCCTCAAACTAAGTACATAAATTATTTATAATGTGTTATGATTGCATAAATTTACTACTATTTTGTACTAGTTTTATTAAATGATATTTATACTATCATTCAATAAAACTAGTATGGCAATAAAATAAAATGATATTATATTATGGCATATTTATATTAAAGAGTTTATATTAGTCCAGTCCAATGCTGACCTCGAAGCCAAACCACAAATTGTAATGAAAAAATATAGAAAAAATCATTCTGTTCTGTGTACTCCAAGGAACATATTACTCTCTGGCGTGAGGTGTACTCTATAATGTCTATCGCTTTATTAAAAAAATGACACACACGCCATAATGTAAATTGCTTCTGAATTTGGCGTTTGAGCTAAAAATTAACATTTTTATGTTATTAATCTATAATAAAAGAAATACTTAAGGCATTTAAAATGTTATTAGAAAATAATTTTAAGGGCGGATAAATAATTTTTGTCATTATGTTGGTGCAATCACTCCTTTGAAGACTATTTAGGTTGGTTGGAACCTATTGAATCGAAGCCATTTCATTCTATTCGTGTAACCGTAGAGTTGTGTTTCTTGAATAGTTATTATGATGAGGTTGTGGTGTTTATGAATGTGAATTGTGAAGAAGATTACCATCTTAAGATGGTCGATATGTGATCGCCATAATTGTGTTTTCTTTTACCATCTTCGAAGTCATTGCTGCTGTTGTAGGTAGAGATGATAATATCGTAGATTGTTATATTGGGATAACTGTCACTCCTAAAACTACTGTATAATGATGTGTTTTCGTGGAAACTTGTGTATCTAGTAACAAACATTGACTATAAATACTAACTAATTTATGGAGAAACATATGATCCATAATAATCATATGTATATTGTAAACAAATCAAATTTAAAAAAAAATATAATTTGGAAAATTCATGTGTTTATCGGTTGTAATACATTTGTGATAAATATTTGTTAAAATCATTATTTATTATTCTAATTAAAGTGTATTTAATTTTTAGAATAAGCATCTGCAATGGCTCAATATTACCAAATAGTTGGACAAGGGCATTCATTAACTATTGAAGATATACAAAGATACAATATATGTGTGTTGAATCCAGATGATCAACAGCAATATGCTCAACAAGTAAGTCAACGTCACAAATATTTAATCCTTACATAAATAAAGTTTTTCATTGGCCATTATTATTACATTTATAAACATGCCCAATTAAATTGATTATTTTTCTATTAAGAACTGCCTTTTTTGTGTTTCATACAATATTGTCATTGAGTTATTTAGCTAGTTATAAGTATGTTATTTATTACTTAAATATTTACCAAATTTGTTAACTTGGATTTATGCAACATGGTTATTAACAAAAAGTAAATAAAAAGTTGATCCAATTTAATGAAATACTTTTACATACATGAATTTTTTTATATTTGATTTTATGAGTATATTTATTACTAAAAATATTGAGAAGGTACATTCAATATTGCCTCTTAACCTTGTAGCCATTGGCACATTTCAGAACACCTTTAAGCAGTTTGGTGGTGAAAGTTTTTGAATTTGACCAAATTTACTCTCATTTTTTTTAATTTAAGATCCACAGATAGGTTGATGGTCCATTTCATGAAGGTAGTGGCTATACCTCCTGAAAGAAGGTGGCTACTGTCGCCTATAACACAAGAAATGTCAATAGGTGTTGCAAATGTGTTGCCAAAGGGTAATAGAACACAAACACTCGCTCACTGAAACACAAAAGCACACATGCTGTTATTATATATTGGTCTTCTGTAAGAGGGTGTTTACTACCACCAGATGGACTGCCCAAATGACTGCAAAATATTGCGCCTCCAAACCTACACACAATTATATATCATTTCTCCTAATATTATTTTCTAACAGCCTATCCTAAATCTATGATCATATTCTATATTTTGCATTTTTCAAAGGATTCATCAAAGCATCAGGAGTTTCTGAATTTTTCCGCATAATTGTTTATGAATTATTAAATGGTTTTCAATTATGGAATACTATTAAGAAAAAAACAGTCATCAAGACTTATGGGCGTGTATTATGGATCTATTTAGTGCTTTATATTATATCTTGTCATAATTTCAGCAAAAGGTTGAGCATCAGTTCTAAGTTTAAGTCAAACTTCTCTTAGTAAAATAGCATAGAAACACATCTTTTAATAAGCTTATTAAATATACTTTTGACCACACCTTTGTCTATGTCCACTTTTTTGGGTGTTATAATATCTATTGAATATTTCATATTTATATGTCAAAAAAAAATAAAAATATCTAATTTCGCAATTTGTGGGGCAGTTAAAAAAAACTAACGTTGATTGGCTACTAATTTTCACAAGATCACCTATCGGGCCCGAAAATTATTTCATTTCACTTATGAAGTCCACAATAAAATCCATAAGTTTATAACGTTTATTTTTTATTCTAATTACAAGGTTGTGGTACAACAAACTGAACAACCAAATGAGAACATCATAGTTAGTGATGGCGTTCAGCCACAATTAGTTGTAAGAGATGGTCTTCAATATCAGCCGCAATATATCATCCGTCACGAGCCACCTCCACCTCAACCTCCCCAGGACTTCCAACAACAGCAACAACAACAAACCCAACAACCAACCCAACACCAAGCCTTACAAAGACAAGTAAGTTTTTGACATAATTAGACTTTTCAATATTTCGTTTCAACTAGACAAAGCTAAAATGATCTGTAATGAGCAATGAATACTATTTTATAGGCTAATAAAGAAGATTTTGGCAGAAAATAAGTTTTATGTTTTATATTTCAGAAATCAAAGAATACTTAATCTTTAACATTTCTTAATCAATTAAAATTTTCTTTTGGTTTTTTTTTTGGCCACTTCTTTATTGTTGTTGTAGCCAAAACCTAGTTCAATCTGCTACTCTTATTATTATTATTAATATGAGGTTTAATATGGAAGATATATGAAAGGACCAGGTTTTGTCAGAGTGAATAAGACCCGAGGTCCACATCCCTGTAATTATTATTTTCTATGCTATTACCTATTATCATAACAATTATGCTTACAAAATTAAACAATAATCATTTACCTGTTAACACTAAAGTTAAACTGTGTGTTATAGTAAAAAAAATTGTAAGTTGCTATGATTAATTTTAATTTAACCTATTAATAATATTTTTAATTAGGTATATTAATTATAAGGTAATATTTAAATTGTTTTTTATAGGGCATCTAGGTTTTAATACTTTCAAAGGCAAAAAGAGTGACAATTTGTTCCAGATTACCTCAGAAAAATATTTTGCCTTTCTTGCTATAATTGTTGCCTTTGACGATTTTGTTACCATTGTTAAATGAATAAGGTAGTAATTATTATTTTATAGAAATGTCTCCAACAAAAACATTAGGTCAAAATTTTCTTTATTTACTTATTTCAGTTATCCATCACATAACTCATTTACTTACTCAATGATTTTAACAATTATTTATTATTATTTTATTCTTATTGTGTGAGCAATCTTTTTGTATATTTTATTGATCCTATTGCTTTTGGATTTTACTAATAGCCATTGAATGAAGCATTTTAAAATTCATTATTAATTCATATAGGCAAGTTCCATATTACAATCAGTAAATGAGATATTGTTATTGAGTGAACAGATGATCATGGACTCACTTGGACTTTGTGCACTTTGTGTATTATTTAAATTCAGGCTGCAAATTTGAGGACAGTTGTGTTATTGTACATGTGTAACTTTAAAATCAAATATTCAAATGACTGATGTTTTACTATTGATTTGTAAGGCTGAGGTTTTCGAGTTATTTGTGTAATTAAGTATTTTCTTTAAAACTTGAACGTAAATTGTGGTAAAATTTAATCATAAAAAGACAGATTCAATAGTTTTAGTAGACTCATTCATTAGGAACAAAGAAGAACTACTAATTATGTGTTGTATTTTTTAAAAACAATTAGTATTACTTAATATATTATTTAATTATAATCTTTCTTATGATTGGTTACATTTTAAAGACATTTTCGGCAGATGACAGTGATATTATGTTTTCTTTTAAAGGTTTAGTTTTATACGTTTTTAATGTCATAGTTTACAATGAATAATCTTAAAAGTAAATCGAACTAAGCTGATCGAGAATCATTTTTACATATCCATCAAATAACTTATTATTCTACGTGACCAATTTATTTGTAGGTTTACTACACATCTGATTTACCTGTGGACGCACAGGTAGTGTTGCAACAGGCACAGCAGATCATTGATGCATCTCTGATGCAACAATCCTCTACACAACGTCCACAACATGTATGTCCTCATACTAAGATTCTGTTTAACATTAATAATAATAATTGATGCACCAACAGAAATCGCCTCAGTATTCATAGAACTGTCTTCATTTATGCTTAGCATGAGTCTAACTTATTCTTGTATAGTTTTTTTAAATTTATTTTAATTTTAATTGATGTCAATGTAATAAGAATCTCTAAAGATTGCTTTGCTTAAAATTAATAAATTGGTGTTGATGTTAACATATAAGTACAATATGTTAAAACCTTTTTATAAATTGGATTCAATATTTTTTTCTACTTTGAAAATGCTTATTTAAAAGAAGATCTTTTATAAGCTGTTAAAATTTCAAAGAAAACCAGAAACTTGTAACATTAAGTTATTGTATAAATATGTAAATGTTTTATATTTGTCTAGGGAATTGTTAAATGCATTTAGTGTGTAAAAACAATTTATTCTAAAACAACTTCTAACTGTCTGGTGATTATGCTTCTTTCTTAATATTTTTGTGGATGTGGTTGTAATATTGTCATGTGGTTGTACATATTTCGTTATTTTCTTTTTAAAAGTGAATGCTTTTGCTTTTTGACTGACCCATAATAATATATATAATAACATTTTAAATATCATGACTGGTGATAGTGTTATTTTAAGTAGAATAAACAACTCAAAATGCACTAGTAAAGGAAAATGTTCAGAAACATTAGGTTAGCATTTCACTATAAAAAAGGTTGAATCCAAACATCGGAAATTGAGATCAAATTAGACATGGGAAGATAAAATTAGTTTTAGATTTATTTGAATTTACTTGTGCAATACTGCTGACCCATTATCTGGAAGCCAGAATTTTATTTCCATTTTCTTACATCTTATTAGAAAATATGCACAGTACATAATTAAATTTAAATGTGTAATTTGGCTTTTGGTATCAATGAGTACATTAATCACTGTTATGTATATTATGAAATTAATAGATGTAGTGATGAATGCCTCCCATAAGTAGGACTTGAAACTATTAGGAAACAATAATATGCATGTTAAAACACAAAGTGATGTATTTTATAAATGTTTAGTCTGTTTCTTTTATTTCTTTTTTAGAATTCTGACATTTGATTAGATTAGATGTTATTAATTAAATGTAAATGTTATTAATAATACTTTAATGTTTTCTTTTGGGAAATATTTGAAAGTAATGATAATATGTAAAAAATGTGTTTTATTCTTAATACTTATATATTATGTAGGCTTTCTTGCAATCTTACATGTAGTCGCTGTAATGTCCAATCAATGTGACCTGCGATATCATGTCATGTGTTTTTAACAGGCCAGTTTTAACTCAATATTTTAGAGACTCTTTTAGGTATTATCGAGTGATTGCACCTATATAGAAATTAGAAAGTTTAGAGCGGGTTAGTGAGTTGTTTGTTTTATTTGTGTATTAACTGAGGGAATGAAAAAGTACCTTAGTCAAACTTTAAACATTGGGGACAATCGGGACAAACATCATTTATGAATTAGTATTTGAAATTTCCAATTAAGGACCCAATTTATTTTAGTTATATTTTCTTAAAAAAAACTATTATTTACTGTTAATAATCATCCTATTACAAAAATATTTTAATAGACCATTATTTCTTTTGGAGTTAAAATGGGTATATATTTATGTCGTCGCTTGAAATTTAGTTCATAATTAAAGAATGGGATTCTAGTAAACAATTCAAAACATATTTTCGGATATCTTGAATTCTTCAAAAGGTAAATAATACTAGTAAATGTAAATAATAATTTAGTAAATGGAAAAAATAAAATAACATTAATAATTTATATTGTTAATTCTTGCATCAATTTCATTTAATAAAAGAACCTGCAAGATAAGATCTCTTTTTAATTTATAATTTATTTGGTTTACTATTAACATTCTATTTAAAGAAATTTATTAATTTGGTTTTCGTGTGATTGAAGATTTATTCACAGGTCCGGTGATGCATAATAGGTACATAAATGTTTTGTAGCAAGAATTATTTTTCAGGTCTTAATCAACTACTATTAATTTGTTTCGATGTCAAGAGTGTTAAGCTGTTTTGACCTTTTCAATAATAAATTGATGAATTTGTTCTACAGTTGGTGAGTCCTGCACATGTGTTATCCCAGCCGGTGATACACCCTGCACAGCCTCCACCACCTCAACCGCCACCCCAGCCAACAGCTTCACCTGCACAACAACAAAATGTCAGTACAAATATGTCAATATTTTAATAATTACTTATATTGTACCAATATATCTTTTTAAGGCTTAAAAGCTAAAAAAGCTGAAACAAACAAAACTCTGATTACGGGGTGGGTTAATTAATTCACTAGTTCATTTGGCTATTCGTAATTCGCGACAACTTCACGCTACTAGGATTAATTTTTTGGAACACATTTGTTTCGATTAAAAATATTTCAATATAAGAATATTTCATATAAGGGGTCTTATTTATTGAATGCTGAACACGACTCCCCTAGAGGTTGCGACCTCCAGGTGGAGAAACTGAGCCCTACTTGATTTTTCATGCATCCTACTTTCTTAGTTTACATAAAAAATAAGACGAAAAATCCATTTATCCGCAGCCTCAACCTCCTCCGCCTTCCCCTTCGGCGCAACAACTCTCCCGGACCTCACCACAGCTGATTCAACATCTGCAACATCAACAGCAACAGATCCAATTGCAACAGTTGCAACAACAACAACAGTTGCAACAACAGCTCCAACAACAACAACAGCAGCAACAACAGCAGCAGCAGCAGCATCAACAACACATGCAGCCGCAACAGTTGCAACATCAGCAAGTTGTTATGCATGCAGCCTACATTAATCAAACAGTAAGTGATCGTTTCGTTGATTTTAAAATAACAAAAGATGAAAGCAATAAAATAGATATTAAAATTGTAATCTGAAGATTACATTACTGTCAATTGTCACTTCAATGATTTGCAGACTGGCCGAATTTTTTGGGCGATTATATTGCTCTGTGTTGTGCTGTGCTAAGCTAAGATTATGTATTAATTTTAGAACTCGCCCGCTCGGCAGCCACCGCCTCGCCTATTAAACCCGACGGGTGGAACTCCGGGAGTGACTCTGGTCCGCACTCCAGTGCGCACAGTGCGCCCAAGGCGGCCGGTGCGCGCATCTCTCACGGCCGCCACGCTCCAAGTGCCCGCCAGGCTTATCAACCCCGTATGTGTTGTGCTCATTTCTATACACACCTCTTCACTTCATTTCACTGTGCGTGTTTACAGTGAACATTAAATTTTAAACAACGGTTGACTTGCAGAATCAGGTGCAGAGTCCGCAGAGTCCGTCACCGGTAGTGGTGGCGGCAGGTCCTCACCCTCCCCGCGCGCCCCGCCCACGCGGACCTCCGCGCCTCATCAACACGCACGTGACGCAGCACCCGCGCCCGCGTCAACCGAGACCCCGCCTCCCCGCGCCACAGGTAAAGCCCCTTTACGCACTATCGTTGTACGCACTTGAATGCCATGTTGTATGCACTCACTAGGGCCTAGTGAGTATGTACATACAATACATCCTAGCGACTAGGCGGTGCATTGGCGTTTGGAGGTCGCTAGTGCGTTTGCACTTGGGTTCGTGATAGCGCAGCCATGAACATCGACACAGATAAATTTATTATTGAAATTTCAACAACGAGAAGCTATTTATAAATGAAGACTTTTTTTTGTTTTCATATATTTTATGTAATAACCAGAATGAAACTTGAAATATTTTTCAGCAGCAACAAACACAACACCAGCAGTTGACACAGCATATTCTCAATCAGCAAGCACATCAGCAACAAGTCCACACACAACAACTAAATCAACTTAAAATGTCCAATCAGGTGAGTGAGAATATCAAAGTAATACAATTTTATTTGTAAATACATAACAATGTTGTACGTTCGACCTAAATACAAACAGTACTTTATGATACGTTTTGTCATTAAATTCATATTTAATCTCATATTGCTATTTGGCAATTCTTACTTTCTTACTAATATTATAAATGCGAAACTGAACCGATTTAAACGAAATTTGGTACACAGGTAGTCTAGAGCCTGAGAAAGGACATAGGCTACTTTTTAATGCGAAAAAGTGTTGTTAGGGGTTGAAAGGGGAGTTAAAAGTTTGTATGGAAGTAGCGTCATTTTTAAAGCTAGAAAGATTGATAGTTATTTTTTATGCTTTTGATTAGATATAAATAAATATTATTGCGAAAAAAGGGTTGTAAGGGGTTGAAAGGGGGAGATAAAAGTTTTTGTATGGTAGTATCGTCATTTTTAAAGCTAGAAGATTGAAACTTATTTTTTAGGCTGTTGATTAGATAATACATTTTTTTTTCAACGCGGACGAAGTCGCGGGTACAAGCTAGTAATTAATAAATGAAATTATTTAAATTGTTCATGATTTTTTATTCTATTTTTTAGCAACAAATCTTGCTAAATCAGCAAAATCAAGGCAACATTCAGCCACAAGCGTCCCGGGTAATCAGCCAACCGAACCCCTCAGCAGCAGCACACTTGGGACAACCTCAGTTGACGCACGCCTTGCTTCAGGGAACCCACAACAACGGACATCTGAATCAACAGGGAACTCTGATCCAACAGGGGGCGTTAATCCAACAGGGGACCTTAACCCAACAGGGAGCCCTAAACCAACAAGGGACCCTTGCCCAACAGGGAACCTTAAACCAACAGGGGACCTTAAACCAACAGGGTGCGCTAACCCAACAGGGGCCGCTCGCCCAGCAGGGGACCTTAACGCAACAAAGCACCTTGACAGTGATGCAACAACGTTCCTCCCCCCACCAAATACAACAGACCATCAAGAAAGTGATCGTGCAACCGAACAATGCAAGCGACATGGACGACCTAGAAGACAGCATCACGGCTGCAATAGTACAGAAGACGAATGTGAACGAACACAATATGAACTCGTCCCAACAGTTCCACACGCCGCCCCCCACTCGGCCTCCGCTGGCCACCACATCGCAGGCCCACTACACACCCCAGTTCCAGATAAATTATGAGAGCCAGCAGCCCCAACAGTCAATGAATCAGATGCTCATGGACCCGGATGCCATAGACGACGACAGACTCGTGAATCTGGGCAACGGACAGAGGATAACGTATGCCGAGTATAAGAGGTTGCAACAGCAGATTCCCAGGCACCCGGGCCAGTTGCAGCAGTCAAGGTTTGTGTCACTTAAGGGTATATGTAACTATAAAACAAATCGCTTGCCCTGTTTATAGGTACGCTTAGATCTTTTAAACTACGCAACGGATATTTAAATACCGTTTTCACTAGTGGAAAGAGCGTTGAAAGAGGAAGGTTTTAATATAATATGCAGAAAGAAAATAGCAGCCCTACGTAGCTGGGAGCATTTCCCTTAAACTACATATAACCTAAATGACTAGACTACATCATTATATTAGTCTATGGAGACTATGATATTGATATGATGTATCAACTATAGTATCTATTAGTTACGTAGGTATTAGTAATGTTAAGAAAAAATCTTAATGTCATATCTTTAACTTACAAAATCCGGTCTATCTTTTAATCAATACTTTTTTTTTTTTTCAGGGAAACGGTACGTCAAACTTTAGTTAGAAGTAAAGAGCAACAACGGCCTGTACAGCGTGTGCCCCCCATGCAAGCACAACCAACACCACAAGGCGAGTTGAACTTGCATAAAATTTATTATTTATAATCAAAATACAAATATTTCACAAATAAATCCATTGCCAACAAATATTATCGGGTCTGAAGTAACGTTCAGATTATTAATTCGGCTTTAAAAATTATAGTATGTACAGTCGGCCGCATAAGTCGATTAACACATTCAAAACTGCAAAACAACAAAACATTTAACGCGCCATAAGTCGTCACGACTAGAGAACAAAATAAACTTCACGTACATACGATCGTAAAAAGCTTCAGTAAGTAAGTAAATAAGTAAGTTGAGTGTTCAGTTGTTTTGCACTTTTGAATGTGGCCGACTTATGCGGCCGACTGTACATACTATTATAGTACGAAGATTCAGATTTAAGTAATGTTTAATTTCTTGTTATTATTTTGAACTGTTCATTTAATTTGTTGATAATTGTCTTTAGAAAACGGCGAAGTTTCAACTGGTGCCTCGGAGCAGTCGTCGGAAGCGCAGTCTGCAAAAATGTTGATTTTCCTTCAAAACGGAGAGCAGCGGCTCATTACTTTTACATTGCCCAAAGAGAGTTGCACGTTACAGGAAGTGCTTGAACAGGTAATACACAATATTTGTTGAATTTATCACAAATCTCAAAAATACCAACAGCACCCAGTTGTTAAAATTTTTATAAATGTTAAAAATTTTGCTAGTGTTTTTAAAAAATATACACGAAGTTAAGGCCCATTTAAATTAAGCTTAATAGATTATAATAAGCGCACGAAGTCGCGGGTGAAAACTGATAGTAATATAAACGCCGTTAATTAATTAAGATATTAAATTGTAAGTTTTATTCGTACATTATTTATAAATGACAATTAACGTGTGTTGTATCTCTTTTGTTTTAGGTTAATGTACCATTTTCTGAAGACACCCATATACAGTGTATGCAAAATACAAGTAGTGATATTGATTATTTTGTATCTGTCGGTTCGACGACTCGAATCGAAGAAATGTTGGAGAATCATCCGGTGAGTTTTCTATAAATGTTTTAAATACCCAATCAACACTCTATCTGTATCAATGGAAATGTATGTAATTTATTTCGTTCACTTACAGATGCTATTAGGAGATCTGAATAGGACATCGCCAAGCGTGTTGTCTCAACAACCTCAAACTAGTGAAATGTCCACACCCGAGAAAGCACCTTGTCCTGAAACTGGTATGTATAACATTTTGGACTCATTTTTGGAAGTAAACAATGAAGAATTTGGTCATTTTTATTTGTCATACTAGTTTTGCAGACAAGAAATATTTTGTAGAGAATTGCATAAGGAACAATATTAGTCCTTATCATTTTTGTCGTACGGTCTAAAATAACAAAGTTATAAGCGAATATTTGTTACGCCTTAATATCAAAATAACTGGCGAAGCTCAGGTCGAGAATGGTCGAGATTTTTGTTTTACACTCCCACTGGACCCCCCTAAAGGTGTGTGAAAAGAATTTGCTACCTAGAATTAATGTAAGCTTAAATGCTAACCCGCCTGTGGTAATACTTTCAACGTATTAGGTACTGCTTTCAAGTGTGGCTCTATATCTTCTAGAAATCTTTAGAAAAACATTGTTAATATTTTAAATGTTATAATAATAATAATAATAAATAATACAACCGAACCGGTTCCAAATAGTTGAAGTACCTTTCACCGTTTATTTGGGCGAATAGAACTTATTGACTACCCATAGTACATTAGTTGAGCAACTCTAGTGAACGTTTAGTTCACCAGTTGTGCGCTACAAACGAGTGTAATTTTTTGAGTTTTGAGTCGCATAATTTACGCTTCATTCGGTTTCATATAAAAGTACGACTCAAAAATTACGTTCGTTTAGTTCTAGTTACCCTACCTTCTGTATAAAAACGAATACTGGATAGATTGCATTTTACGCGACTCACAACTCAAAAAAAATGCGCTCGTTTGGCCCCAGCGTTAATAATAGTGGGAAATGGTGTGTTTGTGTGTGGCAGCGAGCAACAGTCCCGAATCGCCTCGCTCGCCGCCGCCGCGTTTCGTGGACGGAATGCTCGCCGTCTGCAAACTGTGCGGCTATTCGGGCATGGACTTCAACCGCTGTCAGAGGTACGTACGCCTCTCCTTATTCTTCTTTGAAAGAAAGAAAAGAAATTTTATTGAATACAGAACACAAGTAGCACTAGCATAAAAGCAATAAGAAAACTCTCATATTGGCAATACTTGCAATACTGTCACATTTGCCAGTGCATGCACCAGTGTATCGACCCAAATAGGCACTCAGCTCAGCATTATTCTGTGTCTGCAACGAGTCACATACAGCGCTGATCTTCCGCTAGGGACCTCATGGTTGGCTTCACGGAAGCCCGCCAAGGCCGTAATTTTCACTTTCAAATTTCAATGCCTCTGCTGAGCGACAGGCGAAAAAAGCGAAAAATTTGTGCAATATCACACTAAATAGTTAATTTTTACGCAAACCACACCTAGTGTTATGAATTACGTGATACCAATAACACGATTTAGTGTGCTATTGCACAAATTTTTCGCCTGTCGCCTCATACAGCAGAGGCATTTAGATAATAAGCCTGCGGAATGACAGGGTTACGGTCCACTAGAATGTTTGTGGCCTTCGCCTATAAGAATAAGCATTATTTATTTTTTAGCAAACATCGAACTCTCATATCAACGTTGGTTGTTTTTTAGTTTTTACATAAAACAAAACAAAAAAGCATAAATACACATTTGTCATATATATCTGTTGTACTTTATAAAACCCAGAATTAACTTTTTTACTATTTACGTAAAAGATTTATAATTCACAGGTGTAAACGAATATTCACCGAGGAACCTAAAAGCATACCAAGTAAGAAAGTAGAACAGAAGAAAAAGGAGCCTGAGAAGACATTTGAAAGACAGAAGTAAGTTTGCCATGTTCAAATTTATTATTATTTCTAAGGCACTATAATTCAATAAAAATACATTATTTACAACCTTGGTCACCTGGTGAAATATACATCTTGGCACCTCGAAAAAATGCAATACGGCTTGCTACAGTCGACAATGGAAAGACTCTACAAAAACTACTTATACACTACTTATAGTTCATTTACACTATAAGAAAAATAGTTAATGTGTATGTTTTTTTTTATTTAATATTTCCATGTCATACATCCTTAAATATTTTAAAAACAAAGTCCTCCGCCGCATCTGTCTGTCTGTCTGTTCGCGATAAACTCAAAAACTACTGCACCAATTTTCATGCTGTTTTCATCAATGGAAAGAGTGGTTCTCGAGGAAGGTTTTAGTATATAATTCAAAAAGTTAAGCGGGCGAAGTCGCGGACAGCAGCTAGTTTACATATAAAGCAAAGTTAAAATAGTTTGTAGCGAAGTGCCAAGAAATTTCTGACAGAACCTATTTTAACCATTAAAATAGTGAAAATAATTTTTTCCATAAATGAATATGGGCTATGAATTGTTTAAACTTAAAAATGTTTAGTAGGATAAATAAATATTTTCATAAAATAATTACTTTTTGTTCTTTCAGTTCGATTGGCGAGGGAATAAGACTTAATTTATTAAAGAGTACTGCAAAGACATTAAATCACACAAAAACTGTAAGTGACTGACAATAATTTTATCGACATTAATAAATAAATTTGAGTTGAATAATCTAGTTTTACATATTTTCTTACAAATAGGGTGTTCAAGAGAAAAAGCCTCCAAGAGCACGGAAACCAAGAGGCAAGCAACCAGACCCCGAACCAGTTATTCTGACTCTCAGCTCTGACGAAGAAGATTCCAATAGTTCTATGCACAGTTTCCAGGTAAGTGGCCCCTCGATACAATATCTATCTGATTTACTTTCGATAAAGGTACATACATTGTGGCTTGTGGCTAATCTGGTTAGGTACCAGCTTGAAAAAAGTTAAAACTATGGCTGAATTATTTCAAAAATATAATATGTACATCTAAGGGCCTCTTTCACCAACTACAACTAAAGTGATGATTATTTACTTTTAGAAATAATTTTATGTTTTATTGAATTATGCACTCTGTGGATCCTTCGATAGGCGATTTTGTTTTATTATTTTCTTTTTAATGGTAATGTTTTAATGTGTTTCTTTTTAATGTTGTATTTTACCGTACAAACGTACGAAGGTATATCAGCTCCATTATCCCCGGTTACCGGTGACTTTAATTGACAGTTAGCCTACATGACAGATTGTGAAAGAGGCTCTAATACGTGAAAAACTTAAAAGTATTTTGTAGATTTAAAGTACCAAAGATTTAGCAGGCATGTAGATAATAATATTACTATTTTTCAAAGCGGCAATGAATTGGTCAAGAGGGCGTTTTAAATGTTCGGAGACTGCCACCTTGCACCTGCAGACGAATACAAACTTCATTTAATTAATTTTGGTTTTAGCACGAACAGATTTTCGCAAATAGTAAAGAACCATCTCTGAGCGAAATAGAAGGCAACATCTCTGACAGTAGCTACGGCACAGAACAAATGGATGGTGAGTATTTATTTTCATAGATTTTATTATTTATAATATTTCTAGATTATTTTATTATTTATATGTATATTGTGCTCACATGTTTGCCAACCTTTGTACAAATTCGTGGCTGAAGTAGGAATGGAAAGGATACTAGCTGGTGTGCTGATAAATTGGATGTGTTATGCATTGATTTTGTTTAACAGGTTACCTACCAATAACAAGTATTAATATAATGTAATTAGGAATGAACAAATAAACATACTTTGACCCTTTATACTAAACACAGTTAAGATTTTATTTAATTTAATGGAAATACATATATTATAATAATATTTTATGGTGTTCCACAACGGCTTACAGGCACGAGTCTTGCATATAAAATAGGTAGGTACATAAATACAGGAACCTCTCTTATATTTCCGCATGATAAATCTAGCAAAATACGTAGCTTTAAATTTTGATGTTTCAAGGTGCATGAAAAAAAGCAAAGGTTTTTAATTATTTATTTATTCAAAGTAAATTGTGCTTTGTAATAAATGTTTTCTTTTCTCAATGTACGCAACCCTATATGCGAACCTAACAACACGATGACGAGTACTATGAACATTATTGATTAATTATTTTATTTATAAGTATTATATTTATTATTACTTTATAATTAAAATAATAGTAGTGACTATGGTTAGGTATAACTGATCTATCTTGGGGTGCGTGCGGTGATGGCAGTGGCAAATTTGATGACCTACCTGCACATCTCTTCGATTTCATTTGTGAACATGTTCTAACATTGTGAGAATTCCTTCGTTTCGAAAAGACTAGCAATTTTCGAATTGCAATACTAGCAATACCTTTTCCAAAAGGAAAAAGATAATGTTATTTAATACTTCGATTGCACAGTTACTTTTTAAAGTATATGCCTTTTTCAGCAAGTGTCTTCGTTCACGATTTATAGGTCGTAGCGCAGACGCCGCCATGCTACTCATGAATTTCGGTGTCTGTCCCGTCCTTTCTATCCTTATTAATATTATAAATGCGAAAGTAACTCTGTCTGTCTCGCTTTCACGCCAAAACTATTGAACCGATCATCATGAAATTTCGCATACACGTTGGCTGGGACACCAGAAAGGACATAGATCCAAGAAAAGAATAATGTTCCCGAGGGATTATCTAAAATATAAAACTGTAACTAACGCCTGGCCTGGCCAATGTATTATAGCAATAAGAAGTCGCGGGCACCAGCTAGTAACCTATAAATCGTGAACGAATATATTCGTACGAAGGTAAGTTAGGTCTTGTTTTGTAGGTAATGTATGAAGAATAATTCACTTGTTGGTCATTTTATCACAGCTTCGTTTGTTTTTCGATAAATTAACTGCAAATACAAAAATGTTGGAAAAAAAAATTATATAATTTGGACAGACATTATTTCTTAAGTTATTATACCTGTCGTATACGAATATTATAGAGAATTTAATGGAGATTACTTTTGTCATTGACAGTTTTCTTTTATCTCTAATAGATTCTGAAAAAATGTTCGGAAAAAAAGAAAACCGCAGATCCGGACACGTTTTGGGGAGAAAGGGGGAAAGGGAGCAAGGGACAGATTGACACCGGATAAATCGTGTTCAGCAGGGTCGAATTAGCCTAAAAAGTCCCGGAGGCAAATAGTTTCACTAAATGCCGTTAACTGTGTTTTTTTAAAATATTTCCACCAGTCTATTTTGACTGTTCCATGACTGTTCTTGCGCGAACTAAATTCGGAACCAACTTTAGAGGTCGATAATTATTTGGTGCGGCCTGACTTTTTAGGGCCACACGTGCCCATATACAGTCGGGAGTTATTTCGAATCAGAATATCGATTCGGGATTCCGAACGCAGTAAATCCATACAAAATTACCAGATACATACAGTATTTTCGCGTTCGGATTTTATTCAGACTCTATGTGGCGGCCCTTTAGAATAAAAATAATTGTTCGGTGAATCCGGAACGTTAGTATATTCTAAAAATCTGTGGGTGTATCCGTTTTACGCAAATCTGTTGTGATTAATAACTTCGTATCCAGGCATATTATTTTTTTAAAAAGTATTGTATCCTTAGAAATTTACATTGTATGTATGTAATTTTATTACAATCTTAACATGAAAATTTTAGTTATTAACCAAATTCATAATTATTATATCATGTTAACTGGTAGACCGGTACGAACCATTCAGGAATAATTTATTCCTAATTTGCTTGACATTTTGGTTTTTGCACTGATCTCTAATAAAGCACTGGATGGGTTATCCCATACAAAACAAATTACAGATACTTTCGTGTATTTTGAAGCGCCGCCGTTCGAAAGTATGGGAACTAATTTTGACGTTTGCGTATTTTTAATCCATAGATAAGTATAATAGTGTCTGTTTTGTTCACTATTTATTCGGGATTTTTTTTGAATCCTGTAAGTGTTTTTTATGGTGTTTTAAAGCTAAATTAGTTAGGAATGGTTGTTAGCTTTATAAAAATATAGTTTTTATGTCTAGGAAATCCATTCAAAATTAATTTTATAAACATTACATTATGTTTTATAACACATTTTGAAATGAACCAGAGTCATAAACATTACAAAATCTAACCTATTTTGTTACCAATCGTACTGCTACAACCAGTATTACGGGTGGGCTCGCTCCGCTGCGCTCCGCTCGCATTAATTATCATAACATTGCGGAACCTAACCTAACCTATTTGTTTCCAGTGAAGTAAGTATTGTAACACATTTTGTAATAAGCGCACAATTGTTATGTTATTATGTTTTAAAATGTTTATAAAAATAATTGTGAATGAATTTCCTAGGCAAAAAACTATATTTTAATAAAATTAACAAGCATTCTTAACTTATTTAGTTTAAAGACTGTAAAAAACGATTACAAGATTCAAAAGCCAACCCGAAATGTGTATTCTGTAAATGTCCCTATCATGTGGAATCACTAGTTTTAGTTCCATGTACTTACACTCCATAGCCGATAGCCCACAGCGCCAAAATGGCGATTTTCAAATAAGACAAAAATAATTTGATTGCAGCCTATCCAGTGCTTTATACAGATCAGTGGGTTTTTTGAAGTAAAAGAAACGTCAGTCAGCTAGCAATCGGTATAATATAAATCTATTCTGTGTCTTTGCGTCAGTCAGTGCTCGCTCTGTGGCCATTTTTTTTAGTTTTCATTTTCATTTTGTGAAATGAAATTTACAAAAGTGACCGCCATGCGATATAATATAATGTATTTGAAATTTACGTAAAAAGTTTATAAAAATGTGCGATAGAATTAAATTTAAGCGAACTCGTAAAGGTATTTTTAAAAATAAGACGTTTTATATACTTTATCAATAAAGGCATTTCCAAAAACACGCCGTTGTAGTACAACTACGTTATTTCGATTAACAATTATTTTGGGAACACAATACATGTTCACACATTAATTTTTATAACAAAATACTAAAACATTTCTATTCATGAAAATTTGTTATGTTTTCTTTTGTGATATTCCGCTGTTAACGACGCTTCATGTTTTCTTTTACAAGTGAGATAGTTTTTTTTTCTTCAAAGAATTACTAATACGCATACCTAAGTTTTTTTATATTTTAAAATCTTAGTATTTAATTTTTCTTCAAAAATCATTAAGCAATGTTTGTTTCATGGTTGTAATGTTTCAAGAATTTTAACCTATTTGCGCTTAAATAAAAGTTTGCATTCAAATAAGAAACAAAAACACAAATTATATTCTGAGAGACAATGGGTAAATTAACCCAAAAAACTTACTATTTACCTGGTTGTAAAAACTTTGCATTAGTAAAAAAAGCTTATTGATTATAAGCTAATATAATATAGTAAATAACCTCTAGTTTCACAATTTTTCATTAATATTACATTTTTATTTGTAACAAAATAAAATGAGATATGTAACAAAAACAAAATGAGCCCTAGTCATATAACTGTCCTCGTTTTGGAGATGACAGGTGTTAATGGGTTAACATAAAAGTAACTACGTACTTATCACTAAAGTCTTTCTTTTTCATTACAAGGGGAATCCATCATGGAACAGACGATGGTTTATGTCTAACTCTTACCCCAAGATGATAGTCAGGTAGACCTACTCACTAAACCCCTTGGCATTCTCCTCATCCGCTAATGGCACATTTGCGAGTTCAGACGTGCAATCGTCCTCAACTCTGCAAGCAATATCATTCTAAATTTATATTTTAACAGTTGCTACTTGTTTAGTTTAATACAGAGTTCATTAATACTTAATATTTTTATTATTATTTCTTTAGATGAAAGCAGGGAAGACTATGGAGCTTTTCCACCGAACATAGTTGCATCACTGGCTTGTCGAACAATCAGAATAGGCTCATATAAATTCACTCCAAAAGAAAGGGTAAGATATTTTTGTATGATTTTGTGCTTGTTTTTATTAAATATGACATAACAATTAACTAATTAACATTCTGTTTTCACGTAGGTTTACATATCAACAAAGGGGATAAAAATTGTTGCACCATCTGTAAAAAATGAATCCAGGGAAGTAGCACTACAGATTAATATTAAGGAAATTGTTAAAATTTTAGTACACTTTGGCAGAGCTTTGCCAGTATTATTTCTTTATACCTTGAGCAAATGTGGTGTCTATGTAAGGAAGACTTTAGATATGACAGATGAGACAGGTTTGTATTGTAAAAATGGTATGTCTGATTTTTTTTATAATCAAGTGGCTTTCTTTTCATTGAAAATTTTATCATCAGGTCCTTATTTTAATCCATCATCAACAGTAGAAACTTATAAAAGAATAACCCTATTACCGGAATCAATATCGGAAGATTCAAGATCATCTTTGAAGCTATTGTTTGGCAAGATAATGGATGAATTAAATGTTAAAGAAGCAAATGATATTCTACTTAGAACTTGTCCTAGGGAAGGTACTAATGTAACTAAGATGACTACAAGATCTCTAAGTTCATCATCATCTGCTAAAAGGTAATATTATAGGAATCCATCTGAAATTAATAAACATACAAAACTTTGAAAAAATTAATTATTTCATTCTTTAAACTAACCAGCCAAAGATTGTTGCTATTAAAAGAAGACAATTTTTAATCTTATTTTAAAATAATTTAATTAATGTGAAAATGTTGTTTTTCAAAGGAAGACTATTACAAAAAACAATTTTGCAAACATCATCATGCATATGATATGAATGATAACATTATCATTCATATGATAGATAAAATTTTGTAAGAAATTTGACAGATTAAACAACAGTCTCAATACTCAATTTTACACAATAAAATTCAAACCTTTTTATAATAAGTGATTGAAGAATCACATATTATTAAAAGAACTGCATAATATTTATATGAACTGTATAATACTTTTCAGCTCCAACCCAGCGGAAATAAGACAAATACTAATCTATCCTCCGGGCAAAGGTGGTATACCTATCAATACCGAAGATTATATGTGTTTGGCTCAAGATCAATTCTTGAACGATGTTATCATAGACTTTTATTTAAAACATTTAGTTCGTGAAATCTTAACGGACGCACAGAGAGAAAAGACTCACATTTTTAGTACATTCTTTTATAAAAGGCTTACGACCAAGCCCAGCAAGGTTAACAGAAGCTCGAACCCTCACGAGTGGGACAGCAATTTGACTGCAGCGCAGAAGAGACATGCAAGAGTTAAAACGTGGACAAAGAATGTTAATCTTTTCGATAAAGACTACATAGTGGTTCCTATTAATGAAAATTGTCATTGGTTTGTGGCGATAATATGTTTTCCAAGTTTAGATGGCTGTCGAAGTATGATAGACAATCAAACTGTTTTGCCTCAAGATATACGGAAAAGAGGTATGTATCACAAATTTTATTATTGTATTTAACCCACGAGTCAATCACAGTGTATTATAAGTTTCATGGTGTTGGTATCATGATGACTACCTTGTCAAAAGGATCTCAAAAGGACCATCTCTGTAGAAATCCCACATCTCTCAATGACTAGGGAGCAAAACGACTGGTTCCTGAAAGGACCACGTCTTTAATAGATCACATCTCAATAAGATGAAATACATAATTATGTACTTTCAATGCCCTGCCTCTATAAGTTTTTTTTTTTTTTGCTGTGTTTTTTCATTTGCAATCAGTCGGTTCCAAACTATAAGCAAATCTATAAGTAAAACACATATATAAATTTTATTATGACATGTGATTTTCAGAACGAAGATCGTCTATGCAAATAGGAAGTACAACAATTACACCTTTGAACAAACAAGAACAACTTACATTAAATTGTGATTCTGACAATCTCAGTGAACGTGACGAAGCCGAAGCAGAGGTAAATAATTGTTTTTAAATCCCACTCTCATATTTCCTTTTTGGTAGTAAAGTAACTTTTAACTAGGAGACATGGACATTAGGTATAAAATAAAACACATGTAACACCTCTGGGATATTTTGTGCTACCATCTTTGATATGGATAGGATCTCGCTGAAACACAATATTAATATGTATATTATAATAATTATAACTATTGAGGCTGTTACCATGAAAGACAATAATTCATGTACTTTTAAGGTTGTTAAAACTTAGATGTATTTTAATGTTTTTTAATAAGTTGTTTTTTTTTTTTCTTAGGAAAGTGACTTAGATATGCAATGTGATTCCGATGAGGAAGAAGAAAAACCAGTAGAAAAAAAGATAGAAATTCCATTTAAAGGGAGATATGAACCTATTAAACAGTGAGTAAATTGAATTATCGTCTCAGTTACTAATGTATGTGTCATACTCAATTATGAAATTGTTTTAGGCCTTGCATTTTAATATTTGACTCATTAGCGGGTGCTTCGAGATCAAGAGTTGTGGCAACGCTGAGGGATTATATTACTTGTGAATATCAAACAAAGGTAAGAAAATTCCTCGACTTGGGAACTGCTACAGTAATTTATTTTATAATTTAGTAGCTGTTGCACGGGATTTTGTCCGCGTAACTTTATAAAATAGAGCCTATGTAACTCGCTGATAATGTAGCTTTCAAAATTATTTTAAAAAGCTTTCAGAAGAGTGTAACAGTAATTGTTAATTCAAAATACTAATGTTTACCCTATTTTTTTATAAAGCAGTCTCTTGCTTTATGTTTTAAATGTACAAATACAAATAATTATAACATAATATTATTATGATTTAAATAAACTAATACATATTAAAGTTATTGTCTTTCATGTAATAAAAATTTAAATCAAATTTAAATGTAGTAAATTTGTAAATTATATGTATTTAAATTGTTTTTTTTTTAGAATAATGTTATTTTGTTTTCTATTTACAATCCAAGTATTAATGATTATATCGTTGCTATAATATATGTATGCAAATATATTGCGTAGAATTAAAATATTAAAAAAAATGTTGAAAGTATATTTCTGTGTTTATAAAGTCTGGTTTGTATTTTGTACTTGTGAAATATAATTGTAAATTTTGCTCTTAGGCTCACAAAAGTGCTTTTGAATTTACAATAAAATTGTTAATTTCATTTATTTTAGTTCTATTTTATTTGTATTTTCTTTTTGTTAAATAATATTTTTTTTTTTTACAGATATCTCCGAATAAAGTTTTTAATAAAGATAACATGAAAGGGTCCTGTCCGAAAATTCCCCAACAGAATAATTTTACAGACTGTGGCCTTTACTTGTTACAATACGTAGAACAGTTTTTCAAGGTGCATTAATATAAATAAAATTTTATTAGAAATTTGTTAAATTTTAGTGTTAAATATTTAATTAAATTGAAATTTTCAGGCACCAATTTCAGATTACTCTCTGCCCATTAAACAGTTGGCGAACTGGTTCGATGAGATTGTAGTGACACGGAAACGGGAAGAGATATCATTTTTGTTAAAGAAATTGATGCACAAATATAATCCGGATTCGCATTTAACTTTGCCCGACATCACATTCCCCACTTTAAATGGTATGTTATAAAGTGTATTAATATTTTGTATTTGCCAGGTGAATAATGTCAAAAGTTCGTGATGAATATTCTTAAACTATCATTTTAAGAAGAAGTCATTTCTCTTAACTGTCACGGTAATTTGCTGTCTTATGATAATAATTTATCCTATCTTTGTCAATTTGTGATTTTACATTTTATTATATTGTATCTATAAGATTCACATGTAGTTCTTGACGAGCCCGTGGATGAATAGTAAGGGTATACCCCGGGATCGATTTCCGGCGGGGTCAACTTTCGAGATGAACTTTATAAAGTTGGTTCTGGTCTGGGCCACACTGCGTTCCGTCAGTTTGTCTGCCGGCCTTAACATAAAAAAGAAGGAAGGAAGGGATGGGGGGGGGGGGGTAATGGACTCTGGCATCCCTTACTCACTGTCTGAAAAATAACAGCACTTGTGTTATTATTTCAAGGTGGTCGTCTTCTATGAGGGAGTGGTTACTGAGTATTACATGAAACTAGTTTGTATAAAATAAAGTTGTAATGTGAATTAAAATAATACTATATTTGTAGGTAAATTAATCGAAACGGAAGACAATCTCGGTGATTCTGAGGATAAGAGCTCTAGCCAAAAGGACAGGAAAGAGTCTGAGGGGCCGACGTTGACGATTGTGAAACAAATGCCAACTGGTGATATCTTAGTGAAGAGGAACTTTGTTGATTCCTCTGAAACGATACATTTGCGTAAGGGTATAAGACTGTCTAGTGATCCGGACAATCGGTCTGTAGTCCAAATAAAACAGGAATACATAAAAAAGGGTGATAATGAAAATCAAATATTGATTCCAATCAAATTACACACTAGTGACGTGGTGAAAGACATTCAAAATACATTAATAGTTAACAAAAATAGTAAAACATTTAGTGATAAGAAACATGGTGTAAATAATATGACATTATCGAGTGTGAATTGTGTTCGACAAAGTGTAAACGAGAGTGATGGTGCATCGTATCTGAAGGCAAGGAAAATAACAAAATTAGATGATATTGGTCATGAACCAAACAAAAAATTTAAACGAAATAATGAATGCTAAAGTTTGTTGTCCTGTGGACCACGATGGAATTACAATTTGTATATATTAGCTACTTACTGTATTTAAATATTGTAATCTGATATTTTATAATATGTAAAAACGTCTTATTATGTATTATATGATTAGATTTAAAAAATATAAACTCTTTGAAAGTTACACAGCTCTTTTCCATTTTTGTTTCCTTTCCAATTTCGCGTATTGTATTTTTGCGTTTGAGCTTCGTTTTTTAGTATTAATCCTTTGACTGCCAGAGATGGATTTATCCAACAATTATTTTCGTGTCCATTTCGCCACAGCATGCAACAAATTCCTCTACTTGTATAAGGTTTATTATTAAATCATATGTGTGGCTTTCTCTTTAAAAAATAAAAAAAAATACAAGCGGGGCACAAAAACTTCAAAGCCAAGCAGTTAAAGGGTTATAGTAGAAAAACACCGACTATTATAGTATTTGACCGCTAAACTGCTAAAACTAATTTTTCAGTGTTAACTTCAATTTATCGTCCAAGGTACAGTCATTTTGTCTCATAAAGTCTGCCCCCTCTCATTACTTATTACTATGTATGAATATAACCCTTCTTACCCGTGGTACTACCACCGGTGGTGCCATGGAAATATGAGTAAGTATGAAATAGCGTGGATAGGTAAGTACCGAAAATTTAAAACCTTATTTTTATACTAGTCATTCTAACATTAAATTCTTTTTACTTTATAATTTTTTTTTTTTTTAAATAAGTCTTTTAAAAAATGTACACCTTGTTAGGCGGGTGCGGGATATAGCTCGGGAATTCTGTGCAGGCAATGTATGGGGTAAGCAAACAAATTAATAAAGTTCTGAAACTTATGTGGGTTATACCTTTGGGTCTGCTGATCAAGATCCAACTTTTCCCCCACTCCCCCCCACTTTCCACTTGCCGCTTCACCCCTCGCTCCACATCACAAATTTTGTCCCCGTCAATGGTTTTTTAAGTATTTTGCGAAAACTTTAATAGATACAAAAAAAGTGTCAAAGTCAAAAATTACCCCCATTAAATTCTTAACAAAATATGTTTCATACACCTTTCGATTATGTTGACGGTTTCCAAGATACAGCCAGTTTTTAAACAAAATTTCATAGTTGGAAAACTAGCTATAACTTGAAAACCGTCAAGGTAATCAAAATAATATATAGAATATATTTTGTTATGAATTTCATGAGGATAATTTTTGCCTTTGAAACCAATTTGAAACTATGAAACTTATTAAACGTTAAAAGTTGGTTCAAAAACTTGCTATAGCTTGAAAACCGTGAAGCTAATCAAAATAATGTATAGAACATATTTTGTTTAGAATTTAATGTGTTTTCAAATATTGCCTTCAAATAAATGAACTTGAATTTATATTGTTATACCCGCTAGAATGTACGTTTAAATCATTTATCATAATAATCAAATCATGCTATTTTCTTTAAATAGGTTGTTAAGTTACTGAGAATGTTTCATTTCATTTCTTTATTTTCAAGTGATTTTCAAGCTTAATAAAATATGAACATAAATCTCGAAATTCTCGAACATCCTAAACAATGTCCTAAAATAGATTTTACACATGGTCTACATTAGACATTACATGGTCTGTGTTATACTTATGTTAATCTGTGTCCTATGTATGTCTCATTTTAATACGTTTATCACAGACTACGCCAGACAGGCAATAACAAACTCTTCTATATATTATGGTCTGTGATGTGATATTTACAATAGTTATTATTCTGTGACATAAATAAATAGAAAATTATAACCACAAACTATATAGTAGATACTAACGTATCAGACGGACATCTGCAGTACAAATGCTCTGGACATGGGAAAGCTCACCTGATTGGTCATAGCAAGATAGAACATGACATTTGAGTTCCCCCGCCCCTCTCACCCCTTTGTTTTTTTACGGGCTTTAGGGATTCTTGAATTTATTTTATATGGATATCATCACATAATTAAAACACAGTTAAATAATAGGTACATATTTATTTTTCAGGATATAAACAAACATAACATGGACTTAATATACGACTTAAATACAAACTAGAATTGAAATACACCATAAAACATATTATATTGTATTAATGATAAACATTTATAGGCATGTAGAACAAGAACACAAACACTAAGTACCACTCTTCTCCGATTCTTGAAACAGCGATGGATATGCTGTTAAGATTTCTTTGGAGTCACAAAACGAGTTGTGGCAGATGGGAGAATTCACTTTTTCTATTCCGTAAAGAATCATCATTTTTCGAGTCTTTTTTTGCACATTGTATATTATCCTGGTACACAGCACTTGTAATACATACTTAGTATGTATGTATCCAAAGATTTTTGTTTATAAATGATTATAAAAATGCGGAAATTAATCTACGCAACAATAAACAACAATCATGTTGCAAAACAAAATGGCTTCTCTCTCTTATTAGAAGGGTGAGACAAGGTCAAATGTCATGTTCTATTTTGCTATTACCACAGGCCAATAAATTCATATGTCTAGTGATTTTTCCTTGAAGATTACCAGCCGTGATTATAACCTAACCTAGTATTTTGAAGTATTTTCTTTCCTCTGCTCTACCTCTATCTATCTAACCTAAAAACACAAAATTTAATACTAACATTTACATTACAGTCTTACACCTACAAAATTGAAGATTGATTACTAATTCTAATGATTATTTAGAATTACTCAGTATCACAAACAAATAAGGTAGGCTAGGTAGTCTATCCGAAAATATTTTCCTGATTTCCAGTTCCACCACATTTTATTTGTACGAATTGTACGTGAAAAAGTAATCTTGGATTGGAGAACGACTGTATATAATGTCTGAACACAAAGTAGATATAGGTATTTTAGAAGAGAAAGCTACTTGGTTATTACACCCCAAATTTTTCCCGAGTAAAGTTGGAGGAAAACCTTCATGGTTAAATCTTGGCGATTTACCGAATCCTTCTGAATTATCCTGTAAAATATGTCAGGATCCGCTTATATTCTTATGTCAAGTAAGTAATTTTTTTTCTTTGGATTTAATAAAAAATCGTACTTACTATTTTATTGATTGCATACTTTTAATAATTATTACCAGATATATTCGCCCTATGAAGAATATGAAGAATGTTTTCATCGTACTATTTTCGTCTTCGTATGTAGAAATGGCTCTTGCTGTCGAGTTAATTCAGCTGAGAATTTTGTTGTGCTACGTTGCCAATTGCCAAGGAAAAACGAATTTTATTCTTTTGAGCCAAGCAAAGAGATAGAACACGAGGTAGGAATTAATAAGTATAATAAAGTAGGTATTAATGTATGATTATTTTAAAATTGTGTAATTTTTCAACAGGAATTTACGATGGCCAATCGCAACTTATGTGAAGTATGTGGCAATAAAGCTCCATCACATTGTTCGAAATGTAAAAAAGTATATTACTGTCATCGTAAACACCAAATTTTAGATTGGCAAAAGGGTCACAAGGAACAGTGTCAAACTTTAAAGGTATTTATTGTTTATTTTATTATATTATTATTATGACATAAAAATTGCAAAGGGTTTAATTGATTCACCTGAACTATTGTCCAAATTATATTTTAAATGTCACTCATACTAATTTGAGAAATCACTCTTTGCTGCATGTAGTTCTTAGTAAGTCAAATTATAGGAGAAATACATTCATGTCTCATTCATGTAGACTTTTCCACGAAATTTTATTAAAAGGATGTCGACCTGTTCCACAGTTCTATAGTTAAAACAAAAAATATCAGATAAATTTTTCAATGGCCACTATAACCATCGATGTAAACACTATTGTATCATATATTAGAATAGTCTGTAGTTTATAAGTGGAAATTTTTTATTAGGTGTAAGTTATTTATTTAAACTGTTATTGTGTAATATTAACCTGTAAATTTCCCTAAAATAAATAATATATTGTATTTTTTTATTTGTTGTATACATTTTTATCGAATTTTAAGTGTCATAATTTATTTTTTCTGTGAGGTTATCGCTGGCTACTTATTACAGGAATCTACAACATGCAAAACCAACAACTTTCAAATCACTGAAGCCGGAAGGTCATTACTATTCAAGGAATGGGAGTTACTTGTTGATGAAGAAGATGAGGTAAAATTTATGTATCACTTGATGTCCTTTTCTTTTGAACGTAAAAAGGTCACAAGCTTTTAGGAAAGTGATCTTAACAATACTCAAGTCATCTTTTTTTGAATGTGCTACCAGATACTAGTAAAAATAAATAGGTATTTGTTTTATCGAAAAGACTAGCTGAGCCCCCAACTGGACTTTTCAATAAAACAATAAAACTGTGTGTGAAATTTCATCAGAGTCCGTACAGTAGTTTTTACATGAAATAGTAACAACATACATCCATCAATCCTCACAAAGTTTCATATTTATAATATTATTATACTAGGATTTTTTGCATTGTCTGAATGACTGTTTACAGGAAGAAGCAGCAGATGTAGATGTTAATGTAGAAATGGAAAGATTGACAAAGATGATACAAGAAAAAAAAGCTGGGACCTTAAGTGAAATTAGTGAAAGTGAATTAGAGGAATACACAAAATCACAACCGGAGGACAAAGTGTTTAATAAATTTAGTAAGAGAGTAGCCCGTCATCCCGACCAAGTGTTAAGATATGACAGAGGTGGCGCTCCTCTTTGGATAACAGAGAATACTGGAAATAGTTTAGTTGACATACCCAATTGTCAATATTGTAACGGGGAAAGGCAATTTGAATTTCAAGTAAGTTTTTTTTGCTCATAAACTTACAGTAAGTAAATAAATGTAGATATGTAGCAACGCCACAGGTGCTAAATGACTGTGTAACCCAGTGTTCCCTGTCATTACTCAGTATTTCTTTTATCTTTTAGCCAGAACATTTACTCAGTAAATCTATTTAATTTTTTTCTCCGAAGTTCTATATTTATGTTCCCGTTGGGCGGGCAGCAGTCATCGTCCTTTTTAAACTGATGAAAAAACATTTATTTTCAGGTAATGCCCCAGCTCTTAAACTTTATAAATGTGGGAATTGATTTCAATAGTATAGACTGGGGTGTATTGGCTGTGTATACTTGCAAAAGAAGCTGTAGTGAAGGGCCAGCATATAAACAAGAGGTAATGATTAAACAGGATTTGTTGAAGTAACAATATTAATTTTATTCTACACAATATTTAACAATAAATATATTTACAAAATGGGCAAAATTGTTTTTCATTTTTTCTTTCCATAATCTTCAGATATGTAGGTTAATAAGTCATTCAATCCACTGAATTCTGTTCTCGACTGTGGTGGGTTATTTTTAGGTAAAACTGGTAGAATATTTCCCATTTTAATTCTAAAGTCCTTGAGCTGTAAAATAAAGTATCTCATATATAATCCAACAATTTCAATTATTCAAAAAAAAAGGAATGTTCAATGGTAAAATCTTACATCTTTTGCACCAGATAGTTTCCATATTCCGTAACATAGACAACCGGTGCCACCTATTGCATACAATGTGCCCCAACTGAGGGCACGTATCGCTAACATTGCTCCTGTATCTGCTAAATCATGAGTACTTTGTAAACCTGCAAAAAACAATCAGATTAATCAAAAATGTCATTGATTAAGTAGTGGTAGGGTACATTTGGGCAGTCTGTCTGGCGGGCTGAATACCACCCTCATACAGATGATCACCATGAAATAGGTTGTGTTTTTGTGAGTAAGGGATGCCAGAGCCCATTTCCCTAACCCTTATCCTGAATCCTACTGTAGTAGGCAGTGCACTTGCAGCACCTATAGCAGGGGTCACCAAATGGCGGTCCATGACCCATTTTGTGCAGACCGAGAGATCACAGCAACTTGCACTGCAGAGTATGTACCTAATTTAATAAAAATGTATCCCCTGATTATTTTTGTTGTTAATTCGAAAATGGCCGGGTCATTTTTCTCATTGATATGTAAAATATACCTTTGTTATTTCAGTAATTACATTTGTTTAATAAATGTTTTTTTTTCTATAAAATGTTGTGCGGACCTCAAAAAGATTGGTCATTTCTTTTTTTTAAACGGACCCCGAGCGAAACTAATTGGTGACCCCTGACCTATAGCATTGCTTGTGGACCGTCAGCCTGTCCACCAACCTTAACATTTAAAGAATTTTATATCTTCCATATTATAAAAATCCTCTGCCGCGTGTCTATTGGCGAAAACTAAAAAACTACTGCACCGATTTTCATGCTGTTTTCACCAATGGATGCAGTGGTTCTCCAGGAAGGTTTTAGTATATAATTTACAAAGTTACACGAGCGAAACCGTGGGCAGCAGCTAGTTCTATATAAATAAGGACCATAAAGTTGGTTGATATTTTTATATTATTTAAACATTTATTTTTAAAATTAATTAAGTATAATAAAAATATACCTTTGCTAAAAAACTTTGGATCAGTTTTTTTTGCTGCTGCTAAAGTAGCACTAAATCCCACAACAGCAGATATACCAGCAACTGAAGCTAGAAATGCACCAGCTAAAACAAACGTGAAAAATCACTCGGGGGGGGAAATATTATGATAAGAGTTCTTCAATAGATAACATTAAGAATAAATAGTATTAGAGGTTTAACTGACCCTTGATTCTCTGTAGCCTTTCTTCTTTTTCCATAGTTATTTATTATTTAATTTAAACTTTCAAATAAATAGAAATTAGATAATATTATTTCTTAAAATTTGATTTCATTACTTTCCGTGTATAAATTAATGCATGCCTATTAAAAAGAATTTATTAGAAGTAGCTACCGAAGTCAACTAAATCTGTATTTTAATGCAGTAATTTGTTTCATAAATCATAAATTTATTTCATTTGATTTAATTAAACTCACATTTTTTCATATTCACACAGACTAAACCAAATAAAGACAAAAATTAAAATGACAATGACAAAAGAATTGGGACATATAGAGTAAATATAATATTTATTAAACTTATATTATACTTCGTTCCACAAACTATATAGTAGATACTAACGTATCTACTTCGTTCCATAATTCGATGGTAATTCACGGGTCACATTATTTTAAAATTTGAGATTATTGGATTAAAGTTACTCCATCGAATTGATCGAACGTACATGAAAAAAAACGTTTTATTTGATCTTTCTTATTTTTTGTTTCTTGATTTTTATTTTGAATTTGATAAATAATTTATAAATACAATATATTATTATGTGTTCTATCGTTAGTTATTATTCTGAGTAACGTCTCGTCTGGTGGTCAGTGGTCAAATGTCACAATGACGTCACGTCACGACTCGCGTCATAACAAACATAACTCAATTTAAATCAATAAATAGGTTATAATATAATACGGTCTTATTAAATTGATAATATATTTTTTTCAAAATATGAAAGAAAAGTGTGATATTGAAGAATTGTTTAATAATGCAAAAAAGAATAAAACCTATCTAAAAGTATGTGCACCTATGGTGAGATATAGTAAGGTGCAATTCCGGACTCTTGTAAGGAGGTAAATTTATACGTCTACATAATCTACATTAATGGGTGTACGATAATATTGCCTTTAATAATACACTTCTCACGACGCTCCTTTTTGTTTCAGTTATGGTGTTGATTTATGTTTTACTCCAATGATAATGGCGGATTCGTTTTGCCAGAATGAAAAAGCTCGCATGAATGAGTTCTCTACAACTGTTAGTGACACTCCACTGATTCTTCAATTTGCAGCGAACAATGTTGACGATTTTGTTGATGCTGCAAAATTGATATATCCTTACGCGGATGGTGTCGATTTGAACTGCGGCTGTCCACAAAGATGGGCTATGAAAGATGGATATGGTTGTGCTTTACTTTCTAAACCCGAAGTAGTCTCCGAACTAGTGAGAGGCATAAGAAATAACCTTCCACACAACTTTAGTGTATCTGTTAAAATAAGAATATCGAAAATATTAAACAAAACCATAGATATGTGTCGCCAATTGGAGAAATGTGGTGTTACTTTTTTAACAGTACACGGACGGACACCTGAACAGAAGTGTAATGATAGTGTAGATATTCAAGCACTTAAAGATATTTCAGAATCAATTAGTATTCCGATGATAGCTAATGGTGGTGTAAGGACACTAGAGAAAGCCAATAGGTTACATTTCGAGACTAATTGTAGCGGAGTAATGGCTGCAAGTGGGATATTAACAAACCCAACCTTGTTCAATGGTACCAATCAAACTTCGTTGAGTTGCGTAAAACATTGGATTGACATAAAAAATTTGCAGCCAGAAAAAATTACTTTCCAATGTTATCATCACCATTTAGTGTTTATGCTTGAAAAAATATTGTCAAAACAACAAAAACAAATATTTAATTATCTGTCTGACTTTCAAAGCGTTGATAGTTTTTTGTATGATAATTTAATATCTTCAATAGGTGATAGTGAACCAAAGTGTAATCTGGATGAATTTGTTACTTGTCAATTTGCAGATGAAATATTGTTAAAACATTCTAGTAAATGTAGAGGATGTGGTAGGAGTATGCACTATTGTGTTTGCAGTAATTATGACTACAATGCAACAGACGGATCTTTTTTTAGATCTTGTGTTGAAACAGATGACGATGTATTTATTGACAGTAATTTATTTATTGAACACTCATAGATATATCTGTATACTGGAGGTTTACTATCCTAAGTCCATTTAAAAAAATGTTATTATGCCATTGGAATAAGTATTTGATGCTCTATTTACTGGTATACTTTTTAAAGTCCCCAAAGATAACAAAAAACTTTTGCTTTTGATTTAGACATTTATCATGTATACTGAATAATTTACTAAATCTGACTTAGGATATTTTACTTCCGATATGCAGATCTATGACATAGACACAAGAAGTTGTTTGTATTGAAGCATCATTGTATGTATTTGTATGACTATTAGTAAAAATATTGTGAGAGATAAGCAAGTTTTTAATTTTTAAATATTCATTGGTTATTTTAACCACAGATAAAATATTGCCCTAATATTTGTGGTTAATAAATGTTTCATCCTGGACTTTCCTAGTTTAGTTAAAATTAGATTTTTATCTTTAGATCTGAATTTCTTTAACCAACTAATCAATGAACACACTGTATAATAATTATCGCAATGGTATAAATAATTATCGCAATATAATTCAGTTATAGTGGACATCAAGGCAAATTATATTTTTTTAAACAATGTAGATACCTTTGTTTGTATGGTAAAAGTCCCAAACATTAAAAAGAAAATAATAATAAAAATTTGCCTATCAAGGATGCCCTTACACCAAGTGCATAAATTTTAATAAAATTTCTAAAAATAACTAATCAATACTTTACCTGTTGTTGGTGAAAGAGGCCCTTAAATTTGCAGTAGTTTGCATAAAAATTTCATTGAAATTAAAGGACAATACAGGTAACTTATCTTTTTATTTTTAGCTAATAACGAAATACTTTTAAAGTATTTATTTTCGTTTCTAATCGTCATCGCATTACAAACACTATTATTTCAAAATAAATGGATTAAAAAAGCAACTTTCTGCAAATTCTAAATGTTATTAAAGACGACGTTTGAAAATTGATCAGAACATAATTGGAAACAAAATATTTCCAAAAAGAAGGAAGCGAGATATCGAAAACGACGATTTTATTATGTTAGAAACACTCAATTAGTTGACCTGTGGGGAAATTACCAATGATTTTTTAAGTACAAAGCTGCTTTATTTACGTGTACTTTATGAAATTAAAAAGTAAATAAGTACCTATAGTTAAATAATTAATAAATGTAACCAAAAAAAGGCAACATACAGTTTTTTTAATAAATAGAAATATTTATGACTTATTATTATTTTTCCCTAGGTATTATTTTGTACTTATATTATATATAAATTCATACACGTTTTTTTTAATAAAACATTTAAGGTTAAACGTTCTTTAGAGAAGGATACATGAACACAATATTTTTTTTAATACCAAAAAGGCCTTTGTAAATATAATAATATATAACAGTCGATACTTATTCCTGAGCGCCTAAATCTCTCTATAAAGAAATGAAGCATAAGGAAGTTCTTCGTACATTGCATTTATAATTTTAAGAAAAGTAGTTCAAACCGTTGTTGAATTAAATGTTTTAATAAAAGTGGTTTACGCTGATAATTTAGATGTTATCTTTGTAATTATCTTACATTGAGCTCTGTACTAAGGATACTAACGCTCGGACGTATAATGTTAATTGCTTAGTTGAAAATGTTGAAATTACGGGTACGTTTTAAAGTTTGTCTGGTGGAAACACATATCTATTAGGAGCAGCATTAATTGCCCCATAACGTATACATTTTAATAGTGGGAACAATGTAATTAGTCAAGTGTAAAGTGCCGTTGACGATGTTTTGTAGGTTTAAAAATTTGCTTTATTTATACGTAGGTACAGTCAGCGTCATGTAATATGGAAGAAGTCAGGAAAACCAAATGTTTTAAAACATTCAAAGATGTCTAATTACTTAGTCTCGGATAGGTGGCTACCGTAGCCAATAACACAAACAACGCTTCAGACAAGGCCGTCCTAGTAAAAAAGATAGTTTAAAAAAAAACAAAAGTATTAAAAAATGCATTTTAATACTTTAGTTTTTGTAAAAAAAAATCTAAATTTTTTTATTACATTCTAAATTACTTGTACTTTTAAAAACCAAAGTTCTATAGTAGGTGGCGTTCACGTCGTAATTACAAAATTATGAATAAATACTTAAGTCACTAACATAACACGACAAAGAATATGGAAACACATGAGAAAGAAGGAAAAGGTAAAAAAAAATATAAAATTTAAAAGATTATTCATTTTCAACTTTTGTTTACATAAATTCCTTTCTTACCGCTGTCGTACTTATACAAACTAATCTTAACATCTCGGAATAATGTAATTTAATTACGGCTATGAAACTTTTATATGAGATGTCAAAGAGCAAAGGTGCCAAAAATGTGGTATTAACGTAAACAAGTGTCATTAGCGTGAGGAGGTGGTACAATATGAGGTGAGAGTACAACCGCGGGCACAGTTCAGTCCGGGATACTCACGCGCTGCTTCGGTAGTCAACACAGCCTCCGAAATTTCTCTCTTCGAATCTTGCCGGTTCTTTTTTTAAAATTTTAAAGGTGCAGTAGTGTTCTGGTTGCTTTTCTAAAATTGTAAGTAGGTTTCCGTTTTTACTCTTAATTATTGCCTAGTCGATCGACGACAAATTGTAATAGATTTTTCTTTCATTTTTTAATAAATACCTATTATATGTTAATTTAGTTATAACTTAGATATGTTGTTTGGAAGATTAGATAACTTGTACATAAGATTTGCCTAAAGCGACACCTATAATACATATAATACGAACGTAATAGGTATTTAGATAAAAAAAATAATCTACATAAACAAATATGTATAACAATAAAGTATCAATTTTTAAGTAATACTTTAACTTATTACTTAAAAGTGAAATATTTTAATTTTTTTAAGCCCATAATTACCTACGTTAAAATAATTTAATATTAACATTAATTAGTTATTTATGAATATCGAAAATAAATATTAATTTAGTTTATTAGAAATACAAATTAAAAATAACAACTGTTTTCGAATTTAATTAAAACCGTATAAAATTCCGTGTAGAATAATATTATGTACCTGTCAGAATACTTACATAATAATTTCTTTATATATAATTTAATATATTTTATATTCTTACATGGATTAAGGTGTCCGTCACATTGACCAAAGTCCTTCATAAAACATCCTACCTGCAAAAAGCTAAACACTTCCGTTATTTAAATTATTCTTGTAAAGATTAGTCTTACGATGATATGGTTGTTTCATTAACTATAATGTAGTGTAAATAATTGATAAACACCAGAGAATATTTTATTGGTTAACAGCTTTCTTTTTCTATAGTAAAGCTAACTGTAAAAAGCACATTAAAGAAAACAATAATTGTTTTTAATACGTAACCATAACGCCACTATTTTCGAGCCAAAAGCGAATATAAGGTTAGGTATCTGTTAGAACACAATAATAAATGCTACTTTTACAAAATCCACTTAGTTCCAAGTGGTTTTTTTCATCTTAAATTTGGATTCCTATCGTGTATTTAAGCCGTTCTCGATCTTATTATACCTACCGTTCCATATACTTATAAAAGTTTCATACATAATGTAAAATTCCAAAAATAATTTCATTTATAGACTAAACATTTTTCAAACAAATTTGAGTTTGAAATATCAAGGGGTATTTCGCTTCTATAAAGAAGTTTGGTTTAATTGATAAACAACAGTTATAATAATATATGTATCTATCTAGATTAAAAGATACCTAAACAGAATAATTGGAGTTATTTATAAGAAAGATACAAAAAGAAAGAAAATGCATAAATTAGTTTAACAATCGGCAGTCGTAGAAATCTAATATTATACCATATAAGACTATACAGTATACAGCATAGAAATACTTAGATTAGGAATTCAGTTTCTAATTCCATGTCGCTAAGCGATCTCTTCCAGATAACCTTTGGATGGAGTTATAGAAATATTTACATACCTATAACAGATTAAATAAGTTGAAATACATGTGCTTTATACTTAAACTAGCTGGTGCTCGCGACTTCGTCCGCGTTCAAAATGTTAAAATATTTTTTCAATTCGAACCAGTAGTATTATGTAATAATATCGATAGTGTACATTTAAATTATAGGGAATGTATGTAGAGATATTATAGTTACTATTAGTAGTATTCGTAAAATTTAATAAAAATAAAAATTTACATTCTGCATGATAAAATATGCGTGTAGAATAAAATATAATAGTGTATTTAATATAAAATAGAAATGGCTTCATTGGTGGCCGAATAGATAAAGAAAACCTGAGTATCATGTAAAGATGTTCCCCTGTTTGTTCAGAGCTCTATTTGTTCTGCACTTTCACAATTGGCGCTACTTTAAAAAAGTTGACCGGGTCGTATCTATGTATTTAGTAAATTAGGCCTCAAATGTCGTATATGTCTACAACGAGTACTGCGGCTACACCGTTTGTACTACGCATCAAACGCATGGACACTTCAGAGGCATCGTCTGTTTGCACGACTGTCGAAGAATTGCTATAAGTGGGCCACAAATATTTAGGCTTGTCCGAATTTGATTCTCCTATTTGCTGGATTGGTTTTACAACTTTTCGTTGCTGTTTGCGTGTTAAATTGTTTTAATTTACACCACAATATTACTTCGAATTTAGTGGACACCATTTAGTTTTAATATATACCTGTCATATCTGTAATATATAAATTTCTCGTGTCAGTGTTAGTTGCCATACTGCTCCTAAACGGCTTAACCGATTTTGATGAAAATGTACACTTGATAGGTCTGAAAATAGGTTTTTATCAATTTTTTATATGGAGGCGAATTCGCGGGGAGCAGCTATATAGTAGTTATAAAGAAGTCCATGTATTTTTGATGGAAATAGATTAAAAAATGCGAGTAATATTCGCGCTTTAAGATATAGAAATTCATTTAAAACCTAACTAATGGTAATTGCCTACACGCCTGGAAGCTCCATCGGGTTCGATTCCCAGTATCAGTACCAATGTGTGTTGAAACGTTATCTCTATAATCTCTAACTATGGGCCTCGTAAGAAAGCGCAACGTCGCTATGAAAAGGGCTATGCTCGGAAGTTATACTTACTGCAGAGATTGAATAATTGAGTAATGAAACTAGAGAAAAGTTTGAATAATGTTACTGAGTACCTACAACAGAAGTTGTTTTTTTTAATTTTATTTCCTTTTTGAAAAGGTCAGTTTAGCTGATACACTTGGGAAAGGACAGATGCAAATCGGATAGATGGTTTTACAGACAACAAAATTCTTCTATACAACTATAAAACGTAAGTGGTTTGAGGTACAGAAGCCAAAAGCCAATGTTATAAGTGTATAATAGTTTAAAATGGTAATCTATTTTCTATCTATTATAGATGTGCGAATGGCTTTCACGTGAAGAGTGGTGTGACGTGCAGCTGTTATGTAGCGGGAGGGCGTTTAGCGCACATCGAGCTGTTCTCGCTAGTGTCAGCACTTTTCTGAGGGTAAGCGATTTGCTGAATTTATTTTCCAAAGATAATCTCATCTTAGAAAAAATAAATGCAGAAAATTTCAACTTGAAACAAGTGATGTTTGATTTTATTAACTACTAGCTGGTGCTCGCGACTTCGTCCTTGTTGAAAAGTATAAAACGCCATCTACCGTAGCGGATCGCTAAAAATATCACCAAGCAGTTGTCATGCTAGTCGCTTCACCTGATTTGGATAGATGGCGCTATCTCCCGGGCCAAGCCGCTAGTATTTACTTTTATTTTAGATTTCCCGTAGGAATGAAGCATTTTTCCGCGGTAAAAAGTAGCCTATGTTCATCACGGATAATGTCGGCTTCTAATGGTATAAGAATTTTTCAAATCGGTCCAGTCGTTTCGAAGCCTATTCTATACAAACAAACAATCAAATCTTTATAATATTAGTATAGAAAATAGCTAGTTTAGTTTATATATGATTGGTCTTTAGTAGATGAACATAAACTAGACCGCAGTAGCAGTAATTACAGAAGACCATGTAAAATGACAGCATTTGTGCTGTTGTATTTGAACAAGACAATGCAGGGATGCCCAACCTTGTCCCATATCCCTTATTGTAGTATCAACGGTGTGTTTATAGGCAGCCTTCTAAGTTAATTACATTGTTGTTAACGTTTACCATAATAAGGAATACAAAATTATAGGTAAATTAAAAGAAAAATTACAATGCTTTAATTAAATTTAACGTTACAGAGAACACTGCTGTCATGTCCGTTAGAAGAAAACCAAACATATATCGTCTTACCAGACTTCGACGTGGACGCAATGTCTTCAGTTCTTTATTACGTTTACAACGGGGAAGTAATTGTAGGAAAACATAAATTAGAAATGTTCTTAGAAATTGTAAAAGCTTTACAAATATTTGTGGATCAGACATTTTTGAACACAATTAGTGGAACTATAAATGATACTGATAAATATTTTAATTATGCAGATTTACACAGAATTAAAGAGAACGCATTTATTTTATCATCGAACAAAAGAAAACATCAGCAATATGTTACTCTTAAGAAAGGACAAAAGTTTGTGGAAATGCCTTCGCAATATTCAGTTGTCCGTTCCAATATTAGCAGCAAACAGGTAAAATGTCAGAACTGGATTGAACATGTGCCTTATTTGGAAAATGTGCAATCGTCACACGAGGGCCGACAAAGAGACTCTTCTCTACGTGATTCATTTATCGAGACATATCCTCGAAACGGTAAAGCTAACGGTCGTACGGTAGGCGTGCCAGTAATATCAAATGAACGCTATCGTGAACCGACATCTGCACTCCTGACGAATGCAAATGGTAAACATCTTAAACCTGTAGACGCATTCCCAGCTTTACCTAAAACATTAGCAATTTCTAATGTAAAATCACTACAACAAAACGCACACGGAATTTTCAATGATGCTAGACTTGATGATACTCTGACAAATATTTCAAACAAAGTAGAAAATTCAGAATTTAATACGAAATTGCTTTTAGAAACTTCCGTGCCAGAAAAACCTTCTATAACAGGAATAAGTGAATTGAAGTCACCATTGAGAATGTTTCCATTAGGTTTGACTGAATGTTCGTTGACTAGGAATTATATGACATCGTTAGATCTCAGAGTCGGAAACATCATTAACGATACAGTCAATCATCAGATTTGGAGCAAAGGGAATTGTTCAAAAATATCTGAAAATAGTTTTAAGGGTTTTCATACAGACTCTTGTAAAATGAACCAAATTTGTGTTAGTAACAATTTAACAAAAGTTGCAATTTTAAATAAAGCAATGGAGAGTCCTTGGTGCTCGCGAATACCACTAAACTACAAACCATTTCGAAGAAAAGAACACACCAACATATGCGCTTCAAAAGTAAGTATACATACATTAATTTTCACTGTGTTTTCGTTATAGCAATTTTTTTTGTTTCTGGTTCCACTTGATGGTAGGTGGTTACCGTTGCGTAAGGACACAGGGTAAGTGCAGGTATACAGCACAGCCCACCTTGCAGGAATTTGCTTGAAGAAGTCTATATTATAGCAGAAGGGAGATTGTTCCAAAGTTCGTGGGATAAACGTAATGCGGTTAATAAACTGCATATAATATATGTATTTTCAACACTATACAGAACCTACTGCGCGTACTGTAGTATTGAAAATAAATCTTAGTACCAACTTAAAAGTGTCAACATTTGGATTACAGAACCCTTTTGTCAAGGCAATTTATATAGTAGAGCAATGAAGTCTTCCTCTCTGTCCGTCAGTTACGTTTTATTTTCAGTTACGTTATATTATTTTCAATATAACCCACTTTTACATAATTTTTCTAGGAAAATGCTGCAAAATTAAAGAACGATGATAATAATAACTTAGAGGATACAACAACTGCGGAAATTAAACTAGACTTAGACAATGATAAAATTTTCAAAAATGAAACCAAGGAGATATTGAATAATTCATATTCCATAGACAGTCTTATTGCAAAAGATAATTTCGAATGTACAGTTTGTAATCAGGTAAGAACTCTTTGATTTATTCCTAAAGAAAACAAAATTAGAGGCGCATAATTATGCTTATGTGTTGTTTTGCCTTTGTATACTGTACGTTATATGGGCAACACTACAAGTGTCACTTTAAGCTTAGTTTATAATATTATTATGATTCGTTAAATTGCAAATGGACTTTTAAATTGCATTTGATTTATTCTAAAATTTATCTGAAATTTTATTTGAAAAACTTATACTGATTCAACATCTTCTTTATTCTTGAACTTGCTGTTGCCCGTGACTTCGACCGCGTTTAAAAAGTTACTCGTATATAGCCTAAAGCCTTTCTCAACACAACTATCTACACAAAAATATTTTTTCAATTCGAACCAGTGTGAGATTAACGCGTTCAACCAAACAAACTCTACAAGCTTTATAATATTAGTATTGATTACTATTACTACATACAATACTAGTTGAACCCGGCCTGAACCTGAAAAAGTATATAAAATTGCAATGTTGTGTGAATTTCAAAACAAACTACACCAAATTTTCGTGTTTTGTTGACATTTATTATAAAAAAATTATATAACACCTGTTGCCCAGGTTTATGCTTAAAATATATCACTTTTAGTTTTAATATTTAGTACGGCACTGTTGTCAAAATACATGGTAATCAATTTTAGATGTTCACAAGTAATGAATCCCTATCAACGCACATGAGACGCCACACGTCAGCTCGGTACTCCTGCGCGGAGTGTGGCAAAACTTTCTCGCAGCTTCGTAACTACAAGTATCATATGTCGGTACACCGAGGCACCAGGGAGTTTGCTGCCACCTGTACTGTTTGCGGAAAATACTTCAACGATAGGGGTTATTTGAGCAGTCATATGAAAATACACAGGTATATAGATTTTTCAGTTAGTTGTGCATTGTGCAGATGTTTAAAAAAAAAAAGAAATTTTTTTAATTTAAAAAAAGAAGAAAATGATATCATATTTATAAAAAAATTAAAAAAAATCCTACATACTAAATGTTATTATAATGTAAATGAATATTTTTTAGATAATATTATTATTTAAATATAAATAATATAAATGTAAATATGTTTAATTTAAATAAAATAAAATTCTTTTATATTTATATAAATATTTATAGGCTTATGTATACTTATATGTATATATATGCTTCCTCTCTCCTAGTCCCTAAGTTGCATGCCCAACAGGGTCCATAACACTGGTCTAAATTTTTATATTGTAACATCGTTTATACATTATGGTTTGCAATAAAATATTTGAATTTGAATTTGAATAAACTTGTTGCCCGCAATTACTCCCTAATAATCGAATTGAAGTGAAACTTGAGGGGCACCATCAAGTTCCTTGCTTACTGCCATCACAAATTAAGCACTTAAGCCTGTATTATGACCTAATCAAACTTAGTTCACCCCCAAGCCTAATCAAGATAGAGAGTTAAACTTTTCAGGATCAACACTTTGATCCTTATGTCAAAGATTAGGCTGATCAATAAGCTTGTCATACCTCTTTATATCTACTTACTTATAATATATCGTCACGCATTATTGTCATAACATGCTGGAAATCTAAGCAGAGGTATGCACCTAGCATAATTGATATACTGCCTATACTTACGTAATTGATATTTCCACAGTTCATAATCAGAATATGGTCCATTTTAAAATTAAAATTCAACTAGCTTATTACCTATATTCGGATTGAAATAAACGCTGAATTTTATTACCTATTAAATTTCAGGAATCGTAAAGAGTACAAATGTTCAATGTGTCCGAAATCGTTCAATCAGCGGGTCGCATATAACATGCACGTCAGAATCCACACAGGTAGGATTATTTAAATAAAATTCTTTAAATGTGAAATATCATCGGAGTAATATGTTAATAATTTAACTTTAGATACTAATAATTATTAATTAATTGTAATTAACTATAAGTATTAGGGTCTATTTCCCAACTACAAGTAAAGTGTGGATTAGTAACTTTTAGAAATAGGGTAAAATGACCTCCCTCCAATTTATTGGCACCCTAAACTTTTCATTAAAAAATAAGAAAACTATTTCATAAACTTTGTTCCCAGAAAAAATAAATAAATCTTAGGTTTATGAGAATTGTTAACACTAAACAGTCAAATGATTTGAAACTTTGTCAAACTTTCAAATTTTATTTGAGTTGAACAAATATGTCGAAAGGTGCCAATAAATGGTCGTATTTCTTAAAGTGCCAATAATTGGCTTAATTTTATGTTTTATTTATGCACTCGGTTTACTGCATCCTTCGATAGGCGATTTTTTTTATTATTTTCTTTTTAATATTTGGGCGCTAGGGCGCTTTCACCGTTTGTCAAATAGGCTAACTGTCATTTAAAGTCACCGGTAACCGGGAATAATAGAGCGGATATACCTTTGTTTGTACAGTAAAGTCCCAAACATTAAATAAATAAAAGTAAAGTAAATAAAAGTAACTAATGAACACTTTACTTATGTAGTTGGTGAAAAAGGCCCTTAATATTCTTATTATACTTAAACTGCAACTAGAACCATAAACGTCCAATATGTGTGGTATAATAATATTATGTTAAATATATTGTGCATCTTTCATTCATTTTGAAAATTAAAATATTTTTACTATATTGCACACTAAGTTCAACTTATTGTTTGCAAATATTGAATGTGTTTAGGTATTGTTACGAGTTGTTTTAGCTGCTTCAGTGTTACATATAATTAGAAATATAGCTAACTAATACCTAGTAGACTAAAATGATTTTGTACGGCGGTAATAATTCTAGTTCATGTTTAAGCCGCGGTACTTGTTATGGTGCGCGGATTATAGTTAGCTGCAGTTGTCGACTTTCTACACTTCACCTTAATTAATGCATAACAAATACGAGTAGTCTACTGACATTTATTTGTTTTGTTATTTAAAATTAGATGACAGTTATATCTAATAGAGTTAGCTTTCATCATAATATGTACATAGTCTCTCACCTGGATTTTTTTTTGATTACTAACAGGCAGAAACTCCGTGAGTAGCTTCAGTTTGCGAGACGTCCACCTTTTTGTGCTGCAAAAATTCTCGATAGAGAAAAAGCTTAAAAAAGTAAAAAGTAAAAAAGACTGCTAAAGGGGTTAGCAGTCGTAAAAACTTCCAAGCGTAGGACTGGGAAAACGTACCACTCAATTTGTAGGACTATGCGGCCATTTTATTATACAAATGTTTACTAAGCTGCAGACAAAAAATCAGCTGGTTAGTAATCCCATCTCTCCCAAAAAACAACTCCCTATAACTAAAAAACTATAACAATAAATAGGTCATAAAAATTATTAATAACCAGATGTTTTTATCGAGAATTTTCACAGAGGAAAAAAAGTGGACGTCTCGGCAAACCGAAGCTACTTACGGAGTTTCATCTTGTTAGTAATCAGAAAAAATTTCATATGAGGGATACTGGACCAACATTAACTGAAATGAAAGCCAAAAGGCACTGAAGAGGTCTCAATTCCGCACTGAAGCTAACATTTTTATGCAATTGAAGTTAAATATTTTTATTTGGCTTTTCTTTGTAAGAATTTTTCTTCTACAGGCGTAAAACCGCACGTGTGCGGTGAGTGCGGCAAGGCGTTTTCTCGCAAGATGTTGTTGAAGCAGCATCAGCGCACGCATTCTGGGGAGCGGCCGTATGCGTGTGCGCACTGCGGGAAGCGATTCGCGGATCGCTCCAATATGACTCTGCATTTGCGACTTCACACAGGTACCATAGTTTCACTTCTAGCTAGTTTAATATTATAAGATTGTTTTTCAGGAACTTTTTATTTTATTACCTACCTTCTTGACCTTAGTAATACTAAACGAGGAATTCTTGTATGCCACGACGATCTCTAACGGCATCTACGATGCAACGATTTTGACGAAAATCTAGGGTTAGGGGTTTTTTAGGTCTTTAAATCAATCTGTCAGTGTCTTATTCGTTTTAGGTAATTTTTTTAATGGAACGGTTACAAAAGTAATATGTACCGCTTGCTCGTTTTATAATATTTTGAATTATTAATTACTAATTCAAGTATTCTTGATTTTTTTTTCTATAACGTTTCAAATACTTTCTTTCTTGCACGTAAAAAACTTTAAACCTTTCATTGACCCGAACGATGCTCGGTCACCCAGTCTAGTTAAAAGTAATGTCATATCTACTGGAATGACCACAAATAATAAAAAAGTATAAATCGTGAGATATGATCAAAGAAATTAACATTTTAATATTTTTTTCAGGAATCAAACCGTTCTCTTGCACATTGTGTCCCAAGTCTTTCACAAAGAAGCACCATTTGAAGTCTCATTTGAACTTCCACACTGGAGCAAAACCTTACTCATGTCCTCGCTGCAAGTTGGGCTTTACACAATCCTCTAACATGCGAACACACCTCAAGAAATGTAACGCACCGGATCCAGCTTCTACTGTTGTTTGAATATGTAGATCCTATCCTAATAAAGCACAAAATTAATTATTTTTAAATTATTCTGTGGCGATCTCAAATAAAATTATATACTGTTTCTAAACCATTAATATTGAAATATCGATATATTGCACAATAAAGAATAAATTTGTATAATGATTTTTTAAAGAAAACAATATATATCTATGTATTATTGAAACTTGTTTTATTGTCCTTGTTAAATCTGACAAAAAGGTGACCAAAAATTATGTAATGGAAACACGAAAAATTAGAAATTAGGATTTGATAATCTGATTTGTGAAACACATGATTTGATTCAGTTTAATTTTTATTTTGTCTAAATAATATAATAAAGAAATAAAATACCAAAAACCAAAAAATCATATTCATGATATTTTTTTATAATACAAAAAAATATTTGTTCATTTTTCTTTGTATATTTTTATTCATCGAGCAAAAATTACGCAATATTTTTAAATTTTTAATTTTTAACAAATCCAGCATGGTATCCGCTTCCAGGGCTCCGATGTTAATACTAGCTGCTGCCCGCGACTTCGTCCGCATATCTTATACACTAAAACCTTCATCGGGAACCACTATCTATTGGTGAAAACCGCATGAAAATCGGTGCAGTATTTTTTGAGTTTATCGCGAACAGACAGACAGACGCGGTGGAGGACTTTGTAAGGATAATTTATAAGGATTTTTTTTTTATATTATCTATTTATATTCAACATCTATATTTATGAAATTTATATTATTTATGAATATTCAAAATATTTGACAACTGGGTGAGAGACTACAAAAATTAAACCACAATATTATTATTTACTTCCGTTTATTATGTTTCATCAGGATTTGGTGTTTGTAAAATAATTTAACAATCAAAGTGTACAAAATTACAGGCCTTTATGTGTTTGGCGCATTACAGTTATTAGGGATATTATGTAAAGTTTAACATTCGTTACGGAGTGTAGACGATATCCATTAAATAAATATTTTAGCCAAGATATTAATACATATTATGTATTATATATAGTGATAATATATATTGCTTACTTTGCCGTACCATCTTATGATAATTACGTGAGAGCGATCTATCTTTCTTAGGTGTTATATTTTTTATACAATATTACATGACGCCATGTTGTTAAACATTTTTTTTTTCAATCAGATATATTTACATTGTCACAGAATAAAAATATATTATACTTGCGGCTGGATGAATTAAAATCATATTGTTAAAGTAAGTATACATTTTCATGGACTGTCTATTTTGTGTTTATTTAAATTGATAGTTTAAAACATTATTAAAAATAGCCAACAATATATATATTTTATTGGTAAAGGTACATCGCAAAGTAAATATCAGTAAAAAATTTAACAAAAATATAATTGTATTAAGTTTTCAAAATATTATATGAATAATATAAGGAATGGCGAGAAGATCTTATTCGTAATATAATTACATAATTAGAAATATTACACATTATATTCTATTATAATTTTGATGTATGGATGTATGGATGTTACGTAATGCTGGTCAAGTTATTTGATTTCGACGTTGCGATGAACAAACGTTAAATATTTTCAGGAAGCCTTTGTTAGGCATTTTTAACACATGATTATAATAAAAGTATGTAATATTAGGTAGGTAAATGTCATTGGACCACCTAAATAATTCATTTTCGAATGAAAAACAGTATGAACACAACGTTCAAAATATATAATTAGAAAAAACAATGAATTATGACGAATTGAACCTTATCTTATTATATTCAAGAATACTTAAAAATATTCTTCATCGTTGCTGACTGTACCTGAGTTGTGAGGTACCACTATGAAACCCTGTATTTAGATTTTTAATTATATACATTAATTTAATATAAATCTTTATAATCAACAGAAACAATAATAATGAGTTTTTTTTTAGTTAAAAATTCAATTATGAGTTTAATCACGTCGAAATCAGCGCAGCTTTTCATTTTCAGTGTTTTAAAATATACGATGGATGTTTTTCAGCTTTATAATCGTTACAAAATTTTAATTTCTATATAAATAGTATAAAATATAGTTATCGTTAATAAATTTATAAGTGATTGCATGTAAAAATCTTACTCGAATAATAGAAATATACAAAAAGCTATGGCTTTGTTCTGTCACTGTATAAGGGTGTGATCGTCACCAGTTCGACGCCGGATCCACGCTTATACAAAATGACGAATAATTCCTTACATGTATTTTACATTCGCCAAACATTACATTATATTAGTTTTCAGCCTTTTCGAACAGGAGAATCGTATTTAATTGGAATTTCAAATATAAAATAGTAACTACATAGTAGAGTTGGTGAATAAACATTACAAGTAGTAATTAGACGGTCAGTTCGTCCGATTTGTTCTTCAGGGAGACTGACTCGATCGTTTACTACACTAAGATGTGAAGCACCATTTGTTCTAGCGTAGGGATAATGTACACGATTCGTCGAATCTATTCTATATAACATTAGAATTAAGTTTTGGCGCCTCATCGCGCTTACACTCCAATTTATTCATTAGGAACAACGATTTTAAAAATACTAATATTAGAATTTTCATTAAAAAAAAACTTAAATGATAGGCGCACATTTGGCACTAACAACTAATCAGTTGACAATAGTTTTAATGCCTGCTACACACGTTCAAGGCTTTCACCAGATTTTTCAAAATTTGCCCTTCTGTTTCGATTTGTTTTGAAATTCACTGAAATTTATTTTAATTATGGGTGCAATTATCGAATATCTTGAAACATTTTGAGTTATTGATATATTAAAATATATTTAGTCTAGTTATCATTTCATATATCATATAGTGATGCGTTAACGCAGTGCTGTCCTAAATCAAGATTTGTGCTTATACTCGTAAATGAAGTTGGGATGACAAACTTGAATGTGTGTAGTGAGCATAAGAAACAAGCTTAATTTTAATTGCAATGGTGTTCAGTTAAACTAAAACTATTTTACCTACTTTGTCGAAACACAATAAAACATTCAAAGTGGTACCTGGTATTTGTCTAGAAGCTCTTTGGTGATTCTAATGAAGGAAATCCATATATATCTACTCTCGTCGTTTAGCAATAACCGTAGTTGTAAGTTTAATGCGTAAATATACTTAAGCAATAATTACCAGGTACCACTCTTACAATTATTCCTCCAAGAAAACATCTAATTTCTAATTAAATAGAATACGTATGCTTAGGTACGTACAAAAGAGAGAATTCATTAATATTTTTCATAGAAAATTTCCGAATTATATTTAATCGATGTCACGTAAACATATTTACATAAGACTATTTCATAAATTGAGCATTATTATATAAACAAAGGCTGCTGAAACTTGTTTAGTTATAATATTCAAATGCTTAACTTTTAGATATTATTATACACACTCTCCAATGGGACTAACTTTACTTAAGTACTCAGTACTTAATAATATTACTTAAACATAAGGCGTTTTATACAAATATACAACATTCGTAATCTCATAGCCACTGAATTGACGATTCAAAGTGTTCGTCACAATGTTTCTTACTTTTAACGAATACTTCGCTTAATCACAAGAGTAGAATCACATGATGCGGCGGGGAAGAAGCACACACAGGGAGGCGTGTGGCGTTTGGAGAGGCAGCGATCCTCAGGTACACTCGATGATGAGTGGCTGACTGGACTCGATGACGCTCGGCCTCGGTTCGTTACTCGCCGCCTGGCCGTAGTGCTGCTGCGGTTCGTGATCGCCGGAGACTGGCTGCTGGTGGGGGCGGTACTGCGCTGTGTGCGCCGGTGAGAGCTGTCCGTGTCCTGTCGTCAAGTGTGGCGTAGTTGTGTGCGCGTGCCCTCCCAACATTGCCTCACTGTGCGACATAGGCACTCTCGCCCCACCGGCGCCCAACAGCCCTCCCTGCGACGCCGAGTGTACCTCGTATGCCTCGTGCCCCTCCCTCTCGTGGCAGTCTTTGTCGATGGGAACTGCAAAGTGCACGCGAAAATGAAACCGACCGCGTTCAGTGAGAGCGCAAGTGAAAGTTACGGTTCACCCACGAAGAGAAAGTGCAGCGCGCTGCAGTTGCTCTCGCGTCTGTGCTCGCGAAGTCGCTAATACAACTCACTCATCGGTTCAGTGTTACAGTGAAAAATATTTCCAATTTATATTTTGTGACAAATAAACAGGACAATAGTTTTTAAAATAATTCAGTGTTGATTTAAATAGGAATGAAATTATAAAATGAAAAATAACTTACATTCCGCATTTGTGATGGCTAGAACCTCTTCAATATTATTGGGTTTGCAACTCGTTGTCTTCCAGTGCGTGCGGAGTCCGGAAGCGCTGATATATTTCTTGTCGCAGCCTTGGCAAACGTATGGTCTGTCGTTGGTGTGTAGACGTTTGTGTAGTTTCAAATGGACAAATTGAGTGAATTTTTGCATGCACAAGTCGCAGGCGTACGGTTTTTGACCTGAGTGTAGACGCAGGTGAGTTTTTAAATTCGACGTAGATGAAAATCTCTTTTTGCATATATCACATTGATGGGGCTTTTCTCCTGTATGAACGAGATGGTGTTTCTGCAGATGTGCCAATTGAGTGAACGACTTATTGCATACATTACACTTAAATGGCCGTTCACCAGAATGTGTCCTTAAGTGAACTTTCAAGTTAGAGAGTTGGCCAAATGTTTTACAGCAAACATTACATTCGTAGTGCATCTTGCCATCTTTTTTCTTCAGTGGATATGGTAAGCTTCTGTACCCGCGGGAAGATTGCGAGTTTGGACTTACAGGAGACATCATAAGGCTACAGGTTCCATCTGGACTTATACTACCGTGTTGAGGTACTAGCTGACTATTTACGTTCGCGTTTTGAATCAAACTCAACTGCGAACAATTTTTTAGCGTGATAACGCTCGTTGATGACGGATAATGATGATTGTTCTGTCCATTTTGTGATCTCTCGTACTGATGTGACGAAGTGATTGTGGGAGAGTAAGTACTAGGCGGTGATCCCAATTGTGTGATAATTGTTGAATTGGGTGGAGAATACAAATTATATGAATAATTTGGATAATGGCTTTCGTATCGCGTTTCCCTTATTTCTCTTATCTCCCTGATTTCTCTTATTTCTGTTGTATGTGGAATGGTATGTGGAGGAGAAGAACAATAAACCGTCGCTGGACTTGGTGGCGGCAACTGTTGTATTGCCGGAAGTAAAGAGGGCAGAGGCGGTAGGTTTGAGCTTGAATCTGGGCTGCAAGCGTTACCGTACCTCTGACTCTTTTTGTATGAATAAGCCATTTCAGTCGGCGATGAAGGCGGAGGAGTAGCATTTGGTTGGCGACGATTCGGATCGTTATTGTTTGTATCTATTCTATTTCCAGTTAAAATGGTCTCAAGTATCCTCGTGTCAGGGGGCGAATACCGCATAAAAGCTGGTTGAGGAGACGGTGAAATCGTGTCGTCCTCATAATAGGGTTTATTTAATGGAACAACGGTATTTTGAGATGACTCTAAAACAATAACAGTCGACGTTGCGGGATCCCGACGAGGCGGTGAAAGATTTTGTGGCGCATCATTGATTTCTTCGGCTATTATCAATTCTTTCTCACTTTCACAATCAATATCCTTATGATTTTGATATTGATATGCTCGTGGCATTTTAATTTTGACTTTTCTATATTCATTTCGATGCATATCTTGATCAATTTTCTGAACTATAACTGTTTCTTTAGGTTCATTGGTTTTATTAGAACAATCTAAAACATAATTTTCCACATCTGAATCACTGGAATCTTCTGGAGGAGTGAACTCGTCGTGATAACCATTGCTGTGATAACCTTCGTCCGATCTTACTGAACCATCGTTAGGAGTAAGCTGATGTTCATAATGCTGTGCACCACAGGTTGTCAATCCGGGAGATTTATTTCCTAACTTCTCGTGATGATTTTGTGTTATTGGTGAAGGTCCTCTCATGTCTTTCAAGTGTTGACTGTGTAATGGTGATCTGTTATTGTGTATTCTGGGATTTTCTAATTGATGTATGACGACATGTGATGTACTTTCCTTGTGTTGAATAATTAGTGTCGGATTGTCTCGGTGTACAACCTTAATTGGAGATGGAGGCTGCATCAAACCGTTTTGAGTCAGAGTAGTATGATCATTTATTATTCCGCCGTCTGTTTTGGTGTGAACTATGTTGGAACTAATATCTGCTCTCACCACTGATCTTTCATTCTTATTACTTCGTAGTTCATCTCGAGGCAATAAAGTTTCACTTGATTCACGTTTCCTTCTGCGACTGGGAATTTCGGCTTCTAATAGTTCTTTAGCATTTGTTAGGCCTAAAACATATTTCATATGATTGAAGGCAATTTCTGGATGAACAGGCGCTGGTGGCAAGCCATAAGCTTTTTTGATGGTTTCTTCTTTGCCTGAACAAAATTGAAAACCAAGCATTAACATAGATAATTTTTTATTAGATTCGTATTAGTTTACGAATATCTATACTTACAAATAGAATAAGTAGCTCTCTCAGGATCGATGTCGTAACCCAACCTTGTCGCAAAGTCTTTGCAATACCAAACCATCAGTTCTTCATTGGGCATGATGTCCCTAAAATTCACACATTTTCATGATTAAGCGGCTTCATATAATTTTATTAATTTTAAATGACATTTAAAAAAATTATGATTAAATTGACGAAATTTTAAACAAATATGACATACAAGAGTAAAATAAATTAGTGATTATTGGCGATATGGTATACCTGATAGTGTAAAAATAAATGTGTTCCTGATGTTGACATGCGACCAAATTCATCACGGAGAGGGAATAAGCGGAGGCGACGTAACGCATCCAGTTAGCGACGCTCGTATCAGAACCATCCAGGTAATAATAATCACTGTCTTTAAATATCTGTAATAATAACACATTTTATCTAATACAAGTATATTTAAATTACATGAAATTTTTACATGATCTCAAATATTGATTGTTAGAAGTGTTTAAGCAAACTAACAGTAGGAATCGACTTCATGTAGTGATTTACTAGTATAGATAAGTTAATTGACATATGTACTTGGTTATCAATAAGCAACGAATTAGAAGAAGTGTTCGACGAACAGGACATCTTACAAAACACGTGGCACGTGTAAAATATTTGCATTGCGCGTGCAGCTGATAGCAACATGCCTACATTGAGTAGATGGAGTCAAGGACGAGATGCAATGTCATTTAATTAATGTTAGACGCGGAAGATAACAGAAGTACTTGTTTCAACACTTATAAGATTTCTATGTCGCTATGTGAATTAGCAACAATGTAGATTGGGAATATTTATGACTCGTTTTTACTTTTTAAATAGCACGATTCGTTTTAAATCACATGAGACGTTACAAGATCTTTTTAAAATTAAAACTAAAAGTGTAAGAAAATAATAAAAATAATATAAAAATAGAACAAATGTAAAAGACTAAACCGTCACCACATCAAAGTTGTAAAGCCCAATCTCACCTTAATATTTCCATAAGTATGATGCCTGACAGTTTCCTGCACCTGGCCCAAAATAGAGAGGAATAGGTTAGTTAAGAAGAAAATAGTGCAAAGTGTACCAAGCGTTTGAAGCAATGTTCTCTGAACATGTTTACACTTTGAAGTATGCTGTGAGTTTTATCTTATAGTACGTCAATAAAATTACTATTTTCTGTGAAACTACTTCTCAGCTTGGGGTATTTACAAAGCCAAATGTTAAGGTTTTTTCTAATACTAAACAAACAACTACACTTACCCTCCAGTAATATCTCCATGAAACTTTATCGTTAGGTTTGTTTGGAGTGCGAGTGCCTTCAAACGGCCCAAACCGTGTACCACGCGGTATTACTCCTATGCTCCATACGCCTTCCGTCTGAAAATAATGGACAAAGTTATGTATTGTATGTTTGAAATAGCAGTTTTCTTTTTCTTCTGAAATTTTCATGTTGGTACTGTTATTTGAACCATCTACTCTGTGTGGGTTCGCCAGAGTTTACTTGTCTTTACATGACATTTGTCTTTAAATGTTGAACGCATCAATTGTATCAATGGTCTGAATCTTCGTTTAGATTTATCCTCCAATAACAGTAGTTCTTACTTATTGCTTTGACGTAGATACATGTGTATTTTATATAATTATGTCTAGCAGTCTTCAATTTAATTTCTTAATTTATGACCATAAGTATTCTGAGAATTTTACTGACCGGTGTATTGGGAGTTGATAAAACTGCAGATGGTCTTAATGCGAGACTGCGCGGCAGTGTTCTTTCAGCGCGGTTTTGTGTACCACGCTCGCATGGCACGTCAGGCACGATGTATACTGTGAGCCGTTCGAATTCTTCTTCGCGCATACGCGTGACGTCATAGGCGCCTGCGCCAGCTACGACGCTCGCGGCGCTAACACCCGCAGGACTGGCTGTCCGACCTACCGTCGTGCTTGGCACTTCTTCACTCGTTGACTGTTAACAAAAATTTAGCATTTAGGCTTATTTTATATGTATAAAAATTTTAAATAAAATTGATGACCATCCTGTTCGTTCTCCGCTAACTTCTTCTCAACCACTCAACGATTTATTATACAGTTTTCACTAATGCAAACAGCTATAAACTAGGGAGGCTTGCGTATATAGTATACGAAAAAAAAATGCATCCGTGCGAAACCGGGATCACTAGTAAATTTTGTCGTTTAAAGACAAAAATTAATTTATCGAAGGCTTTACTTCGGTCGATCGGTGATCGCCAAAAATTTGCTAACAAAACTTAGTGGCGCAATGCATTTTCCACTTGACGCCTGCATGCATTATTCGGGATCGTCGGTGGATTTTCAAATTTAACTCCTTCTTGAGAGAGTTTATTTTGCTTAAAGTAGGAAGCGGCGGAGAGCGTTCGATAAAGGGGCGGCGTCACTACTGACCCAGTTTTGTGATAAGTGCGCACTTTCCAGTGCGCATCGACACTTCCCCTTTGCCTATATCACTTTGTTATTATTCAACTTCTTCGTTCAATATTTCATAGAAATGGATAATCTCACTGAATATTTTAATGAGCACCGAAACGGTGTTAGTGACGGACGACACAGCGCATGTGTTTACATCTAAATTTATAAATCGTATCAACTTAGTACTTACTAGTCTCATTTTGATTTCTTAACCCTTAGTCCACTGTCTGTTATTTTAATAAGACTCTTGTATCTGAAAAAAAGAGAAAGAAATACATTTAATAAATAAAATATGACTTTTGATTGGATAATAAAATGTCAAAATAATAAGAAAAGCAAATAAAGCATCAAATTGAGAAAAAAGGACATCCGCGAATGTTGATAAATTATTTCGTTGATGGTACATTGAACATTTGCCAATTTGGCAACAAATACGTGAAACACGGAACCAGGACTCGGTCATGTAATATGTTTATATTCTTTAATAATAATTGTTGACATAAATTATAGATGAAACATAAGATATTTTAAAATGATATACGATTGTCCCTATAGTTAACAAAGTAATTTTCAGCTTCATAATAAAGTAACGCCTCAAAGACAAAATTATGTAAAAGACAAAATTATTTGAGAAAATTATTAGGCGTGAAATTTTGCAATTACATAATTTTATATTAGGCACATCTATATACTGTTTTTTTTTTGTATACAAGTTGATAGTTAATAGGCGACGGTAGCCACTTAAGTACCAGATGGTAGTTAATTCAAATTTCGACTCATCAATTTACTTTATGTGTATTATGTTAATCTATAGCATAAATAAACATTTTCTGTCTGTAATTTCAACTATAAACTATATTGCTTTAAGGTTATTATAATGTAATGTAATCTATATTATCTATTGTTTTGCCTTGTTTATTATTTCGGTGCCTCATATTCATAATCTGTTTATCGTCAATTGCTACTTGTCAAAGACATAAATATCTATAAAGTTGCTCTTAACAATAGATCTTATATATTCATAGTTCCATTATAATTTGAGTTCAAACTCAAAGGTTATTAAATGAAAAGCAATATTCACGATTTATTGTCGTACATAAGTGACAAAACACTCTTAAGTATTGTAATTTTGATTTAATACATACTAATAATATTATATTATAGATGCGAAAGTAACTTTGTCTGTCTGTCGCGCCTTAACAACTCAAGAGTTCATCATGAAATTTTGCATTCATCCAAAAAAGTGCTGTTCCCTAGGGATTATCTAAAAAATAAAAAATTGTGGCGGCGTCACCGTCGTCACAGCAATAAAGACGTCAGACGTTAATGTTACTCATAATAATAATATATTTTCTAAGGGAAGGAAGTCGCGGGCACTTGTTAGTCTATTAGTCTATACTAAATACTAATATTATAAAGAGGAAAAATTTGTGTGTTTGTTTGCATTGAATTATCATATTATCAGCGAATAACATAGGCTATATTTTATAAAGTAACGCGAACGAAGACTCGTGCAACAGCCAGTAATAAATAATTTTATTTATTTAATTATTCATTAATTTCATAAATTAGGCATTTATTTATTTATTTATTTATTATACAAGGCCCCCAACGAGGCAGGCATCTAAACATAACACAGTTCAAACAAATGAGCTCATGGCGGATGCCGCCGCAATTACAGGGAGCTCAACATTCACCAATAAGAGCTACAAGCAACATCCGTACCTACAATAATCTATCTTTTCATCTAAATCTAAATTAATAATTGAAACATACACAGCATTTATAAATTAGGCAGCCCTTCACGCAGCAGTGACCATCCCCTTCAAGAAGAGCACCGTGAAATATCAGCGTGTGTTTGTTATGTTTCGGTAACATAACAAACACACTGTATAGATATGTATATGTATAGCTTATTATTCACTAATTATTATTTACACTATTAAAATATGTAATCTTTTTTTAGCTTCTTTGTATTAGGTACTTCTACAGGTACTTTCTACAGCTTTCCTTTTCATACCATATTACAAGATTTCTAACTTCTACAATAATACCAAGAAGAATATGAATAGACCAGTTTCTCTGGGGCTTCTTAAAGAAGTTAATTCCGAGAATTACTCGTAGTTCAATAAAGTAAATTGTTTTATGGTTGCAATTGCAAAATCCTTTCAACATTTTGACTTCTGAACGATTGTAAAATCTTTTGTTTCGTTTTTTCTATCGCACTACACTGATTGATATTTGTCTCGTTTAGTTTATGCTATACTAGCGGCCTGCTTCCGGCTTCGCCCACCAAAACACTTAATTAGATTTTATTATGTAAATAAAAATTCAGTTGAAAAATATCTAAACTAAACTGATGGTGAAAACCGCATCAAAATTCGTTGCGTGGTTTAAGTGATGTTAGCGGTCATACAGATTACATAATTTACAATTATTAAAAATTTTGCAATCTGCAGTGAATATTATTCACTGGCTAGTAGTAGCCTGTCAGTTTGTATGTCGAGATTAACATTAAAAAAGAAACTGTGGAAAAACAGACATAACAGCAAATCAGGTATACATTGTTGTATATAGGTATAATTTTATTATGTATGTAGGATGTTATGTTATAATTCTTTGAAAGGAATAAAAATCACAATTGTCAATCGGTAATTTTCCTTAACACTCTAAAAGAATGTAATCACAAAGTCAATAAATACACGTGTTACAAGGTTACGTAATGACTAAGTTGGAAAATTTATTTCCTAAGTACCGGAAGAGAGCGACACGGCCAACGCTTCTATGTGGTTGGGAAAGAAACATTTGTTTTTCTAAACCCGATTCATTTGGGATTCAAGTAGTTGTGCAAGCGCCTCTTGAACTATGCATTTTGAACATTATGCACCGAACTCGACTACGTTATGAGACTTTCTATTTATGCCATCATCTTGGTTGTACTTACTAAGTTAAGACTTTATAACGGATTTTACTACAGGGAAAGAGCGATAGTGACAAAGTGTCATATAATTTTTAGAAATATATTGGTTTTCTCCAAATATTTTTGAAGAAAAACATCTTCAAATAAATGAGGTTTGAATGCTCGAGTTTCTCAACAGTGAATTTTTATGAACAACAGTGAATGTTGTTAATTTTTTTACATTTAAGTACTTACATTTTTTTTCATATTTTTTTTAAAATTTATATTAATATAATTGGTCCATTTTTTTTTCATATATTTTTTTAAATTTATCTTAATATAATTGGTCCATTTTATAATGGATCATTTATGAACTTAATAGGTAAAGTAAAGCATAAGTAACTTTATAAGTAGGAACATTAAGTAATTTATAAGACATTCAAAACTGTTGCATGTACAAATTTAACATTCGAGAAAAATAAATGATTGAATAATTAAAATAATATAAAATATCTGATTTTGTAATGGTAAAATAATAATGTAGCTGCGTGAATACTAATCTTAAAGAGTCAAACTCTAAACTTTCTCAGATAACTAATAACTTTTCTATAACTAATATCTTTTGAAAGTATGTAATGTCAAAATGTTAATATTTTAGATTTTAGGAATATTATATTTACTTATTATTATAAAATGATTATAAAACATTATTAAAGTTTCAAAATATTAATACAGCGATTTGTTAAGCATTAGTAAAAGTTAATTTAAAGTTAATCTAGAGATTAAATGAAAGTCATTAAATATTTGGGATACCCAAGGTTAGATTTTTTGTTACCTACTGTTAACCTATTGTCTGTTTTATAGTTTCAAAACATAAAGGTTTAAATTTTTTTCTGTCTGTTTGTCCTTATTAATCTCCGAAATGGTTGAAAGATTTTGTTGGAACTACCATTGATAGGTAGACAAGTATTTTTAGAAGAAAGTATAAAACTTTATGTTTCATAGTGTTTAAGGTTTTTGTGCAAAAATCGAAAGAAAGTTCATGTTATTCTAAGAATACTTCTTTAACTATCAATGGTAGTTCCAACTAAATCTTTTAACCGTTTCTTAGATTACGGACAAACATACACCAACAAAAATTTTAAAACTTTGGGTTTAGAAACCATAAAACTTAAATTTAAATGTATCTAACTTATTAATAAGTTAAATATTAATGTATTTTAACTTGCATTTAACTAACATTTAAATGTACATTTACATGTAAATGTAAGTTTTATTGGTTACTTAAATGTTAATGAAACTAAGTATACGTCAGACCGTGTAATGATTAAGAGTCTGTGCAATGGCGGGGTGAGGGGTTCACACGTGACTTCGCGTTACGCAATATTATACGCCCGCGCAATGTCACACGAGACTTGCGCTCGCGCGACCTCGACACTTTGTCCTGCCGACTATACTATAGTATAGATAGTACCTATAGGAGGTATAGCATGGGCGCATCTCAAAATCTATACTAACATTATAAAGAGGAAAGATTTGATTGTTTGTTTGTATAGAATAGGCTCCGAAACTACTGGATCCGATTTGAAAAATTCTTTTACCATTAGAAGCAGACATTATCCGTGATGAACATAGGCTACTTTTTACCGCGGGAAAATGCTTCATTCCTACGGGAAATCTAAAATAAAAGTAAATACTAGCGGTTTGGCCCGGGAGATAGCGCCATCTATCCAAAATACGGTAGATGACGCGGACGAAGTCGCCAGCACTAGCTAGTTAAATATAAAATTTGAAATTTTATTGGTAAAATAGATTTGATATAAAACGGCTTACTCTTGTGACTGCAAATTATCAAGAAACACAAGAAAACAACATTGGTACTAAGAGATTAAGCCATTAAATCGTTTAAAATAAAAACAAAATTGCAAGTAAAAGGAAGGGAAGCAAATAAAAATTTCAATTTCTTTTACGGGATATTTTAAGTAAAAGTTTCTGAAACATATGGCTTCACGTACTGCTATTAAGCTTTCTAGACCACGGCGAACTCCATAATAAAAATACTGAGTGTCGTCACAACAAATCGCGTACACCACTTTGAGAAACCCACTTTTTAAATAATGTCTTTCATTTTTTGTATACAGAATTGTCCTTATACAACAATTACAACATGGTGCTAATTTTATGATGAAAAATCCATTAAGAAAGGTTGATGCATTCTCAATTATTAATTAGCTTATGCAATTAAAATAATTCAATAATGCTTTACTCAACAAATGTATTAAATGTCAACATTTAATGATTTATTGATATATTACACATATTATTAAATTATGTCAAGCCAATGTCAAGCTTGGTTATTTTTGAATGAATTGCGAAATTTAGGTAGTTACATATTATATTTTCGTAATATTTTGTCATCAAAAAAGCTTTTGAGACAAATATAATTTCTGCAAATTGATAAATCAAAAACAAAATGCAACACACAGAATAGATTTAAATCTATTCGTATTTGATTTGGCGGTGATGACCATACACCGTGAAACATCCACATAATAATTAATAAAATTATAAGAACACATGGGAATAACTTTGAAACTGTTTACCGTCTTTTAAATGATATAAGTTTTTTTATTGTTACTAATCAGTATTACGTACATTAAGTAGTAGTTAGCTGCACATAATTATAGCTGCATGTAACATATTGTATTGCGTGCATCGGCGCGCGCGCATCAGGAAGCAACCTTGACGTATTACGTAGATCTTGAACTTGCCCTCTTGCGCGGGCACGCGTCGTTGGTTCTTTCATCACTTGATCAACTTTTTATTGACACTTACCTACTTAATTCATTGTTGAATAATAACATTAACAAACTAACAAATGAAAATCAAACGATTATTTAAAAAGAGAATCATATAATCAAATTTTAAACAACTTTGAAATGTAGTGAAAAAAATTAAGTAGGTATTACGAAATGCATTTTTTCGAACAATTGAAATATTAAATATTAAATTAATTCAATAAAATCATATTATTTCAAGATTTATCTGCGCTCGTGTTTATAATTCAAACAAACATTACGTAATTTATTTATGACTACTTAAAACGAAGTCCGAATCAATATTTTCCAAAGATAGCGAAACTAATTTATATTATTTGCAACTCTCACTATGTCAACAGAAAATTATGTTTGATATTATATGTTTATCTTGTATGCAATCTTCCGCGATGTATTTATATAGTTTATTAGAAGAGGTGTGCCAGTACGAAACCGAGCAAGGTCAGATGTTACATTTGCTCGTGTTTCGAAGTGGCCATATATCGATAATCGGATGCACATCGCCCAAGCGAGAACGCGACGGGAACACTAACCTTGCAAGCTAATAATAAAATTTAACACGTAGATCTTTACACTATAAGTAGACTTGACTATAGTCTAGGTAAAGAATCATAAGTGCATTCGTAGATATCAAGCAAATGTGGGATACGATGTTATCAAAGGATAATAGAACTTTATAGGCATAGAGTATTTTCTCTGTGCATTATTATATGCGAGTATTATTCTTTTTAATTATTTTTATTTATTTTTTTATATATTTTTTTATACATTGTACATATTTAAGTAACACTTTCACTGTTTTAATTATATCGTGTATGTTTTTTATTATAATCAACACTAATTGTAATTTGTAATCACCAACCATCTCCGTAACGTAACATTATTTCCTTATTCAGAACTTGGTCTATGTGTGCGCCGTGTTTCATCCAAATCCGTTTAGCCGCGATCGACTAACAAGCCATTTTACAAGTTTTCATTATTATTACAGTAATTTATTCATCAGAATAATTTTATCAGAAAATGACCATTTTGTATTATAAAAAAAGCTATTTTAAAAAAGATTCGCAATATTAATAAACCATTTTGAATACTCACAACGATATTCATAATATTCAATGCGTCTCGGTGTTTATGTGTACAAGTTATTGGATGAAACTTTTACTTTTGCGATTGACTGAAGACGATTATTGTCTTTGGTTGTTGAGTTTAATTTGTTTTTGGAGGCCTATTCCGCGACGACGTCCAGCGACTTGAGGTACTCTAGAAGAATCCGGAGGGCTAGTAGAGGGACGAGCGGCCGTAGCCTTCGGGCCGCTCTCATGTCGGCCGTCGGAGGCTCGCGGGACGTTCAGCGATGGCTGCGGCGGTATAGCGCGGGCCGCCCGCGAGTTCGCTGCTTACCCCGGCGTGTTTGGCGGCAGAGCGCGGGGCACATTATGCAACGGGGTCTGCCGACCTGCCCCACGTCTAGCCGCGGAGCGCGTCGCACTAACCCGACGCCGAGCGACGCTACGCCGACCGACCTACATGCACTTTTACGACGCCGCGAATGCAATCGACACACATACTCGCGTCTCGTTCCGATAAACGCATCGACGACGAAAGCGGCCTGTGACGGAGAATGCGGACGAATTCGACAGCAAATGCAGTCAGTGCATCACACTCGCACCTAGGCCCGCTCTCATACAACAGAGCGGGACGGAGCACCGCATTGCGACCGCGTGCTGCATTCAAGTTCATTACTTCCGTAGTGTAGTCACTAGCTATTGCGGCGCCCTGACCGTGCTCCTGATCCACTCGATCCAATTTAGATACTATTTTTAGAATTTATTAGATTTTAAATTAAAAATATTATAATAATTATTAAAAAAAATAATAAAACGAAAAAAATTATAATGACGAATAGTTGTTTTTAAAGTACAGCATGCTTTAATATATATTTGTGAGGGATTAAATAAATACAAAAAGCTAATAGCCATAGAGGCGTTAAGTAATTAAAACAAGTTAAAAACAAAGTGCAACGCGTAGCAGAGAAAGCCGGTGCAGGGCGGGCGGTCTATGCCTCCCCGGAACAAGCTTTCACTCTCACGGGTCGTCGACACAGCTAGCACTCACCCTTACTCTGGACTCTCGACGATACAGAACCATAATCCACCCTCATTATATTTCATAAAACATTGAACACCGTTTTAGATTTTATTGTTTTTAGTTTATTAGAAAAAAATTATTATATTAAAAAAATATTTTTATTGTCCTATAATATAAGTTGTAATGTGGTTATCGTGGTAAGGGAAGCACCCTGCTTCCTCTCCTCTGGTGGCGAGAGCACCGCCACGCCGCACCCTGCCACCTACCATTATCCAATATTGATTTCACTATTTACAGCCCGTAGTCTGTTAACAGCTGAAAACTGTTCGATCTCTGAATAATGAACTGAATCTGTTGTTGACAATTTAATTATTATCTGGTACCATCAAGCTATTCTTGTTTTTTAAACAACTTAAATGTACTGTGCTTTTCAAAATATATACTGTCTGATACACATGTAAGAATATTTAGCGCCTCTTTCACCAACGTCATGTAAAGTGTTGATTAGTTACTTTTAGAAATCATTTTCTGTTTTATTGATTTATGCACTCGGTTTACTGCATCATTCGATAGGCGATTTTTTTTAATTATTTTCTATTCAATATTTGGTACGTTTACCGTACAAATAAAGGTATACCAGCTCCATAATCCCCGGTTACCGGTGACTTTAAATGACAGTTACATCAAGTAGGCCATACTTGACGTTTGTGAAACAGGCGCTTATATTCTTAAATATTATTCAACAAAGACCGCCGCCGCGTATGTTTGTCTGTATGTATGTTCGAGATGATCTCAAAAACTACTGAACGGTTTTTCATGAGATTTCCACTAATGGAAAGAGCGTTAAAAGAGGAAGGCTTTTATATTTGTAGAAAAATGTACCCGTGCGTAGTCGGGAGCGGGTCGCTAGTTTATATTAAATAAAAAAATTATCTAAATATTTATAAACGCAAAAGCAAATACAATAGGATTTTTAATCTTATATTTTACATACTTATTTTATTGAACGACATATATTAATACTAGCTAAAGCTCGATACTTCGTCCGCGTCCCTCGGGGACTTTTGTTATGGATGATGTCTTTTTTTCTGATGTCCTGAATATGTATGTATGCATAGATATATGATCAGTTGAGTAGTTAAGGCGTGAAAGAGTTACTTCCGTTTTTTATAAAATTTGTTAGCATATTTGTTTAATATTTGTAAAATAGATATATGAATAAATCAGTCATCAATTGAATGCTTAATACGATTAAATTAAAACTTACTTCAGAGCACTTAGCTAGATAATAATTACTATATTTTTATTTTATCTTATTTTATTTTAATATTTAATATGATTATCAAAATCAAAATATTTATTTATCAATTAGGTTTCTACAAGAAACTCTTATGATCGTCATTATAAATTTAAATTTACCAGGGTTTCGGAAAAAAGCCAAGATGACGATCCTGAGAAGAAACCCCCGAAAGAAACTCAGGATACTATTTGTTACCATTAAAATATAAAATGGCACAAAATATACAATTACAGTTTTTTAATACTAAACATAGTACTCCGAATCGCTTAAATCCAGACTTCTTTGTCGCTTAAATAATCAGTGATTTTATAATAGCCTTTCGATCTAAATATCCCCAAACTGAGCATATCACCAACAATTCAAATTAAAAAATTTAATAAAATGTGAACAATTACTATTATATGATTCACTAGTAATAATCTCCAGTCAAATGTTTGAAATAAGTGACATTGGTTTGAGTATTTCAATAGGTACTCAGCGTTGTGTCCAGTACTTATGTTGTGATAGGGCTAAAGTTAGGGTGTGCACGACCTACCCTAACGTCTGGCGGATTACGACTTGTGCATCGCCCATCAGTAACTACATCTATCGATTGCCACAGCTGTTCTCAAATCTGTAGTAGAACTGCTGTTATTTTTGTATTGACAAAAAAATGTTATATTTAGTATTTCTTTGAAATATAAAGCAATTGTAGTTGTTTTATGATATCCCCATTAGTTATTTATGCTTCAAATTCTAATCAGAGTAATTAATTACAATTTTTAAAATTATTATGAATTACGTTTAAAGCTAATTAAAGACATTACTTATATCGAATTCAGCAATTGATAATATCCCACGAATAAATAAATAATACTCGTAGATAATATCAGTTAAAAAGTGTGTGAAGTTTGGACGATTGTTACTCAGTCACATTAATCGGATTTGGATGAAATTCGGCACAGATAGATCAAGTCTTTGATTAACGTACGCAATGATTTATGCTGTAGCTATTACCTAATAAATAGTTTGATATTTAATTTGTTAACCTTTTTCTAATCACAATGTTGTTCTTTTCCCTAAACTAATTTTTAAAATAAACATTTGGACTGTAAATATATTGTAAATTAAACATTTATTCAATTTATTTATTGGACTAAAATGTTCAATATAGTTTTTATTGGTAGAGGCTGAATATGATAAATACAAATTAAAAATTGTAATGTAAAAAAGCTGAATACAAGTTGTAAATTTGTAATTTAAAAATGTAAATTTTGTAACCACTAAGTGTGGATGTTATATCAGAAATAAACGATCATGGTGATCATTATTATCAAATAATACCATCGTTATAAAGTATTTAGAAAAAGTTTTAAAATCAACTGAATCTCTCCCAAGCAATGAGTGTTAATAGCTCGTCTTGTCGCAGTTGTAGGTTTTAAAAAACGAAAATTTCCAATTGGCGGTCAATTAGAGCGTGAAAAGCGAAGCGCATCCAAGAAAATGCAGTTTTCCAGAGCCGTCGGAGGCTTGAGCGGTATCAAAACACTGAATCTTCCGGGGTGAACGGCCTCAGTCGCCTCGTCCCACTGCGCTAGCCCCCACCACCCAATGCACATGGTATCTCGCTCACGCAGAGGCTACAACACATTACACTCGCCAGTGAACGTACTTACTTTTTTCAATTACCTCATATCCTAATAACTAAATATCTTATAAAAGATTTAAATCAAAGCTATGGCGTCTTAATTGAAGAAAATTCTTCTGTGAATAATGCGGAAGAATGAAGATAGTATGTTATCACAAATAAGAGACACATCACTTACTGGTCCTATGTGTAATGTTTGCCACGCGAATAAATCGCAGTGCATTCGTGTGCGCGGGTAACTGCGTTTACTGTGCTAGTATTGGGCATAGGTCGTTGACATCTCACAAAAATTTTCTTTAGGCTCGATTCGGGGATTTATTTTTTAATTTTGTTATACATTAAACTGGAGTTTTTTGTGACAATCTTTTTTAAGTGTATTAAACTTTATTTTTGAGCGTTTTCTTTAGTTCAAACTAGCGTTTCATCACGGTTTCACATGGATGCAATTGATTTAAAGGCGTAAAGTATTTAATGCCTAAAGTGGATTAGGCCCATTACACATCTAAAGTAATCAAGATATTCGCATGTGTAGAGAAAAAAAGGGAAATTCGACGTTTTGTGAAAAAAGGGAAAGCTTTTTCAGAATAAATCAATGATTCCAGTAGTTCGCATGGATGTCTGCAGATACGGTAGACTCTGTTTTATTTTCTGATCAGGCTACCATCTCTGAGTGTTTTTCGATTTTATGTGCATATTAAAAATAATAATCTTTTGCATTAACGAATAAGTCGAATAACCAAATTATCGATGTTCTAGAAATGCTGACATAACGCAATAGGCCTATTACTGTGGACTCTCCTCGCATTGAGGATGTGCTTTTACATCCGCAATGCGAGGAAAGTTATAAATATCAATGGGAACTTATCAATGGGATTTATTATATAATATATATCTGTCCCATCCCATACCATACATGGCTGAGAACTTCGATAACGGAAAAATAACGCTAAGATATGTTTAAATATTATGAAAAAAAAAAATCTCGATCTTTTAAATTTTGTTGTAGAAGCCATAAACTAAGTTAAATTGTAGTATACTTTTAATTAAAAATTAACTGACTCGGCTAACTTCGTACCACGCGGTACCGCCACGCGTTTTTAATTATATTTCCGTGAATATTTCCATTGTTTTAATATTTAGATGAAATCCAGATATACCACATGATAATTGCAAGGTAGATAAAAATTTTAAGTAATTTACAAACGGACTAGATATACTTTATCCAACTCCAGTGATTCATGACCTATTTATTGATTGAGATAAAAATAAATGTTAACTCTGCACAACTGAAAACTGTTGGTTGTGTTATTGAAAATATAATACTAGGCATATAATCCGTCTATACTTGTGGAAGTGATGGTGCCCGCAGTGCAAACTCGATTTCCCCCTTCTTGGGGCAGGCTTCAATACTCATTCATGCATTTTTCCCTGTCTGGCCGGGTGCCGGCTTGTATTGCGTTCCCTCTCCTGCCGCTTCCGTGTTCTAACAACTACATACGCGCGCATGCACTAGACCTAGCCCAATGCAGCGAATTTTGCGTAGGGTCGTTGTCCTCCCTTATATCTGTACGAACCTGCAATATCTGGGTAGCTAGCTCGATGTGATAAACGCGACGAAATATCTAATCTTATCCAGCGCCGACATCCTAACGGGGAGATTATGTGAGCGTTTTAAAATTTCACTTTTAACTGAAAATCACACCGACTCTGTCGGCTGTTTCTTTACGTGAATTTTTTTAAACACAAAATGACCAACGCCGCCGGTAGACAAAGCTGTCGAAACGCAATGGTTTTTTTGGTGTGTGGTGACATGAGATAAAAAAATGCAAAAAGCTCTGTTGCACAATAATTTCTTGAACCCCAAGTTTTAAAAATTTGGCAATTGAATACAAGGCTTTTGAAAACTTTAAAAGCTCCAATAGACAAAGTAGTTTTGAAAAAAATGTAACCGTTCAAAGACAAACTAAAAACTAAAAAAAATTAACGGATTGTTATTTTTAGTGCTGTTTTATCGGTTTGTGCGTAAGGCAAAAAGTAACCATACATTTTTTGTCCCGAAATATGGTTGTGTTTTCCTAAAGATTTATCGGTCCAAATTTAACGGTATTCTCGCTGTTAGGCAAACAGTGTGCATAGAGGTGCGAAGTACTAGTCTAGAATGTAGCTAGGGTCAAAAGCCGCGCAGTATGTCAGCGTTTAGTATTCCGTGAGCCTCGACTCCTCCGGCCGGCTAACGGGACCCTTCGCTCGTCTGCACTGGCCTTTACTTTCATCGATCGCTCTAACCACATCGACGGTTTACTTTCCTTTGTTACTTTTCACTTCAATGCAATCAAATACTTTGCTTAGATTTATTTTGGAACTGTGCTTAAAGAATTTGTTAATGTATTATTAAAAGACATCTGAAAGGCATTTTAGTACGGTTCTTATTCGAATTTTGTTGCAGCTAGTCATTTCTCATACAATATCACGAGTACCTATGCTATATTTATGCTAAGTATTTAAGTATGTTGTATCATTTATGCTATATTTGACATCATTTTTTCAGTAATTTATGAACAATTATGTCATAAACAATTTTAATAATAATTTAATATTTTATAATAATTATGTTATAAACAAGCCTTTATTTTACGCCTCTCATAATAATAGGACGGGTTGCCCAATTTATATTTGCGAATTGCATTGTACCCTATCATTACTAATTATAGTTATTAAAAGAGTTTTATTTAAAACTAGCTGGTGCCAGCGACTTCGTCCGCGTTGAAAAAGAAAAAGTAGCCTATCCTGTGTCTTATACGTCTAAATCTTTAATTACCAAGTTTCATGAAAATCAGTTAATTCCTTTAAGAGTTATGGAGGAACATACATACACTACAGAAAAAAATTGTAAAAATCGTCAATTTAGTTTCAGTATAATGTATAGAGCCTAAAACACGATATATCTGAAAACAAAGTATAACTGACTCCATGACCAACCCTTACAGATGTATTATTAAGTATTGATTTCTCAATTATTATTGCTATTGTGATAGCAGAATATCATGAATCAAGAATCAAAGCTCAATCATTATAAAAGTAATGTTTGTTTGTTTGTATGTAGGAAGTAATCTTTGACTACTCATACGATTTAAAAACATTTTTCTAAGTTAGAATAGAATTTCAACTAACTATTGCAACTAAGCAATTTAATTATATACCCCATACCAAGCTGGGGGCGGATCACTAGTAAATAATAACGTGATCTTGACTTTCAACGTAGCTAATATTGACCAAAGTTTAATGCATCGCTATCAATCATTTTAACAGGCATTGTAAGATGTGTACCTGATGTATGGTTACAAAATATAATGTTCCGATTATGTACGGTTATTTAAAAAAAATGGATAGGGACAGGGCAAGTGTTCGGTTATCGCAGGTAGGAGCCGACACCGTGTGTTATTATGGGGAACGGTGCTTTTGTATACTTACAGAGAGATCCCGTTAGATCTATTTGAGAGGACCGACCGACATAATAAATGAATGTTTGCTATTTGCATTGTTATAATGCACCTGTAAATTTACATTACGTTGAAAATTTAAGCTGCATGTGAACGTTGTAAAAATTCGATACCCCCTTTTTTATAGAATTTTAATACTTCATAATAATAGTGGGAATATGTCTCTTTCAGTGAGCTTCTCGTATCAACATTAATATCCTATTTACTCCTCTGTAATGAGTTAGGTAAGAAATTACGATTTATTATCGATTATAAAGTACCTATAATTTTTTTTAATAGTATTTTTTATTATAGAGCGTATAAAGTTAATAAATTCAAACTAAAGTATATATTTTATTCTATATCTAATATTTAAAAAATAAGAATTGTAAGAAAGAGTTAGTTTAATCCGTACTAATATTATAAACGCGACAATAAGAGAGACAGCCTAATTTCTGTCATAATTCTATCATTATCTAGATCAGGGCTGTCCAAACAGGATACGACCCCGGGTCAATTCGAAGTACTAAATGGATTGGAGAGCCGCAGGTACTACTTCAAAATTTTTTAAGAAAAGAAAAATTATTACACAAATACCATTGTTATATGGAATATTATTATATTTAAAAAACACGTCGCGGGCCTCACAAACATAAACCGTGCTTTGGACAGCCTTGATCTAGAATCTAGATAAATGCACGAAATAACCTTAGACCACTTACATCATACAATCAGACTGAAATTAGAAAAATCAATATACCTAATCTAATCCCGAGAGGCAATGCAGTCGCACAACTTGACTACTTGTATACCAAATAAGTTATGCCTGTCTCTTTCATTTATTTGAGTATAACATGATTTCATTTTGAATTTTTTAGTTTTCCTAATTACATGTAAGTCAGATTTTAATATTTATATTAGATGCTTGAAATTCTATGTAAGTACTGACCTTTTTTCAATATTATAAACAAAGTTTCAACTTAACTCTGACTCGTTCGTTTTTTCGATTTTTCGTCTTGTCGAAATTTGATGCGGTTATCATTTAGAGAACAGGTTTAAATTAAATTTATCCGAAAAGAAGAAAAAATAGACCATTATTTATTTTAAATGCTCTTTACCAGTTAAATAGTTTATAAAGGTGTCCCAGTACATTTCACTATTTAAATATATCCCATTGAAAGCGTCTTACGCGATGCTTTTCTGTGAATTTTCTTAACACAATCAAAAGATAAGCATTATCCTTTTCTAAAACTTCGTACTTTAAAGCAGTAATTGTTATCTTAACTGTAAGAAAACTAATGTGATTAGTTCTTGCACTCCGAATCTGTAAAATCAAGTTATATTTAAAGCTCGTAACGTAAAATGTAAGAAGTATTTTTACTGTGAGATGATATTGGAACAGATTTTTCGAAAACAAGAATAATAGGTAATTTCACAAAGCTTCCTGTGTTTAACTTCTTATCTCATTGCTTATTGTCGTGTTATTCAAAGTTTTATTGTACTTTAAAAGTGCCATAAACATTTTCAATAAAACAACGAAAAAAATGGTACATTTTACATTTGGTCACTTTTTTGGTTGTTTACTTTCACTGAAACATTTTTGATTTGTCAACAATTTTGTTAAAAATAGATAGAAGTTTGTGTCTACAATTGTTCACTATAACTTTAACAGGAATAACGCAAAGAGAATAATAGGAGAAATTAAAAAGAATCGTAAGGATTCTTTTCCTGCTTTTATTTTTAGAATAATATCTGATGGAATAGTTTTTTCCCAGTAGTTACATTCTGTTCAATGTAACTAGGTACATATAGTAAGTAACTAGTAAATTTTGGGTCCATTTTATATTAAAAACCATGTGCTATTAGTTGTGGTTTCCTAAATAATAAACGGTTCTTAAAAATAATTTAATATTTTTTTTGTTGCATATTTTTGCCGCTTTGTCCCCCCGTGAAAATTGTAAAGTTGTTAAAATCGCATCAGTTTTTTAAATTAAACAGATTTTTTTAATAATTGAACTAATGGGAATAAAGTTGTCCGTCCCACTAAGTATAAGACCCAAGTTTCAGTAAAAGGAAAATTTCGTATATCTTATTTAGGAATACAACTATGTAGATTTTACAATAAGTGTCCTTCCGTCGGTGTTTGATCTATCTCGATATTTAATTTAATTTAAACCCGTTCAAACAGACTATACAGTTTGTTTAGAAATATTTAATACTTAATTATTTACCGAAACAGATATTCTTAATTTTATAGTTTTTACAAATAAAATTAATTCTATTGCGTTTCCTAAATAATTAAAATACTATTTCATATTTATATTATAGCTTTCAAGCCCATATTTTTAATGTAATGTAGATGCACCGGGAGAGTCTCTATATGGAAAACTACCGTTAGGCTTCATCGATGAAAAAAAATTAAGCATAGGGTGAAATCAGAACACAGCGGGATGCCACAAACGGGACTTGAAATAGATTAAGTAGCCTATTTAGTGACTTTAGGATTAATCAAACCGATCTTATTGGAAAGGACCATACAAAACCACTATTTATTTCATCGATATTAATACCGATAGCACATAATGCATTATCAGCATTGTATCAAGGTTGCATTTGAGAAAATTGAGAAATGAGAAATGTTGCTAAGATTAATTAGTGTAAGCTGAAAATAATTAAATTATAACGTATTTATTACCATTCGGAAATTTAAAAAAATAGAAATCGATTTTATCTTAGATTGTCTAGCATACCATGTTTATTTTTTTATGTTAAACTTCGCAGGCAATAATCTACAAACAGATAGGCCAGACAGACGGTTCAGTTGATGGTAGGTGGCTACCATCGCCCATTACACAAGCAACGCCACAGGTGCTGCAAGTGGGTTGTCGGCCATATTAGGATTAAGGATAAGATTAGGAAAGGAAAGGGAGTTAGTAAGGGATGGCAGGGCCATCCCTTACTAACTCGCTGAAACAAAACAGCACACCATAATATGTGCCGCCAAATGGACTACCAAAATTACTACTAAATGCAGAGTGCCCTGCCACTACTGTTGTACTGTATGTAATGTTAGATATAAATAAAAATATTATGTTTTTATTCATGAGAAAGAATGAATGAATATTATCCTGAGCCAATACGCATTGTCAATGTTGTGTTGAATTACCTAAGCCTATATGGCAACAGAACCGTTTATTGACTCGGCCACCGGAAGCCTCGCGGCATACATATTAAATTTATGTAGGGCAATAATATATCATCTCTATTTTTATAAACTGCGTTTCCTGTCGCTTTCGTAAGGTAATGTATTGTGAGGCATCGTCCCCATAACCATAAGTGTACAAAGATGTCTTATGTAAGTGAAACAAACAAGAAAAAAGGTTATTACATAATGGGTGCATACTTGCCCCGGGCCACGACACTATAGTACCGTTGCTTGGAACAGGTTGGCGGTCCCTCGCCTCCCGCCTCCCTTCGTTAAGCCTTCCGCCGCCCTGCGCGTGCGCGCCGTTGACCGCGCATTTACTTTCTACCCATCAAGGACCTTCCTGGTACACCCACGTGAAGACAGATTCGTCGAAACATAGTATGATGCGCTTCAGTGATATTATTCCTTTTAGAACTTATGAGTTTTAATTTAACTTAATCCTAATCTAATATTTATAATAAAATCGTAAATGAGCCGTCTCTGTATTTATAATAATAGTATCAGGGATAAAGAGAAGCACATAAGACATACTTTCATATTGAAAAAAGTGCTGTTCCCGTAGGAAGGTCCAAAAATAAAAATAAAGACAAATAAAAAAAGCGATGACGAAATCGTGGGAAAAAGCTGGTAAGTTAATAAACTTACACAAACGCTGAGGTCTAAAAAACATAAATGGAATTTAAAAAAAAAAAAACATTTTTTTTCAGTTTTTTTGTTATTCTAATAGTAGAGCTAAATAGGAAAGAATTTTCCTAATTAGGTAATTGCTTTTAATGTTGGATGTTCTGAAAGAACCTATTCGAAAATTTGGAGAAGGCCTATATCCAGCAGCAGATGAGACGATAATGATGATAATGTTAAAAAAAAGCTAAATACTATTTTTTTATATAAAATAAGGTATACCTTATACTTTAATCGTATGAACGTTTTATGTTTGTAAGATCCTATTTTTGAAGTGTGTTCATATTTTTAATATAAGTGCAATTATTTGAAACCTATTTGTAATTTATTTATGTAGGATTAGATATTTTATAAGTTACTACATTAAGATATCCCGCTTCGCCCGGGAGAAATAGGAGGCATTTATTGTCTTTATTTGTCCGTCTGGAATAATGTATCCTTCAAATAGTGAAAAAGTTTTCAAAAAATTCTTGATTTGGCCGGCAACTCTCAGACTTTTTGTTTACCTACATTGTGTAAATTATAAAAGATGATTAGCTTGCTCAACAATGAAGCCTGTGTATCTAAAATTTGCAATCTTCGAAATAATAATAATATGGAGTCCTTATGTAATAATATGACCTAATGTGTTAAACTCAATTTAGTTCAAAAAACAACAATTGATTGTTAGATTTAATGTAATTTACCATAATTATATTATGTTTCGTGCTTAGACATAATGTAAAAGCAGTGTTCACGCATTTCCAATTTGAGTCAAAACGTGAAGAAATACATTGATGTACTTGCGTCACAAGTCGTCAAATCCGAATTTTTACTGTTTAAAACACGCTAAACGGTTGGAAGCGAAGTTAAGCTCTATTATGTGCGGCGTAAGTGTAAAAATTGCGTAAGCGAAAGCTGTTTGAAGCGAAGCGCGAGTCGCGAGCGCACCGCGGTTCAATGACCGACTTTTCACGAGTTTGACGGCCGGCGGCCTGCTGTTATATCACCGGTCGTTGTCAGTGTCATTGCCGAAATCGCGGGTAACATGCGCCAAGCTAATTTGCATCTTTTGACGTTCACCACTGGTCTTACTTTTGTTTGCGCTGTGAACACACTTTATTACTTTTTCTTTATACTCGATTCGTGTATGGTGTTTGCTAGTTATGTATGTAACACCATACTGTACTTAGTTTTAACAATTACACTTGCGCCTTTTGTCGTCTTACAGCTTTTGCTGTGGTGAAACGAAAAGATTGAATGCGGTATTTTTTGGTGGTATTTGACAACATGTCAATATCATTGACCTAATCTAACTTATGCATAGGTTTTTGAAGGTCTGAGTATACTGGTTTTTGCAATACATCCTTCCATTATGACCGTGTCACAAAATTTGATGTTTGTAAATTTTCATATTTTTTTAAAGGGTGCCTGATGCTCCATTGCTTAGGTGGTTGCCGTCACCTAAGCACACAAGTAACAGAGCGTTTTGGTGCCTTTAACCTTCCTGTTTTTATAATACTATTTTTTTATTGATTTTATTAGACGAAAAGTGCATAGGTAGTTAATAGCCTACTTTAATTCTTAAGCATAGATAACAATAAATAGGCGCTGAATAGGTGTATTTTGAAAGTATAATCCTTTGATAAAACTCTTAACCGGTTTTTTAATGTTATGTTCTTATATTTTTTATATTTCTATAATTTTTATTATAGTAAATAATATAAATTAACAATTTTTTATTATATTTTATTTTTAGGTATAATTTTTTATACTAAAACAGTTATTAAAACTAATATAAACAATAAATTAAAATTTATATATTCTGAAAACCATATGAGAGAAATTCATGAAAATTAGGGAGGACCTGTGATAGATACACTTTTTGAGGTGATTTGTAAAATTATTACGTAATCCTCACAGTGCCCACACCGTAGCTAAATATTCACCTTGAATTTGAACTCAAAAAGTTCAAGGCTCTGTTTTTGCACCAACGCGAACTTATAACAACAATAGTTGTATTCGTGTTCGTTAGTGTGTGTCTATGATGACCATATAGTTACCTACATGCGTGTTGAATATATGTAACTATGGCTTTTGATATACCTTACCTATTCATATGCGATTTGTTATATTTGACTAGAAACGTGCCCCGTTCTTCCACGTATAAAATTACAAATTTATCTTAGATTTAAATTGTCTAAATTATAGGTGAAAACCGCATCAAAATATGTTACTCAGTTTAGTAGAACTAAATGTACAAAAATAGAGACGTATATTGCGACAATATATTATATTATTATTATTATAATTTAGAGATTGTTAAAAAATGCTAATATTTAAAAATCTTCTAAGCAGAAACCTACACTTAATTAAGTGTACCTTTGTATATTTTAGATTTTTTTATCTAAAAAAAGAGAGAAATAAGTAAATAAATTTTTTCCAGAGCACTTTTTTTTAAGTCTTAAAAGTATTTCAAAGAGGGAAACAATATTGACACTAAATAATATAAAATATACATAGTCAAAACAAACATAGAATAGCATAAAAATGTTAGTATTTATCCATGTGAAACAGTTGTAGAAAGAACAATTATAAGAAAACAAGTTATTCTTTTGATGTGTTATCATTTCTTACTTATATTCTTAAAGACTTGAAACAGAGAACGCGCGTTGATGTCTTTTGGTGGCATTATATTATTATATAGACAAAAACAAATATTCCATCTTAGATTACTGTTACATTTAAACTATATTAATATAATAAAAATTAAAATAAATATGTATATACAAACCTGCATGAAAACAATCCAAATGCAATGGGAACGGAGATAAAATCCAATGTTCATAATATTGAATAAATTCTTCCACTAAACTACCACTTAAAATTAAATCCACATCTCACACGAACGGTCACTTAAAATGTAGATATTTAAAAAAATAAGTCTTTTATTGAGATCTAATGTTGCGTTCAGTCTAGTTAAATGCAAACGTCACAATTGAGTATTGGCGTGTTTAGGGCGTCATAGTGGAGCTAGCGGCAGCACGGCGAAGCGTACCGACACCTCCAGATAACTGATAAAAATATCGCTCGGCTCATGTTCGGAGACGTCCTTCCTTCACGACTACCCATGTACAGCCAGTACATGGTACCTGCGCCGGCGCGGACTCGATGCTCTTCCGTACTACATTGGGTGAATGAACTGAAGTCGTGCGAGCGAGACGGAAGAATGCTCGTCTCACTCCAACACCATCAATGCCATGGTCTATGTTGACACTCAATTTTACTGTGTCTATTTCTATTGATTTTTTATTAAATGCTTTTGAGTCTTTTTGACTGTTAAGGTTGTTATAAGAGTTTTGAAGTATATTTTAAAAAGTATTTTTATTAATATTCATTAATTACTCAAACCAAAATCTGCTATGTTCAAAAAGTATACATCTGCTATGGAATACTTATTGACAAAAAGTTTTCTTTAAAATTTTTAAATTTAAAAGAATCATAAACTTAGGGTTGTTATACGTAAACTTTTTTGTCTTCTAAATATGAAAATGTAATGTAGTTTATTAATTATTTTGATAACAGAGTAAATACTAAATACATTCTAGATTTTTTTTATTTTATATTAAGCTCGCCAGACAGGCTGACGGTCCACTTGATGGTAGGTGGCCACCGTCGCCTATAACACCAGCAACGCCATAAGTGCTACAAGTGCGCTGCCGACCATAGAAGGATTGAGGATAAGGGATAAGGGAGGGATGGGGTAATGGGCTCTGGCATCCCTTACTCACTCACCGAAACACAACAGCACATAATGCTGTTATTTCACGGTGGTATTCTGTAAGGTGGTGGTTACTGCCGCCAGACGGGCTGCCCAAATGACTGCGAAACGCAGTGTGCCCTACCACTACTAAATTTTTTTATTTTTAATATTGTTTAAGAGTTTGGAGTTCGAAAAATACTGCCCATAAGCACTTAGGTATCAATTTTTTATACGATAGATAAGGTACTTCACTTAGTGAACTATTCAGTAAGGTCAAAACGTTGGAATCTCAAAAAAGTGCAAATAGCAGATTGTCATTTCATGATCTATACTAATTTTATAACGATATATTTATATTGGGCTGATGGTCAACTTGATGGGCGTAAGCTACACTCTCCTAGAAACCTAAGATCTAACCCAGGTGCTTTCTTGACGTTAATTTTTGTTTCTTTGCCTTTATGTCCTTGGATTTCACGAACGTCAATTTTTTTTCTAAGAAGTTCTAAACACAAAGAATCTTTATCTTAGATTATGCAATTGTATTTTTTTTGTGTGTAAAACACAAATTAAACAATAAAAGCCCAAAGACATTCAAAGAAAGAAATCACGTGCTTCGTAACATATGTTTTACACAATATAGCATTGAGATGCGTGTGTTTTCTTGCTTGGTGGAATTTAACTTTGAACAATATATTTAAAAAATATGGCACAAGTACTTGAAGTTAAAAAAAAATACAGTTAGGGCGTTACAGTTAACATCGCAATAGCAATAAAAAGTATGTTTTATATATGATCAATCTGGCCATAATCTCAGTCTCCCATCGAAAAATTTGCTTTACCTGCGGATCCTTAACTTTTTTTTAACTTTTAAAGGGTGGCCATTATAGACCCAACAATGTATTAAAAAAACATAACGGTTCTCTACCCAAACACACATTGCAACGGCAAAAACAAAATAACAAAAAGATGTTATTGCGTTTCCTGCATCTAAAATAAATGTGATTGTTGAGAAAAGTTATGAAGAAAAAACAGGAATTGTGCCATAATTGGTAACATAAAAATGTACATTACTTTAATATAGAGATTTTGTTCATATGATTTGTAAGACCATTAAATAATGTATGTTATTAGAATAACAAAACATACAAAAATCTTAAATTTTTCAATATCAATAATCGTAATGCGTAAATGTATCAATAACTCCACAAATAAATATAAATTTATTTGTATATAATATATTATATATAAATAAATATAATATATTATTAAAAATATTAAGAAACACTTTTAAACAAAATGATTTCAGAGAAGTTATTGAGTTTCGTACAAAAATATTTAGATCTAAATTAAAAGAATTTGTTTGATGCAAATCATTTCAATTTAGATTTTTTGCTTGATTTTTGCTAACTTAACAGTTTTTGATTTATTGTTGTATTTATTGTTACTGTCCATCATTAGTTTGTTGTATATATGTACCGTTTTCATTTTTATTGCCAGTCATAAATCTTCAAATAAATTAGTTTGAAGCACAGTAGTTTAGAAAGGCTTTCTACTGACAAGTTAAAAACTGTATCATCCATTTGAAAGGGTTAAAAGGGTCCTGTGGATTGATACAAATTAGTTGTTTGGAACTCGAAGAAAGGGTTCATAACTTTCACAGTAGCAACAGCCATAAACTAACAGTAGTTCCGTTATCTCTTGTCTTTTTTGAAAGAATACCATAGCGGGAGTTTTCTTTTAATTCAGCCAAAACTTTTGTTACTTATACAATTTATCTTTTGCTTCATAACAAAAAAAAAAAAACTTGCGAAAGTGCAGAATTGTCACATATATTTCTTTTTTGTAGATTTTTTTATGTTGTTAGTGGTCACTTATTTTATGTTGTTAGTTCACTTGATATTAGGTGGTTAGCTGGTTACAACTAACATACCCGGAAGGGATAAAGAAATGGGCGCTGACATCACTCACCTAAAGAAAACAACATGCTTTGTTTGACGGTGGTCTTTTATAATTGACTTACAGGTATTTTCTGACTGGACTCAATAAAAATTTTTAATGAGTTTATTAAATCAGCTAATGTACTATGAATAATACAGAAGCGGGACTAAGTATGGATTAAGTGCATATATTTTGCAGTTTAGTATTGGTGGAATTCTAACAGTAACAGAAGCAGTGTGCTTATGTTGTAAACAGAAAATGTTATTTACAAATAATGTGTAAAAATTAAAAAAAAAAATTGTTATTATATACTCTCTAAATTTAGGTAAGCGATTTCTATTCCCTGCGACCTCAACTATCTTAAATAAATAATATACTTTTTGGTGATGGTTAAGGCGTATGTATATATATCCCTAAACCAACGAACTTGATCCTTAAACCTATAGCAAAAATCAACGATCTCGGTATACTAGCAGGGTCCATTCCCAGTAGTCTGGTTGACCGAACAGTAGTATTGAATTGCTATGGGCGACCTTTGCGCAAGAAATTTCTTGTTACGAATATTTTAGATTCTATTCCTTAGACAACGACCAAAGCCACCCACGAAGCTTTACTAACATAACGTGAGGCATTTTGTCTTAAGAGTAACTATTAGAGAAAAATAGCTCTTAACCAGTTAAATAATATTTTATCTACGCTATTATACATGATTTATTGAAATTGAAACCTATGTAGTCGTTTGTGTCACATATTATACACATAACATCACATAATATTTTCTAAATCTCGCATATTCCCTGGTTCTTGGGTCCATAGGGTTTGTAGGGCGTCGTTAAGTAATATTTGCATTTTATGTATAACGAGCATGTATACAAATGAACACTATAGGCCTCTATACTATAGTGTTCATTTGTATACATGCTAGTGTGTGTCTGAAAGAAGATGCACCCGTGACATGATGATTACATATTTATATCTATACTAGCTGGCGCACGTGTCCTGTACGTCTAAATATTTATCTACTAAGTTTCATGAAAATCAATTAATTCGTTTAAGAGTTATGGAGGAACATACTTACATACAATACCTAAACTTGCAGATTTATTATTAGTATATACGATAAAGATAAAGTATAAGTATGGACTAGTATGGATGATTTACCACAATGAACCGTCCAAATGTCTAGACATTGTGTTTGTAAATTGTAGTGTTGTTTTTAGGAAAAAAATAAGTTCTAAACTGGCCACAGTCGCCCCACCACATCATCAGGACGCCATTTGGGAGCAACGTCCTCGACCTTGAAACTAGATGAACTTATGTAACCGCAGCGCGCCCGAAGGCACGAAGCCTCCACCAAATTATTCCTCTACTTTTTTGCACACTCGATTATCTACAAGTGCCCACCTTATAGGTGTGTTCGTATCGATAAAAAACCTTCAACGGACATGTTTCGTAACAAAAACGTCTCGTTCAATTATTACCTAATATTGTTATTCATTGCTTCATGTTCAAAATATTTAATACGCACTTTATAATTTACTAGCTGTTGCACGCGACTTCATCCGCGTAACTTTATAAAATATAATACATTCGTGTCTGTGAAACCATGGAAATATACATACAAAATTTCAACAAAATCGGTCAAGCCGTTTAGTAGTTGACATACCGACAGCAGCGCCACCTATCGGGTATAATTGTATTTTTAAAACACCCACGAAACCATCGAAATACCCATATAAAATTTAAATCCAATCGGTTCAGCCGTTTAGAAGTTATGTGAAAAAGATAAGTGCGGAAGGATAATTCTTACTACCCTTTGTCCTATTACCCGTTTTCCCGTAGGAATGAAGCATTTTCCCGGGGAACTAAATTGAAACTAAATTAACGACACAGGATAGGCTACTTTTTTCTTTTTCAACGAGGACGAAGTCGCGGGCACCAGCTATTAAACAATATAACGCATGACCTCTCGTTGCTATAACACTTTGGCCAGGCGTTAGTTTTTTATTTGAGATGATCCCTCGGGAACAGTACTTTTTTCTAGATAAAAGGTACCCTATGTCTTTTCCGTTATCCCTGACAACGTGTATGCAAAATTTCATGATAATCAGTTGAGCAGTTAAGGCGTAAAAAGGTAACAGACAGACCGACAGACAGAGTTACCTTCACATTTATAATATTAGTATGGATTTCATAATATTGCACTTATAAGCTGGACATATCTTCCATTAATTTGCTGCAATCTTCTTTGGATTTCACCATTTTTCTTCTTTTTATAATTGCTAATAAAAAATTTAATACAAAATAATTTAATCTTGCTCGTGTTGTTTTACAGAGCATTGTTTTAAAAATTAAGGCAATTTGGAATTCAGGCGAATTGGGAGTCTTTTTGGGATTTAGTCGATTTCACATTCAGTTGATTTATTTTTCAGTTGATTTAAAATTCAGTCTATTCAGGCAATTTGGGAATTGGTTGTAATGGACAGGACGCTTTTTTAGTAAGATATAATAGATATTATTATAAAACAAATCAATTGTAAGTGCTTGCAAAAATATTTTTGAAATATAGTGGTACACCTGTCTGTCTGTCTGTTTCGCTTCAACAGATTTTGATACAGTTTTCAGTGATGGAAAGAGCGATAAACGAATAAGATTTGTGTATATATTAAAAAAAAAACCATAGAGCGGGTTGAGCCTTTATACTATATGTATATTTTCCTCTTAGATTGAGTGATTGAAAATGAAATTGTCCGGCTACTGTATTGAACGATATGATTAGCTCTAAGTTGAGACCTGGCTAAGTCATGTCCAGTTTTTGTACCACCAAAAAATATTGGTAGCTACTTGATTTATTAAAATGTATTTGGTAGCGTAGGTTCGTTAATAGAGATGATGTCATATCCAAAAGGAAGGCTGCACAAAAAAGCCATTGTGTAAAGAGTCGTGAGACTAGCTAGCCAAATAGACGAACGTTGAACTCTTTTGAGTGTCAAACAAAGTCATTGCCTGATGTTTTAGCCAATTTATAAGTGCCCGCGAGCGGACTTATAACTCTTGCAAGATATTTAAACCGGTCCAATGTTGGTAGCTTAATTTACTTTTAAAATTTTACATTCTCATTATCAATTAGTTCAAAAATTTTGTTCAGAACAGATCTATTATCAAATTAATAAAGAATGAGTTAATGAAATTTGTTGAGACATCTTTTAAGGCAAGGAAAATAAAAGAAAACTTTTTATATATGTTGGTTTTAATTTATTACTAAAAAATATATTAGGGTGTCTGCAATAGAACATTTAATACTATGAAAGATAATTTTATGATTTATGAAGGAAAAATCTCCCTTCTGAGGTGTTTCAACCTAGCTTGAATGGGTTTGAATCGTGCCGAAATATTTCTTGCAGGATTGGCAGCGCACATGCTGGTACTAGTGTCCTTAGGCGGTAGTAACCACTTACCATCCTTACCATCAAGTGAACCGTCGGCCTGCCTACCATCCTTTGTAATAATAAAAATTAAACGTGTCGTTCGATAAAATATTCTCTTTTTAAAATATATTATGTACAATTGACGATTTATCCCATCTATGGTAGTTTAGCTAATGAATATGAAAACTAAGTTATAAAACTTACTTATCTTTCAATTTCAGTTAGCGCCACGCGAACATACTAAAGGTGAAAATGTTATTCTTTAACATTTTCCTCTTTTTTTAAATTCCTATAATACACACGCAAACACACACACTAGAGGGGTGCAAGTGTCCTTCCTACCTAGAAAAGGGCGTATAAAGTAATAGGATGTAGAAATAGAAATAGGATTGTGTGACTATACTATAGCTATGCCATTTATTATACCTTGTTTGTTTTGTTCACAGATACCTGCCACCATACGAGCTGTTTAGTTTACGAACGCAGAATGCAGTGAACCCTGCCACTACTGTAAATCAGAAAAATTAAATAATTTAAAATATTATATGAATAGGTAAAGACAAAATATTTCAGTGCCATTTTGTATTTGCTTGTGATATTTATATTTAACATTTCTTGTTTAGGAGCTATTGATGAGCTTTAGTATTAATAAAAGAAAAAATAACAGTGTTAATCAATAAAAGATGTTTGAAAAATACTAGTTTTTTCCTTACCTTTGAAATGATTATATCGATCATGGCCGGACGACCACTAGTACAAACAAATTGTAGATCGATGAGAAGTGATTATTAGGTTGACAAACAAATTACTTTTTTTTATTTTTTTTACAAGGAGAGAAATGTTCAAAACATACGTGGGACCTTTACAGCACTAAAACAGTCCTAGTCCTTAGGGGGACTTTGGAACCGTCACCGGAGATCGGGGCGACACGCGCCCGGCCCTTACAATAAAAATACTTAAAATTTAATTATGAGTGACCGGCTAGCCCTGTAGAGCCACTTGCAACAGCGGCGGCGTAAGCCACGGCAGGTACAAGTGGTCCCCGGGCCAGGAGGTCCCTCACAGGCGGTCCCTCACAGGCGGCAACGAAACGGCGCGGCAGTCTTCCCCGTCTTGCTCTGTGGCGGAATGCATTATGCTCATCACCAGCAAGCGCCACATTTGCTACTGCGATGGTGGTCATGCTGGTGTAGCAAGATGTGTTCTTCTTCTTCTGAAACGAGAATAGAGTATTATTAGTATTATAGTAGTTCTATTACTTGAGGGCGAAAGAAATATTTAACGTACAGCCACGGTTCGTTTCGTTTTTAGTAAGTATAGCCGACCAGAAAAGTGCTTTATCAGTTTCTATAACAAATTCCATTCATTTCGAAATTTGCTAAGGCTTAGTTTTGAAATAGGTATTGATTACTGATTGACATAATCGTCACTTTGAATTTTTAAAGGAAAACAAACCTTATCATTCTACAAAATACAAAGAATGTTCAACTTTGGGTGATAAAGCATTTCATTTGTCGAGTTTACATATAATGTATAGTTAGTGAAATGTTTCCGTGTACGGAATTTTGCAACTTGAATGTATATTGTCTCGTTTCGGTACCTATTGATTATTCAATAGTGTCCGTAATTGGACAGTGTCGTGTGTTGGATTGACCCATCATAATGAAACTTACATAAAAATAATTGCGAGAAAACAGCGGGCGGAGTGTTGCCTACTTTTCCATAGGAACGTTGCAGCGAGCGACGACGCGAAGTGCGTCAAGTCAAGGTAAGTGTGTCGACGGCCGGGTGTGACCTACTGTGGCTCCCCACCCTGCTGCTGCGTTCTGCACTCGCCGAAGTTCAACGAACCTCCAGCAGAATTGTTACTGCCATATGAGACTGTTACATTACCGGAAGGCTGTTGCAATCGTCCGTGAACACGGCCACTTGTCACTCTTCTTAATGATAACACTTTTATTAAGATATGCTCTCAAGCGATTCCTTCTTGAGTTTTGACTGCAATCAAAGGTTGTCTTAGGGTGGTTTTAAGGGTTATTAAGTTATATCATTATTAAGTTAGTTAGTTTTAAGGAAAATATTATAAAAGTATCTTTGTGACAAACACCTAATAGTTACAAAATATACAGAATACTCATTTTCGATTCTCGATTTTATAGTAATTTATTATTACTGTACCCTTAATATTTTTTTGTAAAATTTAAATTCAAATTATTAAAATTATTGCAATTTTTCTTCTACATACTTTTTATGCATTTTTAAACAATTTTTATACAGTAATCTTTGAACTAAATTACTTTCATTGCTAAATGAAAAAAAACATTGAAGATATGACCATCAGTTTCCTGTATGTTATGAAAAGTAGTCCTTCATTCAACACCATCTATTGTTAGGATTCAGCGAATTTACCTTAACTGAAGATATACTCTATATTTTAATGAATTATTAGCGATAATAAGTTGTCGTATTTAAATGAGAGAGTATGAGAATATGAGAAATTATATAAAAAAATATTATATCATTCATTCGACCAAGAATAATCCGCAAGTGTAACAGGAAAGTTTAGAATTTAGAATAACTGCAAAGAGTACGAATGTGGGATGTAAAAACCATATGAATCATATTATAGCAAATTCGCATATACATAAATGCCGTTGTTTTCCTACTAAACTCGAAACGGTGTCTGTAAACAGAGTGAGTAAGAGTGTAGTAAAAGAGACAGGGGTTTGGGCTTATGTTAATTCAGTTTATTATGTCACTCAGTGAGCGGCGTTTTGTGAGTCACCAGCCTAGCGGTCAGCGGCGGGCGGTATGCGTTTGCTTTTACAGAAGTTTGCGTTGACCTGATGAGCGTTGTAAAACCATTACCAATATTTGCTGTAGGTTGTAAATAATTTTTTTTTGGCAAATAGCATATCCTGTGTCCTGTACGTAAAATGTTTATCTACCAAGTTTCATGAAAATTAGTTAATTCGTTTAAGAGTTATGGAGGAGTTGATGATGATTCAGAAGTTGTGTCTTCAAAATTAGCAAACACTGCAACTACCACTTAGAAAATCTCTTACCCCTTAAGTCAGACTTTAGCTTTGTAAATAATTAATATAATATATAGTCTATTAATAGAAGATGACCGAACAATACACAAGTAAATGGAGTATTTGATACGCAGAGATTGTCGTAGGTGAATAGTAAATGCAGGTTCAGAATATTGCGTGTATAAGCGCGAGCGTTGGCGTTTAGCGGTAACGGCTCGATCGGGGCCGATGAACGCGACTGGCCTTATTCCACCTAACTATCGCAGTCGAGAAACGCGTACTTTCATTGTCACAACACTCACTGCAAACACAGCGGACACTTCCACACGCGGTCTACCATCTATGATAGTATTCATAAACAACTCTCAATTAACAATAAATTTAACACTTAAGTATATATAGAACTATTTGCAAATTGAAAAATTTATTCAAGAAAAAACTACAATAATTAATTCACAATGATAATATAAGAACTTATATGTTTCTATGTTGTAGGGTTTGTTTGATATAAATTAGATCTTAGATATTAATTGTATGTAGCTATTACCAACTAGTAACGCAGAGGCACTTTTCCACTGGAAGAAAAGTGTCTCGAGTATTTAAGAAAATTATTAGCCAGTTTCAATCAAAATATGTTACGATTTAACTAGTTTTTAATTCATGTATTATAAAAAATAATTCTTTAACTTTTTAATAATACAATATTTTACAAGATATCGATCCTCCAAAAACTGCATAAATAAAAACATCAGAATATACATATATAGACATAATATAAAAACATGCGAACGAAGGAGCGCCTAGTAATAGGTTAATTAGAGATTTTAAAAAAGCTCAAAAAATTCTCCTCGTAATCAATACTAATAATAAATCTGCAAGTGTATGTTCCTCCATAAGCTTAAACGAATTAACTGATTTTCATGAAACTTGAAAGATAAACATTTAGACGTACAGGACAAAGGATAGGCTACTTTTTTCTTTTTCAACGCGGACCAAGTCGCGGGCTATATAGTGCGACCTAGTAAATAATATAATTATATTTCGACAGCGTACCGTAGAAGCTAATGACGTTACATAATATGGAAATGGCAGTGCTACGGCGCGGCGTAGCCAGTTCGTAGCAACATTTTCTTATGACTAAAAAACACTTCATTATGATGCACACCAAAAGTTGAAAGTAATTAACTTTGAAAGTAATTAACTTACAATATATTAAATTTATTAAATTTTGTTTTTAAACTATTTTACACATTTTTAACGTAGTAAAGTGGTTATAACATTAATAGTACGGTGCAATTAGCTCAAAAAACGACCAAACCCCAACATTCAAAGTAAGAGTATCATTCCAGCTCCAAATTTTTCTATACAGTCCACTTATTGTTTGGTAAAAAGTTACACCCTTTTTAGCGTCGCGCCGGGGTTGCCAATGAGAAAAATAATTCTACATTGAATTGCGAACAAAAATGATCTACAGCATAGTATATAGACCTATGTTACTAGCTAATTATGTAGCTTTCTATAGGTGAAAGAATTTTTAAAATCGGTCCAGCAGTTTTTGAGTTTTTTCATTACAAACAAAAATACAAATCTTTCCTCTTTATAATATTAGTATAGATTAACAGACTAAACAAGCCAGACTAAATATTTATAGCTAGTTCCATGTTTATTTGAAGTACACTGGTTGGTATCTAATTAACCCGCGTTAAGTCAACACGTTTTTCCGTTTCTCTCTAAGTTCGTGTTGGTGAGTGAAAACCACATCGCGGCGCGAACGTCATTCCACTTTTCCGTGGCGTCAGTGGTTCATGACGTGGCCAGAATACGTTGAACTCTTCTATTGTACGCAGTGTTCCCTGTTACTTGTGATTAGACGAACGAAGTGGGGGACGGAGTAGCTCTATTGGGGGTGGTCAGTCGGTATCCGCAGAAGCGAGCGTCGACGCGACGCGGTTGCAATTTCGCCGCTGCACTGTGCAGTAGGTAAGTGTGTCATTGCACTCTAATCCCCTCCCACATTCTCTCCGCAATCATTCGTTACAAGTTCAACTCGACTAGTTCTTAGAAGCCCTATTTAACACTATTCTTTAGTTACAATCGACTTTAAACAATGATTTTCACAAACTTTTAATCTGTGTGCAATATAAAAATCTCTCTCTGTATATTAAAAGAAAGAAAACATAATATTTAAAACAAACAAAAAGTGCATACAAAACGAGATTTTAATACATACTATATTCCTTTAATGGTAATTATATAGTACTACCAATTCAGTATAATATGTTGACTTTGTGGACCTGTCGTTGGGATCTCATTTGGATCTCTGTTGAGTCTCATTGGATCTCAATTGTCCACCCAAGTGCATGTTTATATTATATAGTGAAATAATGAAGTAAGCAAACTGAGTCATTTTCATAGAGTAAGTGGACGCCCTGCATTGTGAGTTTCGACTCCGAAAGCAGAAAGTGAGCGAGAATGAGCTTATACATCATATACTCTTGAATCGGAATATAAAAACACATTTTACGTTGGTATTATGGAAGTAGGTGGTAAATGACGCTAGAGAGGTAACTTCGAAAAACATGAAATGATTTGAGAGAGAAACTCATAGAAACTTCTAGACCTAATAAATGCTGAAAATTCTTTTTTTAAATAGTTTCAATTTTTTTTTAGATAATCTAAAGCCCGAAAGTATTCTTTTGAAATGAATAGATAATATGATAAATATGATCGAGTTCGTTAGCCTATATCGTTTTCATTAGCGTGCCCGGCGGCGGCGGCGGCTGCAAATCTTCAGTCTCGCGTGTTAGAGATAAGTACTTCAGTTCTAATGACTTCTAGAATTCAAAGTTGAAAATTATTAGTATTCTAGTTCTATGATCATTAATTGTCATGTGGAATGAATTATTGCCGATTGTTAATTTGTGATAGAAATACTAAAGAATTATCCGATCGTATTTCATCCCAAGTGTACATAATACAAATAATTATACATGATACATTAGTTTTTCTTACCTTTCTTGAGGGTTTGGGGTATTTTCTCTTCTCTCGAAAATTCTGCTTTGAGATAAATAAAAAAAATGATTAAGCTCACTATGATTTTTTTTAAATTTACATATAGACCTTAACTCTGTTAATTTAAATTTTAGCAAAAGAAGTTAAATTAATATTTTTATGTAATATTAAATGATCTACAATATTAGAGTTATTTTGTATAAATAATACAAACATACAAATACATTCCATATGAATTTAAGGTAATAAGTCAATGCTCTTATGAATAACTGTGTCGTTTGTTTTGCAGATAAAGGTGTTAATAACATTAAACAAATATTTAAACGTTTAACGCGTAAAGAAATGCAAATTACACTTATAAAAACATTGCACACTTTTAATCGAAGATTTTTGGCGTAGGTAACTATGTAATAAGTCATAAATATATATGAATATATATATAAATGTAGTTTGTTTTTTGAAAATCCCACATTAATCTAACATTTTTCCAAGTTAAAATGTATCGTAATATGTAATCTAGGTAATAAACTATAATGTATGCTTAATTTCATATTCCGTTTAGCCGTTTCTTTAGTAGTAAACATCCACACATACAAACTTTCGCATTTATAATATTACTAGCTGGCGCCTTCGACTTCGTCCGTGTTGAAAAAGAAAAAAGTAGCCTAACTATCCTGTGTCCTGAACGTCTAAATGTTTATCTACCAAGTTTCATGAAAATCAGTTAATTCGTTTATGAGTTATGGAGGAACATACATACATACAATACCTACACTTACAGATTTATTATATTTTATTAGTATTGATTGATAGGATATAAAATGTTGAAAATGCTGTTTTTCCACATTTCTTAATTTGTATGAATGAAGTAGTCCATGATATTTTGTTATAATAAAGAGAAAACATCATTTGCTAGATCTATTATGACATAAAGAGCTAGTGAGATGTGTGTGTGGTTGTGTAGAGGGTCAGATTGTGAAGTGGGTGCGCGAGCGCATCGCCGCGTTTCCTATCCGTATCTAGGCGAGCGACAGTAGCGGTTTGCGAAAGTGCATATAATTGGATCGGGCTTTAGAAAGGGGGTTATGAGTTTGTAAGTGCAACGAACCCGTGTGCATTTCCTCGGGAAGATGCAGTTCGCTCGGCGACTGTGGAAAGCGCACAATTCCGGGAATTGGTGACGCGACAGCCGCCCGCCGTCAACTCTCTCAGCACATGTGAGACGAATAGAAAAGTGAAAATAAAAACTAACATCATTAGCAACAGCTCGTCTCGCTTCTTAGAGATTTTTGATATAAAATCACGTACGAGTTTTCCACACCTAAAGAAGATTAATTGATCCTTTTTAGGATCACATTGTTAGCCCAAGATATTTTTATCTAAGAAATCGTGCGACTTTGTGCGCACTATAATTCATTTTTTGAAAATACCACTGGAATTTCAAATACGTCATTTTCTATACAATATAAGAAATTTTCTAATGGAAACCTCATCGCAAATCCTAGCTGACTTACTAAGCTTAAACACACACGAGCGCTTTTTCGGTGCTTTTTATATGCTGAGGGTGAGGGGTATACTCGTATAGTCCACCATTTTCAAATGTCTATTGCTATGTAAGTATACAAGTTTAATAATGTTAATGTAGGTGTATATGTAGTATACTTAATATTATATTTGTAGTACACGCGGGTGCATTTTTTTTCTGCAAATTGTATAAAAAACCCTTTTTCGTTTGATTCTCTTTCTATTAGTGATAATCATATTAAAATCCGATGCAATGTTTAAAAGATCAAACCAGTGTTCGTTCCTAGAAATCCATTGTGGCAAAGACTATTCGTCGATGGTAGGTCCAGATTAATTATACAAAGTAGCGTCGCGTTCGCGTGTGTTCAGCCTAAGATGGTTAAAGGCACATTTGGCCCAAATCTAAAACACCTTGTACTTTCAAATCGTACAAAAAATCCCTCACCTGGATGCCATTGGATCAATTTGAGAGAACCGCAGTGGTAAACTATTATAATGACATGGCAACTGTTCGCCAACAAATGCAACATAACGGGGCCAAAGGGTTACGGGACCATATGCTCCGAACTGGTCCGAACGCAGGAAATGGGTTAAGTAATCACAGACTTTTTCTTCATCCTCTATTAAACCCCTTTTGTTAATGTCTAACAGTATTTTATTTGTGTAAAAAAACATCAGCATTTGCGCACATGGGCGGTATGTTAATTGACTCGCTTAACAATCAATGCTATCGTCAAGTTTCTACGGTGAAAGAATAATTTTTTGCTCAGCTTTTTATAGCAATGCATTGTTAACATTTTGGTAATTAGGTAAGTTTTTTAAAAGTAAGTATACGCAATCAGATCTAGACATCTGAAGTACTGCTCAACAAATGCTTTACTTTTATACATACGTATTATAAATTAAAGTCGCTTGTTTCTGTTGCGTAGCTAACTAATTCATCTAAAGCACCTTACAGATTTTGATAAAATTTTCACTATTGGAAAGAGTGATATACGAGGCAGATTTGTGTAAATAATATTAATTGTTGACGCTGAATCCAGGGTGCTTTTGACCGGCCTTACTACTACGTCTAGCTCTCGTTGAGATAATGACGATGAGACAGGATTGTGGCGCTGCGCTAGGTGTGTGCGAAGTTCAAAGTCTTCGCCGCCTGGTGAGTCGACCAGATACTGCCAGATAGAACGCCATTGGCTGCAGTTATGCGTTCATCTTGGAATATCCGGATGTGAATATGGTTTATCTGAAACATATAAAACTTTTATTAAAATTGGGAATAAAGTAAGACTTTGTTCTGTTATTACGAGTTAGTAAGAGCGGTGAACGGTTAGAGAGAGAATCGCTTTTGAGGCCTATTTTCAATAATTTTATTCTAAAGGTATGTGGCGGTTTAAAATTACAATATCATAGTATCTAGTGTGCAAGGTAACAACGTTTTCATGATAAATAGTTGATGTTGCCTTCGTCTTATTCACAGAATTTAAAACAGGCGAAGCTTCAGGCGATTATTCGCAAGAAAATAGCTTCAGTACTGCCACTCTAGCGAGGGTTGAATAATTGGAAAAACATTATTGGCTTTTAGTCAGTAATTACAAGAATTTAATACGCAAAAATGCGAAAAGAATTTCCTCACATTTTAGAAATTAATTGTACTAGATATGAAATTAGTTTCAGTTTTATATTTCATCCAAACCTTCATGTTATATTTCAGGAATGTCATGTTTTTTATGTATTGCTACAACGGCGACAACTAATAACTAACGAGTAATCATGAAATTACGTAGTATGGAATTGGTAGGCAGCTCCCGTTGGCTAGTTACGTGTACAGCTACTAAACAGAAATTTGCTTGGAAGCATTCAATTCATATACTTTGTCTGGGATTGTGTAAATTTAATAGAAACCACAATAAAAAAGAAATATAAATAACCATTATCACAATATCAACAGTTCCTTACGGATTACAACAATAGTTACCATATATAAAAAAATAGACAAAACAACTTTACTGTTAAAAACTTTGTCACAACTCCAGGGAATTTTCAGAAATGACCAGTCATATAATTCTAAATGGATTGATTGTTGTCTTACCTAACGGAGAAGTTATTATTACTATTGAGTCCCGGTTTTTACTCAAGGAACTGTTACATTATAACGGTTCTACGGTGACGGCAAAAGTGCATTTAAGCAATAAAAATGCAACTGAGCTGTGACGTCACAATGCGTCACTGAACGCGTAACTTGCTGGGTTCCCGTTACTCGTACAAAGGGCGTTCGAACAAAAGGACCTTCGACTTGACCACAAAGTAGCTGCAAGCTGTGCATTGTTATGAAACACTATTATAAATTTTGTGAAGTGAAAGAACACAGTTTTGTACCTATTTATTATAACTGTAGTACATAAATAATCTATTTGTTTGTCACTTGCAAGACCTTTGAAGATGTACCTAAACAAGTGTGTTCTTAAGTTAATTGGTGTAAACTCTGTAATTTTCATCCGTTCACAGTTTTAATTTTTATTGATCAAATTTAAAAGTTTCTCTTTTCAGTAATTTTTTGATAATTATTGAAAATTAAATTAATTGTAAAAGTCATAATAATAATGAATCCGGCTTCCACGATACAATCACAGCTTAGTGAGGGGGTCAACGGTAACTTATGGACACTGTAATTTAACTGTTTAAAAATTAACATGTAATGATAATAACACTTCATATATTTTTTTATCAGTGATAAGTAATACAGTGTAATAGACATATTACTATGTATCATATTTTTTTTATTTAAGGTTAATTTGAATTTAAAATAAGTTTATGTAGTAGCTTCACCAAACCACGATTCTATATTATGACTAATATCGTAATATATACCTACATATCTCCGCCGTCAATCTTATAACGGCCAACACAAGCATGACTCGAACATAATCCCAGCTATTCGAACTAAAAGGACCCAAAAAAATACTTAGAGGCTCGTTAAAAGTGAACGCATGCCTTCATAGAAAAAAGAAAGGACCAGTACCGTTAGAATCCCGGTGCCCCCCGTTGGCGTGCATCGATGCATTTACGTCGATAGCTCTAGGATAGAAGGTCTAATTTAGTATGCATCTTGCATACCAAAATGAATGCAGTTAACCTAGGTTAAGAATAGTCTTTTTTTCTACATGAGTTTTCAACTTTCTTTGTATTTTTTTCAATAGTTATTAGATGTGGGCAGTAATTAAATAGCGGTGTTATTTTTTTCTTAAGTATATTAGATATAGCAAATGATTTATTGGTAAGTAACAATGTGACAATTTAACAGATTTTCTTTGAAAAGAACCCACAGAAAATTATATATTATTTATAAGTGTAATAACATATAATAATAACATAATAACATTAATAATAACATCCGTACCTATGCGATTATGTATATATGTACTTATGTATATTTAAATATCTCCTCAAATTTACTACTTAAATTAAGATTGGCATATAAATTTGTATTACTCGTTTTATTACAATAAAATTAATATAAAAAGTTACATGAATTCACATGAAATATCAATTATCATATTTTATTCATTCTAAAATCTTTAATGCCATATCAATGCAAAAATCTGTCTGCAAATACAATGAGCTCATATGCGACTTGGGGTCAACAAACAGTACAACAATAATCAAAAAGTTATGTCACATTAAACCGTAAAGATAGTTTTATAGCCAACTTAATAGGTTTACTGCCAATAAACACATTAAAAAGATAAATTAAGATAAATAAATTTCCATTTTTAAAAAGATTTGTTGACGTTGTATTCGTGCAAAAAAATTATTATACCTATCTAATCTCTTTAATTAAGTATCTTTTTTTGTATAGTCACTGTTATTAGTTTGAAAAACTGTCTGAAGATTTTTTAATTTACTGATAACATTAACTTTAGGAGCAACAGCTATGCTACTCCGGAATAAAAATATTGTTTGATTGCTAATCAACGCGAATAATTCAATCAATTCCTTTTACAAATATTTTTACCGTTTATCTGTACAGTTAAATTATAAAGTGCCAAAACACAATGTACCATTTTATTTACAATACAACAAGAAAGAAAAATATACAGACATATCATTGTGGTGTTTTTTTTTTTCAAAAGAAACAACTCAGTTTGAAACTGCTACCAGAATTATGTTCATTGTTCATTTATTGTTTTTACAGACAATAGATACAGTAACTGTATTCCAAATAATGGGCATATATTGTGTTAGTAACCCGCCCTCGGCGTCGCTATTTTTTTTTCTGCGAATTATAATATTTTTCGTTTATCGATCTTTCTTAGTAAAAACAATATTTGAATCCGTTGGATGGTTTAGAAAAGTTTGCTGAGAAACAGACAGGAAATGATAGATATAGAATTATAGATAAATTGTTTCAAATTGTAAAACCTCCTAAGTTGCTGGTGACGGAGCGTGTCGAACTCGAGCAAGCCAACGACCTGTTTATGTACATTACATGTAGCTTCCTGCACTCACTCTTGCTACGAACCCTGCAATAAGCAGGACTTCTCTAAGACATGTAAACTTACCATGCTTACAAGCTTTGTAGAAACATTTGGTTATGTAATGATTTTGGTTATGAGACAATACGCGTCAATAACAACAAAATAAAACCGAATAGTGATTTCCAAATAAAGCTTTTACGACTGTAGGCTATTCGAATAAACTTGGCGTTCCTTGTTTTATTAGGAGACCGTAGCCACTTGCCATCAAGTGCACCGTCTACGTGTCTGATAACCTTTACATAATAAAACGTAGATTACAATTTTGAAAACAAGATAATAACATTTGTAATTAAAATTCGATGTCTGCGAGAGTTTACAAGAGTATTCCACAAAAGTTAAATTACTTTTAGACCAATAAAATAAAAATAACAAGTTTTTTTTTAAATTTATTTATTTAATAGCTAACCATATAAATATTTACATCTTAATACACAAGTAATAACTGCAATAATCAGTAATTAAGTAATAATACTTATACATATTATAAAACAAAGTCCTCCGCCGCGTCTGTCTGTCTGTTTGTTCGCGATAAACTCAAAAACTACTGCACCGATTTTCATGCTGTTTTCACCAATGGATAGAGTGGTTCTCGAAGAAGGTTTTCGTATATAATTTACAAATTTACGCGGGCGAAGTCGCTGTCAGCAGCTAGTATTATAATCAAAATAAAAAATATTGTGCTAACTTGTAAATTTCTAAAAAGAGCTTATGCATCTTTAACGTGTTGTGTTTAGCGACAAAATAGTGTGTTACAGCCTGTGCTATATATGATCAAGATAATTATGTTAAGTTCAAATATTTTGCTGTTTAGAGGAATTTAGTAAAGCGTTTGTTTTGCGGCCCAATTGTGTGTTATGATAAGCATTCGATTACATGAATGCTTTCACCCGATCTGCTTTTTTTCTAGTGGCGTAAGTGGCACTGCCGCTGATCTAAGTAAAGTAGCGCGTAATGTTTCCGCGGACACGCGTGGCGCGGCGCTTGCGTCGCCGGCATTGCTAGTAGGAAAGTTGCTTATGACGTCGGAAAGTGTCACGTTGAACCAGCGTGAACCGCGGGACCGCGTCTTCCGCGGTGGCTGGCCTACTCGCCAAATTGTCATTCTATCAATCCGTCACCATGACTTTATCTTCACCATCTGACGGTTACACGCGCACCGATTAAAAAATGTGTCGTTCACTTACCGTTGTAAAATATTAGCAATTATTTTATGCGTGATAGATTGTTTGACCTCGCTATTCTTAGCGTAGGTATTAGTTTTTTTCAATTTATTGAATTGAATTGATTTAGCGGGCATACGATTTTGTAATTCGGTTTATCTGTCTTCGATTTAATGTTTAGGAAAGTATAACTCTTGTTTGAATTGTCTGAATGGAGGTTGGCCGTCAGTTCTGAAAACTTGTAACAGTCCTGGGCTAGGCGGAAAAGTTGTTTCAAATTCTAATTTATTTGTTGAGTATTGTATAAACAAGTATTTTTTTAATTTTAATACATGTTATATATTATATGTATATACATATTTAATAATATATGTCTATATATTCAACCATCAAGCGGTCTACAAATCTAAGAAAACTGAAGAAAACAAACAATAATTATTCTCAATATCATTAAATATTTGTATTATATTTCTGCTAAGATATAGCTTTGCATCGTTTGCACTATATACTCGTAGTCTCAACACTTAGAAATCGTTTAAGGCAATAATATGTTTTTTTTTGACGAAAAGATTACGTGGTGTTTTCTTCAACAATGCTAGGTAATATGTAAGTGCGGTGCCTGTATATCAAGTCCCACACTCTTGTCAGAGTGGTCGTGGTCGTGCGGATGATGTACACGGAGGATGGTCGTGTTCTTGGTGCGTTTTGTCGCCCCTGCGATGCTTCTCCAGCTTCTTCTATTTGTGGCGTTACGAGCACTCTGAACGTCTGAACCACAACGTCCCTGAACCAACGTCCCTGAACCACAAGCCGTTCCATTGAATTTTCCTTCCTGGAGATGTGGCCACACAAAATGCAGTTATTAAAATAAAAAATAAAAATCGAACCAAATTAAACCAACTTTGCGTCTCTATTATAAAATAAATTAGCAGATTCAAAGAAAAAAAAAGGCACATTAAAAGTCAAAATTTATTCGGCTGACTATTTCTTATAGTGTGACGGTTTGGCCTCTCTCTGTTGGCATTTTGTAATACGCGATGCCGAAATAGGGGTCATTGACAAGGCCTAGCTTGCATCAACGACGCTCTGTTCAAATTAACACAGACTTTTTGCCGTCGAACTCAACTAAACACTCAAACATTTTGTGTTTAGTTCCACAGATTCATGTCCGGGAAGTAAACCGGTGAAATATAATATTAATAAATCCACCAATGTCAGAATTAAGTTACGGTAAAAAGTGTGGTTTCGTGTTTTGCACTTCAACATCCGGGCTTAGAGCGTCTCACAATACAAATATTTTATAATAAAGGATTTTAACCTATTAGATAAACAATAGGATCATTGAACGTCGCTTCAAGCAATAAGAAAAGATGATTGGCATTTGCTAAAACATTTCGCCTATTTATTGTCGAAATATTTGAAGGTTTTTTCTTTGGTAGTTGTATAAGAACAATAGCGGTCTATTAAGATGACTTTGAGCACAGATTTTATAAAAAATGTAGGTGAATCATAACCTTTGGATTATGGCACTTACTTACGCACAAAGAGTTGTAGATACAAATAAAAAAAAACATACTTTGGCATTGCTATTGTACTCAGACTCAGACCTTAGCAGAATTAAGGATTAGGGATTAGGAGAAGTTAAGCACATGTATTTTTTTCACGGTGGTCTTCTGTAAGAGGATGGTCTGAAGGAAGCCCAACCTAACCTAACTGATAAGCCTACCCAGTTAGAGCGCAGTATGCCTTGAAACTAATAATAGCCTTGAATCTACTCGTATGTGCATTTCTTCACATTTTCCTATCCTACTATACTATTGAAGCACCTATGGCGTTTGCATCTGTTATAGGCGACGGTATAGCCACCTGCCATCATGTGGATCGTCAGTCTGTCTGATGAGTATAACATGAAAAAGTTAAATGCAAGCATACACTTAAAGTGACGCCAGACGTCATTAAGATGGACGAGGAAGGTTGGTGTATTATAATTTGCAGAAAAAAATGGCATTCGTACAAAGCCGGGAGCAGGACGCTAGCAAATTGCCGGCGACTTCGTCCGCGTTTAGAATATTAGAAATCATTTATTGGATCTTTTTGCTGTTATATTTTTGCTAGGCGTTCAATTTTTATATTTCCCTCTTGGAGCAGTTCTTTTTTTCTAAATTAAAGGTATTCTTTTCTGTATCCCTCACAATGTGTATACAAAATTTCATAATGATCGATTGAGTAGTTAAGACGTGAAATGAAAGGGTAACAGAGTTACTTTCAAATTTGTACTCGTAATTAGTATGGATAAAAATAGATTAATATAAAAGTGTGTGAAACACTATCACCTTTGCGTTTGCTATTTCAAAGTCTATGGCGTGAAGAGTGTTTGCGGCGGTAGGAGGCACGGGTCGGTGTGAGGAGGGGAGGTATATGCGCACTACTCCGCAACCAACGAAACGAAAATTTGTGAGGTCAACGATCGCAAGTGGCCGCGCAACTAAACGTCAGGTTGATTCACTTTTCATCCACACTCACTTCGAAATGGTCATACCGCTTTATTTTTACCAATGAAATGAAAACTCACTCTTTTCTCGAACCGTTCCCTAAACAATACTCTAATAATAATGTAATCATCAATTATCAATACTAATAATAAGTCTCTGCAAGTGTAGGTATTGTATGTATGTATGTTCCTCCATAACTCTTAAACGAATTAACTGATTTATAATGATTATTAAACTTGGGGGATAAACATTTAGACGTACGGGACACAGGATAAGCTACTTTTTTTTCAACGCTTACGAAATAGGAAGTCGCAGGCACCAACTAGTACTGTAATAATAATGTAGTACATAGAGAGGCCGACTGTCCAATTGATGAGGCTACAAGTGCACCGCAGACCACAGACAGATTAAGAATAGGGTTTAGGAAGGGATAGGGAAATGGGCTTTGGCATCCCTTACTCACTCACTGAAACACAACAGCACACATGAAATTATTTCTCGTTGGTCTTATGCAAGGGGGTGGTTGGTTACTGGACAGTCTGCTGCCCAAATGACTGCAAAATGCAGCGTGCCCTTGACCAGAGTCAACTTGATTTTCAAATTGACCCGGGAAATCGAACCCGGATCAATTTTTTATAAATTTATCTTTAGGTGTAAGAAATGCAAAATCATTTGCTTAATTCAGGTCCAAGCTGTCAAGACTTTAGATTTTCGAGTAGCACTGGCACATTTTGATGACTGTTCTCATTAGAACATTAATCTGACAGTAAAATGTAATTTTCTAAATCTCATAACTTTATTTAGTTATTGTTTTATTTAAGCTTGCGATTAAACTATTCTACATAGATGTTTATAATATAGAACACGTTATTAAATTCATATAGGCTTCGTATATTAATTATGTAAAATTAGACACTTTTCTATTAAAATTAGTTATTGCGGCTTAAATGTTAATTACTGACTAGGTATATTATACCGCTGATTTGTTTTTTAAATCAACTGACGGAAGAATAATATAGTAGAACTTGTTTATATAGATCGATTCGGCAGTGTAATACAAGATTTAAAAAATATGCCAATAAAAAATGAAACAGATAATAATTTTACGCATTGAGCAACTCACGAGATTTTACTCTTACCAAGTTTACGTGGTCGACGATAGAGGTCGATGACCCCGCCAACGTCCGTACGGCGGGAACTCGCGATTTTGCTCAGTGTACCGACCAGCCTTGAATTTACCAAGTACCTTCATTGCCACATCATTTCGGATCGCGTTCACGGGTGATGTCATTACTCCTCTCATTATATAATGCATATATATAAAAAAATTGTTGCTTTCTTCACGGTGATTTCGGGCACATTTTTAATCATCTTTTGTGTAAACTGATGCCTATAAAAAAGTCACGTAGTAGCAGCACATTGTGTTTCGCAGTAATTTAGGCAGATACTTAGTCTGAAATAATTTCAGATAATTACAGTTTAATAATCTGAATTTATTAAACTTTTCAAAAATAAAGAATGAAATCTCTCATGTTTTCAGGACATAGTTGCTAATGATTTTTTATAATATTAATTATAGCAGTCGCCATTTAAAGTACTTCATCCTTATATTGTACGTACACATCGCATATTAAACATGGGTATCTCTTGTATTTTATTGTTATGTAGATAATAATTGAAGCATTACCATCACTCGATCAGAGTGATCGATGTATATTAATAACATACATTCCGAGTTTTTGTCGGATGTTCGCGCACTACAATAGTTATAGCTTTTTGCTTTTGAAGCAAGTGGCGTAGCGCACGTTGATATCTTTTGTACTACGCTCAAACACTTCCTTATACATTTATACATTCTTGAATAATCACTTTCTTTCTTATATCTGGAGTGCCAGGATACTGATTTCTTATGTCTAGGCAACTGGGCAGAACATTTGTGGTGGAAGTGAAAACTGCAAAGATAGGTATGTGCAGTTTCGCTGAGGTTAAGCACATTAATTTCTTTAAAAAAAATTCTCCTCTACTTGCATTGTTTATGGTGCTACTGCATAAACTATGGATTCGTAAAGGTCCACACGTGACATCCCATAATGTAACGACCAGAAAATTAAGTCCCTCGAATTGATCTATAGTATTATTAATGGTCTATTTCAATGACTCAAAAAGCAATACTTAACTGTTGAACTGAACTGTTGGTTTCATGGTTCCTTATAGAAATCATAAGGCAAATTTGGTGGTAGTCATAACCCCCCCAGAGCACGTGTGCTAATGTGTTGCTGTGTGCGATAAATGTAACCCAGAGTCCATTCACCTAACCCTCACCTTGTATTTGCCACTTCTTGCCTTTCATTCTATCAGAGTCGTCTGCGCACTGTCATTGTTGCTTGTGTTTGTAGACGATAGCAGCCATTAATAAATAAAAGGAATATAATACCTTACTATTACTTATTCTCACTATTATTTATTAATTTACTAATATTAATTTTCTACTATTAATATTTAATTAATACGACTAAATTTACTATTAATAAATTTGAGGTGAATTAATAAATGGAAGTAATTTAATATTATTATAATTTACTACTATTAATTAATAATTTTATTAATTTGTGACAATTAATTTAGTAAATTACTAATGTATCTCTATTATTACAAAATTTAGGGCCATACGAATTTTATGATAGTTATTTGTTTTTATTTTATAATAATGTAGGTTTCAACATATACTTACCTATTTTAAACTCATGGACAAAACTTTTATTTATAAAATGGTTTGGAAGCATTAAGATAACATTTTTTTTAATTTTCTAAATTTATTGAAGAACATATATAGAATGGTTAATTAAATCCATAAACGGTTTTATAATTTTATTGTTTATTTTATATTTTTAATTTTATAAAATTATTTTTTAACAGTATTTGTATTTTTCAATGTTTTAGCTAGGTAACAAAACCGTATATATTATATTGTCTTGATTATAACAGTTCGTAATAATCGGATTTAAATTAGAATAAATTATAGACCACTTTTGATCAATGACTTTTGGCCACGTCTTTGGTCGAGTACGTGGAGTCAGCAGCCCGCTGTGTAGATGTATAAAAATGTTATTTCCGCATTGTTGGTAGCGCAGTGATCGTTGCAAGCGGGATGCAGCGAACATTTCCGCGCTCGCGCCGCGCTGCACGAGCTTCAGGACTTACAAACTTTTATTGAAAAAAATAATAATAAGACATCCGATTTCAAAGAATGTAGTAAATGTGAAAATGCTCAGTAAGCTAAGCTACAGTAATGCTGCGACTAATAGTTTCATTACGTTATCTCTCTTCCTTACATGGTATAAAAATATTATAATTTTCAAAATTAAATAATCAACAATAAAATTAAGAAGCAAACCAATGAAGTTCTTACAATATTAAGGGAAATCATTCTGCATTTTTTTGAAATTTTTTGAAGAACACGAAACCAAATGTTAACATTAATCTATTTAATTTACAACTTTATTATAATAACCTTATTTTTGAGTTCACAAACATATTTTTAACAAGCATAAACAGACGTGCTAAACAAATTGCTAAAACAATAGGCGGTTAGTCATGTTTTGTGACCTCTAAAGTATGTTACAGTAATATGACAATAATATTCATTTACTCTAAAAATATATTGTGTTTGAAAATCTTTTAGAATATATTGTGCTTGCAATATTTACAAACAGCTCTTATCAAATGCCAATAGTTTTTATATTGCGAACTGTCATAACCTTTCATCGAAGCCAATAATATGCACCGAAGGTTGCATACGTCTGTCGCCATCGGCGCCTAGCGGTTCGCAAGGTTCAGGTTCAATCGGGTTCATTGCCATAGTTTTGTAACCCTTCTTGTGTAACTCGCTCTGAACCGCCCTTTCTCGTTCGCCTCTCACTTGCTCTCTTTATAACACTTACCTTACTTATTTGTTTACTAAATCATTATCGCTTACCGATGATCAAATTCTCTACTCGTCAAAAGCTAAAATAGCGTATTTTGAAACAGTATAATAGATCTTTTAAGAGACACTGAGCAGGATACACTGCGTTGCGCAGTCACTTGGGCAGCCCGCCTAGTGGCACAGTAGTGCCAGTAGTTACTAGTTACCCTCTCAAAGAAGATCACCGTGAAATTACAGCATGTGTTCTGTTGTGTTTCGGCGAGTGAGTAAGGGATCATTATCGCTTACCGTTGCCAAAGTTCATTTTCCTATACTAATTCCTTATCCTGCTACTATAGCGCACTTGCAGCACCTATAGCTTTTTCGGTTTTTCACGTTTTTCCACCAAATTAGAACAAAATTAGATTTTTTCTATAAAATAATAACTAATGAAATATCTAATGACTAACAAATATGAGCAATAAAAACTGAATTAACACTAACACTGAATTAAGTGTTTTAACACTTAAGAAAAATGGGCGCGGACGAAGTAGCGGTCAAAAGCTAGTAGAGGACCACCAGAATCTCATTGCGAATGGGAAAATAAAAAAAATGTAGAATTATTGCATTCTTCACAATAGAATTGTTCACGATTGTTCACAATTTTGGAAATTGGATTAATCCATTTAGATATAAATTGTGATTTCAAACATTTTATTTATTTTTTTGCTATCAGATTCTGGTATACCTAATAAATAATAGACAAAAATGTAACTGTGAAGTGTTTATGGCGAGTAATAGTTTTAATAGAAAAATCAGTGAGATACAATAATAATGCATAGGCGGAATGTTTAATTGAGCGGTCGCGTAGGCTGTGGTTCCGCGTCTAGCGGCCACTGACCCCGCAGCCTTTCGAGAGTATCGAACCGAGCAGATTACGTCAGCCGCGCAGGCCTCTTCCAAGCCTCCACAGAGTGCGGCTACTGCCAACAATATGGAATGTTTCTATTGCGACAAAACACTTCACACTCTGGGTACATTGTACCTACTTATCAATTAGTATACATTTAGATTGAGACTCTTCCTGGTTTAAAGTGGATGTTTGTACATTTCTAATTAAAGTTATTAAATACATTTCTCTCATTTTGTCTGATGTCTATTAACCTTGCAGTTTCCTAAACACATTTTTCTACATCATCAATACTAATAATAATAAATCTGTAAGTGTAGGTTTTGAATGTATTATGTTCCACCATAACTCTTAAACGAATTACGTGATTTTCATGAAACTTGGTAGATCAACATTTAGACGTACGGGACACAGGTAGGCTACTTTTTTCTTTTTCACCGCTGACGAAGTCGCAGGCACCAGCTAGTATTAAAATAAGTAAAAAGTAAAATGTAAATTTGATTCAAAGTTTTGTGGTTTCAATTCATTTTTGAATTGAGCACATTTTGGTATTCAAGACATAAACAAAATATTTATTTATTTATGTAGTGTTTGTGATTGTTAATATGAAAATATTAAAACTAAAACAGTTGGTAAAAAATTGTTATTCGATTACTATTCAAGATCTCTTTATAATTTTTATAATCTTTATAACAGGAAGATTTTTAAAATAATTATGAACGAATCGAATCTTTTTTTATTACTACGGTAATCTAGTGTACTTTATTAAACTTATAAGTTATAACTTTAGTTTAGTTTAGTTAAAGGATGGGATATGTATCTCTCATATTGTGATACTCGAAAAATAAGTTATTAAATAATGTTTTCCTGATATGCTAGACTTTAGTAAAAAGCGAAGTCGTACAGTAAGGATATTATGTTTTTAAAGTGAATTTTTTTAATGATCCTTGAGCTTAGCGGGTGCCTATAAACACAAGCAATTGGAATAGAAATAGAACCATAAAAGAAGAAATGGTAATGGATGAAGAAGAGACAGAGAAATTCTCTGGTAACCCTTACTCACTTTAACGAAACAAGGCAGCACACGTTAATTCAAGGCGATCTTCTGAAAGGGGTGACCGATGGTAACAGACAGGCTCCTCAGTTTACGGCTGCCAAAACACATAGTGAACCCTCGTATATTACACTTTAAAAAAATACATTATATTCCTCATATAACTTTATCATGAGCTTCCTATAATTGCGGCGGCATCCGCCTTGTGCTAATTATTTTGAAACAGTGTTTTATAGTTAGATGCTTGCCTCGTTGCGGGCCTTGTATAATAAATAAATAAACAAAATCTTAAACTATCTTATAGATAAGCTTTAACTTGTAAGAATCTATTTTGCAAAATGTTTATACGTGCATATAAGTTAATAATTCCTTTCGATCGACTCTAAACTCTTTAGAAGCAATGTTTACCCAGATTGATAAATAAATAGTCAGTGGTAATCTAATCTCACTATCGCTGACGAGAAAATCGCGGTGACCAAATTTTTTGGACACCACTTGGTTGGTTACTTTCATTGCTCGTTCTGTGGATAGGTAAACAGCTTTATAGAAGTCGTCGACCCCACTGCTGTGAAGGCCACTCTCTTACACGAGTCGTTATAACTACTTATAACACAATTTTATCAACTTTTTACATTTGTGTTTGTTTACATTTAAGCTGTTTATTTGCTCGATAACTTCACCATGGGGTCCATGGATGTAATTTAACAAATACGTTATCTTTCATTGGGCGTACTGTTTTTATTTTACTTCAAATGTAAATTAATATTTATTTTGATGTTTTATAAACTTTACTAATATTATAAGCCTCTTATATTATTCCAATAATTTAATTAATATTTTAACATAAGTTATGTTTCGTTGGTCTTAAAATTGCCTTTATGTTATGTTACCTATACCTGTTGTAATTTTTTTGTTAATTATTATATGTTGATGTTATATTATGTATCTTAAATTTTTTTCTTTATAAATAGCTGCAATATTTAAAAAAAACAAGTATTGCAGAGTAAAAGTGAAAAGGCTCAAAAAATAAAATCTTGGTGAAGTTGTATCGGATGTTTTATGAATTATGTACTTAGTTTAGAAGACAAAATACTTTCAATACAACTAGCATTACAGAATAACTGTGGAGCGTAGAAGTTAGCGTAGCGGAACGAACGATAGGCTTTCGAACCAATAGGCCCAGGTTCGAATCCTGCATGGTCTTGCTTCGCTTTCATTTGCTCTAACGATTCAATTCAAATTTTTTTTTTTATAAACAATTATCTCTTTTCAAGAAAGAATATCTACTTGTTATATGTTCTCTGGAACATAATATTAACAAGTTTGATTGAACATAAAATCCATTTATATGTATAAACTTGACATTAATAAAATTGTTGGGACACAGTGTTTTTCAAAAATAACGCTCATAACAGAACATAATGCTTTATTTTTTTAAATTCATAAACATGAAAATACTTATACATAGGTAAGTGTATTTTACGTGTAACAGAATTCTTATATAATACCACTGAGTAATAATACTTAGATATTCTTATATAAACAAACCATTCGTGTGTTCTTAAACTAACTCAAACTAATCTCAAAGTTTAATCTATGTCTTAGGAAGCACAAAATAGACTAGAAACGAAATAGAGTAGGCTCACACCCAGCTAACTATTTTTCAGCTTTGCAAGCTTGTAAAATTTTGTGGTTTTTGTTTCTGATGAATAAAAATGACACAAGTGAATACGTATTGCATGTAAATGTTGAGTAGTAACGTCTATAAGAGGCGTAATGTTGAAAAATATTCATAATGTAACACAATGAACTCGTGGTCGCCGGCCGTGGTGGAGCTATAGCGCTCGAGAACAGTCGAGTAACAAAAGTACTTTCCCGAGCGAGTAACGGGACCACCGAGAGAAATGCTCTTCGAAATCGAAACACGCAGTCCCGTTAGCCGGCCCTCGCCCTAACAGCCTGCCCCGGGATAATCTTGGTAAATCACCGTGCCCGATACTAGACTCGCTGCACTATTATCAACCATCTAACCAACCCGATATTTTCAATCATTTTTGCCGTTTTAAGTGGTTAAGTAAGTAGACTACAATTCTATTTTGTCTATGGTTTAGTATAGAAAAAGGGTTCATGTAATTATTTTGCTTTTGAAACATATAAAATTTAACTTATATTAAGTAGGTATATAATTCTGATGTAAGACAAATTGTATAAGTCCATTATTTAGTAAAAAGAATTGATTAAGTTGGATTAAGTAGGTACCTACCTACTTGAGTATATAAACCTATATTTAGTTCTATTTCTGATAGTAAAATGAAAATGTTTAAGTGATGTATCATAACTATAATAATATAAACTGTTTTGCTGATATACCTAAGTATTCAAAATTAGTTTTTTATACAGAAGAAAGTTACACAAATTTAAAAAAGTTCATCAGCGCCATCTCTGTTGTAATAACAAAAATAATAATCATTGTGGTATGGTTCAGCGCCATCTATCCTATTATGATGAAACATTTAGTCCCAATGGATTGTAGTTCACTCACAACGAACCACAACGGATTCATTGAACTCTCTTTAGATGGCGCTGATATTAATTAATTATTATTAAACCTATTTTGGTTCATGCAAAATTAATAATACCAAAAATATTTATCACTAATACCATACCAGTAATTACTTCTCCTTTGAGTGTGTAAGTACGTACATACTTGTAACGCAAGCCGTTACAAACCTTTTCTTAATAATTTTTCTTTATTTAGATTTCTTTGAACGAATGCCTTGTGAAAAATACACATGGATATTCTGGGGATACAATTAATTTATTCTCTTCAGAAAAACAAGGGCGAAGTCAGTTGTTTCACAAATTGTAAGATTAGAATCGGTATTATGATTTTGTTTAACTATAATAAAAACCTGTGGTTATGTGTTTCGGCGAGTAAGTACCTACGGCAAGGCACGCTGTCTACCATAGAAGGATTAAAAATAGGGATGAAGAAAGGATATGGAAATGGGCTCTGGCATCCCTTACTCACTCACTAAAAAGCAAATCTGGGTTTGGAAATTGAAGAGTTAATTTTCAAAGTTGACCCTGTAGGGTATCGAACCCTGGATTCCTGATACAAAGCGTTGAGGCTCAGATGAAATAAGAGTTACTTTGAGGCAAGCACCCTAACCACTCATACAACGGGCTCGTCAATGTATTTATTTATTTGGTCCGTTGGTCATACAAAAAATGGTTGTATTGTGAAGAATGCTTAGGTATCATGAATTTTTAACCGACTTCCAAAAAAGGAGGTTCTCCATTCGAATGTATTTTTATTAAATGTTTGTTACCTCATTCTTTTTTTATTTGAAAACTGGTGCTTCCCGTGTGGTCCCTTTTCAATTTGGTCCAGTTCTGATAATGATATCCATGAGAAAAGACCATTTGAAATCGGTTTATTTTTTGTTAAAAAGAGTTATTCAGTTTGTGCGTCAGAAACGCATATAATCATCCTTATGTCTAAATTATTTAAAGGCTACGTATTTGAATTTGATGACAAAAAAGAGTGCCTATGGAGAGCAATAGGCATCTATTATATGAGTAATTATAAGTATTATTGAAATGTTCATTAAATTCAGTTTACGTTAAATAAAAAAAAAATTAAGCTAATAAATCATAATAAAACGCGTTAGGTACTTCGTATTCCATTAATCATTGATGTACGTAGGTCGTCATAATTATACATACCGTACTTATTTGGCACATAGTACTGGGTGCTTTGAAGGGGTACATAAAAAGCTGCGTGTTTTTTACGATTTTTATTTAAAAAATAAGCGAATTGATTGGCTGCGCGATTCCGAAGCCGACCCTTCGTTATGCTGCGCAGCGTCCCTCCGAAATCCACCAATGGAAGATCACCGAAATCGTAAGGGTCCTCACCCTTCGCGTTGGAATAAAACAGATATAATAAAACAAAATGTGTAGAACGAAAGCTACATTTCTAAATTTTATTAAATTGTTAATGAATTTTTATAATCAGCTTATAAATTAAAATTTTTGGAAAAATATTATGTTATTACTAGCACTCAGTTGAAAACTGTATTAAAATACTTACTTCGGATTTTTTTATTATATCTTTTTAGAAACTTTAATATTAATTTAACCAATTTATGTAGTCTTGTAATTATTTTAGACCGAAAGCAAAATACGAACAAAGTAAAGTTGGTTTTCAAATTCCTTCCTTTATCAAAATCGTAGTCTCTTAGTACCTTTTGAAACTAAACCACTAAACAGCCAACTGACAACGTTTGAAATGAAATTTTGGCATGACTGACAATTCTGCTGGTGCAAGCAAATGTCGACTTAAAGGTGACATAACTTTTCTTACCCCGACTGTACATACTTACAAAGTAACGTACTTTCACTACCAAAATGTATCAAAAATGATTTCCAATTCTATTTCCTCGAATCATAGTTGCTCTGTAGCATAAAAAATAGCTATAAAATCCTAACTAATATTATAAATGCGAAAGTGAGTTTGTTGGTTTGTTTGTTGACAAACAAATGTTATTCTTTCACGCTATATAACTCGACCAACTTTCACGAAATTTTGCACACATGTTGTCTCGGATACCTACAGAAAAAGACATTAGGGTACTGGCTATCCAGAAAAAAGTACCGTTCAGAATATCCTTATCCTTATCCCTAATCCTTCTATGGTCGGCAGCGCACTTGCAGCACCTGGGATTGCTTGTGTTATAGGCGCCGGTAGACGCCTACTATCAAGTGGACTCTCAGCCATCACTTGATGGTCAGCCTATGGTAAAAAATGTTTTAATATTTATTTAATCTTTATTTTATTTTTACATAAAGCTAGTTAACAAATAAAATGGCAATGTATCTTACCTACTCATATTTGCAAACACTCCAAACACCCTATTTGCTTATTAAATTATCAAACTAAATCCGACAATAAGCAAACTCATCGTGACTCAGTTTTGTAATCTTTTATTTTCCAACTATATTAGTTTGATACGTACAAGAGCGTCAGTGGGCGCGCGCATTATGCATTGACGTGCCTTCATGATTGAAGAGTATTGTCATGCCAGCAAAAAGTTGTCAATTTTTCGTAGTATAGGTACCACCGCCCCCATGCGTGGCAAAAACGAGTCACCCCAGCAACAACTGCACTTCACAGACCCATTATTCACTATTATTATTTATTTATACAATATTTAAATTAATTTTACTATTTCATCTGAGAAGGTCACGAAGCAAAATGTTCAAAATTTTTGTGATTAAAAAAGAGCAGACAATATATACATACTTATCTAAGGTATAATTCATTCGTTCTTAATTGTAAGCTGTTTTCAGACATTCATCCACATATCTGTTTCTATATAGATAGGTGCGTTTCTGCACATATCAGATACATATTATGTCAACCTATCAGATAACATTTGTGTAAGTCTGCTCTTGAAATAAAATAGCAATGTGTCTTAGATAAAATAACAACAAAAGATAGATAGAGCCTTGGGACGACAGAGTGTAATAGCCGATGAAATTACGCCTTCGCCTTTACAAATGCAATCAAACTACGCTTCGCCTTATTAAAATATTGTAAAATGCTGTTTCTCCGTTACATTCTTCTAAACCGTCCCAACGGATTTTGATACGAATTTTACTAATGGAAGGAGCGATAAGGAAGGTTTGTGTATAGACTATAGTTATATGGTAACTTTCAGAAAAAAATTGCATTCGTGGGAAGCCGGAGATGTGTCGCTAGTTTATTACTAAACCAGCCTCCAGATTCTTAAAAAGACCATATAAGTTCAGTTTCTTTAGTACATAAGCAGGTAAATACTTAAGTTAGTATACATAATGCATGGTACTTACTTTAATATTGTATTGAACAATTAACATCCAAGTAGTACATAGATGAGTAAAAAAAAACGCAATTGAACTTTCGAAAAAAAATAAAATACGAAACGAACGAAAAACGAAATGAATTTTCTGATATAATTTTACAATTTCTTTATGATTTGAATTTTTATTACGTTTCACAAATGTTTATTTAGTGCATATTTAGTCTAAAGTTTTTATAACTGTTTGCAATTCAATTTGTTCTGTACTTTGATTGAGATTATTTCTAAAAAGATGTAAATTAATGTATATGACCCAAAGGTCGGATTGAACATATTTGTTAACTCGTAGAATATTTAAAAAAAATCCAAATTGAGCTTGAAATAAGGAAGAAGCGTGCCAAAATGTTGCCGTAAATCATCAGCTAATTCCACATAATTTACCAGTTTTAAAAATACATTTCGGTCGCACGAAGGGTGGCCGCACGAGCTGATCCTAATAAATGAATGGCCTTCCTATTAATACGGTTTTATTCATTCACATATCGATTTTTTTGTTAAGTAGGTAGGTATTGTGTTCGATTTTTTTCAGATTTTTATGCTTGGTCAACGAAGGGTCAGTTTTTGTCTCCCATAGCGATTGATTGACAGCCAACGGTCAGTCATGTCGTATTGTATAGTATTGGCAAATTGCAATCTGCATTTCTGTCAAAATAATGAATATAAAGAGTAGTGTAGGAGCTTGAATTTTATTAATAGAGACGCCTTATATTTTCTACAAATAGTACATTAATGAAAATAGGAAGTTTAAGTTCCTACATAATTAAATTAATTATTATATAAGTAAGTACACAAGAAGATTGTTCAAATGCTTCTTATAAAAATATTGACATTATAATAACAAAGTGGCTATAATAAAACAAAAAAAAATAGATTATTTAAAGTTTTCGACACAAAAATGAAACAAATATGTCGTTAAACCTGATACGAGCCATGTGAATAAAGATATAATCTCGCTAAAATTTTTAGATTTGAAATTATTAAAATTATAAGGCTAAAATTTTAGTTTACAAAGTAACATCAAATTAAAATTAACAATTTAGTGTAGTTCACTACTTCGAATACTATAGGTATACCTTAATAACAAATTATGAGACAATTTTTTTGTTATAATTTTTTATTATATTTTAATATGTGCCTGCGACTTTTTCCGCGTTGAAAAAGAAAAAAAAGTAGCCTATCTTGTGTTCTGTACGTCTAAATGTTTATCTAACAAGTTTAATGAAAATCAGTTGAATCGTTTAAGTGTTATGGAAGAATATACATATATACAGAAATAAATTCTAAAAGTCGTCAATTTAGTTTCAGTATCATGTATAGAGCCTATAAACACGATATCTCTGAAAACAAAGTAAGGGAAGTAACTTACTCCATGACCAACTCTTACAGATTTATTATTAGTATTGATTGATTGATGATGATATAGAAATAAACATTTATTATAAATATAAACAATTATATTTCTAAATTGGAAATAAAATTATCTGTATTTTGTATTTTTTGTATTTTGACAACGTGCTAATGGCCTTCGAAATACTGTATTAATTTTCTGAATATAATGTGTATTATAACAGTAATAAATAAAATATATACGTAAGTATATAAATTTTTTTGAAATAAAAATTGATCGGTATAAGTACTCTGTTTTCTTTATATATTAATGAGGGAACTAAACATTTTTACACTATCCACTTTTACTTTATTTTTACTGAAGAGATTTTACATATTACATGTCTCTTTTAAAAACCATATCGAAATGGCAGTTTAGATTCCGGTGCATTATTTGACCCGAGATGGCAGTGCAGGCAATTTCGCTTATCGTAGAGATTTATTTTAGAAATATTATAAAATTTAGTAAAAACTACTCTGTGTACTCTAAGCAGCAGGTTATACTTGATTTAGGTATAGTAAAAGTTAGATTTCGGGAACTTTACCATACCTAAATTAGTAAATATCTAAGTCTAATCTCTAATATCTAATATCTAATTAATATAATATAAATATATCTAATAATATCTAATATCTAATCTATAATTATTATTAATTATAATATATAAGGTATTATATATATTATAATATATAATATATAATATATAAGTTTATTATTAATTATATATAAGGTGAGGCTTGATAGATTATACTGATTTAAAAATAAAAATTCTTAAATGATTCACTTCTATTTTTTAATTTTTTGGCATGAATTCTATTTTACTATAAACAAGCGATTACTTAAAATAACTTGTATTTACGTTTTTTTTATTAAAAAAATCTCTTGGGTGTGAACACGTCCTAACCCCAAGTCTTATTAACACTGCTTGATATTCCATTGTCCACAATTTCACTGACACGCGCCTGATCTCTATTTTTGCCATCGGGATATTTTTACGCTGCCCTTGCATTTTTTATTTATAAAAAAACTCCCTATTTACAAATCAAAAGAGACCTTTGATCCAAGCGCTTATTAAAAGCAAATATTTTATGAAACTTTATCGTGGCAATTTGGTGGTCGTTTTTTGTATGAGCTACTTATCAAGTTATCACATAGAAAATACATATCATGTAAATTAGGTATTGTTTTTATTTTCGTAGTGATATACCTATTTGGACTTAACTATGAAATTGTAAATACGAAAACGAGGAAGAACAATAAAAGAGAAAATTTTCATTTAAGTAATATTTATTTCTGTATTAGAATTCCTCGCAATTAAAGGCTATCTTTATCTTTATGAAATTGTCACATCGGTAGGGATTTTTGTAATAAATATGCTTGTTACGGGTATGTTGTTATGGCCCCTTACATCACCATCACCATCATCATCATAATCATCATAATCACCACCACCACCATCATCATCATTATTATCATCATAATCACCACCACCACCACCATCATCATCATTATCATCATCATACTGTGTAACTCCATTGGTGGATGTAAGCTTCTCAGAACGAACGCATCAATCGCTTACTATCCATCGCTATTTTAATATTACTTAATATAATTTTTTATATATATTTTTTTTTATTTATTAATATATATATATTTTTTAATTTATTTAGGATACACCAACAGTACACGTGTTACAATTATTCATGATAATATAATGGTTTACATAGTTTTTCGGCTAACACGAGTACCAATTACAGGCGTATACAACATTTGCCACAAGAACGGTAACAAAAACTTAAAATACATAATTTAATAGAAAAACATAATTACAGAAATACGTATACGTTATATAGTTATAAATATACAATTAGCCTATGTTATGTTAAAATAATTTAAACACTTTTCTATATTAAACATAATTATGTATTTTAAGTTCAATTACGAATGGGCAACTTTTACACATACAAACAAAAAATATAATATACTTTTACTTAAATAATATAAGGTGTAAAATAATATTATTGTTAAATAAATGCGATACGTAATCAATATTGCAAAATGTGAAAAAAATTGGAGCAATAAGCATTAGTTGGTGTGTGGGCAACGTGGGTCAGGCAGGATCAACTCAGGATGGTGTTAGGGTGACCACAAAATGATGAACCAACACTTTATTGAAGAATTTTACAAATAGTTTGCGTTTTACCTATTATACTTTATCGACACCTTTGAGTTCAATTGTCGTGTAAACCAAAATCCGTCTTTTGAGGAGAGACGAAAAAGGTTTTTTTTGTAATTAATAACATTTTGTTCTTGTAGTTTTATTTTCTTTATTTATTTTTATTTTAGGCTTTGATTTACTTAAAAAAAAAAAAAAAAACAGTTTTTGGTTAATAAACCACACGGAAATTGACCAAAAAAATAGTTATGGGGATTATTTTAAATTAAAAATAACAATAAAAATTATAATATATTCCATTTAGCTTTAATAATGGTGTCATTAGTGAATGCATTGTGTCCACGAGCTGACCAGCAGATGTGCGAACGGCCGGCTGTTTGCATTCAATCGTCGCAGAGCGCATGCGCGCTTAGCTCTCGCAAACATGGCCGACGCGACGCGACAAATTCACATTTTTTATGTAACCTGCATTTGCAGCTTGAAATTGTTTATTTAAACTAAATCACTTATTTTTGGATGTGCCCTTGTAGAAAATCTAAAACCATTGCTATATGTATTTTGAACCCACTAAGTAAATAATTATAATATATACTTAAGGGCTTGAAATTGATGTTCTTGAATTGAATGTCCTTAAATTTTTTAAGCCTTTGAAATATTCATAAGCCTTTGAATGCATTAATATGTTTCCAAAGTGTTATACTTACCTGCAGAAGGCCCAAAAGTAGAATGACTTTGTAGTAGATGGTTACCATTTGCCAAAGGACATTATAGTGTTAACAGAAGTAACAATTATGCTATTAATTGTAAATTATTGGAATGTCTCACTTTAACAAGTAGATTGACCCTTCAAAACAGTTTAATACAATATTGTTCTTTGTTTCATACAAACTTCCTTATAAATTTGATTTTGTGATTTAATAGTTACCTAGTTCTGTTCTGACTGCTCCCCTTGGTAGGGCTTCTACCAACTTCTGCTTTCTGCTGCTAACATAACATTCTGCTTAACCAAATAGTAACTGATTAAGTAATATATTTCACTTCAAATTAAATCTTTCATTGCTTCCCATAACCCAATATAAACCACAATTACAAATAACATAGAAGTAGGATTCAGAGTCAGTTTCTAATTCTATGATGACAAATAACAACATGCCGTATTGTTGTATTTTCTGTGGAACTCATTGTTCCTTACAAATACATACAATTGTATTATTGTTTGAAAATAGAACTTTAAGAGTTATATGATGAAACCAGCTGCTGCCCGCGACTTCGCCCGCGTATAAAAAAATAGATAAAAACCTACCAAGTGTACATAATAAAACTTCATCAAAATCGGTTAAGCCGTTTCGGAGGAGTAGATGGTAACTAACACTGTGACACGAGAATTTTATATATTAGATAAAACAACGCAATAATTCAATTCCTGATCAAGCTTTCAATAAAATAAAAAAATCTGATTAACATTGCCTTTTTGATTTTTAATCATAAACTGTATAGTGTTGATTTTTAGTTTTATCTGCTAATAAATCAAGTTTTAATGTTATTCATAATATCATAATGTATATAACAAATTAATTTATTGTTTCTGCCAAGTAAATTTATAAAATTAGTGCCTCTTTCACCAACTACGAGTAAAGTGTTGATTAGTTACTTTTAGAAATAATTTTCTGTTTTATTGAATTATGCACTCGGCTTACTGCATCATTCGATAGGCGATTTATTTTTTATTATTTTCTATTTAATGTTTGGGACGTTTACAGTACAAACAAAGGCATATCAGCTAAATTATTCCCGGTGACAGGTGACTTTAAGTGAGCAATACAATTGGAGAGCTTAGAAGTAGGTATTTAAGTGCCTATGCTGTATACATTAATTGCTTTTTAGTAAATAATTCAGTTGTCTTAAGAATTGTGTTATTACTTACCAAAGACAATATGTTTTTCATTATTTACTCAAGTATAAATCTTATGGGAAAAAAGGGAATTTACGTGAATTTTAAAAACAAACGTAAGATTGTTGCGATATTATTTGATGGAGTTTTTATTAAAAAATATGTAAATACTTTAGTATTTTTATTTAACACAATATACTTAAGACATAACTTTGGACATGATGTTAATGTGATTTCGAATTACAATTATTGTTAAATTGATTACAAATTGATACCTGCCGATCTAAGCGGGAGTAATTCATAAATTTTAGTACAGGACGCTGTACATAAGGTTATTTACTTGTTAGAAATGTGGGCAGCATCCCCCATACATGCGCGTTACCCCTTGGAACCACGCAGAACGTACCACGCAGTATTCCGATAAGCGCCCCATGAGTAACTTCTCTAGAATGTAAACAATTCATATTTCATTTTCTCATTTTTATATCGTAATAAAATAACAACAAATTTCTCCTAGTTCTTGTTGAAAAAATGACACAACAACACCTTGCATTTTTTTTGTAGTTACAAGTGTTGTACAGTGACAATAATTTATTGTTGATATCGCATAGAATTCATGTATAGAATGTTTTTATAGTGAATAAAAAGGTGCATCGATGTTTTTTTTGCAAGCAAGTTGTCAGTGATACGGTTGTTTAGCAATATATGAAGAGGGGTTGCTTACGGCTTACATGAAGGGTGAGAATTCTTAATATTTAAACATTTATTTAAACAATTATTTACTGAATAAATGAAATGAAATTCAATATTATCATGCCAATTGTAGATCAAAACGACATTGCGATGACAAAATTCTTAATTACAACATAACCTCTACGGTTGAAACTAATGCTAATCACTTATCTAGATAAAAATCAATGAAATTTGTTATCCATGAATAATACCAATACACTGATATGTTAATTGATAATGAATGTTTTAATAATTAAAATAACATACTCACCTGCAGTGAGCTAGCATGCTTAAGTGAGGAGTGTGGTGATCAGTGATACATATGAACCGCATGACATAATACTTAAGTCATATTGATATAGGTCCTATACTTAAACACTAACGAAAAATAATAATTAAGTGTACTATTTTTGACATTGGAAATGACTTTTCGTTCGCTTCAGTATATGCCCCGATTTCACAAAAAAGTGCGATCCCCTTATATCTCGGACAGTTATAAAGGTATGATATCCAAAAAGGGCTCAAAAGACGCGTATACATGAGTGCTGTGAGGTGCAAAAAGAATTTTTCGAAAAACTCCAAAAGGAAAAAAGATATGGCCGAAATAGTGAAAAAAAAAATTCAACTGTTTTCCGAATTTTTGATTTTGGCGCTCGATATTTTGGAAACGAAGAATGATATCAAAAATTTGAGAAAAACTCCTGTGGACAATTTAATCGGCTACAAATTGAGCCTAAAATAAAGACGATGGGGTTAAGGGTAAGGGTTTGCTCCATAGCTTTTTGCAAGAAGTCAACAAGTCAAAACAACATTAATTTCGAATTCCGTAGATTCATTTCTAATGTGCTCGATAGTCGTGTGAGGCACGAAATCTGTGAATTTTTTGGTTAATTTAAGTAATGAATAATGTGACTAAGCTATATAGAAGTTCAATGTTCGATTGTTCAAAATCGCAAATCACAAAACTAAATTTATTGGTGATCATGAAATTTTGCTTACATCACGGCAGTAGGACATGGACGTTTAATTCAGAAAAAAAAGTGTTGTTCCCAAAGGATAATTTAAAAATACTTATATGAGCAATAAATGTTGTATTAGGTAAATGTTTCAATGCTTAAGAAAAGGGACGCGGACGAAATCGCGGAAAAAAGCTGGTGATATATGTATAAATTTTTAATGATATAAAGCGGCTGTGACAGGTGTTACATATTATTGTATTACATGAAATGAACTGACTTATTTTTTGTATTGAATATTTTAACTTATACCTACATTGTAGGCAAGTATTAATATTAGAAGATAATATTATTATATATGTAATTTTTATCTACCCTTAAATATTTAATAAAAGTAAATATGTTAAAACATTTGGTTAAAAGTATTTAAAACCTGATGTTAAAAAATATAATTTTTAGTAGTGTGAAATAGTTTAAAGTAGTGTGTGAGTAGGTATTTTCACTCATATGCGAGTAGGTATTCAACATGAGGTGAGAATTAGTTTGGAACAATGATCCTTTACAAGATTTTAGCGGAAAAAGGTTAGTATAAGTGTTAACTGAAAATTTGAATGACTTTTTATAATCAATTCACTTATTTTTCTATTTTTCACTTTTTTTCACTTCAATTAGAAAATTACCTAAAAATTTCATCAAAATAGGTAAAGAGATTTTGGAGTTCACATACACACATCTATATAACTAGCTGGTTCCTGCGACTTTGACTTTGAAAAAGAAAATATATACACACACACACACACATATATATATATATATGTGTGTGTGTGTATGTGTGTATGTGTGTGTGACGACCTACGTTGGCACTAATAATTTTTCATTTTTCTACATGATCCCTCGGGAACCTAACAATTTTTCAGGATAAAAAATATAAACATATAAACATTTTTTCATACATTATACCTTCGAATTAAAATAGTTTGAGCGCTTTCGGACTCCCTAGAGTTGAGACAGTGGATCCAGGCTGCTTCTGACCGGTCCTGTTGATAAATGTCCTGAACTGGAAATAGCAGCAATCCTGGATTAGCAGTGGAAATGATCAGAGGACAAACATTATTTTTTTATTTATACAGAAAAAGAAGAAGACAACTACTGGTGGTCTAATAGTATCTGCTGCTATTGTTCACAATGTTTTTGGATTAGATTTTTATATTAATTAATGTATTATAATGCATTTTACAGAGTGCAGCGTATGTGCAGCTGCAGCAGCTGCTGCTGAAGCGGCCGCGGCTCGAATACAAACGAACGGACAAGACTATATACAGAATGCTACGATCAAACCTACAAACGTCGTCTCCAACGGGGATGTTAACGGTGGCTCGCCACATTATAACAGAAACACTGTACAGGAAACTAACAGTAAGTATATTGAGGCTTTTGACGTGACGTCATTAAATTAGCGTTGGTAGAGGAGTCCAAGAAGGGATTTTTGGATTTACTCGAGCGCGTCAGATATTGCCAATGTATATTTCCCACGTGTCTCCGATAACGGATATGTATTAATCTGACGGATTGGTTGGTGGGGGTGGGGGGTAAAATTTTAAATACAACTCGAGCGCGTCAGATTTTCAGAGGAGATGTTAAGTGAACCTAAACTAAGCTCCTATTTAAAATTCAGACAATTCGGATGTAACGCAAGCTCGTGGCAGCTTTTTGAAAATGCAAAAAAGATTTTTGACGATTCTCATTTTGTAATACTCGAGCGTGTCAGATTTTCATACAGACGGTTCAGCCTAAATTCCTGATCGTGCTGATTCTTAATCTGACGATTATATGGAAGATTTTTTAAAGTACAGCGCCTACAAAATTTTGAACGCCTGTAGACGCTCACCCCACCGCTGAAATGAAAAACTTCATTATAACTTTTTTTTCTTCTTACCATCCAATCTTCAAAGTCCAATAGGTCCCCACGACGCTCGAATGACTACACATTTAGCATCGTGGGCTCCCTAACCACGTCCATAGTGGAATGTAACCATATATAGTGGCTGTGTCCACTACACACCCCTGGAATTCGTGGCTACTGTCGCCGAACAGAAAAAAACATAATATATAAACAGAAATGTGTATGCAAAATTTCATGATTATTGGTTGAGTAGTTACGGCATAAAATAGACAGACAGAGTAACTTTCACATTTATAATATTAGTATGGATACACTACAGTGCTATATATTGGCTCTGCTCTGTAGATGCTTTTGTAAGCGTCTACAGAGCAGAGCAGTTTCAATATAGGTATGTAATTGCAAAATTAAATATTATATTGAAGTTGTAGACAACACGTAGCAAATCGTAGCATTCGCGTAGCTGAAGCCTACGAAACTTTACTGAAGTATATTATGTAATATTGCAACCGGAGTTTTATATTAAAACTTAGAAAGAGATTAATACCAATGAACTATACCTACTACATTTTACTACTAATCAAAAACTATATAAAAATGTACCCACTATTAATAAATAGCTTAGCAATAAGGTATATAAGTAAAAATCTATATTTAACGAATGTGTTTTGGTATAAAAATAATCAAATCCCTGATGAGTTTGTTGAGATTCATGTCAAGCTTTCTTTAGGGTCGCAGATAGCACCTCCCCTTCACGGAACGCCTCTATCAACCCCTCAATAATTGTAAATTCTACCCTTAAAGTTTTACTTATTTTGAACTAGATGGCACGAGTCGCTTCTATTTTTGTTCCATCTAGCGGTTAAAATATAAACTATTTGAACTGTAAGAACGTTAATAGACAAAAGTTTGTGTTGTTATAGATTTCCAACTATAGATGTCACTAACTAATATAGTTTTTTATGTCTGTATCAATGGTTCTCAGTTTGTTTAAAATCATATAAATTTTATGTTTAACTTAATACTTACAGCTAATGGCCTACTAAAAGTTTGCTTGTGGACTGAGGAAATTACTTAGTAATTATTGTGCTTAATTTGTTCTTAATACCAAGCCTAAGAGCAATCTAGACTAGGCTTATAAAATCTAATGTAAGTATGTTTTTTATAATCAGTGAATTTTTATACAACAAATTCCAGATGATCTGATAATTAATTTATTAAACTTCTTTATAATTACCTAAATTTAAATCAGCGAACACGAGTTTTATTAATACTAATGTATCGATTGCATTACACCAATTTATATATGATGTAGTTGGCATGTTGCTTGCCAGATTTTCTTTTGATTCTATAAAAGATCGATTCGACTATCGACATAAAATTGCGATCTTTTCTAAAAATATATAATATTTTCCCTTTTCCAATAGTGAAAACTGTAACAAAATCCACAGAGGAACGGACACTGATTACAGCAAATAATATTTTATTTTATTTCGCCCGTGTATTTTTATAAATCAGTCAGCTGACCCAACAGTCGCTGCCTGTCAATTTTAAAGCTGAATTTTCGCAGTTTTTAAAGTACGCTCCGTTATTAAATTATATCGATTCAGCCATTTCGGAGATTAAAATTACAATAAAATATCTACAACATGAACATGACCCTTATTTAAGCAAGCGAAATTTGATAACACTTTATAAACATTATAATATTTATAATGTTTAAAGAAAATGATAGAATTTAACAGTCTGTAGATAGATATAGATTATAGTCTATAAACGTAAACAGTCACATTCGTCACGTGATGTCTATAAACGCGCATAACTCTAGGAAAGGTGGATGGCTGGTTGCAATAATGCCGTCTAATATACTAAAAATGTTAGGAAGAAAATTAGACAAGGACAAGACAGACAATATACAAGACGGGGACAAGACGAGGATATAGAGTATAGATTCTTACATTCACCGCACCAAAACACAAGCACCTGCTGTGATTTCAGGGTCGTAATCTGAAAGAAAAAGAAACTTCAGTGTATATGAAACCGCATAAAACTACATACGAGTAATTTCTATTAAAACACATTACAGGTTTGATCAATTCAAGAGAAATATTCTCTAGACTGGACCAAATAAATTTCTATGCATAATAAATTCAAAATAGGTAATAATAAAGTAAATCCTTTCAACACAGACGAAGTCGCGGGCGCCAGCTAGTCTTAAAATAAAATTCTTGTGTTACAGTGTTTGTAACAAAACTCATTGGAAAAGGCTTGACTGATTTTTATGAAATTTTTGTGTATATTCCGTAGGTTCTGAGAATAGGTTGTAAACTCCTTTTTATTCCAACATTTTTTTTTTTTTGCAAAACAACGTTTGGTTTTAATTGTGTGTAGACGTACGGGACACAGGGTATATTTTCCTTTTTCAACGCGGATGAAGTCGCAGGTACCAGCTAGTTTTTAATGCATTGTTTTGTACATCCCAACGATCGTTTGCCAAGGCCACACATATTTATAATTTGACTTTGATGACTTGAACATTGCTATAGTGTCATTTAAATACAGATAATATGCATATGAATATATTTTAGAACTATTCTAACTTTTGATTTTCTCGTTTGTTGTGTAAATTATTTTATTTTGTATGCAAGAATATTTGGTAACTTATACGCTTTTTTTGTTGTCGATAACTATTTATTCATAGAACAGGATCTAAGATAGAATAGGAAGACACTAACAGGAAGACTTCACAATGACTCTTATAGATATAGGTGTGCATTAATTTTGAATTCTGAAAATTTTAATACACTGTTTTATGACTACTGTTACGATGGAAGATTACAACTTTAGTTGGAACGAAATATTCTGCGGTATGCCAAAGAATTTAACTTACATAGTCATGAGCGCGGTATGAGATAAATATAGGTGCATCAAAAACTCGTGAGTGAAGGAACGTTGAATGTATGCACACTATCATTCTCAATAGCGACCACCTTAGATCAAAAAGCTCATTTCTTTATTTCATTTCTCTGATGTATAACTATATGTTTATAAGAGACTAGCTGATGCCGGCGATTTAGCCTGCTTTAAAAAATGAAAAATATGACCCCTGAGAAAATATCGTCAGGGCAACAGTGGTGTCCTATTTTTATATTTTTATCTGATCCCTCTGGAACTTAATATTTTTCCAGAATCAAAATTATACTTTTAAGTTAATTCAGGTAAACTCTCTGTATGCCAAATTTCATACTTCCTTATACATACATTTATCCTCACAAACTTTCGCATTTATAACATTAGTAGGTTGATTGCACAAACAGATATTGAAATGTACCTAAAACGTGAATAAAAGTTAACTAACAACTATTTGAAGACTGAAAAGCGAGTGAAAGTAACAATCAGACGGAGTTTATTATGTCCAGAACTCGTCCTTGCAAAGCGAGTATTGAATATTGTTGACGCATAATCATGTGTGGATTAGATTCACGACAATGGGGTCAGTTCGTCAGAATGTGACAGTTACAGAAAGGGGGAACTCCACCCGTTGGGGTGGGAAGCCACGCGTTCCACATTTCACCTTCGCAGGTTTGTAAAAACGTTAACCAGCCTTTGCTAGATTTGGCGATTCGCCCTTCATTTACATGATAATATAACATATACATTTTTAATATGATGAAGTGCTGCAGATATACTGACGCTACAATTAATGTTAGGTGGCTTCCGTCGCCTAAGAACACATGTAAAACTAAAAATCAAGCTTAGCTCGATTCATATTTATTATTACTTTAAACAGAGTCAGTCCTAAATAGTACTTTTATAACTGTTTTTTTGTAATTCTGCAAGTTTTCTGCTTCTTTTAGGGGTTGCCACAGCTCGCCACATAACTACCTAATCATTTATTTCCTAATGTTCTTATGGAAGCCATACACGATCAAGTCTATCGTCAAATATATCGTCATGTTACGTTTGGCTTGATCAAGCAAAATTGATGCAAAATGTACAAATGCCATTAGGAGCAGTCAATCATCAACTGAGTATCACAAAAGCACTATCAATATTAGAATTTGTAGTGTATAGTAGGCCCATCATCACCCATCACTATAATCCAATGATATTTGAATTATTTCTTCAAAACATTAAATTCTAAGTCACGCAAGGTCAGTCAGTCATGATTAAAATTATGATAATTTTTTCTAACCATCAATGGTATAAATTTCAACCATTAAAATGAAAATATAAATAATTGACGGCCTAATTGATCTTCTTTTTGTCTCTAACTAAGCATTTTGATATCACGGAAAATATTCTTTTCAAAACACTTTTCGCATAATATCTCTAGTTTAATTTTAAATTAAGGAAACATGGTATAAGGAATTTGTTGTTAACGTGCAAGCATGTACTTATATTCTTATTTTACTTTTGTAAGATTTGGTAACATATTATCAAATTCTCAAAAAGGTTCGGGAATAATAATAGGTTTGGAACAATTATTACTTTCAAAACTTCCTTTTTGACTTGCACTTATGTATTTAATTTGTATAAAACTTATTAAATATTCATATTATAGAAAGTATTATTTTGTTTCAAGTAAGTATTTTAAATTTATTTATGATTAAAAAATGTCTTCCACTTGTGTCTTCAATAAGAAAACGACTACTAATTTACTAAAAAGTAATTTGGAAAGGAATCTTATAAATGGCATTAAATGAGAAAATTAAAAATAAACATCGTTCGCACGCAGTATTGGATTGTTTTTTGTGTGTTCGTTACGAGAGCCGTCGAATGGTTGTGGCGCGGCATCCGTTTGTAAAGGTATTTGGTGCCGTTCACCCTGCTTCGTGCCCTTTTCTGGTGGAGCGCTCTCCACGCCGACAAGTGACATATTTCGGTGCAAAGCGGCCGGCGCTTTCGGCCCAAACACACGTTCCGTTAGCTTCTCTATTTTAAAAACTACTTGTACGATATCCGGGAAGGGACCAACCGCACCGCCTTAACAGCTCCACAGTCCACACTGCCGAACATTTTTCAATGCAGTCGACGACCAGCGTACGCGTCGTTGGTCGCTTCGCGCGCACCGCGTCCCCTCCTTATGCACTTAACGACTTTTGATAAATGATAAGATATTTTTAAAACGTGCTAACATTAAAGAAATTTATGTCATAGAGTGCCTTCTGTTGAGACATAGACGATGGATAACACGGATAGGTGATATTTGTGGTGCTACAAGTCCTGTTTATTTACAATGAGCGGGAAGGAAGGCGGAAGTGCAATTCCGTCTTCGAGTAAGTACTACTTCATAGAATACCATTATCTTTGCATGTAATATTTTTTGTCATATTTTTTTTTAAAATTGTCGCACGTGTTAGCATGGTTCGATTTATATGTAAAAAATTGTTTATTATTAATTACGTCCAAAGTTTATGGGGCCCTTATCTGGCGGAAGCAATGCCCGGGAAGCAAATGACAAACGTCTGTTTTTAACACCATTGAAATCATTCAAATTGAGGTTAATAGAGTCTGTTTATTGATGGCGCACATATGCGCACCATGTTTACTTGAAAAGTTGATCAACGACACGATAATAATGTTGTTATTTTTTTACACATCGTCAAGTTATGATAATTAACACGCTGCGGAGAAAGCTTTGTTGAAATATTTAATTATTTTTATTTTATCCGATCTAGAGTAATGTATTGTAAAGCCCTTTAAAGATAAGCTTTTCAATTTTCTTACATAAAAAAAAACGTTAAGCCATTGTTCCGAAGTCTCAGGTGTATATTATTTCGACGTAATTCGTTACGTGTTAACACACAAAGTTTATTTTACGTGTTTTTAGCAGGTTTACGTATAGAGCAGTTGTTTACGATACGTTTTGGTTGCGCGTGAGTACCGCTCGCGTGCATCGTAGTCGCAACTTATCGTTTAAATATCGACTTTATTGTTCTTAAGATAAATGTGAGATTTTACTGAATGTCTTCTGTTTACGGTTTTCTCTGTGTGTGTTAACGAAGTTTGTATGTGTGTGTAATGAGTCAACTGCATTTTTGGAGGATTCTAATCTTCGATCCCCACTACTTACTTGTTTTCGTAGTTGAGATGCCGCACTTATATTGACTGATTTAATATCGATATACTGCGTTTGTTTTACGTTTATAGTTTTGAATAATTTAAGTACGACTTAGTAAACATGAAAAATGAAAATTATGATTTTAAACATGAAATTAAGTATATATATATTTAATTATAGTTATGAAATCATAAAAAAATATATTGAAAGATTATTAGGTATATCTAACTAAGAACAATGCAAATGCGTACAAACATATTGTCACGCATGTGTACCTACACAGTTTGAAATGTTATTATTATGCATAGAGTTACCTTCCGAGGAACTACCTAAGTATTTGGAATTTTTAGAAAGTCGAATGAGGTAGGAAACGTTGCGCCCCTACGGTTTAAGTTCGTAACTGGTAACCAGTTAATTAAATCCGAACTGTGGAACATGCGCCGGTCCCTTTCGCACCCGTGCGAAGATCCCAAGCAACGAGCGCCACTTGACGGTGATTCACGTTTTAAATTCCATGCCTACTATTGATAACAGCAAAAAGTAGTGAATGGCAGAGCGTTTTAGGTCATTTACTTGCTGGCCATGCGTTCCACATTCATACGTACAAAATGTGTTTTGTTTACTAATATGATAATGGCGTAGTCACTGTAAACACTGCCTACCTACTCGCACTTCTGCGTTTAATTTAAACTATGACGGGCAGGTAGGTACAGTACATACATAGTTACTATATTTATAGTCACTTTTTTTCAGTTTTCAGTTAAAGCAAAAAATATTTTCTGAAATTTATCTTACTTACTAAGTGTGACGAGCTTGTTGAAAAAGTGGTTAGGGCGCTTGAAAGCTCTGTTTTAGGGTTCTCGGATTCGATTCCCGGCAGACTCTGCAGACTTTGGAAATAATTGGTCTGGATCTGCAGTGTAGCAAGCGCAGGCTCCAAGGACGTTTTGCAGTCATTTGGGCAGCCCGACTGGCACAGTATATAACTGCCCCATTACAGAAAACCAGCGTGAAATAACATCATGTATGCTGTTGTGTTTCGGTTAGTGTGTAAGGAATGCCAAAGTCCATTTCCCTATCCCTTTCCAATCCTAGTAGCTTGTGTAATATAGGTGACATTAGCCACCTACCATCAAGTGGACCGTTAGCCCATCTATCGATCTTAACATAAAAGAAGATAATATTAGAAAAATATAAGTACGAATTGGGTACGAAATTGATTTGCATTGACAGCGTGAACTGAACAGCCCTTTTGATAAGAGTAACGAAATTCGTGTAGAAGACAACCGTAAAATTATATCACGTGTTCTGTTATATAAGGGTTGACAGGACCGTCTGTCTATCCTTAATGTTTAAAAATGTAATCCTTAAATATTTTAAAACAAAGTCCTCCGCCGCGTCTGTCTTTTTGTCTGTTCGCGACAAACTCAAATATTATTACACCGATTTACATGCTTTTGTCACCAAGTTATAAATAATAAAAGCAATTTTAAGCAATTTGCTTAAAATTGCCGTAAGCAAGCAAACAGCAAATAATTCAATAAATTATTATTAACTAGCTGCTGCCCGTAACTTCGCCCGCGCAGTTTTGTAAATTATATAAGAAAACTTCCTCGAGAACCATTCTATCCATTGGTGGAAACAGCATAAAAATCGGTGCAGTATTTTTTTTAGTTTATCGCGAAAAGTCAGAGAGACAGATGCGGCGGAGGACTTTGTTTTATAAATGTAAAGATAAGGTTCATCAGGTTCAATTATCATCATCTCAACTGCGAAGGTCCACTGTTAAAGATAGGCCTCCCCCATAATTTTCCAATAGGACCGGTCAGAAACAGCCTAGATCCACCGTCGACTCGCGACCCTTATCAGGTCATCCGTCCACCTTGTCAGTGGACGTCCTACGCTGCGCTTACCGGTCCGTGGTCTCTATTCGAGACCGAGCGACCGTCGGCTCTCCATACAATATATGTATCCTGCACATTGCCACTTCAACTTACTGATTATCACGAAAGTCGGTTACTTTACGAAGTCGGCTTTTAGTCGGTTACGTTTATGGAACTCCTCATTTCTGATTTGATCTCGCAGTGTAACCCCGTGCTTAGCCCTTTCCATAGCACGTTGAGCGTCGTTGAGCTTTCTTAGAAGGCTCATAGTTAGAGACCACGTTTCAGTGCTATATATACTACCATAATCACTGGCAACACGCACTGGTTGAAGACTTTTGTTTTGACACACTGAAGAATTTTTGACGAGAAGATGTCTCGGACATTCTCGAACGCTGCTCATCCTAGCTGAATTCCTTCTCGTAGTTGGCTCTACCTCAATTGGACTGTCTCTCCCAAGTATATGTACTCGTCAACAACTTCGAGAGTTGAATTCACAATTTTTACTGGAGTAAAAACTGGACATGGACATTAAACATAACTTTCGTCCTGTCCATTTTCATCTTGAGAAACTAGATTGAGGTCTTCGAGCATCGTGTTGAGGCCTTTTATCGATTTCGCTAAGATATATCGTCGGCAAACAGAAGGTGCTTGATATACTCGCCGTTAATGTTGATGCCAAGTGCTTGCCATTCCAGGCAAAAAATTAAAATAATCTCCCAAATCAGCAGTGAAAAGTTTTGGAGAGATAACTTCCCTTCGCTTACACCTCTTCGCAATGGAATTGACTGTGTCCTCTGCTCCTGTACTCAAACCCACATGGTGGCTTTAAACAATAACACCCCAATATAATATAATCAATACACAACTAAGTAGTAAAAGTATTTTGTAAAAAAAAGAATCGAAGCTACATTCACATTGCTCTATGACGCGTATTATTTCCTCGAATCATCACGAATCATCATGATATTTTAAGTGACTCACACTTAAACAAGTTTGAAAGAAAAACAACTTTGCAACTTTTAAGAAATAAAACTATTTAAATAGAGTTAATATTTTCTTCTTAAAATTCTATATTCTGTATAAGACTTGTGAAAGTACCTTTTATACATCCAAAAAGTTGTTATCCTTTTCTTTTCCACTGATCCTAAATAAAGTACGTACCTGAATCATTAATAGCAGTTTTAGAATTTTTTTTCGCATAATGTACTTGATATTGTGCATTGCCAATTTTGTTACGACAGGAATTAAGACACGTAACTTGAAATATTTAAAGTGCATTAGAATGCTTCAGATTATTTAGAATATTCATGGTCACTATGAGCTCGATCAAGCCTTAAGTATTATTTGACCCAATTGTTCAGGTAGCACTCTCTATAATATTTTATTTAAGATTGTCAATCCTAAATTTGTCAATATGGGTTTATCTAGCGACCTTCCCCAGCTTAGAATTATATAGAAAATCTTCCTCGTTTATCACTCTTATTTCCATTAGTAAAAATCGTAGGTATGTTAGAGAAGCTAATAGTTAAAAAAATGTTATTAGTAAAATAGCAATGACGATAGCACAATATAGATAAACAGTGTGAAGCAAACAAGACAAGATAAAATATAATAATACAATTTTTATTTCGTTTTAGTTTATTTTAAATGTTCTATTAATTAAAAAAAATATACCTATTAATGTAACAAAGGATAAGAAGAAGAATATAATAGACCATTAAAAGAAATTTTATGTACTTTCTCGAATTGCCAACTAAATTTTAGTATACTATTGTAGATTCATATAAATACGTTCATATCTAGACGTTGTAACGTGGAAGATAAAGTTTAAAAAATAAAGAAATTAATAGCTTATTTATAGTAATAAAAGAATAGAATGTAAATGTTAACATTGGTAAAATCGATGTACACTACCAATAGTATTAGGAGCTATTAAACGGATTATGTGACACCTAAATACGTGTGGTTCCCCTTCCCTCTTTTAAAATACTTCTAGTTTAAAATTAAATACAAGTCTAAAAATACACACGGAATCTTCGAAGGAAATAACAATAAAGAAAAGTCACTGTGACTGTTTGTTTGGAATTCGATTTTATTGCACATGTTCAGCTATTTAAAAAAATTAATGAATGAACTTGCGTCATTAAATAACACGAGTTTTTCAATAATAAAAAATTATAGAGGCAGCATGTATACTTTCAGAAAGTGGGCAGGCCGCCCCCTTCTATATAATATCATAATTACACTACCTTCCTGAATAATTATTCAGCACAGGTCAACACGATTTTTGGGTCTGGCTTTTGCATATGAAATTTTGGTATCTCTTATGTTAACAATATGGGAAAAATAATTTTTTAGATCAAAGTTTGCTTTTATACATCGACGTTTTGTAGAAACTAGAGCAAGTTTTCGATTTTTAAGAAAATTTACAGATTTATGTATTGTTTGCCATACTTAATTTTATTTTAAACAAGCGACCCACTCCCGGCTACTCCCGGAATGCATTTTTTTTCGTAAAACCCTTTTCGATCCCTCTATTCATGAGTGAAGACAGAATTAAAATCGGTCCAGCGGTTCTTGAATTTTGCACTCAGCAACACATTTAGTGATTCATTTTTATTTTAATAGAAGAAGATTACGATTAGAAAAGTTTTTGTTGAAAACTAGTCTTTTTTATCTCTTATGTTAGTATGGGCTGTTTCGTATTAATCCCCAAATATAACCTCCCATCATATTCTCTTTGTATTTGCCCTTTGATAATGTCCAAAAATCTGTGTGAAAACGTTCTCCTTGTTCCTCTGAGTAGGCACCCATATTATCTTTGAATTGCTCCAGGTGAGAATGTAGCATGTGAAGTTTATGGGACATTCTGCAGACCATTGATTTTGAAGCTTATAAGCATAGTTTCAATCAATTTTTCATAATTGTCAGCTCTATTGTTTCTAAGAAAACCATCAACTACTCCTTTAAGACTCTCCCTGGCATGTTTTTCATAAGCATTGAGGAGATTTGTTAAATAATTCATTATTTTTTATTTGTTTTATTTGCGGCCTAACGAAATTACCCGCTTTAACTCCCCTTAATTTAAAAATCTCTTTAAATATGCAAATGCTTCAAAATTTGGATGCAAAGTTTTGACAATTTGTTTCATGAGGCCTAAATTTATTTGTAACGTTTATCGATATATCACAATTGGTTCCGACTTCATATTATGTTTTCCTTTCTTTAATTATACTTGATCTGGCTATAAACGCCGTTGGTAATTTATTGAATCTGCTCGCTATCCCATAAACAAAGGTGACAAGGGTAGGTAGCATTCCCAACAGAAAACATCAATGGTATTCTGCATATTTTAACTTTTCACACTTTCTTAACTTTTCTTGAGCAATACAGAATGTAATATTGTTGTAATAATACACGAAGGTGGTTGTTATAGCTGTGATAGACAAGTAAACACTCTGCTGTGCCATTCACAAATATTTTTGCAATTTGCTGTCGGGTTAATCAAAGTGCTACAAGTTGCTTATAGAATCAATTAAAATCTCTGGGACACCAGAAAGGACATAGGGTACCTTTCATCGTTTAACGCGGACGAAGTCGCCTTAGTATTTTATAAAGTTACACGGGCGAAGTCGCGTGCAACAGCTAGTATATATATTTTAGTACCTATTTTCTAAATACGTTAAGAAACCGTGGGCTTCTCGAATTTGTGAGTGTCTTTGTTATTCATACCTACATTAATAGGTAATAGAGTTCAACTCTATCACTTACGAGTATGAGTTTTAAGTAAGAATACATTACTATTGCAAAGTTTACTTATATAAATAGCTAAATACTTGAAATAATGGTTGTGCGAAGGCGTGGCCTCGATGGAATGCCACCGTATGTTAACGCGTGCTTTAGAACGATTGGTTGCATTGAAATTCCGATGTTGGAATGGAACTTGAAATCACGGTATATGATAGTGTGGGGATTGGTAAATGTTGCATACGCATTATTTTAATACTTTATTTACTTATTTATATATACCGATGTATATTTTTTTTAGTAATTTGCTGCTTTTTTGAATAGCCAGTAACTTTCAGAAAATTCTTATGGTATAATGCAAGGAGTACAAGGATATACAAGGGTACCTATTAGGGGATTTCACATAATATTTCGACTTGTAAGAAAGGGATTCCAATGCTGATTCTCCTATCTCCATCTTACATTTTCCGTCTTAGGTTTAATACGCGAAATTCCTTCCTTCTCATGGGAGAGCTGCCCGTTAGTAACATAATTTAGTTATTATTAATAGATTTTATTTATTTACTAGCTGGTGCCTGCGACTTCGTCCGCGTTTAAAAAGAAAAAAGTAGCCTATCCTGTGTCCTGTACGTCTAAATGTTTACCTACCAAGTTTCATGAAAATCAGTAAATCCGTTTAAGAGTTATGGAGGAACATACATACATACAGAAAAATATTGTAAAAATCGTCAATTTAGTTTTAGTATCATCTAAGATTTCTGAAAACAAAATCCAGCACCAACCCTTACAGATTTATTATTAGTATTGATTGATGATTAATCTTATAACAGAATCAAAGAAATTATTTAGATTAATTCTTTCAAGTCTTAAAATGTCATGATTAACTCAAATAAATTAAACAGATGTAAACTTAATTACAGCCAATTGTAAGAATAAATTTTCCTTTAATCATTTTTGTATTTATAACATAATCAAAATGTTAGACAGTAGTGTACAAAAGTGTGAAATCAGTGTTTCCATGCGTTGGTAGGTGTTGGTTGTACAAGAAAAGACAAGGCTGGTAGGTACAGCGGCGCGCGGTTTGTTGTGCAATGGGGGAGCGTGCAAGTACGCTCACATATTATATGCCCGCAACACGCTGAGTAAACAAAACAGATAACATACTCGTTTCGGATGCTCATGCGCTACCGATTCACGCATGTATGCGTTGCACATACACAGACGCGCAAGCAATATACGAAATTAATAATATTTATGCATAAATGCACTGGACCGCAAAGAAAAAGGGTCGGTTAGAAAATTTTCAATATCTTCAAATGTACCTGGGCTAATTTTTATGAAATAAAGACTAAATTAAAGTTAAACTAAATAAATTTAATTTCTATTTAAGCACATTAAAATATTTTTTAATTCAGTCTTTATTCCATAAAGCTAGGTCAGGTACTTTTGAAGATATTGAAGGTTTTTTAACCAACCCATTTTCTTTGCGGTCCAGTGTACATTCTGAAAGATTAAACCTGGTCAAACGAATGCTCTTCTAAAAAATAAGAGCTTCTCAAACACACAGGACAATTGTTGAGAAATGCCTTAAACGAATTAACTGATTTTCTTAGAACATAGTAGATTTAGACGTACCAACAGGACACAGGATAGGCTACTTTTTTCTTTTTCAACGCGGACGAAGTCGTGGGCGCCAGATACTTAGTATTTTATAAAGTCACGCGGACGAAGTCGCGTGCGTCAACTTAAAAACGTTAAAAAAAATGTTATTTTTCGAAAATTATAATTTTTGAGTTAATTAATAGTTTACCTACTTAGTGCTTCTATATATTTTATCTCAAAAAATATGCTTATAATTTTTTTATGTAGTTTTTAAAATTCTAAACATCAACAAAATAACTAGTACAATAATTGTACCAGTTATTGTTAATGTGTTTAAAAAGCTCCTATTATTTTTAAAAGCTTCTGTGTATTCAGCTTTATGTTCAGGTGGGATTTCTAGAGGAATGTATGATTTTATTTCATACATCCTTCGGTCGTATAAAATTCGAGTAGTTTCTTTGACACACACCAATAATCCCAATATAGACGAATTGACGACTTTTAAAAGCTTATTGGTAATCTACCATCCTGTCTTGTACAAAAACAGTCACATATTTTATTGTTGAAAAGTTTTACAGATCAGTAGATTGTGTTACATGGAATGTAATAGAATCCGTGTAAAATACAAAGTATACGCTTTCACTTGAATGTAAATAATACAGAGAACATGTTGTCCATAGTGCGGCAATGTTTGGTAGGCGCGGCTGCCTCGTGGCGGCGAAGTGCAGTGTTATGGCAGTGAATGAAGAGGTACCGGCTTGCCGGCAACGCAACCTAAATTCCGGACATTCCTCAAGTCCCCGCCGTCGCCAGTCGCCACGTGTGCCAGCTCGCTTTTACCGCTGTCGACCGCCCGCCCGAAATAATATGCCTAGCTTACATACAACATACCAACGGACGCACGGTGTATCGAATTAGCGAACTTAAGGTAATACAAGTCAGCTTTCCTCCATACAAACGTAGAATGATTATTACTCCGCTGTTTTATGTTTAATTTACAAAAGTAAGCAATGTTTATTTAACGATTTATTTTGTCGTTAACTAGGTTCGTATGCATACAAACTTAAAAAAAGGAATTAATTTAAAAGATATGATCCTTGAAAAATCCATATTTTAACACTATTCCAGTTTTAATGCAACTTTGGGGGTGATTAGGTCAATCCAGTGTACAAAAACTCCGAAATACTTTGCATACAAACATTGATTAGTTATTCAAGAGTTCAAATAAGTTTACACGAAATAGATATATGCAGTAGTTTTGTCAAAAAGAGTATATGCCCAAGGGTCTATTTTTGATTTTATTTTTGGTATGAATCATTGTGCATCTCACTCGACTATTTCATTTACAAACACATTAAGTTTAAGCGATTTACGCTTATTGAAATTTGAAAAAAAAAAAATCAAAGTTTTATGTATTTTGATGAGAATCATAACATGGTCAGTCTCGAAATAAATAAATAGGTACTTTGAATGAATCATTTTTTCTCCAAGTAATATTCGTTAATATCAAAGTTCATCTTATACAATTGACATTAGGTATTTATAAAACAGTCACAATTGTAAGACATATAAAAATGTATATTAATCATCAAAAATTAGCATCCGGTTCTGAACTTAGTCACAACACTATTCTTTAAACCGGAAGTACCGAATCGATTAGTCATATTTATAGGATTTCTAAACAACAATATCAAAAGCGAAGCTTAAAGCGATTACTCCTACCACCAATTCGTTTATTATGAAGTATTTGATCATACATTTGAGTCTATTCTTTTTATTCGGTTTAGAAGTTCCCACGTTATTTTTTTGTGACGCTACACGATAAGGGGAATCGTATACCCTTCTGAGCCCAGTAAACTATCGGGGCCTCTTATTTATTACTAATAGATTTCCGAACGGTGAAATCAGGTTCATGTATGCATTTATACGAACCATGGGGAACAATTAACCTGCATTCTATTTTCATGTATAATTTTAGAAGGGTTTTGTTTGTGGTATCGAATATCCTAATGTGGCTGTAGAAGGGATTGGTATGAATGTTTATTGTATAATCATAATAACTATAATGAATGAAGTAAAAAATGTTCATTTTAATTGTTGGGGCGTTTATTACACGCGACTTGACTAATAACTCTCTATAAAATTGAATTGAAATCGTGAAATTTGAAGTAATATTTTTGTACGACACTAGCTTTTGCACGGGACTTGACCCGCGTAACTTTATAATATATAGCTCATATTGCTCGCCTATCAAAAAATGGGTTATTTTTGGAGTTTATTCCTTAAGAATCGAGTAAACTCCAGTCGTGTGTCGGAGCTGACATACACATTTTTTTTTGTTCTATTTTCTGACATCTATCTGATCGGTGAAAAAAAAAAATTTTTATATACTCACCCCACCAACCACACCTTATGCAACACCTAGGGTGGGGCCTATTCTGTCTTTTTCAATGCTACTTTGCTATCATATCTGTTGAGTGCCGAAAAGGAGGTTGACTCTTAGTCTAAAACTCTATAAAGTTTAAAGCGACCACACTTCAAATTTTTATTTATGTTTTCCAGGTGCTGGAAGCTCAGGCGGGAGCGGGGTAATTGGTGTAACGCGACGGGGAAGATGCAAGTGGTTTAATGTGTCCAAAGGATGGGGATTTATTACCCCAGACGATGGAGGACAGGACGTATTTGTTCACCAGGTAAGTAATTTGTCCACAATTAGAGGCAGTTTTAAATGTTTGATTTTAAACATTTATATCTAGTTAAATTTTTGCTTACGATCAAATTGTAAGTGTTAAAGTGAACTATGTTTTTTATATATTTTCCAAATTATTGAATTCTTCTTTTAGAAAATTTCCAAAACTTGCCTCCTAGTTTTGTAAATTAAGTTTTTAAAAATGACATCACATGTTAATGAGTCCTAGTGCAAAATAATTTTTTTTCTTATGAGACTATTTAATGTACGAAATGAAGTAGGTAATTATGTTGTAGTACGCATTACAAATATACCAAATTAATTATTTTACACTTACGTACCTATTTAATAAACTGTGTTATCTACGTACAACAGCAATTTTTGTTGAATAGGTTTCAATGTAGTTTCGTTTAGTAATGAATACTCGTCGCCTATTGGTAGCTAGAAAAATAAATCCATTGACAAAACTTCGTATCTAGCGGTTGACCCGATAGTGCGTTTATTTGTTTGTGCGGCTTATCAAGGCCGGATGTTTTTTCCATACATTTACGCCACAAAACTTGTACTTCGGCGTCAACATCGACGTTAGCGGTAAAATTTATATTAGGTCAAGTCTCTGTACTGGAACACCGATAACGTTGATTCTTTTTCTTAGAAATATTACTATTAATTCATGCGACTACGTTAAAAACTAATATGTAAAGCCTTTAGTGTTTCTAAAAATCTGTTTTTGTTAAAAGTTATCGATGGCCTCGTTCACAAAATGAGATAAGAAGTATAACTCGTTCATAAAAATTGTTTTTACTCGGAAATCAAGTCGGCGCAATACGAGATTTTCATAGATTAAATTATTATAATGATGAACGACATAGAAACAGCGACATAGAAATTGTTTCATATGGTTTAAAACGCAAATGGCCCAAGGTAGCGTCACGTTTAAAAATCATTTAGTCTAAGTCTAACTTACTCAAATTGCTTTCAATCCATTTGTATGGATATTTTGCCTTGCTACAAGAAAATAAAATAAAATAAAATATTTCTAATTATAAATTATAATTAATTCTCTTTTGGTCTCACATTTATAAAAAAAAAAATATTTATTTTAGACTTTGTCTGGCAATATATATTACGTGGTTATTGTTAACAATAACTCTTTTTAACAAAAAAAAAAGACTTTAAACCGTTTTCTCATGGATTCTCATGGTCAAAACTGGACCAAATTTAAATGGGACTACACGGGAAGCACCAGATTTCAAATATAAAAAGAATCATCAAAATCGTATCACCCAGTCGAAAGTTATGCGTTAACAAACATAAAAAAAATACAGTCGAATTGAGAACCTCATCCTTTTTTGGAAGTCGGTTGAAAATAAATCGGAAATATATATATTTTTTACTAACAATGTTAATCACATAGACTGACAATTTTGTGTCTTAATTTTTGAAAGTGTACTGTAACTAAATAAAAAATAATAAATATATTTAAACAATTATATCTTCATTTCTAGAGTGTGATAAAAATGCCAGGATTTCGTTCTTTGGGTGATGAGGAAGAAGTAGAATTCGAGTGTAAGGAGTCTGACAAGGGTCTGGAAGCCACACGTGTGTCTGGTCCCTCTTCAGTAGACTGCCAAGGATCCCACCGACGACCATTGTCCAAAAAGCGATTCAGAAAAATACGGTTAGTATAGGCATCAGCTTTAGCTAGTTATTACAAACATGTTCCATTGCTCGGCCCAGGTAAACTACTTACCTCTTCGCACAGTGGAGTCACTGGGTTACGCATTTTTTTATAATAATATTATATTATAATATTACAAAGAGGAAAGATTTGATTGTTTGTTTGTTTGTATAGAATAGGCTCCGACACTGCTGGACCGATTTGCAAAATTCTTTTACCATTAGAAGCCGACATTATCTGTGATGAACATAGGCTACTTTTTAACGCGGAAAAATGCTTCATTCCTGCGGGAAATCTAAAATAAAAGTAAATACTAGCGGCTTGGCCCGGGAGATAGCGCCATTTATCCAAAATACGGTAGATGGCGTTTTACACTTTCCTACGCGGACGAAGTCGCGAGCGCCACCTAGTTTTTATATAGGTGGTTCAATTTTCTTATTCAATTCTGATTACAATCATATTATAATAATAAATCATTTATAATAATAAATCATTTATTCGACGTAAGTTTTTACAAAACATTTGTCTTCGTCAACATTCTTTACAAGCTACCACCGGTTCGGAAAGCTGTTTCTAGGGGGAAGAACTCGGCAAGAAACCCCCTAGTTGCTCTTTTCATAAATTAATTACAAGGTAATACGTAACAATACATAGCAATCTACAAACACAATAATCAACTATATTTGACTCCAAGGACAGTCATCATTTATGTAATCTAATATCCTATAATAACCCTTTTTGCACAGGGTTTTCTTAATATAAACTTTAAATTTATTTATAGATAATTGTTGTATATTAGCTGGAAGCCTGTTGTAGAAGCGCACACATTGTCCCATAAAGGAGTTGCTAACCCTGTGGAGACGAGTTTTATTTGGTTGAAGTCTATGCTTGTTTCTAGTATTTAAATTATGAACATCACTATTTCTACTAAAAGTGCTAATATTTTTGTGAGCAAACAAAAGATTTTCAAAAATGTATTGTGATGCTACAGTAAGTATATTTATTTCTTTAAATTGATCTTTTAGCGAGACTCTGGGACCGAGCTTGTAGATGGCACGAATAGCCCTTTTCTGTAACACAAATATAGTGTTTATATCCGCAGCATTACCCCAAAGTAAAATACCGTACGTCATTACACTATGGAAATAGCTAAAATATACTATCCTCGCGGTATTTACGTCAGTTAGCTCGCGAATTCTTTTAACAGAAGGTACAGAAGTAAAGTAATTTTCAAATGCCGTGGCTACCTCCACCTCTGTTTGTAACCTACACCCATTCACAATTAGTTCCAAATCCTGTTTGCTTTTTACTGACTTTCCCGTTTCACTATTAATGATACTCCAAATAGTTTTAATCTTGTTTGAGGACATTATTATTTTATGTTTCAAATAGATCGATTTTGCATCGATACATACTCGTCTAAATAATTTTGAATATGTTTTAACAAATTCATGAAAGTCTGCACTTTTATTATAATTTCTTTCTTCGTACAGTTCAAATAAGCGTCGTCTACTTTTATTTATACCTGTAGTAGCCCAATCACTAAAATTCATACGACCCTTTAAAACTACTTTTTTTGGTGTGAAAATTTTCTTAAATTCTGCAATAAGTATGTCAAAAACTTGGTTAAACATATTATTCGCTTCCTCATCCAGACTAGCTGTAGAAAGTTTATCATATAAACTATTTTTAAAAGTATTTAGTCTTTTTTTAGTAACCGGTACTAACGTCAGTTCATTTTTACTATGGGTAATCATGTACCTTTCAAAAGTTACTAATTGACCAGAGTGATCCGAATCCAAATTATTAATTATTGATTTATTAACTGGAATTATGTTAGAAAAGATGTTATCAATACAAGTAGCACTAGATGCAGCAATCCTAGTCGGCTCACAAAATATATTATTCAAATTATATGATTTAAATAAAGCAAGCAACCTAGTAGATTGACTAGTGCTTTCCAGGATATTTATATTAAAGTCTCCACAAAAAATAACAGTTTTGTTCAATCTGCATACTTTGCTTAGCACAACATCTACAACTCCTTCAAAGCAATCATATATAGCACAGGGCGGTTTGTATACACTTACAACAACAAAACCTTCCAGCTCCACACAGGCCAGCTCAGCAATCCGCTCAACAGAGAGACTCACAATGTCTTTTCGTTCCTTATATTTTAAGTGTTTACTAACTAAAATTAGAGAGCCACCTCGAATACCATTAACTCTGCTGAAAGAACTGCCTACTAGGTGGTTATTGAAATTAAACATAAACTGGTGACTTTGCAACCAATGTTCTGTAATACAAAAAATGTCAATATTATTATAGTTCATGAACAATTCAATCTCCAACTCTTTGTGTGACATACCCTGAATATTTTGGTGTACTACTTGAAGTAAATTAGTTTCATTGTGATATTTATTGGTACTGTTACAATTTTTGTTACACATTTGATCATGATTAACAATATTTTTTTCTATTAAATCTGAATATAAATTGCCAGAGGCGTACTCTGTTGTCTCAATATTTAATTTAAATTATTGCATGTCAACACCTTAATTGGTGATTTGTCAATAAAAGAATTCTTTGCTAAATTTTTAGCAGTCACATTAAAATAAAAGTATAGCATAACAGCTAATTGTCTCTTAAAAGAGAAAGGAATTAAAAATTGTCCTTTATAAAAATATGTTTTTCTAACAAAACTGTTAGTGTCAATGACATGTACATTATTATTGTAGCATGACCAAGTATGTAAGCACATATTTAACTTATATCGAATATTATTTTCTTGAACTGACAACTTGCTACTATAGGGGAGTGTATAAAACACAATTTGTTTGATTTTGAAAGAAAGCAATGTATCATAGAAATGCAATAATTCTTTTTTATTTAAATTGCCCCTATTACCAACAAAAATTATAATAGTCATATTAGGATTTAATTTTGAAGTATTTATTTTTGTCATGACATCGAAATATGAAGCATTAGGCATACAATGATTTATAAATGGGTGTCCCAACTGAGTATTTAATAGCGGGCCCATGTCCTTTCCTATCTCGTCACAAAACATTACTACACTTTCCCCATCAGTAGTTTTGCAATTTGTGTTTACACAATGTTTTTGGGAAATATTGGTTTGAATTGTCTTGTTTGTTTCTGACAGTGACTGATATTGAATAGGTGTGTCAAATGTGGACTGTGAAGCTGAAGGCTCACATTCCGGGTGGTAGCTTGAGTATTCCTCCACATTTTTTTGAGAAACCTCATACATTTGAGTCATCATCTGAAGCTGTGACTCCAAATGTGCAATATTACTATTTAATAAGTGAATATCACTTTCATATTTTAATATAATATTTTCCAAATCTGTATTATATTTATTTAATTGGTCTAATATATTTAACTTTTTATTATTATTATTTATATTTTTAATCATACTTTTTTGTTTTGTTAATAATTTTTGTTTCTTATGAATATACCTATTAATTCTAACAAGTTTTTTAAGCTGATTTTTGCTATATCCAGATAGTCTTTGTGAAGGTTTGTGTGGTTTATCAACTGTGAGGTCTACAGGAGATGTATTACATTTACATGACTGTGTTTCCAACAGGGTTATGTAGTCCTGAGCCTCATGCAGTTGTTTCTCTAATAAAGTAATAGACTTAAGGGCTACCTCATACTCTTCACAGCATTTATCAAATTTTTGTATTACATTTTTACAACTGTCACACTCATCCCTTAATGTTATATTTTGTAAGTGTAATTGGGACAGCTCTTGTTTTAGTAATTTATTTTTTTCAAGAACATCCAACATTTCCCTTTCATTTTCGTCCCTTTCGCGTAGCAAACTGTCACACTTTTCCTCTGCAATCTTAAGTTCCCGTAATGTTAATTGGAGTTTTGATTCCTGGAGAGCATGTGCTTTACGTGTTAGCATTTTTGTATCTATTTATTTAAATAATTTATAAGAATTTGACAAGAATTGAAAACAATGTTATTGTGAACTTAAGAATGCAGTACACAGAGTTACTATCTAAATAATAATATCAATATATATTATATTATCAATTAATAATAGAAATTCAAACAATTTTTACTTTTCTTACAGAGGATTCAAAGTATCTTTTTTTTTTTTTTTTTTTTTTTTTTTATGTAGTGCCAAGTTTGTATCTCTTTTTATTGACAAGGCAATTTAATAACTTTTGTAGGGTACATTTAAAATTTGTATTACAACTTTGTATTTATTATTATTTTAATTTGAATTTCCATTATCTGTTTTAGTTTTAAAAATGTACTGTCTGTATTTATTTATTTATTTATTTATTTATTTATTTCTCACAACTTCACTATATTATGTATCTTTGCACAATACATAATTGTTATCGTTGTTATTGTTATTGTTCTAACCACTTTCGTTAGACACCAGTGCAACAAAATTCGCAATTTAATAAGAGTAACTAATTATATATAGATTCTTATTTGGTATTTCACTTTTGTATTGTAAATGCACAGTATTTTATATTTTTCTGACTAAATTATACACTATAACCAATTAATAATTAATTAAAAATACAGAAATTCATTACTATCAACTTATCTGTCGACTACCCTGTCGACATCGCAATATCAATAACCTATATTTTGTAGAATCGTCTACTTTCGTAGAATTAGTTTTAAATAATTGCATTCGTTTATTGAACGTTCTAAATGCGACTGTACATGCGCACGTAGTCTGTCTGACTACTTCTCTACAACTTTATGAATTCCAGAATTAGATATAGACAAATATTGCATTCGGTTATTTTAACTTTACATAAATATCAATAATTATCAATCTGGAAAATCTTGTCGTTGTTGGCAACATCGAAGGCAAAATTTTACTAGTCCGTTCGCCAGTTTTAGTATAGTTTAGATTCTAATATGATTGAAATCAGAATTGAATAAGAAAATTAAAAGACCACCTATATAAAAAACTAGCTGGTGCTCGCCACTTTCTTTCGCGTAGAAAAGTATAAAACGCCATCTACCGTATTTTGGATAGATGGCGCTATCTCCCGGGCCAAGCCGCTAGTATTTACTTTTATTTTAGATTTCCCGTAGGAATGAAGTATTTTCCCGCGGTAAAAAGTATCCTATGTTCATCACAGATAATGTCGGCTTCTAATGGTAAAAGAATTTTTCAAATCGGTCCAGTAGTTTCGGAGCCTATTCTATACAAACAAACAAACAATCAAATCTTTCCTCTTTATAATATTATTAGTATATTAGTATTACTATAGTTTTTTTAACCAAATACACGTTCTTACACTTATAAATTTACAATTTGTGTATTTTATGACGTTGCAGCTGCTACAATTGCGGTGAATTCGCCAACCATATAGCCGCAAAGTGCAGCATCGGTCCACAACCAAAGAGATGTCACAACTGCAAAAGCGAGGACCACTTGATTGCTGATTGTCCAACGAAGGTATATATTTTAATTTGAAACTTATGCCTTTACAAATAAAACACAATATCGAATGACATTCTATAAGTCTATAATAAAATGTAATTAGATTTACTATTTAAATATGCACTCACAATATGCTTCGACATAAATTTGGTCTGATCAGAGAGAAGTTATATTTCTAGGATGATAATAACTATTCTTTGATGAGATAAAGAAATGAATACGTTAGAAAATCAACTCTCTATATATAGTATAAAATAATGTAACATTTATTACTATTACTTAACATTTATTTTAATGATATTGTTAAAATGAATCACTAAATATTATCTTGCTAGAGTGTACTTTTTCAACCCACTTATAAAGAAGGAGGCGGTTCTCATTTCGACTGTATTTTTTTAAATGTTTGTTACCTCATAACTTTCGACTGGGTGAACCGATTTTGATAATTCTTTTTTTATTTGAAAGCTGGTGTGGTCCCATTTCAATTTGGTCCAGTTCTGATAATGGCATCCATGAGAAAACTGTTTGAAGTCGTTAGACTACCTTTAAAATACGAGAAAGATAATATATGAAGAGAAAAATTAGAAATGATGACCAGAAAGACATTATTAAACTTTCTTATTAAAATTATTGGAAATAAATGTGGATAACAAATATAAAAATATTGTTTTAAATTTCAGACTGAAAAGAAGCGAGACGAGCAGTCCAAGAGTTCAGATAGCTCCCCGGGAAGCCATTAGACTACCTCACGGCAATTGCAAACTTGATAATACGAGTATATCAGTTTTTATACAGGTCTGCAGATAACACTACATCACGAAATTATTTGATATATTTGTCATATTACTAATAAAGATCCGATAATGTCTTCTAGCAAAAATACTACTAGAGGAAATGGAATTCTTATTTCTATAGTTCGTATTAATTTCGAGTTTCAAAATTGAGTATTTATCGCAAATTTCAATTTATTCCTCTCTAAGAAACATTACATTATAAATTTATTAGACCTGAAAAAAAAAGCATTTTGTCATTCATTTATTGTGACGTAACAAGTATTTATATATTATTTAAATGCTTGTTACATTATATTACATGTATATCAATTCATGTTGTAGAAGTGAATAAGAAATTCTGCTAAAAATCGATTTATATTATATATATATCAAAACTTCTTATTATTATTAAGATTGTCGAGGCTGAAAATTTAAAACATAGTTTAAAACAATCTTTTAAGTACTACTCCCCATAATTATAAAATTAGTATGAAACTAGTTATAGTATAGATGAAACGCCAAGCTAATTTTGAATGTTCTTAGAATTTTGGATTATTTGTTTTACATGTTTAAATACTAAAGGTTAGTATTATTTGAGGAAGTGTAACTTAATCTGTGAGATCATACTTTAGTGCTAAAATATACTTAATGCGAAGCGCACGCATAGAATAAATGGATTAGATAATATACAATGAAAGTCCTAAATTCAAAGTTTTTCTTATTAACTAAGGAGTAAGGGAAAAGATTCGGTTAATCTCGTAATATTTTCCCTTAAAATATTCAACTCATTTGAGACATATCAATTGGCCATAGATTTTTTATACCAAGTTTGATTTTTGTTGCATAGACATTATAAAAAGTCAAAGTAATCTTTGTCAAAATAAAAACGCCTAGTGATTTTTTAAACTTATTCACATCTACAACATATTTTTACTTGTGTTTGTAATTAAGAATAGAATTATTTTTTAGAAGAAACGAACTACCTCAATGCAACTTTATGTTTAATTTAAGTGAACTTTAGCGCAAGACTGAACAGTACAAATTTACGAGTTATTAAACAGAAATGTAAAATATTTTCATAAAAGCTTAAGCTGTCTTTATACTGTCATCTACTACAATTTCCTGCCAATCTTCACTGGTAAACTAACAAAAAAATATATTCGTAAAAAGAATAAAAAAAACTATTAATAATTGCATTAACTATTAATATCAGTAACTATTAATAATAGCGAGTGTGCACTAATGAAAATAGCAGCATTATTTTTATTTTGTACAAACTTGAAACATAATTTAAAACATAAAACGTTGTTATTCGTGCAATTTGCCGATTTATCATCTCTTTTTATGTAGTAAGAGTGCGTTTTGGAGGCTTTTTTTTATGAAAATATTGTTCATGGTTGTATCAAGCAATGTTACCTAACAGCTACTATGAATGTTATGCTAATGGAATATTCCCCCTCCTTCACTATACTGTCATTATGACATGGATTTTGGTATTTGGAGTATTATTACAACGGAGGGCTATCGTTAAGGACTCTACCTATTCCAATTTTAGTTTGCCAATCGCTAGATGGCGTTAAATCTCTCTCTGGGATGAAATTGGTAACCTGGACACCTCAAACATGGACTTATCATAATTATTTCATAACATCTTATCCCATTTGATACCGATAGCCAATAAATAAAAACCCACACGCCACACCTTGAACTTATAGTTCATAAAATAGGCACAGTGTTTCACTCAGACTTTCCTCCCTGTCAAGGATCTCAAGGGTTATTTTTGGTTGTCCTTATTGATGTGAAACTTTTTTTGCGGCGTGTGATGCCGGTTTTTGGGGTGACGTCGCCAACATTTAGCGAAACTGGCGAAACTGGTCAACACTTTGGTGGAACTAACATGTATTTTTTGAATAAAGAATTTTTTTAAACAAAACATTTTGTCACACTTTGGCTAAACTTTAGCAAACACTTTGGTGAAACTATTGTAGGGTCTGTATTTTTTTAAACAAAGAACTTTTTTACAAAATATTTTCTATGTTTCACATCTGCCCGGCGTCCCGTGTCGGTCCATTTTTTTAATGGTCCAAATCGGTCCAAATCCATGACCACATAATGAGTAATGGATAATGGTAGAAAGACAAAACATAATATTTTAATTTTATTAAGGGATTCTTTTAGATATGTCTATGTCTATGCTTTATGTAATTGAGAGTACAAAAAATATGTGTTCGAGTGTCGATATGTAGAATTTTTTTAATAATTTTTAATAATTTTATTGAATTTACCCAAAGTTAAGTGTGTGTTTATTGATATTATTAATTTTATTGCTATATTTTATTATTAAAATCCTTTATGTTTAAAATACTTTTAGCGTCGTAGCTACTGTACACCAAGTATTATAAAGGCTATGACGGAGTAAAGCAATGCAAAGTATGATTAAATTACCTGTTAAATGTCTCAGATAAAATAAGAATTAAAGATGTGGATGGAAGAATGAAGCCGGTAAAACACATAAATATAATTCATGGTTTAATTTTAAAATTATTAAAATTAATTTTAAAATTAATCGCCTTATTAAAATATTTATTAGTGAATATGCCGAATTTCGTAGTGAAAGGATGTAAAATCAGGGTGGAATCACACTTCACACGTAAGTGAACTTGGAAACCAAGATTTTCAAAAAAATAAAGAAAAAAAAAAGTTTATAGCTTGGAACACAAAATCTCAATACAGTAACCGGCTTCACTATGTTGTCTGCAAAATTCTGTTTATAGTTCTTATTTGGTCTGAGGTTCAATGTGGTCTAAAGAAAAGAAAAAATCGTTAGATTTTCAAACACGAACCTTAACGTGCCAAAGTACAAAATTTGTTGCAATACATTTTTTAATTATTAGTTTAGTATTTTATTATGGGCTAATTTCAGTAAACTTGCCTTGCTTTATGTCCTAACTGCATTGATTTATGTTTAAAGGACCTGGTTAAAGTACAAATTTACATAAGGGCTTTATTATGAGTAAACCATAAATCAAATATATTCACGGAAATCAGTGATCATTGTAGACCTTTTAATGCATATGGAGTTCGACAGCAAAAAAAAAACATATTAAAAAAAATCTCATTTAAAGCTTCAATAATAATAATACGGTACATTAATTAATTATGCATAAAATCCATTTTTTTTTTCAAATAATGCATGGGATTAGTTTTTCACAAGCTTAAAGTTATAGAATGATCGAATATTGATTACCGTTGAATAAAAATTATCGAGTTCACGGTTTATGTTTGCTCAAACATATAATAATAAGTAAAGGTAATTTAAGGTACTTAATAATTCTTTTTTAGCGTAAAAACTTAAAAATTTGATTGCAATACACTTTAATTTCAATTTTAATGTTATTAATTTCTAAGATACCCAAAACTTCATAATTAAGTAAAAATAATGTTTAATGAACAATAATAAATAATCGGATAACCATTTTTTAAAACATATATGACATCAATTTTTAATTTGTTTAAAAGTAATTTGTACATGTTCACAAATTTTATTGTTACGTCAACAATTTTTTTTTTATTTTTCAAAATTTTGATTTTTTGTAAAAATATTAAAAAATAAACTACTTACGTATATAAGAGAGCTACTCTGTACGTCTAAATGTTTATCTACCAAGTTTGTGAATTAGTATTTACCTAGTTGATATAATATACATAGAATCCTAAAACATATTCACTTTTCTGATCAAACATTATATATATATATTATATATATTATATATACCTAACTCATAAATCAATTTATTCGTCAAAAGCGACTCGCCATTTTTTTCTGCATATTATGTACTAATATGTTCTGAATTGAATGGGGAACAGGCTTTCAAATGTTTTTTTTAACATTTTAA